>OU426919.1:5681946-6881946 GCA_911387795.2 Apamea monoglypha
GGTTAAACAGACGACAACCTCATAGGTTGAACTTCGAGATGCTATAGACGAAAAAAAAATACCCGGCGGTTGAAACCGACATAATAATGAAAGTCGTACAAGATGACTAACAACATGTTTTCGTAAAAATAAAACAGGTAACAGGCATCACTGAATAACTTGGTGAACAGTGGGAACGAGAGCAAAGGTGGCCTAGTGGTAACGGCCGCGATTTCCGAGTTATAGGACGCGAGGAAACCGCATGTCCTGGAACCAAACATTCGGAGACATGTGATGTCTACCAACCCGCACTGGGCCCCCGTAGCGGATAACGGCCCTCCTCACTGAGAGGAGGCCTGTGTCACTGTGTCCCAACAGTGGGAACGTTATAGGTTGATTATGCATGATTATAGTGAATAACTAGTGCACTTGTTTATAGTACAAGTTACGTATTCAGTGATGTTTTGATGAGTCTCGCACTTTATGAAGGTATTGATCGTGAGGAGTGACAGCACGGCGTAACAATCGAATATATATTTTGCCGCCATAATCGTGCCGAATCATGCCGACCCGAACAAGTGACAAACCTTAAGCGCAGGCCACACTGAGAACGAAGCTTAGTTCGTTTAGCTTCGCTCATGTAGCTACCGTGCGCTAAGATTCACACCGCGAACTATGAACCGAAGTATAAGAAGACGCTGTAGATACAGTCCGATTCAAACTTTATGACGGCTCTGTGTGTGCTAATCGCTGCACAGTAACACACCCCTCACCCCCGTTGACACGTGAATTTGTTACTGCGTAGCAACTCGCGTCATGTTCCGAGCCGCCATAAAGTTTGAATTGGACTGTACAGGCGCCAGCACATCAAGCTACTACAATCTGTCAAATTTCTTTAATAGATTTTCAACTTTATCTCTAAGGTTCTTAATATTAAGGTTCAAGGTTGATTGGCAAAATTTTACAGTTTCGGGTAGCTTGACCTGCTGGCGTCTGTACATGAGCGAAGCTAAACGAACTTAGCTTCGTCCCCAGTGTGGCCTGTGCTTTAAACGGTTTCGACGGTTATGACTCAGTTTATTCTTTTATTCGTCTATTCATACATATTCATTAGCGCTCTATATCACTTTCATGCTATATCGGGGCCTATCACATTGTTTTTCTTACAAAGGAACAAAGAACTTTGCCGAGTCAAAGACGCGCAAACAGTCGTATAATGACAACTAAGCAAGGGCGAGGGTATGAGGAAGTAGTTCGGAACAATGCCGATGTTATCATAGTTATGGATAGTTTCTGGTGAAGGTTTATGATCTGCTTGTAAGACTGGAAATAATTATTTTTGTAGATACTGTTCTGAAGAGTTTTTTTTTTTTGGTGAAAACTAGTGAAGGCTTCTATTTATTTAGTACCTATAATAGCTGATGCTCGTGATCCAGGATGAAAGGTAGTCCATGTCTCATTTATGACGGTTCAGTGCTTTTGCAGACTTACTTTAGCTTTTATAATATTAGTATGGGTAGCAAATTTCGTTATCAAGATTAATAGAATATAATAATGATAAAACTATGTATTTACTACAGAAATAAAAACAAAAGGACACTTAGGCGTACGACTGGTCTGCATCGCTGTCATCCAGAAACGTGCCCAGAAGACTGACAGTATTCCCACGTCGAATGGAAATGCTAATTAAATATGAAAATGCTAATTTTAATGGATATAACAGATTTTCTTGTTTGATGAGTCGTAAATGTTCGATTTTTTTTTAACGTTGCCCCACTTTAGGCATTTCTCCTGTATCGTGTGGGTGCGTTTACAAACATTTAAACTCACATACACAAACAGCCAGAAATTGAAAGTCAATTCCTCAAAAAATTACAACATTTATGAGGCTGTACAAATAAGCTGTTTTAAGTGAAACAAGTGAATTTACTATTTTTTTAATTAAAAATCTCATTGGGTTAGATAGAAATAATGACTTTATACCGTTTACAGTAAAAAAAAAATGCAGAAAAATACGTAAAAATTAAGAAATAGCTGACGAAAATTTCAACGCAGGGGGGTCCAGAATCATGTACTGAATCCATGGTAAGCGGTTGCGCGTCGATGACCCTGCCACCCTGTATATACGGTAGGTGCTAATAAGAAAAAACAATTCTTATTTGTCTGTCTGTTTGTTCCGGCTAATCTCCGAAAAGGCTGAACCTATTTTCACGGGACTTTCACTAGCCGATAGCTTATATTATAAGGCGTAAGAAAGGCTACTTTAATTTTTTTTTAATAATTAGGTATCCACGCAAAAAAAAATCCCATGAAATCTAATTTGTTATCCGACATGCACGCGAACGAATTCGCGGCCACAGCTAGTATTGAAGATTATCATCATCATCTGCCTAGTCTTTCCCAACTATGTTGTGGTCGGCTTCCAGTCTAACCGGATGCAGCTGAATTCCTGTATTTTGCATGGAGCGACTGCCTCCACAACCCAGTTACTGGGTAGTATATCTTCAGAATATCTTCAGATATTCAGAAAAAATCTCACAATCGTGAATCTCGAATATAACGGCGTACCCGTCACTTTACCTAACAAGATGATTCTTCATTCGGTCTGTCATAAAAGTATTCACATAAACCGGAGGTGTAATGAAAATGACCTAATTGCTTCAGCCCTATATTTTTCTTTGCACGAACTTGCCTTATGCTGTGTACTTTTAATTAAGGTGACGTGTCTTTAAGGTCATGTGTGCTTACGTCGTTCTACAAGGTAACTAATTTGTAGGGTGATTTGTGATTTGAAAATTTGCGACAGCGTGTTTCCAAATATCATCTGCCTAGCCTTTTCCCATTTTGTCGGGTTCGGCTTCCAGTCTCACCGGATGCAGCGGAATACTAGTATTTTACATGATGCGACTGCCTATTTGACTCCACAACCCAGTTACTGGGTAATACGATACCCCTTGGTAAGACTGGTTGTCAGACTTTCGGTTTTCTGACGACCCGTAACGATTACCAAAGAGAAAAAAATCCACAAATGACAGCCTTGACCAACGGCTTAACGTGCTTTCCGAGGCACGGAGGGATCTCGATATGTAAAGATGGTCACCCATCCACGGACCAACCGCGGCAAGCGTAGCTTAACCTGATCGATCGACCCGTGCGGGATTTAGCCACAAAACGTAGCGTGTTTCTAAATAATGTCTAAATAGTTTATACTCACCGAACCGGTTTTGTACGGTTTTTGCACTACTTGATAAAACAGAAAGATTGTTTTATTATATGTTAATTTAATATTAATATTTATTCTACACCTAAACTCGTACCTACGGGAATAAATTCTGTTTTTGTAATTGTTCGCACAAAAAGAGAATTGAACGTGGCGATCGTGTATTCGCGAAACGATCGATTTCTATTAGGACGCGGGCTTGATCTGTCGCAATTTCTTCACATTCTTTATTAACTACCTAGGGTAGAAAGGATCGCTTTGTTTGACGTAGTTTAGCAAAAAGGACTCAACCCACATTCTTCCCAATAACACGACAATAGCGTTAGTCTATGTAATACTACTTGACTCATAAAAATATTGGTATATTTGCCCATAAGTGATAATATTTCAAAATATTACATACACAACATCATTGCCGCAATACACATCTAAACTTAAAACCTCGATAACTCTAAAACTACTTTTTGTGGATTGACTCCTTTTTGCTAAACTACGTCAAATTATAAACGCGAAAGTAGTAACAAATATACATCCATCCTGATAAGGATGGATGTATATTTGTTACTCATGCACGCACAAACTACTGCAAGGAATTGGATGAAATTTAGCACACATGATACTTTTTATCCCGACATTCCATCGGGATCGAGACATATGCGGGTGAAACAGCGGGGCGTTGCTAGTAATTATTCTAAATTCGTATGGAAACAACTCGTTTAAAACACACATATATAGTTTCCAACTAACCAGGGGGTCAACTCCGAAGTGGTATCGGCCGAATGTTCGGCCGTTTCCTGCTACGAAGTTACTATTTGGTTCGGTCGATCCCGATCCTACGCTCCTACACTCTTTCGAATATTGACTATGGTCCCGACCCAACTGAGCCGATCCGAACTTTTGTCGCATTTTTCAATAATATTCGGTTCGGCACTTTTGCATTTCGTAGTAGTTACACGCGTTTTTATTTATCCCTACACCTAACTAACTAACATGCAATCGAACATTATAATCGAATTTCACCCGACATTTTATACAGCAAACATTTTTCGTTCACACTTCGAATTTGTAGAACAATAAAGGTTGCAAAATGCAAGTCAATTTTTCCACGCCCGTCCAACAAATTGTGACAGCATTTTACAAAAAGGCCTCAAAATGGACTAGACGCCGTCAGTTGTGGCCTGGCCTGCCAACAGGCCATTAGGCAGAAAGAGCAACATAACAACAACAGATGGTGTTGCCAGATGGTATGGAATTTGGAACATCGTAAATTTTTGACGTGTCAGTATTTCAAAGTGTAAAATTCGGCCATATTGCTCACGGTCGGGAATTTTTTTAGAGGCACCGTCATATTTTACTGCTGTCAATCGTCAGGTAGGTTATAGACATACAACTTTTATTTTTTATTTTTAAGAAAGAAAGAAAAAGTATTTATAGCGACTCGTACAGTATAAACTAAACTAAACACAGTTAAAAATAAAAATAGAACAAATTATATTTAAAAAAAAAAAGTGTAATAAAAGGTAAAATGAAACAGAAAGTTCTATACGAGGCGAAAAGGCTCCTATCTCAGCATGATGCTTCGACATTTAAAAACAAATGTCGCAGCGCTGGTATTCTGATAGGGCCCGCTGTGAATGTGATTTTCTAAATGTTGGCTTAAGCTTTTCCATTTATTTCGGTAAAAGTCGACCAATATTATATTTCCACCAAGGTCAAGTCTGAAATTGCATGCAAATAATTTGCAATAACAACACTGCTCTCAAAATGGTGAAGGAAAATAACATCGTGAGGAAACCGGCATGTCCTAGAACCAGTCCCAGTGCGGTCCCAGTGCGGGTTGGTAAATACCAACCCGCACTGGGACCGCGTGGTGGATAACGGCCCACTTCCTCTCACTGAGAGAAGGGCTGCGTCCCAACAGTGGGAACATTAAAGGCTGCTTATGATGATGAAAGACCTAGACATTTTTCATTATCATCACCAGTCACCATCATCGGAACTAGCTATAAAAATTATTGTTTTTCGCAGACTCACATTATTTATAATGTGTGTATTTAAATCATCACGTTATTTCAAAACAGCTGAAATAACCTACAATATTTGTCATAAAAATCTGACCTTCTAAGAGCTCAGATTTTTTTGTAACTTCAGCAGAGCCAGAACAAAACCAATATACAATTGAAGGCCTGCAATGAATAGCTTAGCAACTGGCAACGGTTGCAGCCGCGCCGTAATCTCTTGCCAACGCAAATACATGCCAAAAATCGGGCACATACCGCGGGAGTGTCAAAAACTATTACTTGTATGAATACATTGGAAAATGCCGTTTATATAAAGTTTGGCAAGGCCGCAAAATATAGTGAATGCTTGCTGTCATCATCATCTGCCTAGCTTTTTCCCGACTATGTTGGGGTCGGCTTCAGTTTAACCGGATGCAGCTGAATACCAGTATTTTACATGGAGCGACTAATACGATACCCCTTGGTAATACTGGTTGTCAGACTTTCGGGCTACTGACGATCCGTAACAACTGTCAAAGATCCACGAATGACAGCCGGGACCAACTGCTTAACGTGCTTTCCGAGGCACGGAGGGGTCTTGGTATGTGAAGATGGTCACCCATCCAGGGACCAACCGAGGCAAGCGTAGCTTAACCTGATCGATCGACCCGTGCGTCTGTTATTAATTAGCCACAAGCCCCTCTAGTGAATACTTGCTGTATTTAAAAAAGTTAAAACAGGAAATATTTTTCATGAAAAGCAGGATACTTAAGTCTGCGCGGGCTGGTGCACCACCCAGATGTGCTGGAGGCGCTGTAGCTGCGTGTCCCGGACGGGCATGTGGACGCGCCGCCGCCCCGCTTTGTTACATGGGCCCTAGCCCATGGCACATGTAAGAACAAAGGAGCAAACTTGAGTAAATTCGTCCTAACGAAATTACTCAAGTTTGCTCCTTTGTCAAGGGCCGCACGTATTATAAATAATATGCCGTCGGAAGATGTGTTCGATAGCTTGCCCAAAATTTGTGTTAGGAGCACAAAGGTGCATTGAAGGAGGCATATTGTACGGGAGTCACCATCTGACTCTCGGCCACAGCAAAAACTGACGGGGTCGGGGCACCCAGAAAAGAAAAAAAAAAAGGAGGCATATTGTTATAATTAAATGATTATTGTCTTTAGGTAGGAAAGCAGGCCTACTGAGAGCAGGCCCACTGAGGGCAGGCCTACTGAGGACAGCCCTCAAAGCCTTTACAATCGCTGTTGGATACTACACCAAGGGAATTAATTGCCGATACATTGCGAAACTAAGTGTACTAGAGTTCTTTTGGTCTTTATGATATTGGATAAATGAGGTCTGAACTGTTAATTACATAGCACATAACATAACGCCTGTTTTCCTGAAGGGTTATGCAGAGGTGTATTAGTACACGTATTTTCGTTAGCTCTGTTCAATCAATCAATCAACTCAGCCTATCTCAGTCCACTGCTGGACATAGGCCTCTCCCAGGCTGCGCCACAACACCCTGTCCTCCGCCTTCCGCATCCAGTCCATCCCAGCAACCTTCTTTAGGTCGTCCGTCCATCTAGCTGGGGGGCGGGTTAGCTCTGTTAGGTCCCATGTAATAAGAGGCCAGCCTATCGCCATCTACTGGGGACACATCCGGACTCTAAATAATTCTTCGTCTCGTCTTTAACCAGTTTTCCCTGATCCTTTTCTAAGTCAGTAGTTCATACTTTGAGCTCTTTGGTTTTTAGTCTTTTGATGCTCTTTATCAATACTTTTTTTTTTAAATACCACCCTATTTTTTATAATACTACCTACAAGTACCTATATACAATTAAATCTCCATTTAGCAACAGTATAATCACTACTTTGAGCAGTGGTGTCCCAGTGGTAACGGCCGCGACTTACGAGTTGTAGGTCGTGGGTTCGAACCCAGACAGGTGCTTTACTTTGTATAAATCGCTACTTCACCACTACTAACATCACCACTGCTCTATAAACGGTGAAGGATAACATAGTGAGGAAACCAGTATGTCCTAGAACCAAAAATGTGACATCTGCCAAACCACACTGCGCCCGTGTGGTAGATTACAGCCCATTCCCTCGCACCGAGAGGATGCCTGTGTCCCAGCCGTGGGAACACTATAGGTTGATTATGGTTATGTTTACATGGTTATTCTTCAGCGTATGTAGTCTTATTCCAGGCTACATACATTTTATCAACCCTAATATTTTATTTTATACACTATTCAAACTAAATCACTGCTTAGCTTTACAAATCACTACTTCGATTTCCTGAAACGACCTGAAACTTCAGAAAGTGTTCAAACTAAGTAATCTCCGGGTTTTCACACATCCACACCCGAAGTTAATTTGCATAATACAAGCGATATCAATCAGGTCAGCGCTCGGGTAGCATTGATTAGGGGTCGGTCAATCAGTGTGTATTGGGTCTCTAAAACAATAGGGATGATTGACACTTGACACCTAAGCATATTGCTGTAAGGGACTATACCGGAGATATAATAAAGCTGACATAACACGGTTCGATTTGGATCAACTCAGCCTATCGCAGTCCACTGTTGGTGTCCTCCGCCTTCCGCATCCAGTCCGTCCCAATTCAATTTGGATGATACCACTAAATTCAATCACCTACATTTACACTTCTAATATTAAAAGAAGTTAAATTATTTGCATCATTTGTAAACGGTGATCTTAAGTACTGGAGTCCGATGGCCGGTGGAGCAGACGAGTTCTGGAGTGGAGAGCGCATATCGGCAAGCATAGTGTGGGACGCCCCCCAGCTAGATGGACGGACGACCTAAAGAAGGTGGCTGGGACAGGCTGGATGCGGACGGCGATGGACAGGGTGTTGTGGCGCAGCCTGGGAGAGGCCTATGTCCAGTAGTGGACTGCGATAGGCCGAGATGATTGATTGATTTGACACTTTTGTGCCATACTAAAAGTGTTACAATATAAAAGTGTCTTGCAGGTCAAAATGTTATACTTTTTTCGGTCTAGCTCTCATTCGGCCAGTGTTTAGAGTATAACGTGCGATAAGGAAATTGTTCTAATAAAGATTTATTCCTCTCAACAACATACCTTATCCCCGTGATACAGGGTAGGTAGAAACTTTTTATACCACAAAAATGCACGGTTCTTATGTGTCACTAAGCGGATGAACACGGAACGAGAGTGAACATAAAATTGAATCATTCTTTGTCGGGCATACCCTTAATTACTGCATTTTTCAACCACCCTCATTCTCCTGCCCTCATTCCAATTTTATTGGGGTTTGCGCAATATGAAATTTTCCTCCATACTTCTCTAGAACTCGTCATCTCGGTAGTCATCCTCTTTCCAACCATATCATCATTCACACAGTCCATCCATCGTTTCTTTGGTCTTTCCCCACTCTTATAGCCATCGACATTCATACCCAAAACGTTTCTCACGATATATTTTTTCCTCCATTGCATCTTTCAACCAAAGTGAATCAACTTGGTAGAACCGTGTAACATTGCCTTACATCATGTAAACGACACGTGAATATTTAATCAAGGTATCCGTTAACAGGTTGAGTTATTGGTCGAGCAGTTCATGTGGTAAAAGGGCTTTGGATGTGAGAAAATCAAGTTGCCTTTGTTGTAGGCAGACACTTTGTTGGTAACTAAAACAATTTATGATATTTTTAACCGACTTCAAAAAAGGAGGAGGTTCTCAATTCGACGGTGTTTTTTTTTTTTTGTGTATTTGTTACGCGATTACTCCGCCAATTGTGGACCGATTTAAAAAAATATTTTTTTGTTCGAAAGGAGTTACTTCTGAAGTGGTCCCATAGTCACCAAGACAGGATCTGATGATTGGATCCTGGAGAAATCGAGGGCAACCCTCAAATTTTATGGGCCCAAACGATGTACGTTTTTTTAAACCAAAATTACTGGTGAAAATTACAATTTAGAAGTGAAAAATAAAAACTTTTTTGCAAAAAAAAAACCGACTTCCAAAAAAGACACTACAAAGTGAAAAATAACTTTAATTGCGGAAGTCGGTGACAGACAACGAAAATGCGAACCCAACGACACACACGTTTTTTTTTTTTTTTTTTTCAACAACACTTTTTTTTTTTTGCATAAAAGTATTTATTGTCGGCTCAATTGAATACTATGTTTTATTTAAGTAACAAGTTCAGTTGAGAGAGACTTAGAAATGGTTTCTATGAAATGTAATAAATAAATAAATAAATAAATCCCTGGACATTTCACACAGCACCATTTGTCCCAAGCTAAGCAACCTAATGCTTGTGTTATGGTAACAAGATGGCTGATAAACTACTTATATACAATTTTTTTTTTTTTTTTGTAAATACATACATATTATAGATAGAAAAACACCCAGACTCGGAACAAATACATGTAGGTCATACAAATATTTGTTCCGTGCGGGAATCGAACCCGCGACACGCAGCGCAGCAGTCAATCGCTTAACCACTGCGCCAACCGTGCCGTGCCGTAATGATGATATTATGAAGATAAAATGATGTTTATTTCTGTAAATTGATCTTTTAAGAGACTTAAAAGATCAATTTCAATCAATTCAATCAATCAATCATTCATTTTCATTTTCAATTTCAATTTTTTTGCCGCAAATAAACGTATTTTCTTTCTTTTTTTCTTTCTTTACTTATACAGTCAATTTTTTCTAGGATTTCCTAGCTGACTGATCCCTGAGAAGAAATGCCGACACAGACTCAGAGGACCTCTGAGTTTGTTTCTTTTAAAGCTCAATCAGTATATTATTATTATGATGATTTTAGTTGATTTTAACAATGCAGAGCTATATCTGGAAAGACCGTTAGAAGAAACAGCCATGTTTTACATACATTTCTCTGAGGGCATTTTTTAACATAATAGCCATGTTTTGTGTTGACAGCGGGATTGCATTGGCAATCCCGCTGTCAACACAAAAAGGTTTAGTTTTTAATAAAGAAAATAATTTTAGTAGTATTTTTTCCCAAAACTTAATAATTTAGTTTGCATCCTTATTTTTGCAAACAGACGATTCGGTAAGATATCGTTTGGCGTACCAAAAAACAATTTTTTAACCATAAAGTACAAATCACTGCAGTAAACCAAACACTGCATTACCCCTACACAAATAAGATAAAGGTATCAGGTATATTACCCCACATATTATCCGAAGATCTCATCTCATCTCATGCGGTTAGCCACATACATATTACAAAGTTTACCCGTCAAACTGTCTGTAGGAGTATATCCGTAACTATCGGACCAGCAATCTCGATGAACCAACTTCGACAAGATATCGAGTTCGACTTTCATTGTGATTGAGATTGCAGTGCAATATAGAATATTGCTGTGTCTCGTGATTCTGTTTCTGGAGAGATGAGAATGTATTGGTTTTGGGCCATAAATGTTGTGGGGATCGGAATAAGTAAATATCTTCTGATAAACTCGGTTTTACTTTTAATCAATGATCACCGGCGAAAATATTCTAACCTGATTGGGAGTTATATGTTCGAGCCGTTTGGGGTTGAAACACTAGGGCCATGGGGTCCGAGTGCCCATTTGGTTTTTCGAGATATCGCCTAGCGATTGGTCGATTCTTCACGTGACCGTCGCCATACAACGTGGCAATGCTGCCAGCCTTTTGGGCACTGTTCCTGTTGACAGCAATGCGGGCGAATTTTTTGATGCCCTATGATTCTTTTCATAATTTATTTTAAATGATCACCTGAAAATCAGTGGAAATAAGATACTACAGTGACTGAAGTATCGTGGCAAAATAATAACAACCGCACGGGTCGGTCGAAGGTTAAGCTTCGCTTGCCGAGGTCGATCCATGGATGGGTGACCATACATTAGATATCGAGACCCCTCCGAGACTCGGAAAGCACGTTAGTTCCGGGCGTTCCGGCTGTCATTTATAGAATTTAACAGTCGTTGCGGGTAGTCAGAAGCCTGAAAGTCTGACCAGTCTTATCAAGGGGCAACGTATTAACCAGTAACTGGGTTGTGGAGGTCAGATAGGCAGTCGCTCCATGTAAAATACTGGTATTCAGCTGCATCCTGTTAAACTAGAAACCTACCCCAACATAGTTGGGAAAAGGCTAGGCAGGCAATGAGTGTCGTGAAGTCGCAAATAATTAAGAAAAAAAAGTTAAACATAATAAAAAAACCTGCTGCCTGTATCCACACACATCTTTACAGGGACAGAAAAACATTTGAAGAAAAAAATGAATTGGTTAAGCTCGATAGTAATATGTACGTTACAATTTTAATGTAACAAACTATTGTACTTGAGCTGATTATTCAAACCGTGAATAAAACCACAAACACTGAAGTTCATTTTCGTATCATCATCATCATCATCATCATTTCAGCCGATAGACGTCCACTGCTGGACATAGGCCTCCCCCAAGTGTCGCCACATTGACCGGTCCCGTGCGACTCGCATCCAGCAGATTCCCGCAACCTTCACCAGGTCATCGGTCCACCTAGTGGGAGGCCTTCCAACGCAACGTCTTCCGGTTCGCGGTCGCCACTCCAGAACTTTTCGGCCCCATCGGCCATCCGTTCTGCGAGCAATGTGCCCTGCCCACTGCCACTTAAGTTTGGCATTTTCGTATAATTAGGATAAATTAATTAAAATAACAATGATATTAGTTGGAACCGTTAAATGGGTATTTGTGTTGATCATCGTTGGTCGTACACACGGCTACACATCAAGCTATGCATTTCCAGTTTTAGCTGACCTCGTATTGTATAGGTTTTTCGTACAATCAGAAGGCAGCTTATACTGGTTTTGTATAGCTTGATGTGTAGCCGTGCGTACCTAATTACATTGGAAATCTATTTGTTTTAATCTGGACGACCTCATTATTGATACCTTTTAGGGGTGCCACCGTTTTTTGACATGACATACCTAATATTTTTAAAATCAACATCATCAGCGTACAGTAGTTCACAGCTGGACATAAGCCTCTCTAATTGCACGCCATTCAGGTCGGTTCCAACAAAAACTTGGCCCAGTCGTAATTGTCACAACTCGGTCGTCGGTTCGAACCCAGGCAGGCGCTTTACTTTGTGTAAATAATTTAATCATCACTGCTGCATCAAAACGGTGAAGGAAATCATCGTGAGGAAACCGGCAAATCCTAGAACCAAAAATTCGAAGACATCTACCAACACGCACTGGGTCCACGTGTTGGATTACGCCCAACTCTCTCTCATAGAGAGCAGGCCTGAGTCCCAGCAGTGGGAACGTTATAGGCTGATTATGCAGCTCGATTCCCGGCAACTCTCATCCAGCTGCTACCAGCCACCCTGCGAAGATCGTCGCTCCACCTAGCCTGAGGACATCCTACCTTAAGTAAGCCGCGATCGCGGTTACCACTTAAGAACATGTCTACCCCAATGGTCAATGGAACTGAAAAATACCCAGACATAGACAATTCGAATTCAGTCTTATTATAGTCGAATAAAATTATTCAACTCCAGTTTTTGAAACAAATATGAATATACTTCCACTCCTTTCTGCTTCACTGCTTTGCGGCCTTGGAGCAAGCACTCTTCGTTCAAGAATAGGGATATAATCTTCCACGGGGCATTGTATTTCAAACGAAAACCCACCGTTGTTAGGTATTTCTATATACAATTTTAAAATCAAGAGGCGCAAGGGATATTCATTCTAAAGTCTATTTTTTCCAAGTTCTTCTTCCCGATTGGTGTTATTCATATTTATTTTCCACATATCACATTTTGATTACCTATTTTATAATTATTTATTTTATAATTGGTTGGCGCAGTGGCTGAGCGATTGACTGCTGCGCTGCTTGTCGCGGGTTCGATTCTCGCACTGAACAAATATTTGTATTGCCTTCAGGTAGTTGTTCCGGGTCTGGCTGTTTGTGTATGTGAGTTTAAATGTTCATAAACGCACCCACGATACAGGAGTAATTCCTAGTGTGGGGCAACGTTGAAAAAAAAATATATTATGAACGCGTTATACTGCGTCCGTGTTTTAGTTTCCAACTACCTGCGTATTTGTTTGTGAGATATAATTTTTTTGACATTTATTGGAAACAAGGGGAGGCCTTTACCCAGCTGTGGGCAGTTAAAAAAAAAAAATACGTATCAGAGGGGCAATGCTCGTAATTTTAAGAACATTCACAGTCTGATCTCAGTCTCTGTCTTTAAAAAATACCTCTAATTTCCCTACATTTTTGACAAGTTTTTGACATTGATTGTCGCTGAGATGAGATAGCGACTAGAACGTGTTTAATTTCGGAAATTGGCCTTCAGTTCTCAAACGTCCACTATTGACTATACTTGAAAATCGCATTGGATGCTGACTTTCCTCCTGACATTGTCCTTTTTACAACCAAAAATGGTTTTTTGGTTGTAAAAAGGACAATGTCAGGATGTCCTTTATCTAATAAATAAAAATCAAGCCACTAACTTGTACAGATTGACAGCCCTGACAGTAGGTACAGTCGAGGCGTGAAATTAGATGAGTGCTATAGTGTTAATAGCGGGGAGTGTGGACCATTTGCCGCTGTATTCAATTACATTATGTGTTTTGTATGTGATAGTATTTTTGTTTGGCTAAATTAAATTATTCTTTTTTGGTGGTGATGGGCCTGACCGGTAAACAGCGTGTGAGGATCTATGTGCAGGTGGAGCATACGGTGGAGGTCGGCCCGGCTTGGGCGGAGCACCGCCGCGTCCTCGTGGCGGCGATCGGCGGCGGCGATCTTTCGCGTCCGGCCCCGGTCCAGGCCATGGTACGGAGCGAGAGTGCATGGGAAGCCGTCACCTCCTTCTGCGAAGCAGTAATGCTCGAAAAGGAGGAGGCGGAGCGTGTGAGGGAGAGGCAATCTCTGCGCCCTCACGCCCCTAGTCTCCGCAGGAGACGCCCTGGACGTCGGGAGTCACCAGCCGACTCCCGGCCACCGTAGGCGCGGGCTTGCGGGCGGCGAGCAATGGGCAGCTCGCCGCCCGGCAAAGACTAGGCCAGAGTCGACGGCGCGTTTTGTTCCACGCGCGCCTCAAAGAGATGTCAGCACGAAGTGACGGGGTCCGCTAGGGCCGATGCCTGCCAGGGCCGCGGGTTATTCGAAAGAGATACCGTTGTCCTTGGCATAAGCAACTGAAGGAACACGGGTGGGTTTTAGTCAGTAAAAGTCTGAAACGCCCTCCTGCTCCGCCCAGAGCGGGAGAAGTCATATGATGATACCCAGAAAAAAAAAACGGATCTATGTGCACGCTTAGGATAACAGCCGACTGGCCTAAGCAAAGTTCATGTCGAGATTGACTGTCTACAGTTTTCATTGTCAAGAATGTGTCTGTTTATTTTGCATAGCGATTATTAGACCTATGCACTGATTCACTGTGGTAGAGGTAATTGAAAGTAGGTACTATACGGAGTCCTCGGCTCTATACTATAGCTAGTCGGACCAATAAAAGTTTTGTTTAGATTTAAACTCGAAATTATTTAAAAAAAAAAAAATTTTACTTGACTTTTTCCTGCCTTCTAAATTCGTATTAACGTTTATCTCATAATGTTAGACATAAGCAAACAAAATAATTAAATATAATCAAATATTTATTTAGCCTTTTGTGCATACATGCGATGTGAGTTATTCCACTTAGAGCACTGATTTCAACTGCACTTGCCCGAGCCGCATCTAAGCACTTCCACTAACCGCACTGAATATTGAAAGAAAAAGAAAGAAAATATTTTATTCTGCACAAACAAAACGCACAATTACAAATAATAATAAAAAAAATGCATTGTTTATGGGCATGCAACCTTTTATAGTAATTATAAGATTATTATTTGTAAAAAAGAAGAAAAGAAGGTATAAAACCTCTTTTTATATTTTATTTTTATTGTTCTCAATTTAAAATATTTTACATCTTCTTTTGTTTTTCTTCTAATTAAAATAATATATTTATAAATATATTATTTTATATATATATATATATAGAATATATATATTGAATATATATATATATTCAATATAAAAAAATAAATATAAAATAAATAATAAATAATAATATAATGAATATTTATAAATATATTATTTTAATTAGAAGAAAAACAAAAGAAGATGTAAAATATTTTATATTTAATATTTTATATTACAGTAATCTACCCAACTACACGGAAAAGAGAGAGAAAATAAGAGTACAAGGCAGACTACTTTCCTTAGCATCAACAGAGTGGTGGGTTGCTCTCCACTTGCTCTGCATGCAATGTATACTTCAAACCAGAAAAAAAACCATACAAAATTACAAAAGCCAACCAAAAGCACTTCGAAACATGATTTTATTATAACAAGGTATGAAATTTTTGCATCAAGCCCGACAGAACTGTTTGGCGAACCTCTGCCACTTAACAAACATCTTAATAACGTTAACAACAAAGTCCAAACTCGCTAGTCAACTGTAAAATATTTCCGTTCGATGTGACAATACAAATTGTAATAGCGGTACCTTGGCTATGCAAGAAGGGCGTAACTGAAGAACGATGTTACTGTTATTTGCATTATAGTGTTGTGTGATAGGGTCTATTTTTGTGTGCTTCGTAAAATGTTTTAATTTTCTATGGCAGTAGTGAAAGTAGCACTTGATGTAGAAATATGAGAAAATGTTCTTGAATGCACTAGTTTGTTCGGTGGAGGGTTTGACGCTGTTATTGGTTGGCTTATTTTAAATTAACTGTGAAAATTCTGTTTGATGGAATAAGGAAAAATGTGAGATGGTAATGTTTCTATTTATTCATAGATTCGAAGTAAGTCCAACCTCCTAATGGTAGTAGTCCCTCTCACAGAGAGGCGGCCTATGTCCTAGCAGTGGGAACATTATAGGCTGATTATGTTATGTAAGTAAGTGCAGTTTGTGGAGTCGTAGATATTGTAAGTGAAGTAGAACGTAATTGTGTAGACTTGTATTTATTATTGAATTATTGTTAACATTTAAAATAATGATATGTACAGACGCCAGCAGGTCAAGCTACCCGAAACTGTCAAGTTTTCTCAATCAACCTTGAACCTTAATGCTTGAGCGATAAAGTTGAAAATCTATTAAAGAAATTTGACAGATTGTAGTAGCTTGATGTGCTGGCGTCTGTACATGTGAAAAAATAAGCAAAAGAATCATAGAGCATCAAAAAATTCGTCCGCATCGCTGTCAACGGGAACAGTGCCCAAAAGGTTGGCAGCATTGCCACGTTGTATGGCGATGCTTATTCTTTGGCCATGAAACAGGCCAGCCCTCTGGTCACGTGAAGAGTCGACTAACCGCTTGGCGATATCCCGAAAAACCGAGTGGCCCCATGGCCCTAGTGTTTCAACCCCAAACGGCTCGAACATACAACTCCCAATCAGGTTGGAATATTTTCGCCGTTTGACGTTTTCTGAACGTTGTGTAATGTAATTGGTCGTGTCCAGTAATTGGCTATAAGGAAGGCCTCATTATCCTTGTTATCAATAGGTATTATTATAAAATTATTATTGTATTAGCAAAGCGTAATTAAAGAATTACGTCTAAATTGTACATCAACATCCTTTTACTGAAACACGTTATTTCCCGGGATGAAAATGACTGAAATTACTTTTCGTCTTTTTTACAGTAGGTACAAATCATCGTCTCTCGACCAATCTTAATAATTCATTTAGTTCTGTAGTTTATGATGTTATGTTTTTTTTTAATGTGTTTTGTTTTTATGTAGGTGCATACTACTTTCACCGTGATATACTATTGTTACATGAATGTAAAACATCAACATATAGTTTACCCATACTTACAAATAAATAATTTTGAATTTTTAAAATCTGGATAGTTGTATTTTTCCTTGTATAGCTCTTTTTACCCTGCGCTCCAAAACACAGATTACTGACGTTACTCAAAAAGTCGAAGTGGGGCGGGCTGGCCACGTCTGCCCTATGCCCAATGAGCTGTGGGCCAAAATTCTATCAAACACACGTAAATACAACTCTATTTCCACCTATTACCAACGATAAAAAACTAAAGTATCCTATGTTACGTTTTACATAAAAACATTTCCCTAACTGAATCACGGGGTGTCGACACGCTCCAGTTTGGCTGACTCAGCGAATTGGTCATAGATGACATCACATCTGTAATCCCCAAAGGGGTTGGCAGCCGTTTCATAAAAAAAGTGCAATATCTAAGCGGTCAAAATGTTGGGAACAGCTTTTTTTCAATAACCAACGATAAATCTCAACGCAGGGGGTTCAGAAACATGTACTGAATCCATGGTAACAGATTGTGCGTCTATATCCCGACTACCCAGTAAAGAATTATGGATTGCTAGCTGCACCCAGCGGTTTCACCCGCGTTAGTTTCGATCCCGTGGGAGTATCTGGATAAAAAGGATCATATATGTTAATTCTGGTTATAAACCACCTTTGTGCTAAATTTCATCAAAATCCGTTCAGTAGTATTTGCGTGAAAGAGTAACAAACATCCATCCATCCATCGATACAAACAAACAAAATTTTGCGGATCAAGTCAAATCAATTAATAGTTCAAATAATAATAATAAATTACCAATAAATACTCCAAATTCGTCCATGTTTATGAAACCTACAATACCACAAGATATTCATAAAATTATTATGTCTCTAAAGAATACTCCCAGCACTGGATATGACGGTATTAGCACAAAAATTATTAAAACAATATCTACAACAATTGCACCCGTCCTTAGTCACCTGATCAATATGTGCATATTGCATGGTGTTTTTCCAAAGGAATTAAAAATTAGTATCATAAAACCGCTTTTCAAAAAAGGTAATAAAGACAACATGTCTTCCTATAGACCTATAGCACTGATACCTATTTTGTCAAAAATATTTGAAAGAGTAATATACAATCAAATCAATTCATATTTCGAGAGAAATAAATTATTTGTCGATAGCCAAAAGGGCTTCCGGAAAAATAAGTCCATTGACATGGCAATTTATGATTTTTTACAACTCGTTAGCAACAGCGTAGATAAAAGAAAACCGGCTCTGGCTCTATACATGGACATGTCGAAAGCCTTTGACCGTGTAAACCATAGAATATTAATTAAAAAACTTGACGCATACGGGATTAGAGGTAACGTATCAAATTTAATTAAATCATACCTACAAGATAGACAGCAAATAACCGTTATTAATAGAATATGTAAAAAACATGAAACAACATTTAAATCTAGCCCGAGAACAGTGATGTATGGAGTTCCACAAGGTAGCATACTTGGACCTCTCCTATTTATTATATATATAAATGACTTCCCAAAAGCATCGACCTATCCCATGACAATGTTTGCAGATGACAGCACTCTACTTTTCAACAGTGACCAATTAGATACATTAGAATCAGACATTAACTCTAACATAAAATCAGTAATAAATTGGCTAGAGAATAATAATTTGGTAATAAATTTAGACAAGACAGTAATAATGAAATTTCAACAAACAGTAAATAAGAATTTAAATTTAGATATAAAATATAATGATAAAAGGATTGATGAGACGAATGTGACAAAATTTTTGGGGTTGAATATTGAAAGCACTTTAAAATGGAACACCCAGATTGACAAAGTATGTAGTAAAGTAAACCAATTTTCTCACGCGCTGCGTATGCTAAGTAAAACGGCCAATCGAAACACTGTACTAACTGCATATCATGGTCTAGTAGCCTCAACATTAAGATATGGTATTATGTTTTGGGGAAACGCCTCGGGTAAAGATGTGGTGTTTAAGTGTCAGAAAAGGTGTATTAGAGCGATCTGTAACCTGCAAACCACTGACAGCTGTAAACAATATTTTAAAAGTATGAAAATTTTAACAGTGCCTTCAATGTACATATACCAGACATCTATGTTCGTCAAAAATAATATGTATAAATTTGACCGAGTAGGTAGTCGGCGTCGAGCAGACCGGCTACAAACTGTTGGTTCTAAAACTGCTTTACACAAGAACAGTATTTTCGTAATGGCTCCAAAATTATACAATAAATTGCCAAAGTGTATCAGAAGTGAGGAAAATGTCAGCCATTTTAAAAAGAAGTTGTTCCTATTTCTAGTTGAAAAGACGTATTACTCGATTGAAGACTTTTTAAATGACAAATTATGACTAAATTTAATTTTCTTTGACATTTTTAATAATTAATAATGAAATTCAATTACTTTATTTTATGCGGCTCATGACATTTTTCAAGTGCTTCATTTATTTTATCCTAGAATTTATTAATTATGATAGTAAGATAACCAGCCCACTAATATTATATTTATATTTGTATGCCGATTATTGGCCGAACATACAGATCAGCCAAAATGTACCTATAACTAACACCATTTTGTACTTATGTTCACAAATAAACTTTGATTTGATTTGATTTGAAACTTTCACGTTTTTATTATTATATAAATATAATATAGTAGGAATTATTATTATTCGAAGTTTCTTAGCTCCGAGGATACCGCACGTTCTCCGCTGAGGCGGCGAGCCTCCTTGCCGGATTGCCGCCATGGGATCTGGAGGCAAAAGCCCTCGCCCACATATGGGAGTGGCGAGAGGAGGCTCAAAGAGATGTCAGCACAAACTGACGGGGTCCGCTAGGGCCGATGCCTGCCAGGGCCGCGGGTTGTTCGAAAGAGATACCGTGGTCCCTGGCATAGGCAACTGAAGGAACACGGGTGGGTTTTAGTCAGTAAAAGTCTGACACGCCCTCCTGCTCCGCCCAGAGCGGGAGAAGTCATATGATGATTTCCCACCCAGAAAAAAAAAAGTCTCTTAGCTTATACTTATGTAAATATTATCTTGTTTGAAGGAAATAAATCCAAAATTGAATTTAGTCCTGCATATAGTCATGTAGTTTGATTATGCAGCTAGTTCGTTAATAAAAACTGGATAGATTTTCCCCTTCATCTTATATTGTTATCAAGCATACGCAAACACAACCCAACTTCCACCTTTCACCAGCAATAACAAACTAAAGCATCCCATGCTACATTTTCGCATAAAAACAACTTTCTAACTGAATCACGGGGTGTCGACACGCTCCAGTTTGGCTGACTCAGCGAATTGGTCCAAAATGATTGATTGGGACCCCGTCCTGAAAACTGATAAACTTTGGAGCTAGGGCGGTTGATAATAGGACAATGTGTTAGGAACTTTATGTTGTTCTTTTTTCTTTAAAATTCATATGTAGATGACATCAGGTCCCTATTCCCCAATGGGATAGGCAGGCCTAGTGTTTGATATAGTATTAGGTTTTAAGGCCCGTGGTAGGGTGTGACCTTATTGCGGTTAACTGGCCACTGCTGAACATCGGTGTTTATTTTTTTTATAATCGCCATGTTTTTTATTAGAGCTTTTAGTTAATTGTCACTGATGGAGGTTGTATACCTAGATGACAGTGTTGTAAGGTTCGAGTAAAATTGTTTAGAATCCGTCACAAAGGAAAAGCGGCTGTGTAAGTGTATCATATTATTGTGGTGTTATTAAATGTGTTTCATCGAAATAGTCTCTTGATTTACAAAGTTACTAGCAGACGTACTGCTTTTACCAACCCGCACTGGGCCCGCGTGGTGGATTATGGCCCACTCCATCTTACTTAGGAGGCTTGTGGCCCAGTAATGGGGACATTATAGGCTGAATAGGTCTACTGCTTTTCCTCTTTTGTAACCTAAGACAGGAGCGAGGATGGCCAAGTAGTAGTATTTTATAAACCCCAGCACGACATTTTTATGAAACCTGTACGAGTGTGTGGTTCCAATTAGTTTATTCTTATGAAAAAAAAAACCGCCAAGAAACACCCTGGTTTACTCAAGTCAGCAAATAAAACCCAACCTCATTATGCCTGGCCTTTTTCCCAACTATGTTTGGGTTGGCTACCAGTCTAACCGGATGCAGCTGAATACCAAGATTTTACATGGCGCGACAGCCTATCTGACCTTCAAAACCCAGTAACTGGGTAATACGATACCCCTTGGTAAGACTGGTTGTCAGACTTTCGGGCTTCTGATGGCCCGTAACGACTGCCAAAAATCCACGAATGACAGCCGGGACCAACGGCTTAACGTGCTTTCCGAGATAAAGATATGGTGTGGTTAGATATATTATGTAAAGATGACCACCCATCCATGAACCAACCGCGGCAAGCGTGGCTTAACCTGATCGATCGTCCTGTGCGGTTGTTATTACTTAGCCACAAGCCCCTAATACCCAAACAAAATCCAACCTGATACCCAGAACGTAAGCTAGCACCAAACAAAAGGCATTTTCTTTTCTCGAACAAAAGGATCATTGGCTTGCACTGTAAATCTAACAGGGCAGTTTCAACTGATTTTAATCCTTCCGAACGAGCTAAATTGATGTATCTTGAGCCCCTTTGCGCCGTGTTACTCCTATGTAGGGTAACCAACAAAGCTGTTGTGTTTGATTTTACTGGGAAAAAGATAATGGAAATGGTCACTGTAGTACCTACGGGATATATTAATAATAATAATAAAATTTATTTAGCTATGTTTACATTCGAGTGGATTGAATTCCTAGACCTCACACTAGGATTCCCTGTGTTGTGAGATCCAGGGTCCTTCGTTCCGTTGACAAGTTCATGTAATATGATACAATTTAGACTTAAAACTTAAAATAGGCATATAGGTAGTTATGTATACATGGTGGTGTAATTTGTGTCAGTTGTGTTAGTGTTGTAATAGAGTGTCTGTATGCGACAGGTACGTATGTAAGCAAGTGCACTTATGTATTTGTGAATTGTCAATCTGTGTGAGTTTTACTTATACCACGAGACTTTCTGTCATATCGTAGTCCAGTGTTAGAAGCCAATTTGTTACCGTCACTTTGCATTTTTTTGTGTTAGTTTTAGTATTCTGTGTAGATTATTCAGTTTTGTATATATGTGAGGTCCCATGAATCCGAAATTACAGTTACTTTGCATTTTTTCTTTGTTACGATTTACATAATTATGTCATTCGTGGCACAATCTCGCTTTGAAGATAGATAACTGTCGGATCGAAGTGTGAGTATTCTAATATCGCAGCATACCCCTTTTTTTTTTCTTTTCTTTTTTTTTTTTCTGGTGGGAAATCATCAAATGACCCCTCCCGCTCTGGGTGGAGCGGAAGGGAGTGTCAGACTCTTACTGACTAAAACCCACCCATGTTCCTTCCTTCGCCCTTTATGTTCCGCTTAGGGGAATACAAACTTGACGGTATGTTATGTAGATAATTTTCTCTACAAATACGTTCATATGTTTTAGATTTCATGGAGAGAAAAATGTTCGAAATGCTTAAATGTGGTAGTCCCAATTAGGTTTATAAGGGAATCAAGAATTGGGCTATCAAATACAAACATTTTTTTTCAAATCCTGGTTCCAGCGTCCAGATTAGAGCGTTCAAACAAACAAAAAAACAAATAAACTCTTCAGATTTATTATTAGTACAGAAGATACAGATAAGGTAATTAATTATTAACACTATTAGACTTTAACACATTTTTTATTTTAGAATAACAACGTGCGGACAGCATTACTTATACATAGTAATCCCCAATGACAACCAACATGGCTGCGCTAGTGCTGCCCCAGTTCGATAACTAGTGGTGGGCACATTTCCAGTACTATGATAATTGTTAGCGATCCTCACATAAAAAAAGTAATAGAAGGTAAAGAAATACGTTCTTCATTTGACAGATGGTCGGAGGTGAGCAGCGCTGGCGACCATTATCAATTTCAACATTAGACCTAACGCTTGTAATTTTTTTTTCTCTGCACATTTTCTCATATCATATCTGACGTTGGCAGAATTGTCGACATCGGCACCATTGCCATAGAGAAAAATAGAAATAGAACGCTTGTAAACATTTATTGTAAGAAAAAACTGTAGCCTATTGATTAAACCTTTTCATGAAATGAAACATTAAGTTTAATCTCACATCAAAAATAATAAAGAAAAAATATAAAATTTTCTTGTTGATCTGATTCATTTTGTTTTGACGGTAAGAAAGTTTTATACCAAAAAATTTTTATAACCGAGTGATAAAAGTTTATCCTTGTTTTCGTTGATAAATCTATAGTTTATTTTGTGACCTATCATTATGACGTGATAAATGTTTGATTAGTGCTATAACAATAAGACCGCAATCTATGTTATACCCTAATAATATTTATTAAGGACAAGAAATAAAGCGGATGTTTTTTTATTACTTACTTATCCTTTATGTCAGTTTTAACATATAGAAAAATCTAATATATATGGGTTAGGTATCAAAAGAATATTTATTTATTAAACCATACGACCCAGTGGGTCTCGCTTAATGGCATAGACATCGTGGCAGGCCCAGGTGGAGATGACGGGATGAGCTGGACTCCTTTAATTAAGATTGGTCCTTGGCAGCTCTGGACAGAAAGAGGTGGAACGTGAGTAGGAAGACCTAGGCCCAGCAGTGGGACATTAATGGCTAATTAAAAAAAATGCAACATAAAAAGGTACAGACGCCAGCACATCAAGCTACTACAATCTGTCAAATTTCTTTAATAGATTTTCGACTTTATCGCTAAAGCATTAAGGTTAAAGGTTCATTGGGAAAATTTTACAGTTTCGGGTAGCTTCACCTGCTGGCGTCTGTACAACGTCGTATTTAATGCCTTATATTACAGAAACCAGCCTTGTCATTTTCATAGTACAGAAAAGGAACGACCCTTGATGAAAACAAATTGATAAATAGAAACTAGGAAAGTCTTCATAGACCGCTCAGATCTCCGGTGCATATGCGGTGACTCTCCACAGGCAACGGCTCAGCTTCCATCATGCACTGCATGCCCTGCACACGTGAGGACCGGCTGCGTCAACAAACGAAAGTTAAGTCTTAATATGTTTTTAAGAGCAGTGGAACCTTCCTAGGTATGAACCCACGGTTCCTAGAACAAAAATTGAAGACATGGAATCTAACAGTCAACGCTAGGTCCGCGTGGTACATTACAGCCCACTCCCGCTCGAAGAGAGGAGGCCTGTGTCCCAGCAGTGGGAACAATATATGCACATCTACGAGTTTGACCAATATTCACTAGGTATCAACTCTAAGAAATAGAAAAAAAAACGTTACATTACCAACATGATATTGAAGTATTTATCTATCACAATAACTCACTAGCGATAAACTCAATATGATGAACGGTGAAATATGGTCTCGAAGGCGAAATAAAACTTATGTTATCGTCAGCAAGATAAGAGGGTCTGGATGAAAGGCTCATAATCTATACATCGATATACCTATCATATAATAAAATAGTAACGAAGTCAAAACTGTACATTGAATATTTTCGAAAAAAAAGTAATTGCAAAGAGTTGTGGAAACGAAACTGGTGGCGAAAATATGCACATAGTTTTTAGAATTTTTGTCTGATTGTCTGGATGTATGTTCCGGATTGGTGCAAAAAGGCTAAACGGATTTGAATGATATTTGGCAAATAGATAGTTTATAACCTGGATTAACACATAGGGTACTTTTGATCCCTGTAGTTAGTTCCCGTGGGATATTTTCCTATATCCACGCGGGTAAAGGTTGTCTTTAAAAGATCGCTCTTAGCGATAAGACCGCCCATTGTGTCACCATTTGTAAAAATTTTGTATATTTATGTTTTATAATTTGTATGGTGTACAATAAAGAGTATTCTATTCTATTCTATTCTATAATAATATACGTGGGTGTAGATGTTTTCATGATCACGAAGTAAATTGTTTCTTTTGTTCCTTGTTTCCGATATGTGAGTTGATGAGTGTCGTTGCTATGTATCTTCTTCTTCGTGTCGCTTTCACGACTGTATTTTAAACTGTTGTTTTCCCAAAACTTTGCCACTTCCACGGCAAAAATGATACATTGCTATGCAATATGGCTACTGCCATTCCAAAAACACGCCATTCACCTTACGATTCCTATAGTTTTATAACAATAACCTTATTTTTTTAGACAGAATAGTAGGCGTTCTGTGAACCCCTAATATAATCAAGCACGCAAACCAGTATGTGTTCATACTATCACATTAGTGACGGTTTACGATCACTATCAAAGTTGTTAATTAGCATAATCCGCCTATAATGTTCCCACTGCTGGGACACAGGCCTCCTCTCTGTGAGAGAGAGTGGGCTATAATCCACCACGTGGGCCCAGTGCGGGTTGGTAGATGTCACATGTCTTCGACTTGTTAGTTCTAGGACATCGGGTTGCTCACGATGTTTTCCTTCACCGTTTTGAGAGCAGTTTGTTTTAGAATTGCTCATTATTGGCATATAAAATACAGCCCGGACGTTGAGAGAATGCGTTCCTGGCACATTTTAGTGTGACAAGTAGCTCATAAAGATAAAAATCGCAAAACAGGGATTCATTTAGATGAAACAGACAGGTATTGAACACTTTATTCTTCCAACACCACACTCACTTTAACTTATTTATTTTAAAATATTACATAATCAGCCTATAATGTTCCCACTGCTGGGACACAGGCCTCCTCTCTGTGAGAGGGAGTAGGCCATAATCCACCACGCGGGCCCAGTGAGGGTTGGTGGATGTCACATGTCTTCGAATTTGTGGCTCTAGGACATGCCGGTTTCCTCACGATGTTTTCCTTCAACGTTTTGAGAGCAGTGGTGATGAAATAATTTACACAAAGTAAAGTGCCTGCCTGGGTTCGAACTCGCGACCTACAACTCGTAAGTCGGGTCCATTACCACTGGGCCACCACTGCTCTTGTTTTAAAATATTGCTAAAACATAATTCCAAGAATTCCTAGTAAGTGCATCTCTGCATTGAGTATCGATCTACTACAGTGTTCTCTTTCTCGTCTATCGAAAACTTTTCTAGACTCATTGCCGAAGCCCGCTTTGCATATCGAAACGTCTACCTTGTGCAATCTCTTGGGAAGCGAGCTACAAATTCTTGTTAAAAATCGGTCGGTGAGCAGCTGAAGCCTTCGCACTACATAATTTTGTCGAATTTCTCGTTCAAAATGAAACAACTTTTGTATTACATGCCATGTCAAATTTTTTGTTCAAAATTTAACCAGTTGTTGTTTGAATTGTTCAGGTCTGGAAGGCATTTTGAACGTCACTCTCGAACACACACAAAGAGAAAATTACTTTTGATTTAAAAAAAAAACTACGTTAAGATCACAAATTCGCGACAAACAGTACGCATTAACGAAATCTAGGAACTGGTAAAAATCCGATAAAATCGGCGAAATGCAATAGAAATGTATTTTGCAGATCTTTCTTTCAATTTGCCGCCTACTGTTAGTACTATTATTTATTCTGTGCCTACAGTGCCTACACCGAACACAGATCAACAAAATGATGAGTATACAGACACATCTAGTTGTACGTTTAGTTACCTACTCACGAAATTAATTGCGAAAACGGATGTATTTTTTTTATGAAACAGTATATTACATTGTTGAATTGCATTCAAAACTAAAATAAATGTTGATAATAAAAAAATATCGAAAAATTGCGTGACTATCATCACTACACGATTTTTTAAATCTTCTTTACTTAAATCGATGAAGCTTTAGAAAAATAATTATCCCCCATAATGAATCTAAATTAAAAGTAGTAAATGGGTCATTGATTTATGTAGATGATTAAAATGCCTCATGTGACGTGTCTGTTAGATTCATTGGGATATATCGCATAGCTTCTTACGAGACCGCTCGCCGCCCGCCGCGGTCCGTTTGTCGGCATTTGAAAGCGAATAGCGTAGGTTCTAAGCCAGTGTTGACCTCGCAAATGAACTTTAGCAAAACAGCTAATCAGGTAGCCCCTTCGAGTTTTATTTGCATTTAAGTGAAACAAGTGAATTTACTATTTTTTTATTAAAAATCTCATTGGGTTAGATGGAAATAATGATTTTATACAGTTTACAATAAAAAAAAATCCAGAAAAAAACGTAAAAATTAAGAAAAAGCCGACGAAAATTTTCAACGCAGGGGGGTCCAGAATCATGTACTGAATCCATGGTAAGCGGTTCGATGTCCCTGCCATCCTGTATAATATTATAGAATACAATACCCTGTTTTTTTTTGTTTTAATAGAAATGGTACGAGTACATTTATTTTTGACATTCACTGTGAGTTTTGACCTCGCTTTTTGACTTCAGCACCCTCGAAAACCGTATAAACTATATGTCTTTCTATCTCTCTTAGGCAGAGAGAGACAGAGACAGAAAGTCACATAACGCTTTTTCGTTACGTGACGATTTCTACCAGTTTACTCCCACCACAAGCCGTATTACAGATCTTCGTTCCATATGTTATGAAATCTGATCTTGAATGTAACTGAAAACAAATTATACGATATCTATTCCATAGTATATTATCCTCAAATCCGTCTTGGAAGATCCCTAGAGTAAGATATCCAAATATTATTTCAGGCCACATTTTCCCAACCCTATTGTGCCGCGTTTCACCTCCCTAGGACTCTGGAGATTGTAATTTATTTAATTTAGTACGCTACAATTGACAGTTTTAGAGGTACGAATGCTGGTGTTAAGGGATTTATAACAGCGGTTTTTCAATGTAAAATATTTTTTGTATCTTTTTAGTTTAAAAAAAAAAAAATGAAATGCACGAATGTGAAATTTGAGTGTACTAGTACACCTCTGCCAAACGTTTCAACTGTCTACCTACAGATGGACGGACGGACGGATGGACGGAAGGACGGACAGAAGAACTGACGGACGGACAGCGGATGTTTACCAATAGGATCCCATTGGCACCCTTTGGGTACGGAACCTAAAAAATGGTCCTTGTAAATTCATAGTTCCAATAACGACTATGTTGAGTGTTGAGTTGTGTTTTGAGTAAACATTCAAATCATGACTGCCCTAAAGTTTCGTAAAAATAAAATAAACATGTCACCTCGCCGGTTTTCTGGAAGGGCTAGGCAGCGGTGTACCTAACTAACTATTATAGTAAACCCACATTTTATTTTTTAGGGTTCTATACCCAAAGGGTATTGGTACCCCTATTACTTAGCCTTCGCTGTCCGTCCATCCATACGGAACCCTTCGTGTGCGGATCCGACTCGCACTCGACCGGATTTCATAGTTTAATTCGCAAAATAATAGATCAACAAAGCCTCAAAATGGTTCACTAATGTAGCGCACTAGCTACAATTTAAATTAGGTTAAATTCAGCTCGTTGTCATGCGGCCTAAATTCCTTAATTACGTTTATTACTGAAAGTACATTGTCATAATTATGTTATGTTAATACCTAGGTACATATACCTAATATGTACCTAAGTATTAACAGTACTACAGTACTATTACAGTACAACTAGTAAAGGTAAATGTTATGGAATATAACACGAACCGCGGACGGAGGCATAATTTGATTAATAAATGCGTGGCGTAAGGATCGTCGCGGACAAAATTGTTTTAAAATATTTTTTGCGAGGCTTCATTATGTGGCTTGGTAATATATCTTTTTTTTTTGGATAGGACGTTATTATAAGGTGGAATTTAATATTATATATACAGGGTGACAGGCAAACTCTACGTATTCCTTGAAACGCGTTATACTAGAGGTCATTAGCAACAAAAGTCCAATTAACTAGGGTTTATAATATATAGAAGTATGGTATCGTGGACTTTTTTGTAGAACTATTTAAGGCGGACCAGATTGCCATACATTGTTTTTAGTTATATACAACTATTGAGGCAGCGCATGCAAATAATTCTGTTTTAAGAGGTATTTCTTTCCGACTTGCTAGATAAAAGTTGTGATAGCTCAGCTAAAATTCATGATGTAAAAATAATTTATAGCCTATAGCACTCACACATAATGTAGCTTTCTACCAGTGAAACTCTTTTTTTGATTGGATCATTAACTCCGGAGATTACCCCCTACATACAAACAAACAAACAAATTTTACCTCTTTATAATATTAGTATATATAAAAATGAAATTCTGTTCGTTACTAAGCGAGATACTTGAGAACAGCTGGACAGGTTTGGCTATTTTTCGTTTTAAAACGTTTGTAATAGTCCGACTGAGGTTTTTATGGATGAAAAGGAAAAGAATTAAAATTCTGAAAATTCTTTTGTATGAATTATTTTTTGGACAGGACAATGTCTGACGGGTAAGCTAGTAATAAGATATTGTGTTGAAAGTTGAAATGTGGGTAAACAAAAGAGAAATTAATGTGGGTTTGTGTTGATAATGTTTGACAGCACATCTGGGGGTACCATGCACTCTTAATAAATAGCAGCCTAATTGTTGACAAAAATACATGTTTTATTTGCCATGTTGAGAGATCCCATAGTTCCACGTTGTTGCCCCGTTGTATACACCATTGACAACAACGATGATGTGTTGTTATCGTTCCCTTAATTTTTGGTTCCAGGTCATGCCGGTTTCCTCACAATGTTTTCCTTCACCGTTTTGTCGTGAATTACCTCACTATTATTATTGTATTGTTGGCCTGTAAACACAATAAAATAAAATGAAATATTTTGTCCTATCCCCTAATGACTAAAACTACTCGTAAATTAAGGCAAACAGTTCTGTCCCCGACTACACGTGGCCATTACAAAATTAACCGGAGACTTTAACAAATATTATTCTTCTGCCGCACTGCGAGCCATTTTGTGATGTCATTTGACATTGGATGATATATACTGCGGTAATAGTTTATTGTTGAGTTCACCTGTAACTAGGGTACTTAGTTACTACGAGAAATAATTTGCTAAGTAGTTTTTTAGTAGTTTTTTCACCCTAGGCGTAGGAATTTCCCCTGTAAAATTATGTTTTATTAACTCAGTCTATCGCAGTCCACTCAACATAGGCCTCTCCCAGGCTGCGTCACAACGCCCTCCGCCTTCCGCATCTAGTCTGTCCCAGCTACCTTCTTAAGGTCGTCGGCATCTAGCTGGTGGGCGTCTCACACTAAGCTTGCCGATACGCGGTCTTCACTCTAAGACTCGTCTGCTCCAGCAGCCATAAGTCCTTCGACAAACACGACCAGTCCACTGCCTTCACTTGATGCCTATAAAGGCCGAAAATAAGTTTTTCATCTCTGTAGTTACTTACAGTGGTCAACATATTAGCGAGACAGCATATTAGCATAATCAGCCTATAACGTTCTCACTGCAGGGAAACAGGCCTCCAGAGAGTGAGCGGGATCGGGCTACACACCACGTGGGCCCAGTGCGGGTTAGTGGATGTCACATGTCCTCGATTTCTGGAGACTTCTAATCAAAAACTTTTTTGTTTAAAAATAGTCGAGCTACACACCACGCGGGCCCTGTGCGGGTTAGTGGATGTCACATGTCTTCGAATTCTGGAGACTTCTAACCAAAAACTTTTTTGTTTAAAAAATGATCGGGCGGGACTTGTGCAGGTTGGTGCATGTAACATATCTTCGATTTTTTGGTTCTAGGACATGCCGGTTTTCTCACGATGTTTTCCTTCACTATTTAGTTAACGGATTGATAGCGGGGAAATACATTCTACAGGGTTAAATTAAATTAGCTAACGAAACTTCTCAGCGTTATGGGTATCGATTTCTAAACACGATAAAATAAAAAAGGCTTAATGGTTTTTCTTAGTGGTCAACGACCGCTGCTAGTGTTGTTACTTGAAGTATGAGTTGAGAAAATATGTTTTATCGTTTTAGCTATCGATATCAATCACGTCTGTGAAGTTTGCACAAAAAAAAACTGATATTTCGAGTACTCTAACAGCGGCCGATGACCCCAGAAAAAATATCATCATACTAGCTGCGCCACGAGGTTTCACCCGCATAAGTTTCGATCCCGTGGGAATATCGGGATAAACAGTATTCTATATATTAATCCTATTTATAAATCATCTGAGTGCCAAATTTCATCCAAATCCGTTCAGTAGTTTTTGCATAAAAGAGTAACAAAAATCCATCCATCGATCCATCCATCCATACAAACTTTCACGTTTATAATATTAAGTAGGAAGTAGGATTGATTTATTTTGTCTGCGGAATTTATGTGTATGTATGTAGTGAGTATTTGACCCGGTATAGTGTATGTCAGGGCGGATAGTTTTACGTGCTCTCCGAAGAATGAGTAGGTCAAGAAGACAAGTGTCAATAATACTAATGGCTTCCAAAAATACCTAGTCACAATAGCAGATTAATTTGCGCTGGTGCCATTGAATCACGAACCCTTTTATGTCAGAAGCATTTAGCATTTCATGTACGCTCTTTTTTTCTATTGTTTGGAGTTTTTAATTCTAACTTTGTAAACTTCTGTGACCGGCTTACATCATTTTAAATATATTTTTTGTAATAAGGCTAATGCCCGTTTTCACTGACACTAAGAAACACCTAAATGTACGTAACTGGGTTGTAGAAGTGAAATAGGCAGTTAGTTCATGTAAAATACTGGTATTCAGCTTTGTCCTTTGTGCAGTGGTGGCCCAGTGGTAACGGCAATGACTTTCGAGTTGTTGGTCGTGGGTTCAAACCCAGCCAGGCGCTTTACTTTGTGTAAAAATATAAAATATATAAAAATATATAAAATATTAAAATATATAACCATATTCCAAAACTAATAAGAGAGTTACCATTTAATTATTACAAAAAACCACTAAAAAATTGGCTTCTCCAAAATAATTTTTACATATTAAAATATTTTTTTTTTTATTATAAGGGTAAATAAGTACGCTCTGTTTCCTTTGCGAGGGGAACATACTCCCCCGTCGATGGCTTCGCCTCCTGCGGTGCCAGATGCGGACCACACCACCGACGACGACGACGACGATGCTCTGGAGGAGACCGAGGTAGAGCTGAGAGTGGCGGTACGTAGGCTGAATGCCAAAAATACCGCGTCAGGACCCGACGGCTTACCTGGAAAAGCCTGGGTTCTGGCCTTGGAGGCTCTCGGGTCTCGACTAAGGGGGCTACTAAGCGCATGCTTGGAGAGGGGCCGGTTCCCACTACGTTGGAAAACGGGGAAACTGGTCCTCATCAAGAAAGCGGGCCGCCCTGCGGACTCTCCGTCCGCTTACCGGCCCATCGTGCTGCTCGACGAGGTGGGCAAGCTCTTTGAAAGAGTCATTGCAGACCGCCTTGTCGGGCGGCTGGTGTGGGTGGGGCCGGATTTGGCGGAAAGCCAGTTTGGTTTCCGCAGGGGGCGCTCTACGGTGGACGCCATCATGCGCGTGCGAGCCCTCACGACGGGGGATGCCGTGGCCCGGGGTGGGGTTGTCTTGGCGGTGTCTCTAGACATCGCCAATGCCTTCAATACCCTGCCCTGGAGTTGCATCAGGGAGGCACTCTGTTATCACCGGATGCCGACCTACCTCTGTCGCATTGTCAAGGTCTATTTGACGGACAGGGCCGTCATCTACCCCGGTCACCGGGGAGAGTGGAACCGGTGAAAGATGTCGTGCGGTGTGATCTGTAGGATATCGGGTACGACTGGGTGCTGCGCGCCGACTTCCCTAGCGGCGTCAGCGTGGTTTGCTACGCTGACGACACGCTGGTCCTAGCGCAGGGGAGGTCGCACCAGGCGGCGGCTGAAATAGCGACATGCGGGGTTGCGACAATCGTTGAGAGGATCCGGCAATTGGGACTCGAGGTGGCCCTGCACAAGTCCGAGGCCATGTGTTTTCATGGTCCTCGGGACGCGCCACCGTCGGGTTCCCAAATAACGGTAGGAGGGGTTCACATCGGCGTCGAGTCGACGATGAAGTACCTGGGACTCGTCCTCGACAGCCGGTGGAACTTCGTGGAGCATTTCCGACGTTTGGCTCCCAGACTGGAGCGGGCCGGGGCTGCCTTGAGGCGGCTCCTGCCCAAACGCCTCCCGCCGGAGGCTATATGCGGGGGTCGTGCGGTCCATGGCCCTTTACGGGGCACCGGTGTGGGCGCGTTCCTTGAAGCGGCGACCAGTCCGCCGGTTGAACGCGTCCCAAAGGGTCGTGGCCATCCGGCTGATCCGAGGATACCGCACGGTCTCCGCTGAGGCGGCGAGCCTCCTTGCCGGATTGCCGCAATGGGATCTGGAGGCAAAAGCCCTCGCCCACATATGGGAGTGGCGAGAGGAGGAAAAACGCCGGGGCGTAACCCCGCTGCCGCGAGAAATCACGGTACAGCGGACAGAGCTTCGGCGGGATCTCATGGCGACATGGAGAGTGCGATTGTCGCAACCCAGTGCTGGGCACGCCACAATTGCGGCGATAAGTCCCCTCTTTGAGGAGTGGCTGGAGAGGCGCCACGGTGCCCTCACCTTCCGCCTGACGCAGGTCCTCACCGGACACGGTTGTTTCGGGAGGTTCCTGTTCAGGATAAGGCGGGAGGAAACGCCAGGGTGTCACCACTGTGTGGATCGCCCGGAGGACACGGTGGAGCATACGGTGGAGGTCTGCCCGGCTTGGGCGGAGCACCGCCGCGTCCTCGTGGCGGCGATCGGCGGCGGCGATCTCTCGCGTCCGGTCCTGGTTCAGGCCATGGTACGGAGCGAGAGTGCATAGGAAGCCGTCACCTCCTTCTGCGAAGCAGTAATGCTCGCAAAGGAGGAGGCGGAGCGCGTGAGTGAGAGGCAATCTCTGCGCCCTTACGCCCCTAGTCGCTGCAGGAGACGCCCTGGACGTTGAGAGTCACCAGCCGACTCCCGGCCACCGTAGGCGCGAGCTTGCGGGCGGCGAGCAATGAGCAGCTCGCCGCCCGGCAAGGACCAGGCCCGAGTCGACGGCGCGTTGTGTTCCACGCGCGCCTCAAAGAGATGTCAGCACGAAGTGACGGGGTCCGCTAGGGCCGATGCCTGCCAAGGCCACGGGTTGTTCGAAAGAGATACCGTGGTCCCTGGCATAGGCCACTGAAGGAACACGGGTGGGTTTTAGTCAGTAAAAGTCTGACACGCCCTCCTGCTCCGCCCAGAGCGGGAGAAGTCATATGATTTGCCACCCAGAAAAAGAAAAAAAAAGGGTAAATAAGTAAATAATATGTTTTTAATAATAAGGTAGATTTCTTTAGTTGTATAATAAAAATGTTGTTATTTTTGTCTATTTATTTTATTTTATATTGTATATTAGAGCACAAATGTCCTTAATGTAAGTGTTTTGTATTTTTTATTAGAGTATAAGTAGTATATAAGTTAGGTTTTATACCCACGTGTACATTAGGTTCACATTGTAAATATTCGTGCCAGTATTAGCGGCGGATGTGGCGAACTTTTCCATATGTACCAACCATCTTTGTACTTACCATATCTGATGAATAAATGTCTTCGTCTTTAAATTATTTACACTACTGGGACAGAGGTCTCCTTTTTTCGAGTGGGCGTGGGCTGTAATCTACCACGCGGGCCCAGTGCGGTTTCCTCACAATGTTTTCCTTAACTACAGTATATTACTTATTGGCTTAGTTCGATTCCGAGTTGAAAAACTCCAGATAATCGTTTACTCTTTGGCATTTATTTACGAACTTGATTTTCCTTATTGCGTTTATTTTTTGTGCTGGCATCCGTTATGACATTATTTGTCTTCATTTCACGGCAGTCAGTCTCCTTTATGTGGCTTCAGTTCATATTTTTGGGCAATCTAGTATTGATTAGAATTATATGTAGTTATGATGGTTGAATGTCTGTGGCGTGTGGAGTACACTTATACTTACTTTTTTTAAACTTTTCGTACAAAATATATATCATTTTTATTGACTGCTTCGTAGGTCTAGTGGTGGCAAGCGATACTGCTGAGCATGAGGTTCTGGGTTCGTTCCCGGGTCGGGCAAAGTGTTATTGGATTTTTCCATCTAGAATTTCTTAGTACGAGTAACAGCCCGGAATCTGGATTTGTGCCCGGTTGAAGGCAACAGGCTCGATCCCTATTACATGGGACTTTAATATAACTGGTGAAATGTGAATGAATAGGGATACCTCTGCTTAACCCTTCGGTGATTAAGTAATATAGAGATCTTTTTAAATAAATAAATAATCATTACAGGCGTGATGTTATGATATTTTATTTCTGTAAATTGTTTGTAAATAAACACAACATTTTAAAACTAGATGAGGTCAGTCTTTACTGATCGACTACTCTGAGAAGAAACACCGATGGGATATAAATACCTACTCATGAAAAATCCCTGCTAATATTTTTAGTGCAAAAGTGTGGTACAAACAAACAGTTTGTCCTTTATTTACGCAGAAATGGAGTAGCAGATCGACGTGACATTTTGTATAGAGGTAGGGGCGCGAGAGTGACACAGGCTACTTATTATGCCATCAAAATTCACGTTTTGGGTGGGATAGACGACGATAAGTAAAGCCGTGGGTAAAGCTATTGCTAGTCCGGAACTATTTCTGAATGTACCAGAGATAGAAAGAAAGACATAAGTGCTGCAATCATTGCAGATTGTCTGTACTCTATAGTCCATACCACAGATTTATAAACTAAAGGGAGATATGCCAAGGGGGCGTGGCGCGTGCGAACAATGTATGCACAAAACAGAAACAAACGCGGGCGCCGTTGATTAGTCGTGAACGAAACTACACACGAAGCGCATCACTTGTTTTCGCAAAAATGCCAAGCTCGGTGGTGATTTGTAAAAATCGAAGTGTCACAAAAAACTACAAGTCGGATGGCATCAACTATCATCGGTAAGTACTCAATTAATGTCTTATTTTAGCAAATAACAATAAAATAAATTATTACTTACGGTAGAATTCATAAAACTCTAAAAAAGGTGTGAAATCTTTCACTTCGAGTTTTGACTCATACATTGCCGTTTAAGCACCGATCTTCGAAGCAATACTAAAGTGGCAATGTAGGTAATGATAAACAACGCGGTCATAGTTTCATCGCTACCTGGCACGCTCGCTGCTCGGTGCCGCGATGTCAATGTAGTTGTGTGTCTCTACGTAGCGATCTGCTGTTACGCGATTGGCTCGCGTTGAGTGTGGTGACTGTTATAGTGTGAGTGAGCGCGTGTTCGTTGTAGTGCATATGTAGTTGTAATTTTTGAAGGTGACAGCCGGACTCGAACAGTTGGGCAGCCACACCATATCTCCCTTTAGTTTATAAATCTGTGGTACATACAAACTAATGGAAATGGAATGGAATATGTTTGGGGGTGGCGAGTAGAGTTCCACGCCCTAACGAGGACATTGGATACCTAATACGGGTCTTCGCGTTTCGGTTATGACACTGATGTGTTTTTTGTCAAGTACACTATTTATGCATTAGGTGCAATATCAATGCAATAGAAATAGCAATGCAATAGCAATGGCAATGCAAAAAAAATGCAAAACGATAGCAATGCGAGAGCTATGCAATAGCAACGCGATAGCTATGCAATAGCAAAGCGACAGCTATGCGATGGCTATGCAGTAGCAACGCGATAGCTATGCAATAGCAATACGACAGCAATGGCGCCGCAATAACAAAGCAATATCTACGCAATAACAACGCAATATCTATGCAATAGCAATGAGACAGCAATGCAATTGCGCCGCAATAACAATGCAATGAGACAGCTATACAATGGCAATGCAATAGCAATGAGACAGCAATGCCATTACGCCGCAATAACTAAGCAATGCGATAGCTATGCAATGGCAATGCAATAGCAATGAGACAGCAATGCCATTACGCCGCAATAACTAAGCAATGCGATAGCTATGCAATGGCAATGCAATAGCAATGAGACAGCAATGCCATTACGCCGCAATAACTAAGTTATGCGACAGCTATGCAATGGCAATGCAATAGCAATGAGACAGCAATGCCATTACGCCGTAATAACTAAGCAATGCGATAGCTATGCAATGGCAATGCAATAGCAATGAGACAGCAATGCCATTACGCCGCAATAACTAAGCAATGCGTTAGCTATGCAATGGCAATGCAATAGCAATGAGACAGCAATGCCATTACGCCGCAATAACTAAGCAATGCGTTAGCTATGCAATGGCAATGCAATAGCAATGAGACAGCAATGCCATTACGCCGCAATAACTAAGTAATGCGATAGCTATGCAATGGCAATGCAATAGCAATGGGACAGCAATGCCATTACGCCGCAATAACTAAGCAATGCGATAGCTATGCAATGGCAATGCAATAGCAATGAGACAGCAATGCCATTACGCCGCAATAACTAAGCAAAGCGACAGCTATGCAATGGCAATGCAATGTTAAACTTCAACTATATCCGACGACCCTGGTTACTTATCTCCTTAGGCGACTGTACCAGTAATAATAAAAATCATAATGTCCCCAATGCACACAGGTCTCCTCTCGGTGAGAGTGAGTGGGCCGGAATCTACCACGCGGGCCTAGTGCAGGTCACATGCCACATGCCATATGTCACATATCTTCGAATTTCTTATTCTACGATGCTGGTTTTTACACGATGTTTTCCTTCACCGTGTTGACAGCAATGGTGATGAAATTATTTACACAAAGTAAAACACCTGTCTGGGTTCAAACCCACCACCAGACTCGTAAGTCCGGTCCAACTGTAATACATTATCAACTAGTAAGGCCGCCAGTAACAATACGACGGTATGGTAATGTAATTTATATTGTAATGTCAACAGTATACTTAAGGTATTAAATTGTGTGCCCTGCGGACTCTCCGTCCGCTTACCGGCCCATCGTGCTGCTCGACGAGGTGGGCAAGCTCTTTGAAAGAGTTATTGCAGACCGCCTTGTCGGGCGGCTGGTGCGGGTGGGGCCGAATTTGGCGGAAAACCAGTTTGGTTTCCGCAGGGGGCGCTCTACGGTGGACGCCATCATGCGCGTGCGAGCCCTCACGACGAGGGATGCTCAGCGGGATTGTTCGAAAGGGTTACCGATACCCCGGAGCATAAAGGGCGAAGGAAGGAACATGGGTGGGTTTTAGTCAGTAAGAGTCTGACACTCCCTTCCGCTCCACTCAGAGCGGGAGGGGTCATTCGATGATTTCCCACCAGAAAAAAAAAAGGTATTAAATTGTGCAAATAAATAAATAAAATAAACACCACTGGTCCACCTCATTGCTTAATCCTTAGTATGATATTTATAAATTACCTACATCCAGAAATAGTTCATGGACTTACTCACAGCTTTGATCAAATAGAAATTTATATGTATCGAATTCGATAAATGTGTAAATAACGGTGGCATATGTTTCATCATTCTCTTCACCTGCTAGCCGATAAACCAATTTACACTTTAAGGCTGGATTCCGCACGCGTGCGGAAAATAATCGCAAATCTTTGAACAATACCAATATACTAGAGTACGCACACTGCAGTAAATAATCCCTTGAAAAATTCGTGTGCGATTTTATTTCGCATGAACATGCGATTAAAAATATCGCATCGCAGTGCGGGTTTGTCTGAGGCTCATTTTCATTGGTCGATAGAGCTCGTATGCGGGGTGCGGGAGATTTCTGTAACGCATGCCATAGGACCCGCATGCGTGTAATCGTTTTCAATAATCTATACGGAAATATAGCGGTATACGGAGAACCTGCACCGCAAGATTGGCAGTTGCTTTTAAGGGCTCATTTACACTGGTTGTGAGTCTCCGAACGCTTTTTACCGACCGATGAATTTTATTGGCCGTTACGTCCGAAACGGGGATTCCCCGAAGACGTTGTACGGACCGCGTTGTCGAATTGTAACTTTCATTAGTCATTACCCCACCTGCGGGGAGTCCCCGCATGCTGTATATCGACCGAGTTATCGAGTAATGAAAATGATTCATAAATCTATATCGCATAAATATTACGTTTCTAACTATTGAGTATCTACCGTGTGTAATACTAGCAGCGCCCCGCGGTTTCACCCGCATTAGTTTCGATCCCGTGGAAATATCGGGATAAAAAGTATCGTATATGTTAATCCTGGTTATAAACCATCTGTGTGCCAAATTTCATCCAAATCCGTTCAGTAGTTTTTGCGTTAAAGAGTAACAAACATCTATCCATCCATCTATACAAATTTTCACGTTTATAATATTAGTAGGACAGTAGAATTATAACAGCATGCATGTAATTATTCCGCCATAATCATATTCACCGTAGTTAGCTGTAAGCTCAGGAAGGTACCTACATAATGTTTAGCTTTCTCGTCTAAGAGATGCGCACTGTGTGTGTTGGTTCGTTAACAAGGTAAGCGGGTATGGATACAGTAATTATGATTCAGATGTCTAAGCTAAAGCAAGCTACGTTGCACTATTCGTATGAACATAGGCCTTGTTGTTGGGAGATCAAATGTGATATAAAATTATTAATATTAAAATAAAAACTTAAAAAAAATAATCTAATTTGTACATGTGAATAATTAAGCAAAAGAATCATAGGGCATCAAAGTCCGCATCGATGTAAACAGGAATAGTACCCAAAAGGCTGGCAGCATTGCCACGTTGTATGGCGATGCTAATTCTTTGGCAAAGAAACAGGCCAGCCCTCTGGTCACGTGAAGAGTCGACCAACCGCTTGGCGATATCTCGAAAAACAAAGTGGGCACTCGGATCCCATGGCCCTAGTTTTTCAACCCCAAACGGCTCGAACATATAAACATATAAGCTAATTCGATATTGTACTAAAAATGAGTAAGTCCGCCATCTTTGGGAGTTAAGTGAGTGCTAAGTCATATGAGATGTCACTTTTCGTGCATTGTCATCCAAACCAAACCTGTATGTAAAATTTCAGCTCAATCGGTTTGGGATAACTGTTATAAAAGTCAGTTACAAAATTTGATCCATACATACTAACTAACTAACAGGGCAAGTTAACAAAATTTTGTAAAAAAAAGTCATCATCATTGGGTCGGCTTCCAGTCTCTCCTGCTGCTCATCATTATTTTACATGAATCGAATCCTATCTGATCTCCCCAACCCAATAGCATACCCAGAAAGGCTGGTTGTCAGACTTTCTAGCTACCCATCCGTAACGACAAGTAACTGTAAAATGCGTGCGAAAGGTAAGGTACTCAGTAATATTGTAAATAAAATATTTCGATAAGGTTTATAACTTAGTAACAGATACCTATCCACGGATATTTTCAGTAATCCCCTCGGCCCATCCCTACTTGTAAATGTACATAACTGGTATATCTCACAGTGGTAAAACTTCGTTACTTTACATTTTTAATCTAAAAGCTTTTCTTCTCAGAATTACAGTTTAAAATAACTCGCTGGATACTGGCTTTGAAAATTCGCTTAAGATGAACTTCTGACTACAAGGTTTATTTTTAGTTTGTAACTTCAAGTTTGTTGTTTAAAAGTTGTACGTATACTGTGTCGATATAAAATTTTGTTCAAACGAGCGTGTAGATGATAGAATACTGTTATAAATTGTAGAGCAGCTGTTTTATTTGATTCAAATTGAAATAAAAGAGGTTAATAAATGTTCGGGGACAAATTGGTACTTTATGGTATGGTGGTTGTAAGTGTAGAAGTCTTTAAGTCTGCACATGCAGCTAAATCTACTTAATAATATGCTTAAATTCGTTAATTCAGAAACGTAGCTTATTTTTTTCCTTAATTCGAATAAAACCATAATTTAGGTGATAAATTATTTAATATTTATATAATATTTATGCATAAGCACTTGAGTGAGATACCTGAGTTGCAAGTTTATTCCTAGTTCAGGTAGATTCCAATTATGATATAATATTTATTTACACCAGATTATTTTACCCGAGTAATAAACTTATTTTTTCTATGCAAAAACTGTCAGACGTCAATTATATTCCACTGTTATCTGTCGATTGAAAAATCAGCCCTAAATCAATTATTTCAATAAACAATTTCAAATTTTATATAATTTTTTTTTATTTTAATTTTATTTTATTTCATGTTTTAATTTTTGTTTTTATTTATTTATATATAATGCATGCAGTGCATGACGTCAACCAGTGCATGCTGCACTGGTTGACGTCATCACGTCAACGCCGGCTGCCGCTGAAAACCAGGGGGTCTACTCTGAAGTGGTATCGGCCGAATGTTCGGCCGTTTCCTGCTATGAAGTTACTATTTGGTTCGGTCGGTCTAGTGGTCTAGATCCTACACTCCTACACTCTTTCGAATATTGACTATGGTCCCGAACCAACTGGGCCGATCCATGCCGGCCATGTGTCCGCCGATCCGATCATTTGCAATTTGCACTTCGTAATAGATCCCCAGCGCTGGGGCTCTGTCTCGTATAGGGTCTTAGCATTTTGCTGAGCGATGGCCGTTTTACGTGAATGTGACGCATGTTTACCCCAGCTTGTTATTTTCTTTTGTGTGTTTATATTATTTTTTATGCGCCATGTTTGCCGCAAATAAACGTATTTTCTTTCATTCTTAAATTAATTTACTCACTGACAAACAACGCACAGCCTAAATCGCTGGGCCCACCAACATACATCCTGACACAGACCGGCAAATTGCTAAAAACGTAAGAAAATTTGAATTTCGCAGGCTACCTAGCGCATTCCTCTTAACAGAATGTTTATAGGTCTTTAATACCCCAGTTCCAGGGGAACCCTTTCAGGACCGCCCGTAATGACGGCTATTAAACGCCCAAAAAAACCTACAAAGAGTAATGATTACAAAAACACCGCCACAGCATTAAAGGCCCGGAAAAATCTTGTATTTTTTTTGCCAAAAATAAAACAATTTATCAACAAATAATGACAAAGAAAATGTTCCCCCACAACATTGAGGGAGCCATAATTAGACTTTCCTCACGGAAGGATTAAGCCGCCTCCACTAATAAATATTTCAATGGAAATTCTCAATGTTACTGTGGTTATTAAAATGGTGCATAAATATCGGAAAATAATTATGATAAATATTTTATGCCCCACTAAATATTAAGGCTGTAAACAGATAGGCGACGCGCGTTTTTGTGGTTGGAATATCAGAGTTTAGGCTGGTGACACATCAAGTAAATGACTAGCGTGCAGCTACAAGCAGTTTCGGAAAACTGAAAAGTGTATTTCTCCTGATTTTGCAACTTTTAGAAAGTACTTATTTCATATTAGTATGGTTGAGATGTGAGCACTAGTGGCCCAGTGGTAACGGCCGTGACTTACGAGTACAGGTCGCAGGTTCGAACCCAGACAGGCGCTTTACTTTGTGTAAATTATTTCATCACACATCGTGAGGAATCCGCTACGTCTTAGAAAAAAAAAATCGATGACATCTACCAAGCCGCACTGGACCCATGGTTGATTGCGGCCTACTCCCTCTCACCGAGAGGAAGCCTGTGTCACTGTGTCCCAGCAGTGGGAATGTTGTAGGCTGATTATACTATGGTTGAGATAACACAACACCATAAAATATCTATCAACACTGCTTTAGGGGGAAATGGCTTTTGAATCTTGCGTACACACATAAACACACGCTTTCTTCCCATGAGGGTGGGGTTCTCCTGCCGGGTCAGCGGGATTGTCCGAAAGGGTTACCGCTACCCCGGAACATAAAGGGCGAAGGAAGGAACATGGGTGGGTTTTAGTCAGTAAGAGTCTGACACTCCCTTCCGCTCCACCCAGAGCGGGAGCGGTCATTTGATGATTTCCCACCAGAAAAAAAAAAGGGTGGGGTTCTTCTTTCTTCTTTTTCTGCTACGATGCTTACATCCTCCTTCTGCCTCGTTTCGTTATCGTTCGTACATCTGAAGGCCGATTGCCGTAATTAAAAACGTTCAAAATCTAGTCGCAAACTCATCTCAGCGACCTAGTCAAAAATGTAGGGAAACTAGAGGTATTTTTGACAGATTGAGACTGAGATCAAACTGTGAACGTTCTTAAAATTACGAGAATTGCCCATCTGGTCATACACGCACGCCGGTTGCGAGTCGAGAATTCTTTTGTGAAACGGACTTCCGTTTCACAAAAGAATTCTCGTAGACGCGGCGCCACTGTCGTAGGACGGAGATTTATTTATTTATCTCGACATCATATACGAGTAGCAGGCTTGGTTATTGGTTAATAAAATGCACATTCTTAAATAGAGAAAGGTGTCTGGGGTAGGAGAGTTGTTGTAGGAATGTTGCTAACTATATAATAATAATTAGTTCCACTTATTGCCGCGGGACTTCTTTCGGGAAACGGACTCTACTACGCTCTGACCATTCTGAAAAACATCCCCATTATGGTCACTATATATTATGTCCTCCTAGTGTGTCTCCTCCCGGCGTTGTTTGTGATGTGGAAGGTATTTCTATTTATACTCGTGACCGTACCCAAATACGTATTGTACAGTTTTCGCGTAAAATTGTTGTCAAGTAATTGTTTTCATATTTATAAAACGTCAAAATCATTATTTGAAAAGAAATTACTGTCGTGTTAATTAATCTCTTTTGTTGCCAAACTATCAAAGGTTCTTTTAAAAGAGGATTTCTCGTATATCGTTGGCGAATTTAAGAACATAAACAAGTAAAATAAAATAAAAATAAAATGACACCATTACGACTGTAATGCCCGTAGGGGTAGGTATACCTTAGTACATCCATACTTCACCAGGTAAGTTTAAGTCCCATGTAATAGGGGGCTGGTCTATTGCCATCAACCGGACACAAATTCAGACTCCGGGCTGTGCAATAGGGCCATGTATGTTTATAGCCATTGCCATCAACCCGTCCCGACTACGGGTTGCTACTAATAAATTCTAGATGGTAAAACTAAATAACACTTTGCTCGACCTGGATATCAAACCCAGGACATCATGCCCAGCAGTAGCGCTGGTGACCACTAGACCAACGAGGCACTCTATCTAAACTAATATTATAAAGGAAAAGGATTTGATTTTGTGGTTTGTTATGCTTTCGCGCTAAAACGGCTGAACGGATTTGGATGACATTTGGCACATGGGTAGACCATAACCAGGATATAGGATAGTTTTATCCCGCTATTCCCACGGGATCGAGTCTTATGCGGGTGAAACCGCGGGGCGCAGCTAGTGTACAGACGCCAGCAGGTCAAGCTACCCGAAACTGTCAAATTTTCCCAACCAACCTTGAACCTTAATGCTGTAGCGATAAAGTTGAAAATCTATTAAAGAAATTTGACAGATTGTAGTAACTTGATGTGCTGGCGTCCGTACAATAGCTTTGGAGCCATAATATCTCCATAGGCTTTTCACAGTATATTAAAGCCGTGAGCCGAACACACTACCGATACATACATACTTAGGTAATATCTATATATTTCTGTACAGGCATATCAATACTCCAACACCATTTATTTCAGTTCAATACAAAAAGATGTTTCATTGAAACTCTATCGGCCTTCGAGTTAAAAATAAAGTATTAGCAGTATACGCAGTACTCGTATATCATTCACGCTCTTCAGCTGACTTTTTAGAATGAGTGTAATACCCCATTTTATGCGATATACTCACACTTTCAATATGCAGGAATCATTAATTCTGGAGCGTTCGTTTGCCTTCGCTACTAGGCCGTGACTCGCTTGGCTCTAGGCGCTAAGCAAGCCACCTGTCAGTACGGACGTACTTCCGCACTAACCGTCACCATCAACTTAAATTGATGATGACGGTTCCCAATGAACATTTATTAAACTAAAAAAGGTAATTCTGTCTTGACAATTATTAAACCCCCGGCAACCGGCATGTCCTAGAACCAGAAATTCGAAGACATGTGCGTCTACCAACCCGCACTGGGCCCGCGTGGTAGATTATAGCCCATTTCCTCTCACAGAGAGGCCTGTGTCCCAGCAGTGGGAACATTATAGGCTGATTATGATGAATTTTAAAACAATCCAAAATAAAAAAAAGTCTTGTAAAAAGGAGATGGATAGAATGTTCTAACATCAGCAGTAAAAACGAAACAGGAAAATTTTAACAAACACTATGCAGCAGTAAATCTAAAATACATACTATATTAATATTTAATATATATACTTAAAGAGATAACACCACGTTATCACTTTAAGTATTATTTTTTTTCAAAGCATTAATGCTTCTACTCAGTATTAATAAAAACATCATTCTAATAAATTATAATATTAGTAACTCACTAAAGCCAAGTAACTCAGATGTTATCACATAGTTTCACGAAGTCAATTTGATGAAATCTTGATAATCACTAACAACTGGTCATTTGTAGAGGACGTAATGAAGATGAAGTAATTTTATTGTCACGCGAGCGAAAAGTCTTGGTTGGACGAATTTGCGATTCAAAATCTAGTTTACCAATCATATTTTTAAAATAAGTACTAGCAATTTAGCCTGTGGCTCAATAATAACAACCGCACAGATCGATCGATCAGGTTAAGCTACGCTTGTCGCGGTTGGTCTGTGAATGGGTGATCATCTTTACATACCCCCCGTGAGACCCCTTCGTGCCTCGGAAAGCACGTTGAACTGTTGGTCCCGGCTGTCATTCGTAGATTTTTGACAGTCGTTACGGGTAGTCAGAAGCCCGAAAGTCTGACAACCAGTCTTAACAAGGAGTATCGTATTACCCAGTAACTGGATTGTGGAGGTCAGATAGGCAGTCGCTCCATGTAAAATACTAATATTCAGATGCATCCGGTTAGACCGGAAGCCGACCCCAACATAGTTGGGAAAAGGCTAGGCAGATGATGGCTCAGTTGCAATTTTTGGTGATAATTTATACATGTAACGTCAGGGATATCAATTACATATTAAGTAAATTCGAACCCAGGCTTTACCTACCGATATAGCCGGTGAAGGAAAACACTGTGAAGAAACCGGCATGTTCTCGAACCAAAAATTCGAAGCCATTTCCGCACTGGGCCAGCCTGCACTAGGCAGAGTCAAGTCAAGTAAAATCATTTATTTCAAATAGGCACATAAAAGGCACTTTTGAACGTCAGTTAGAGCCCACTCCCTGTCGAAGAGAGGAGGCCTATATCTCAACAGTGGGAACATTATAGGCTGGTTATGTAAATTTACTACCAATTTAAATTGACCGTAGATTCAAATCATAAGTGACATTTTGTAACAATTGTATGAAATGGCTAAAACACGGCAAGTTCGCGTAGAGTGTCAATTTCATAAATCATTCATTTCCCTGACTATTATTATTATTATTTATTTATATTTTAGACAACAAGATCCATTTTGAGTTTATTAGGTTTATTATTTAAGTTGATATTATTAGGTTTGCTTCACTATTGAATTGGGTTGTACCTGTAATAATAGTTGTAAGTGATTAAATAAAAAATAAATAAAAAAAATTGTTCGTAAAAAAAGCTTAAAACTATGTTATTTCACATATAAACAGATACAATTTTTGAAGAACGGACTATGATTAGGCCAATCTAAATACCGGTTTAAAAGTGTATCGACTGTAGCCCTGAAAGTAGACTATATTTTAGTTTTTATGTCTGAAATTCTTCAAAATATTCGTCTATAATTCTACAACATCACGAATATATATTTATTAGATATCCTTGAAGGTGCCAAGAACAGCTTCTATTAAAGTACTTTTTTTATCACAAGCCAGCTTATATCAACAAATTGAAACGCCAAAAAAGATTACCTATTGTCACCAAAACTCCCGACATACGAGAAACCGCGCGGCTCAAACCCAATCGCACCATCTGTAGCGAGCCTAAGCGTGCGCACTTCGTGTGTAGGTAGGTACAGTCCGCCGTAGCAGCAGTGCCGCGTAGACCCTTGCTACGGACGCTACATCTAATCGGCTACGAATCGCCCGTTCGCGTACCAATTTTAAATATTTATATCTGTGTAAATATATACGTGTAGTGTGTATATTAATAATATAATTTTAATTATATTTATTTTTGACAAATTAGTGTTGTGTATTAGGTGACTATTGTTTTGTTTTTTTTTTTTTTTTAATTTTGTGTGGCTTCACAAAGTTGCTGATCAGGTTTGTACCTAGTTTTAAATTGGATTAATTATTTACTTTCCTTTCGAGGTTTTCTGAAAGTTACTTCTTTGCTAAGTTTATTAAATTTTTGGATTGGGGTATTGAATACTTGATTTTAAGTGTTAGATTAATCATTATTTTGAGAGATTCGAGTTATTATTTTTTGGTTTATTAAATAAACAATAATAAAAATGCTTATTGATAAGACAGTGACTGTAACCGCGTTCCTATTGTTAGCACAATTGTTATAAAAACCTCACAACGTTTTAATTAGAACAATTAATTAACTTAAGAAGATTTTTTTTTAAAACAAAACCTTTTCGTATCGGTTTGAACGTTGCCAAAGTTGAGTATATTTTAATTAGCTATGTTTTTGATTGCTAATATCTGTTCTTAGCAGAATGATACTTTCAGTCGTCTTATAATTTTTTTGGATCACAAAAATTGTTTTTCCTGATCTAATGATTATGGCCACATGATGTTCCGTTTTTATTTTTAAAGAAACATTTGTTTTAGTTTATGATAATATTTATAACGATAAATTCTATACTCCTACATCCTACTAATATTATAGATGCGAAAGTTTGTATGGATGGATGGATGGATGGATGGATGTTTGTTACTCTTTCACGCAAAAAAGTACTGAACGGATTTGGATAAAATTTCACACATTTCACAGGTATAGGATAATTTTTATCCCGATATTCCCACGGGATCGAAACTCATGCGGGTGAAATCGCGGGGCGCAGCTAGTATTTCATAAATTATTTCTTGCATCTTATATATTTCAGTAGAAACTCGCTCTACAATGCAAGCATACCTTTATGTGCCTGAAAACTGGTAGCAGTGAAAATAAAACCTAGGTATTGCACGTCTTTAGTGCATGAAAAAATAATAGAATCTTGCACTTTGTAACGTTTTTTTTTTATAGTACCTTCGGAAGAAACAAATGAAGAAAGCTTGTAACGTTTTGAAATCATATAATGTTGTACATTTTTGAAATTGTAAATCAAATCACAAGTAATTTATTCAAATTTGGCTGAGAATCTTGCACTTTTTGGCCTGTATTGTTGTAAAATTTTAGGCCTGTTTTATATTTAGCTGAGCAGTTCTAGTGCCTAGGATTAATAGTTGCCTAGTCAAACTAGAGGTCTGATGGTAATACTGCCTTCCACTAAGACTTCTGGGACTGATTTTACAATCGTCAGATAACTTTTATCTAAGGTTCAATATGGCGGTTTGACAGCCTTTGTAAAAGAAGATTCCTTTTTGAATATATCTCTTTTTTTACAAAAGAGAGATGGTATATTCTTTGGTAAATGACACGTGGAGAAATAAGGAAAACTAAATAACGACACTTAATACTGTTTTAATTGGTCGTTTGAAGTAAAAACAACTCATTAAATCTCTTGATACGGCGATATTTATTGGCAATGGGTATAATTAAAGTCTGACAACTAGTCTTATAAAGGAATATCTTGTCACCCAGTAACAGGGTTGTAGAGGTCAGATAGGCAGACGCTCCATGTAAATTACTGTTAAGCTTGGAAGCCGACCCCAACATAGTTGGGAAAAGGCTAGGCAGATGATAAGGTTTTGGTTGAATAATATGTATCGGTGTAAGATGGCTTCCGACTCGACAATTATGAAGAAGTCTGGAGGAAGTCTTAAATCCTTTTAACACTTTGATGTTTGAAAATTCTTATAAAAAGCCGTTTTTTCCTATCTGCCTGTGTGATCGCGCCGTTCTTCTAAACTACACAATGGATTTTGATCCGGTTTTCGCAATTGTTTAGAGAATTTATTCTGGCAGGTTAAGGAAAATTACGCGAATTGCTCCTCAGAATTAATTTAATTTCCTGTTTTTCTAGTCTACTGAACAAAACCGTTGTCACAAAAAAATATTCAGACAATTTTACTCGTCTTTTGTGCCCCAGATTTCCCGACATTCTCTTTCAAACTCGTAATAGTTCCACTTTCAGTTTTTCCTAACAAATCTTACAAGAATCTTTGTAACGTCGTCCGATTTACCGCTGTTGAGAATTCTCGAGAATTTTCCTGCATTGTTCATGTGATCAATTCAATTTGTTCCTTTTCTTGAACGATTTCTTGTATGTAAGTACAAATGAGGCGTAGCTATTTTATCTAATAATAGAATATCTTTGTTCTATAAAATATGGTAGGTAAGAAACTTTCCCAACCATAAACAGTTACACATATTTTCCTCACTTATTTCTGCAAAAAAACACAAATAAGTCATCCTTTTAATATGATAATGGTTTTTGAGAATTACTGGGTAAACTATATTGCTTTTAAGGAGCTTATGTGTCTTTATAAAATAATAATGGTTGTCCATGTATCCATTTCTAGATAAAAATAAGTTCTTCAGCCTTACTATAAAAGGGTCGTCCTATGCTCTTCTATAATGCATTTGTAATGTATCCTTATTTATACCGTATTAGGTCATAATAATAATCGGCCTATAATGTTCCCACTGCTGGCCTCCACTCTGGGGAGGGATTGGGCCATATTCCACCACGCGGGCCCAGTGCGGGTTAGTAGATGTCACATTTCTTCGAATTTTTTGGTTCTAGGACATGCCGGTTTCCTCACGATGTTTTCCTTCACTGTTTTGAGAGCAGTGATGATGAAATAATTAACACAAACTTAAGTGCTAGTCTGGGTTCAAACCTAAGACCTACATCTCGTACGTCGCGGCCATTTCCACAGGGCAACCACTGCTCTCCTACCTATTACCTCCTACCGTATTAGGTAATACCAACCATTTTAGTTCCAATTAATACGTAGTGTTTAAGTATACGTGGTAGGTCATAGAATATCTATACCTGGAAGGCACACACTTTTTTATCCGCATTCGAAAACGGCACTGTATTCTTTTTTTATTATTGCTGAATGGGCCTGCTCTTAACCTCGATCACGCCTGATGGAAAGCGATGGATGAGGTCTATGATGGAATGAGCATGCTCAGAAGAACCACTCCTGCTTTGAAGGCATATGTTCACTTTTTGTGTTAAATGTAGAAGGAGACGCTGGCAGAGAGTTCCACACTTTGGCTGTGCGGATAATAAATTTGGAGGATTCGGTCCGTTTACCGCCGATATGACTGGCATTTTCAAAAACACTACGGCAATACCATACGAAACAATTGGACGTAGTTTAGCAAAAAGGACTCAACCCACATTCTTCCAAATAACTCGAAAATTGCGTTAGTCTATGTAATACAACTTGACTCATAAAAATATTGGTATATTTGCCCATAAGTGATAATATTTCAAAATATTACATACACAACATCATTGCAGCAATACACATCTAAACTTAAAACCTCGATAACCCAAAAATTACTTTTTGTGGATTGAGACATTTTTGCTAAACTACGTCCAATTATGAATTAGATATAAGTTGTTATAGGTACACACGATGTCACATCAAGCTATACAGGGTTATTGGTAAAACATTAACAACCTCCCAGGACTATATTAGTAACATCATAAACAACAAATTTTGTTCTATGACTTTTATTAATTCATAAGATTTTATTTCATCAGACATTCATAAAAAAAAAAAACAATTCAACGAATTGAAATATTCGATTTTCTGTTACTAACTTTACGCGAGGCAAAATAAAATGCTAGTTGTTTTGTCTAGTACAAAATTCAGCGGAGGGGAGCGGGGGTTAGATAGAACAACGAAATCATAAAGGTTTATTTTTGGTAAAGGACAATGAGAAGTCAGCTTATACTGGAAATGTATAGTTTGGTATGTCGTCGTGCGTACATTACTTTTGAATACTTCATTGCGTCCCAAAATTATTATTATTATTCTTCCAGTAACTGGGTTGTGGAGGTCAGATAGGCAGTCGCTCCATGTAAAATACTGGTATTCAGCTGCATCCGGTTAGACTGGAAGCTGACCCCAACATAGTTGGGAAAAGGCTAGGCAGATGATGACGACTTCATTGTGTCCCAAAATTTGTCAAAGAATGTGCGTAATATAGATGGAGTAATTGAATTAAAGAGTTGACGTTGTTTGAGCGTGCATGTTACATCGCCGCCCGTTCAATGTCCACCGCGCACAGGATGGATGGAAAGCAGCACATGAAGAAATATGTTGCTTCGTTGGTGTAATTTTTTTTTATCCGTTAAGGTCCCACTGCTGGTCAAAGACCTCCCTACTTTCTTTCCACCTCTCTCTGCCCAGGAGCTCTGCTCTGCTGCTAAGGACCAATCTTTATCAAAGGAGTCCAACTCATCGCTGTTGGTGTAATTGCTGTTCGGTAGTCCAGTAGGAGGATAAATAAATAAATACTGAATCTGAGTTTACAATAAAATAACATCACGTAAGAAAGGCTACAATATAACGCTGTTACCAAGTTTTATTTTATTTTATTTGTTAGGGACAAGAAACAGTTAAATGCCAAGCTTAAATAAAGATTTTTAAATTAGCAAAGTCCTTAGAAATACATTTAAATATAATCTATTCCATATTTATGTTATTACACATGTAACCCACACCATTGTCCACGAGTTCAGTCAGTTATGAATTATGCCTAGTACCTCTATTCTGTCAGGTCAAGGCAAATCTTGGAGCGATATCTTGCAGTCTTGGCTGCACTTCAAATGGCATTCGGTTACTAATGTGTTCCTATTTGGAAACTATAACTTTAACTGAAACTGCTGATATACTGAACTAAATGAGGAAAATGTCGTGAGGAAAGTTTGAGTATGAATGGGTTCTCAAGTTCTGAGTTGTGCTATAAGATTACTGACAAATGCTTTCACTGATTGGACAGGTCCACTTAAATCTGTGTGGTAATTTCCTCAAAGACCATTACAGACATCAATGTACATGGTCTTCTCATGATCTGACCAAGATGATGTCGAGACTGTGACCTCTGAGGTTGTTTCGACCTTTCTTCTCAGTCATTGGAAACGACGACCTTCGATATCCTATTTACTATACTACAATACAATAGAGGATTAGGCTTTAACAGAACAGAATCTGAAATAATAAAAAACGGAACAAAAGAGATAGGATAAGAAAAACTAGCTACCTACTAATGGACTGGTCCACTCAAATCTGGATTAAAAAAATCACATTGGTACTTAACCTGTATCTACATACGAAAAAAATAAATGGGAATTCGAAAAAAGAAATAAAGCAAATACGTACTATGTGGCCAAACCACATTTTCGTATTTCGAACGCCAAAGTTGTTTATGGTAATTTATGTTTCCTGAAGTCTTTGGTTTTGTTTATGGTTTGCAATAAAAGTTATAAATGGATGATTTCAGCACTCGTTTATTAACCTTCATAAGTCAATAATGTATTTAAAGGATGTTATTAATAAAAGTGTTGTTGGGTTTTTCCGTCTAGATATTTCCAGGAGCAGCCCGGGATTTCTAGGTATGCTATGAATAAATTTTCATTCCTAAACAGTCTCGGCCACAAAATGAATATACAGCTAGGGATCTAATATCATTAGGTACTATTTACAAGTAGCTAAGTGGTCTTGGGAAGGGTGAAGTAGGTATAAATGGCTGTACTGTACTGAATTCTTCCTCAAGAACCACAGTATTAAAATCCATCAAGAATATAAATAAAATAGTTTGTTTTATACGGAGAAACAACTGAATTTTGTTTTGTGTTTCTTTATTTTGGCTGTAACAACCAAGTAAAAGGTGAAGAATTAGACCTTAAGCTGGGTAGACTGCTAGATCATCTGCTTTCTTGTGGCGGCCATTTTTATGCAAACATAAAGCAGGTGCGCGCAGGACAGAGGGCTAATTCTTGTATTTTTACGAACGGTCATATTCTAATCTAATAACCCCAAGTTTACAAGTTTACAAGTTTTTCCTTCATTAAGGGGCAATCGTAGTGGATACCCAACTTTATAGAAATAGAAATAATATTTATTTGCTTAAAACATGGTTTATAAAGTGGTTTTAAAATACATTATAGAGCATACATGTTATGTTTTGCTTATATCATAGCATGCAATTAATAAAGGTCACATTACAAAACATTTCCCGTAAACAAATTCTGTTGCTGTAAAAATTATTAGTATTCAACTTTTAATGTAGTTTTTTTTAAACAATCTAAGATCTAAAGTTTTTATATCACTTGGAATTTTATTATATATATCCGAACACACATGGCTAAACAGCTTTTACTATATTTAGCCAGTCTTGGCAAGTATAGTCTATGTATTTTAGCAAAGTGCATCAAAATTTGCACTTTACACCAATGCTTTTAGAAATTACATTAGGGTCGTGTTGTTATAGATAACAAACCACCAAGAGATATTCAAATTATGCATTTCATGCGTTTGCTACTAAAATATTATTCACATTTCAGTTAAAGGCTGTGGCCAGTGCGGTAATGAGTGCATACCTAAATAATTATAATAAGCAGTTCTGGAAGCGCAGTTTGGAATAGCAATGGAATCGTTGGTTTAGTGTACGTAAGAGCATAATTATTATTCGTTTGTTTTAACAAAATACTGGTATTCAGCTGCATCTAGTTAGACTGGAAGCCGACCATAGCTGGGAAAAGGCTAGGCAGATGATGAGGTTTTTACTTCGACAAAACCACAGTAATATATTAGGCGCGTAGGAGTAAACACGCTTCCTTGGAATAAAAGAAAGAAATGAAACATTGTATTCTTTATTGGTACATACTCGTAATTTGCAAAAAAGACATATAAAATGTCTGTAAAAAATATGTCTAATGACATAGAGGCCTAAAACATGCTAGATTGCTTACACATTATTTTAATGAAATAACATAAAAATGGATACATTTATCATTCAATGACGACAAGGTTGGCACAGAAGCTGAGCGATCGACAGCTGACCAGTGTGGGGCGACGTTTAAAAAAAAATTTGGGAATTTAAAAAAAAAAAAAAAATTTGGTAAAAAAAAATTGGTAAGACTTTGTCTAAGATAACCTTGGCTTAAATGGTTAATGCTTTGCACCCATCTTCCAATCACCCTGTATTTTCTGGGCCGAACAAAGTGATTTAGGCTCTCATCAAAATTCCTGGAATTTTCCAAGAAAATTGTTCATTTTGTTGTGAGAATTACGTTGTAGGTTCGAGTCGGTAATAAGTTTCTATATTTTTTAATTAAAAGAGCTACGAAGTTATTTAACCTGTGTTCAAAGAAGTACTTGAAGACAGCTTCATATATCCTCTTACTAGATACTTTTGATTTTGTTTTTTTTTTTCATTTGTTTTGTTATAGAGAACGAGCTTGTCCGCGAAGAAAGACAAATTGATCTATTTGTCACAGAAACACGTTCATACAATAAGATAACTCGAATAAAAAAACAAAACAGATTCTGCGTGTATGCAAAATAACAGCTTTTTACTAAATGCAAAAAAAAAACAATTTTTAAATTTTTTGTCTGTCTGTTTGTTCCGGCCAATCTCCAAAACTTTTGTAAAAAAATACTGTACAAAGGTGGACTCATCGCCTGAGGCATTCTCTACCAGTCAACCTTAGGGTGATGCAGAGACAAAAACATGGCAGGTGCAGCATACGGGATAAATAGCTAGGAAACGACTATAAAATAAAAGAATGAACACTAATACATAGATAGATAGATACATACAAACAAAATGAACTGTCAGGAGAAAAAATATCGGTAGAGGAGGAATTTCTTGTTGTCAAAATCCTGTAACATTTGAACTTTACTTAAAATAATTAGTTCGGCTGTTGTTATTTCTGTCAACTAATTACAAAGTCTTTATTAACATCGGACAAAAGATTAACTGACTAATCAGAAACTTGGAAAGCTTTACAGAAAACAGAGCTAAAACTGTCTAAAACTAAAATTCTTCTTTATTAAAACCTTTAATATAATTCTTCATTATGAATACCTATACAATATGGAGACGAAAATATAAAACAATAAATTAAAACTTATGCATAAGAGTAGCATAATCAGCCTATAACGTTTCCACTGCTGGGACACAGGTCTCCTCTCAGTGAGATGAAGTGGGCCATAATCCACCACGTGGGCCTGGTGTGGGTTGGTAGATATCACATGTCTTCGAATTTTTGGTGCTAGGACTGGTAAACGGTGAAGAAAAATATCGTGAGGAAATATTCACTATGTTTTCCCTTACCGTTTTGAGAGCAGTGGTGATGAAATAATTTACACAGAGTAAAACGCCTGTCTGAGTTTAAACCTACGACCGTATGAAGTCGCGGCCATTTCCAATGAATGAACTATCAAATAAATACTAACATCATAATAAAATTGAAAAAAAAGTGTTATTTTCAAACAAACTAAATACCGACTATGGGTTTTGCTAATCTCTGACTAATTATAGTGACTAAACTATAGGATATATTTGATTAGGTTTTTGTATGACGACTAAGAATGTCATCTTCTATGTTAATTATAAAACTGAACTGCTGTTTGAACGCGCTTATCTTTAGAACTATCAGTCGGATTTGAAAAATTATTTCTGCATGTTTTAGCCCAATTGGCTAGTTGACTATTTTTTTTTATTATTTATAGTGAAGCTTTTTTACCTCACCAATAGCTTGGTATAACCAGTTTTTTTAATATCTTCGGAAATTAAAAAGATATAAGCGATCAAAACTCTCAATTAGACACAGAGGGAAATACTGAATTGTGACATCATAGTTCAGTATCGCCATATAAATTACACGCAAAACTTCGTTTTGCGAGAAAGAGATAGACAAAAAGCTTTTATAAGTTATAAGTTTTTTATTTTTCGACCGATTTCAAATTTGATTTCGAATTCTGTTATCGTATCACGCATGTGAATATATTATTTACTAGAATATACAGTAGGTATTCAATATCATGCAATTACCCAATTCTTGAGGATGGCTACAACCTAACCAACCCATCACACTAGGGTCCTAAGGAGCCAAGCAAAAATAAAAAAAGGCATAAAGAATGCTAAGTGAAAACGAGGAAATAGCGCGGGCAGGCAATGCGATGCAATGGGTGCACAAGAAATTTCACGCAGACAAAGTTGGCGGCCGACGCTAGTTAGATATACCTACGCAGTTAAATTTATTGTCGTATTATCGTCTCCACCTCTCAATATGCAGATATTTCTCATTCACCTCTCAAGAGACCTACACGGGCAGAAAGGTAACCTTATTACGTACAAGTATACCCCTCGTATGTTCCCCTTCCTATCGTTATTAGAACTCCTAGCCACTCAAATCAGGGAGTGTTGATATCGAAACGGGTCAAGCAGTAACGCATTGGAGGGTTATTGCAGTACCTGGGTATTGACAGGTTGATTACCTATTGCGTACGCGTATTATGGACGTAAGTACTAGAGTAGTTCTTTCGAAAAAGTCTTACAATATTTTTTCTTACTTTCCAAGTGACCTGAAGGCAAATTCTTGTAACAAAAAATGTTTAAAATCCAGTCGCAATCTCATCTCAGCGACAATCAATGTCAAAAACTTGTCATAAATATAGGGAAATTAGAGGTATTTTTTTACAGATTGAGACTGAGATCAGACTGAGACTGAACGTTCTTAAAATAACGAGAATTGCCCATCTGGTATTATATTTTACTAGTGACCCACCCCAGCTTCAAACGGTTTTTACGAGTTGACAAAATATCGATATTTCTTTATTATATGTAAGTTTCATTCAACGATTTATAAATAAAAAAAAGAAAAAAAACAAAAACAAAAAAAAAAAGAAAGGAATAAATTGCCTAAACGATGGTAAAAACCGTTTCAAAATCCGTTGCGGAGTTTAGATGAAAAACTCGGTCACACAGACCGACACAGACTCGAAAAGCAATTTTAATTTATAATATGTCTAGATTATTATTTCTTGAAAAACATTACATGATTTTCCAAAAATATATTATTATCATGCGATACCTTTGTGAAGGGATCGGACCGAAATAACAAACAAGCATAAATCCGGCTGAGGGATCAGTTTGGGTATTATAAAATTACCATTCTGGTCAACCCTGATGTTTGCATAAAAAGTACCTACTCGTAATATTTTGGGTTTAAAGAACTTCATTTCTCATAAAAACTTCAAAATAACAGTTCGTTTATAATGAGATACTGAAGTGATTACAACTAGTACTATTAACATTAGTTACCTCTAGGGTGCTGGAGACACAATATCAGCAAATTCTGTTTTACGTTATTTCAAATGTAAGTTGTGATGCCTTGCCTTAATCTGCCTTTGAATGTGTTTATATTGTCACATTTTTTTAAACTTTTGATCTTTTCCATTGCTATTTTTCCTATTGTTTTTTTATTTTTATTTCCTATTGTTATTTTTTTGATCCAGTAGGTCTACTTATTCTAAAAGTACTATCCCCGTCTTCGCCCACATCAACATCATCATTATCTACAGCCCAACTTCTGCCCTGTAACAATGGGTTTCATTTTGACAGTTCAACAACATACATTGCGTCGTTTATGTTGTTCAGCAGACACATTTTTCGAACATACGAAGTAATGGATTAGCAATATCCTTCAAAATGATTCAGATTAATGTTACGCAATTAGGGTGCAGGTACTACTTGCGATGGTAACAGTGTCGTATGGTTTCACACACACACACACATACACACACATACATAAAGACACGCCTTCATCGCAGGGGGGTAGGCAAAAACTAAAGAACTCGAACTGCAACGATCTTTACATAATAACTCTCCTGTGCTTCGTCAACGTTCATACATCAGAGGGGCAATTCTCGTGATTTTAAGAACGTTCACAGTCTGTCTCAATCTTTCAAAAGTAATTCTAATTTCCCTACATTTTTGACATTGATTGTCGCTGAGATGAGATTGCGAACGTGTTTAATTACGGAAATTGGTCTTCTGGTCATGAACACACGGTGGTGGGAGCCACGGCTTCATTCATATATAAAATTCAAATCACGCTCGGGAGTGAACATTAATTATTAAAAAAAACCTATATTTAATTTCATGCATCTCTATTTATAGCGGTTTTTATATGCGTTGTTTGTCACGGAACTCCTATAAAAACAAACATTTTACTAACAAAACATAAAATAACTATCTTTTATACTATTGATTTTCATACCCAAAATATTCAGAAAGCGACTCCTATAAAGATCGTTCCCGTAAAATTGAGCGTAATATTATGAAAAGCTCTTACGTAAACGCGTAAGTTCACGTAACGGGCCGTAATACACTAACCATTATTCATCAAGAAGACGTTAAGTAAACATTTTATATTATGGTTGCTTCTAATTTTAGGTAATCTGTAGGGATTACAAGTGGATATTTGAGTGATGAAATGTTTAGTAAACAAAGCAGGATAAGTGTTCCATCAATCAATCAATATGAACCGTTTATATCGGTCCATTGCTGGACAATGGCCTTTACACAATGGCGCCACATTTGGTCCATCTTTTCTTTCAGTACCTAGAGCAAATAAAAAAGATATCCTTATTGTAACTGACAGTCTGATCCAGGCTTTGTAACAGACCTACTGTCTGTCAGTGCGTATATTTTAATCTAGATCGAAACTATCTGGCCTAAATATGTTACCAAATTGTATGAAAGGAGCCGGGGCTTATTCCGACATGGAAACAAGATATCTGTCCTCAAAAGACCATTACACACATGAATCTATATGATCTTCACATGATCTGGCCAAGATTATGTCTGGACTTTAAAAGAGACTGTTACCTCTGAGTTTGTTTTGGCATTTCTTCTCAGAGTGGCCAGATAGGAAAAGCCGACCTCATCTAGCTTATTTTTTTTTTTACATATAATAAGACGTGTAAAGGTGATTTCGATATCCTATTTACAGAAAAAACAATTTCTCTTCATTTCATTTCATTCAGAAAAAAGTATTGCGGCCCGAATAGAATATATAAAAAGTATTGTACGCGCAGGGCGCTGTATGCCCTCTGCGTGTAATTGACCCACAGACTGCCTGTATAGAACGACTGACAGTATGCTGTAAATAGTTGTAGCCTTTACTTCAGTCGAGCATTTCGCAAATCTGCGAGCCAACATATTGCAGCGGACAGCCAACGCCCTGCGCTCACGCTCGATGTCCAGATTGTCTTTTAAGTCTTCGGAAACCCAGTTAAAAGATTAGGCGGTTAACTAAACGGCTAATTAAACCAGTTGGCTGCGACATACATATAAATTATGTGTTGATTTTGCTATCAACACGCGAAGAAGATCTACTTACATTACTGATTAGTATCTAAATTAGTTTCTAGACGTAGACGTAGTGACGTTCTCAAACTTAGACCTGGGACAGCCACGACAAAGGTAATATGCTCCAAGGAAGCCGAAAACTTGAAGTTCAAGCTACTATATTGTTATATTATTCAGCTTAAGTTTTACCTTGAGCGTTACTTAACTGCTAAAGTAGGTAACAAGTGTCGTGCATGCAATCTCTTGAACGCGTTTGATATAATGAAAAACAATGGTACCTTTCTTTTCACTTACGTTGAGTGTTAGTTTATTTTTGCGGTAGGTTAGTATAAACACGTGGTGTATTGTTAAGTAAGTTACATTAGCACTTATGTCTACCTAAAACTTTCCCCGCCCGATCTATTTCCGGTCGTGTTGGATTGCCGTGCCCGTCACATCGGATTATAAGAGAGAGAGAAGAGACGCTGCACCTGTGTCTACGCACAAGTGTGTGCGTAGACATGAATTGTGTAGTGTACATATATAGTATTTCTATCTCACGAAGCGACGCGCGCTTTACTTGTGGTAACCAAGTGTACAAACACGCTGTGAATGTGTGCGTGAAGATGAGAAGCGTTATAATAAAATACACTCACGCATACACACACTTTCGACTTTGCCAATATCTCGGATGATACCAAGAGCTCCTGCGCTTACACACAGATTCACTGCGTGTTTGTACACTATGATACGAAAAGTAAAGCGCGCGTCGCTTCGTGAAATAAAAATACTGTACTCAATTATTCGCATGCTTTTATAGAAGCGGTAAGACTGCCCTATGTAAAATTTCTACATTTAGGTATATCTTGAATCCATGTGGTGTACCTATATAAATAGTCTTGTATTTTATTTTGTTCTATTCTCTTTTGCATCGATGTCTAGTCTCCGGTGAGATTGGCCGCTATAGCCGAAATTCGGTCTGGAGGACTATTATCATAACGTATCTAAAGAAAGTGGTACTAAGTACAGAATTAAAGAAAAATTGTCATTTTTCAGAACCATCGCTTACCACTTAATAATTTTAAACTATGCATAACAACTTCGTATTTTGCCAAAACTTGACTAAATAATAATGCTCTATTTCCCCTAAATTCGAGGCCAAAGACACACAATGTAATAAGATAATAACCTTTTTCATTGGAACACTCAAGTGAAATGTAAATATAGCAATTAATATGAAGTTTCAAGGCCATAGTTTTAATTTTAATTAAAAATATTTCATTTTCGTTTCAGCATAACATGTTAAATTAGAAAAATATGTAGCGTGACTAAATCGCGTGTTGCAAATAGCCGTTATTTATACTTTTATTAAAAGTAAAAACACTGTTTATGTATAGTTTGTAATTATTTTGCACTACGCGAAGATAAAGTTAGGAAAAGTACTGCATGTTTATTCTACACTAGCTTCTGCCCGGGCTTCGTTCGCGTGAAATTTCGGCTCATCGCGTCACGTCCCATCGTTCGCCCGTTCGCCTCCGACTTCGTACTTCGTTTTCGCTTAGCTTTTGTGACTTTCTATCATTTTGCTCGACTCCTAAGGGTTGTAGCGTGATGTTAGATAGCATATAACCTTCCTCAAGAAATTGGCTATCAAATGCATTTTTTTTTTTTTTAATTTGGCTGGTAGTTTACCTGTTTATAATATTAGTATAGAAAGTATTGATGGATTCCTCCGTCCAAATGTTATTTCTGGAGGACGAAATTTGATATGGTTCATGTACGAGTGAGTTGGTTTCGCAATTCTTCATAGTGTTACAATTAGTTCTGAAATTATGTTACTGATATAAGACTTAATCTCACTTGACTTTTAAAATCACAATTTATTTTCGTAGCTGTATCCAATCCTGCACTGGGCCCGCGTGATGGTTTATGGCCCACTCCCTCTTATAGAGAGGATGTCTGTATCCCATCAGAGGAAACATTACAGGCTAATTATGCTTTGTTCCTACATAACTTTTGTTTCTTAAGAAAGTGGGGAACGGTCACATAATAACGGCTGTTCAAGCGATTTATGATTTATCGCAAAACTTTTTGACAAAAGCGTGGCTTGCATGCCAAATATTGCTGAAAATGACAGATTTTCAAGACGGCCGTTATCCCAGTTATTACCGCTTTCCTATGGAAACAAAGCCATATTAACACAATTCCGTGCATGTAACCAACATGCAAAAACATAATAAGATAAATAAGTGCTCAAATTATTTTGAAATTGTATTCAGGTACCGGTGTATTCTGCAAAATACTCACCGTGAAAATTTAGGTTAGCCTAAAGTGAGCTGTCATTCCACCTGATACTAAGGATTGAAACTATGGACAACTCACTTCACCTAAGTTTTCACGGTGCGATTTTTACAGAATAGATCGGCTGAATAAAGCAGTACAAGATGTCTAAGTAATGTGTATTTCTTTTTCTCTTATAAAACACGTCAAAATTAATGTCTCTAATATTAATCTGTTCCGTTATAGTCAACCCAATTTCACGCTATTATTGACTTCTCACTCTAGGCCTTGGACTAGAACATTTTGGGCCTGGCGCGACACAGATATGGCCTCGCGGGATTGCATTCCCTCTGGTTCGATAGTGGCGTGACACGAATAACATTAGTATATGAAGCTTATATTATTATTTACTACGTGATGGTGGGTAGTTTCCTGACAAAAATATTAATGTGTAGGTGTAATGAATCCTAACTCAATTGCGAAAATAAGTTTGTTTGTCTAATTGTTACGCTTTCACGCTAAAACGGCTAAACGGATAAGGATGAAATTTGGCACACAGATAGACGCAGGCCCTGGCTAAGGACATAGGCTACTTTTTATTCTGGATCATAGATGAAGTCGCGGGTAACAGCTAGTGTTACAATAATTTGGACGGCACGGTTGGCGCAGTGGTTAAGCGATTGACTGCTGCGCTGCGTGTCGCGGGTTCGATTCCCGCACGGAACAAATATTTGTATGACCTACAAGTAGTTGTTCCGGGTCTGGCTGTTTGTGTATGTGAGTTTAATGTTTGTAAACGTACCCATGATACAGGAGAAATTCCTAGTGTGGGGCAAAGTTTAAAAAAAAAAAAAAAAAATTCGAAACAATTTTATTTATGCAGTGAATGAGGTCTTTAGTCTTACCAAGCGGTATAATACTGGTATTCAGCTGCAACTGGTTAGATTAGAAACTATTTCCAATATGGTTGGCTATATGATGAAACAAGGTATTTTATGGACAAATTATGATATTCCTATTTTTAAAACGTTTCTCTTGTTTTCAGGAAAGCCATTCTTGTCTATCTTTCATTTATGATAAGTAACGGGCTGTCAATAATCGCCGCATATTCAAGAATTGTTTGACATAAACAGACTCTTACTGTTAACCAGCATTACCCCACCGCTGGGCAAAGGCCTCTCCCTATGACTTCCAGCTCATTTGATCCAGGGCTAAAGTGGGCCACTGGTCGTTTGTTTTGTCCAGCTCGGTCCACCATCTTCTACGGCATAAACTGCAACCAAAAATAATATAGGTGTCAGGTTCAAAGTTTAATTATGTTAAGGTCAAACCTTTACCAGGTTTTGTCATAAAACACAATACAACCCAGAACGTTTACTTCTTCCGTTAAATTGCACCTATTTTATCCTTTACAGTCTTCCACGTTTGATCTGGTTGTGTCATTGAACAAATTCCGTCTTTATTGAGTTTTTAGTCTAGTACGTACACGTAGGTATGAGGCATTCAATAAAGGCTTCTATAATAATGGCACATTGTCTTTAAAATCCATAATTACTTGGCATAAACACCAGCCAAAAATACCGTAACATCAGGCCCAATTTTTATCAGTCCTTGACACTAAACACAATGCTGTAAAACCTAGAAGGTTATTTACAGTTCTCCACATTTTATATGGCTGTGTCATTGAACAAATTCCGTCTTTATTGAGTTTGCAGCCGAGTACGTAGGTCCGAGGCATTCAATAATGGCACATTGTCTTTATACATATTAAATAATTATATACCTATATATTCCGTAAAAACAGGCCCAATTTTTATAAGTCCTTGACACAAAACATCATACTGTAAAACCTAGAAGTTTTCTTTTACCCCTATTTGCAGTACTCCACATTTCATCCGGTTGTGTCATTGAACAAATTCCGTCTTTATTGAGTTTTTAGTCGAGTACGTAGGTGGCAGGCGTTCAATATTACACATTGGCTTTTTTTCTAGTGGTCGCAAGAGTCACGACTGAGTTTGAGGTCCAGGGTTTATTTCCCGGATCGGAAAAATTGTAATTGGGTTTTTCCACATGGAATTTCTCAGTAGTAGCCCGGAGTCTAGATTCTATTCTATTCTATTCTATTCTGTGTTAGATTATTTGGCATAACTAAACACCAACCAAAAAAAAGGGGTTTCAACATAAAATTCAGCGTGCTGTGAACCCTAGAACATTTACTTCTCCCTATAACTTCCCCTTATTTTAAGTCCTCCACATTTTATCCGGTTGTGTCATTGAACAAATTCCGTCTTTATTGAGTTTTTCTTTGAGGCCTTGGACTCGGCTCGTTGACGGCGCGTCGGTGGCCTCGGAGAAACTGCATCTCCGTAGTTTAACGGTGACGTGACTCGAATTCTATGAGAGCGTGATCGTATTCTGTATGCAGAGGACGTTGTAATGTATAATCGTTGCGTATTCGTCATGTCATATTTTATTTTTTGGGATCTTAGTACATTATTCGAGTCTCTTTTACAGTTTTGTTACCTATTACGTATTTGAATAAGCACACTTTAATTAATTTTGGCATTTTTATTCGGTTTAGTGAAAGTCCCGTCAAAATCGATCCAGTCGTTTAGTAGATTAGCTGAAACAAACAGACAGACCGGCAAAAAAATAAAAAAATGTTTTTTGGTTATAAGTATAAGTGTATACTCCATAATAGCATTTTGTATAAAGCTGTTATTTTAACATTACAGACACTTCAATTTTATTTCTTTGTGTGTATGTATGTATATGTATTGTATAGATTTAAAGAACATTCACTGCATTTTCTTTTCTTTATTTTTTATTTTTTTATTATAAAACCTTGCCCCACACTAGGAATTTCTCCTGTATCGTGGGTGCGTTTACAAACATTTAAACTCACATACACAAACAGCCAGACCCGGAACAACTACTTATAGGTCATACAAATATTTGTTCCGTGCGGGAATCGAACCCGCGACACGCAGCGCAGCAGTCAATCGCTTAACCACTGCGCCAACCGGTAGGTTTATTTTATTTTCATTTAGGTTTCAACGTTGTTAAAGTAACATGTGTAGTAATTTCCTTATAAATAACAATAATCAAATTGTGAACTACGGTGGCCCAGTGGCAACGGGCGCGACATACGAGGTGCAGGTTCGAACCCAGAGGCGCTTTACTTTGTAAGCATGCTTTTGTGAGCATTATGCTGAGCGATGGCCGTTTTGCGTGAATGTGACGCATGCTTACCCCCAACTTGTTACTTTTTTTTTGTGTTTATGTTCTTTTTATGCGTCATGTTTGCCGCAAATAAACGTATTTTCTTTCTTAAATTATATAATCACCATTGCTCTCAAAATTTGAGGAATTGTGAGGAAACCGGCATCTCCAAGAACGAAAAATTCTAAGAAATGTGACATCTACCAACCCCCACGGGGCGGCGTGGACTCCCTCTCACAGAGAGGAGGCCTGTGTCCCAGCAGTGGGAACATTATAGGCTGAGTATGAACAATGTTATCGAATGGTTCTTTAAGCATTGTATTTACATCGTTAGCACGACATTTATTCAGCAATGAGGATGTATTCTCGCTAGTGACGTGGCATGAATGTTAATCAAACGTGATCTTTTAGCGTAGGTCTGTCCAACGTTGTGATGCTCAGCAATTTGTATGTCCTTCTCTTGATTGTTGGTTAATTTGTCCAATCAAGGAAATCAAGCAAACTACAATGCATTGATTACAAATGTACATCGTTTGCCCGTATACTGATTGTTTCTGTTCGATGATGATTTGCGACAATTCAGGCGCCATTTTGTTTATAATTTCCATTTGTAGCTGATGATCTGATAGCATAAAAATAAGCATATTCAGCCTATAATGTTTCTACTGCTGGGACACAGGCCTTCGTTCTTCGAGATGGAGGGGGCTGTAATGCCACGCGGGCCCAGTGCGGGTTGGCATATGTTTTAGAATTTTTTGTTCTACGACATGCCGGTTTCCTCACGATGTTTTTTTTGAGAGTAGTGGTGATGAAATTAAATAAATTGTTTACACAAAGTAAAACGCCTGCCTGGGTTCGAACCCACGACGTAGAACTCGTAAGTCGGGGCCGAAGTCACTAGGCCACCATTGCTCTCTTTCTGTGATAGGTTATATTTTAATTGTGTAATCAAAATCCATATTCGTTCTAGTTAGCGGATGCTATGAAACAAAAGCCAACTGACGCACTTATTTTAGAGACACTGGCTCCTGTAACACAGGTGTTTGTACAGACGCCAGCACATCAAGCTACTACAATCTGTCAAATTTCTTTAATAGATTTTCAACTTTATCGCTAAAGCATTAGGTTCAAAGTTCATTGGGAAAATTTGACAGTTTCGGGTAACTTGATGTGCTGGCGTACAGACGCCATCGGGTACAGACCAAGCGCTGAATTCAACATGCGTAGCATGACCACCATAGGTACGGGTTTTGCCGATGGAAGAATAGACAAAATGACACACTCTGGAAATATTTCTACCGCCTTAAGCAAGGCGATGAAGAGAAGAAATGTTTCTATTCTTCAGTCGACAAAAGTCTACAATGTCAAGCATGACGACCAATTTTTCTCTACTTTTGACACTTGGGGGTAGAAATATTTTTTTCTCAACAAGTGTCAAATAGTCTACATCACATTGGATAAGTCCAATGTGATGTACACTATTTGACACTTTGTGACTGTTCCTAAATTACCCTAGGCTGATAAAATTTTCGTTTTCCTAGTTGTGTGAAATACCACAGTTAAGAACGGCTCTCCCTGTGGGAAAGGGAGCACGCTCCAATCCACCGCGTGCTCCTGTAGGGCTCGTCACCGGACTTGGACACCCTCCCACCGTTATAAGAAATGAATTCCCATGAACTAATGTGCCTCGTCCCGACTTAGAAAGCTTGGGGACAAGGATGGGATGCAAGGTGAAGTTAATAATGGGAATTCACAGTTAGGAAACATAAGTATTACAATTATCAATATTATATGAAGCTAAGAAGACAAGAGGGTATGCAAAAGTATATAATATAATATAATATAATAGGGTTTAGTATTATAATTGCTGCTCGCAGGTCGTCACTGATATCTGCAATAGTCTTGATGATTAGACGGAGTAAATAACGGGATCGTTACGCTTGCGCTTAAATGAATAAATTATAACTACGTTAATTTAACAATTCACCCACTACAGTGAGACTGGGAACCGTTTTAAAACGTATGCCTCATTATACGTGTTCTGTTAGACCTAACGCATAGAACCTCTGAGGACACTAGTGCGATTCTAACAGAACACGCTCCCTAAGCACTAAATAAATGTCTTACTCAACCCTAGGACAGTGTACTGCGAAGTCCAACTGTTATTGAGGAAGACAAGTTGAATAGCTCTTAACGCGAATTAATATGAAAGACACCCTTACGGCAACCTATCCCTTTTCTAAGGTACACAAACTAGCACAAGCGTACCGTAGACTCAGCCTCTAGCAAAACTCATTGCGATCGTACTTGGTGCACACCGAAGTGGAATTTCGTCACTTCACATTTCATTAATCTTCCCCATTTAGAAGGATGCATTGCATCCCAATAACGTGTTTCGATAAATAGTGTCGATTCAGTAATTGGCCTACTAACAGCCTTGTGTGGGTTTTATCGAGACACGGTCCCTAGCGTTCTTAAAACGACTACCAAACAAGTTTGGGGTACGTAGTGATGCCTACCCCTTCTCCCAGAAATGTGCATACAACAAGCCTCACGCAAGTGTTCTGTGGCGAGACCTTTTTGGAAGCAGAAGTCATCAATAACGTTTGGTCAATCATTTAATTATAGGTTGGCTTTGTAGCCTAGTTTGATCCAAAAGATCTGTGAGTTTTTACGGTTCTGCCTTCCATATTATGGAGTCGTCAACAGTCGTCAAAAGTCAGGAGCATCAAAGCTCATTGTCAGGTTTAGCGGAAGGCCTTCTCCGTATCCCTACAGCCAAACGGAATCGACAAACATCTGTCGAGGCAGGGATTAGGAGATGGACACATAATGCAAGAGAAAATAGCATGGATTACAATCAATTACAATTACAATCATTTAGATGATTTATTTTCCAAATAAATCATCACTAATAGCTTCTCAGCTATATCGCCCTTCACTACTTCCTAGTGTTTAGCTGAGGAGAAGAATGGGCGTAATAAACTCTCCAGCAACACGTATCTGTATGTTTAGTTAGAGGAACTTTAATACCAATATCAGCCTAGGATAATTATTATAATTAGGGACTCACCCAGTCACACCAACAAACACACACATACCACCTTATTACACCTTAAATACTAGATTAGCCTAATCTGGGCTCCAACCCAACTATATTTAACTTAATAACTCGTATTCGCTATTTCGCGACAGCCCACTCGGACATAGCCTCCTGATATTCCCTAAATCTCCTAACTTAACTAGCCTGGACTAGGAAGTCCGTCCTATCTCGTGGTTCTAAATCGAGTGTCCTCGCCTTCGTCCGTTTCGTTCACCCATCTCTCAAATATCCCACGCTCCGACGTTCAGCCCCTCGTATCCCTTTTTTTGTCTGGGTCCTTTCTCACGCCTCTGGACGCATTTTATCCTAAACAGATGTGGGGGCTCGTATACCGTTGCATAAAGGGTCTCAATGTTCTTAGAATTCGTACAAAATATTGCATCTTAAAGTATCGCTTTCTATTGATGACTCGCCATAATTGCCGGTCTGTTTCCCATAATAAATGAAATGGGTTTCTAAGGGTTACAATATTGTTTTACAATTTTAAAGAAATAGGATATTTTGTTATTGAACGTGTCAAGCTGTCAGACGATAAAGTTGAGATTTATTGCGCTTCCATGTTAAAATAAGAATTTAAAATAAAACATTTGGTTATTAAATAGGAACAAGTGACAGACAGTCACAACTTGTAACATAACAAATGCACGTGTAGCAAATTTAAGAAAAAATATAGTTTCTCGTCTAAGGACAAGAAACTATATTGATTTTAAAATTTGCTCCCGTTGCTATGGAAAGAATAAATATATCTTTGTCTTCATAGAAACGCGAGTCTTCCGGTCGCTCCGTGCTCGGGCATAAGAGGTGTCGAGTTGGATAGAAAGAACTTTGTCTATTCTTGTTAGAATAGAGATACAATTGGTCATGTTACGCGAGCTAGTCTCCCCTTTTTTCTACACATTTTTTTTATGTCAATAAAGAAATTAAAGAATAAGTAGGGAACGGATCGTGTTCAAAACACAATACTGCGCTCCAAAACAAAGATAGCTGACATGGCTGAAAAGGCTGCCCAACTTAAATGGACAGGACAGGTCTGCCGCATGCCGGACAAACTGCGGGCCCAAATGGCACAGAATTGGTGCCCTGAGACAGCGAGGCGGGATCGCGGCAGACCACGTAGGAGATGGCGGGACGAGGTGGATAGGTTCCGTCAAAACTGGAAGGAGGACGCGCGGGCTCGCGAAATATGGAAGGAGTGGAGGGAGGCCTTTACCCAGGAGTGGGACAGCTAGTAAAAAAAAAGTAGGGAACCATAAAAAGTTTATTTATTTATCATTCATATCGTCATGAATAGCTCATGCCATGGCAAAAGAGTATTATCCCCATTACCACTTAGCTTACTGAGAATAACTCGCTCAGCGTTGGTACTGAAGCTCACTGCCCACTCGTAAAGGATATTTAATGAAATAGATAAAAACAAAAAACACTTTTTGAAATAGTATATTGAAATTGCAATCATTACAGAACTTTCCATTCTCAATGGAAACCACTTCAAACTTGAAGCACTACTTGATCATACAAATATTGAGTTGGAATATTTACTCAGAGTGACTGCATCGTAAATCATCGTGTATCTTCGCCGTTTCTCGGAAAAATGTTCGGTTTATTAGAGAGAATGATTTGTTAGTAGAATGATTTGGTAGTTTGAAAGAGCGACGTCCGTGAATTTGTATTGCAACTTTGAAGTGATGTGTTTTTGTTAATTTTTTCTTTAAACAAACGATGGTGATGATGTGCAGTTGGATTGAGTGCCTTGAAGAAATAGAAATTATTTTGGTTGTAGTCACGATTTAGTAGTAAATAGACATTTGTGTTCAAATATCGGGACTCCTTGTATGAAGTAAAATTTGACATAATTCTTCAAATTTTCAGTGTTTAAATAGGTATATAATATAATAATTGATATTTATTGTACAAGGATTCATTTATATTATTGTAAATACCTACATTCTGAGCAAATAAATGAATTTTCTATTCTATGTAAATTTTAAAATTAATATAATGTAAATAATGTAAATTGAAAATGTATGTAAGAATTTCATGTAATTATAAATTGATATTGCATACCGATAAAACTGTGCATTGTTATACCTGTAAACACCATGTTTCTGGCAAATGAAAATTCTTCTTCTTCTCACAAGAAACTGACGTTTTAAAGAAACAAAAGAGAAAACTGCAGCAAACAATACTTGATAAATCTTCTCAAAAACAGCGTTCCGATAATTATATCTCTTTACAAAACTAACAAACGCATTTTTATATGTAGACCAATGCTGCTCAAAGAACTGCGACAAGCATACTATAAAGGTCCGTTTTATTGACACAGCTCATTTGAGCTCTTATTTGCCCTTAAGATACCGATAGTCTTTACGTAACATTTAGCTGTTCGTTAAGGATCGAGGGGATTCATTATCTCTAGCCTGTTTCTGATTAAGACAATTAAACGGACGATACTTCATCCCACCGATAATGAAGTATCGTGTTTAATATTGTAATATTGTTAAACACTTTATAGAACCGATATATTTAATAGGTTAACAACATTATATTTACATATTTTTTTTTTTTTTTTTATACAAAACGTTGCCCCACACTAGGAATTTCTCCTGTATCGTGGGTGCGTTTACAAACATTTAAACTCACATACACAAACAGCCAGACCCGGAACAACTACTTGTAGGCAATACAAATATTTGTTCCGTGCGGGAATCGAACCCGCGACACGCAGCGCAGCATTCAATCGCTTAACCACTGTGCCAACCGTGCCGTCGAAAATTAAAAAGCTAACAGTCTTAAAATAATAATAATAATAATATGTACAAGTATATAAAAAGGAGTAGAAATAATCAAAAAGCATCAAAAAGTTCGTCCGCATCGCATCAATAGGAAACGTCCCCAAAAGGCTGGCAGCATTGCCCCGTTGTATGGCAATGCTGATTCTTTGGCCAAAAAACAGGCCAGCCCTCTGGCCAAGTGAAAAGTCGACCAACCGCTTGGCAATATCTCGAAATATTAAGTGGGCACTTGGACCCCATGGCCCCCGTGTTTCAACCCCAGTTCTTTATAGAGCTGATGTCAGTTATAAAAAACTTTGTTATTAAGTACGTACATTATACGATGCAGTGAAGTAGTGATAACGAGTTTGCACGAGCAGAAATTTATTCTTAGAAACTCTCCAAAGAATCTTAGCATTCTTGTACGCATTGTTAACAAGTTTGTTGTGAAGGTGTGTGAACGAAGAAAACAAGGAAATACTCAAAAATCGAATGGAATATTCAACTTTAATAAAATAATAATAACATTTGTTTATTTTGTCCCACACGTTTCAAAAGTTTGAAGATGGGAGACAGGAGCCCATACTTAGTAAAACGTATGCTACGGGTCTCCTTGTCTCCTTATCTCGAATATATTATAGAGAGCTCTTCTAAGGACATAAATAACTTTACAATTAGAGTGCGTGAAAAATAAGCCACCGCGCGGCTGAAATTGGAAATAATCGTTTGCCATCTGGACGTTTATGTCAGGTGTCAAGACAGTTTGCTGTGTTTCGTGTTTTCCAAAGCAAATAATTGCCAACATTATGCCGGAAGTAATTAAAAGTGCTGGCAGGGATATAATCTGGGTAGCTCACCGTCCGATCAGGACCAGGCCCGTGCCGGACGGCGCGTAAGTGTTTCACGCGCGCCTCAAAGAGTTGTCAGCATAATTTGAGGGGCCCCTTAGGGCCGAAGCCTGCCGGGTCAGCAGGATTGTCCGAAAGGGTTACTGCTACCCCGGAACATAAAGGGCAAAGGAAAGAACATGGGTGGGTTTTAGTCAGTAAGAGTCTGACACTCCCTTCCGCTCCACCCAGAGCGGGAGGGGTCATGTGATGTTTTACCATCCGGAAAAAAAAAGAAAAAAAAAAAAGGATATAATCTTGAAGTCAAACGTCGTGCGCAAACTTATCTTGCGCACACTCTCTCTACAAAATTGTCATATTTAAATCGTCTACCCAACTTTAACTGCTATCTGACTTACCTCTAACCACAAAACACATTGAGATCAAATTGCACTGCAAGTTTCGGTACTCCATCTTCCAACGATATTGGAATTTAGTACGGCACAACCACAAAATATATAGGTACAGAAGCCCTGCTCCCTACAACGAGCGAAAACAGGCGCACTCAGAGACGTTTACGAACGGGCAATCGTAAATAGAAATATTCAGTTAAATTCTGACGTTTTGGCCAGCTCCAAAATGTATTGTCAACAATAAAAGTCAATCGAGATGCTAATGCCCAGCAAGAATGAAAAAAATGACCAGAAAATAATGTCCTATTGGGTAGCTCTATTCCAGTTATTACAACCAATTTAGATGATGCAATTTCAATAACGCTCGCCAGCCGCTTCAGCAACACCGCTCGCTTCGCTCGCTCGGCTCGCGCGTGGTTTGTTAAAGTTCTAACCTAACCTAACCCATTTGGTGAAGTTGCCATAATCTCTTTACTGTACTTTGCGCTTGTTCTTTTTTTACCTACTGCATAATAGCAGATTTTTCTTGTGAACCTAATGTTTAAATTGCGAATCGTTTAATTACTTATCTCTGATATTCTTTAAGAGCACCAGTCACGAATGCACTAGCACTGGCTGTACGTAAATCGTGTATATGTGTGCGTGCGTTCTTGCTTTTTGCAGGGACTCAACATTCTAAACCTATCTATTCTATGGCACAACTTTAAACTACACCTATTAATATATTTAGGAACTCTGCATCGTCGCATAAGAGCTTTAGAATGTAGAAACTGGGAAACAGTATTGCAGAAACACATTTAAGCGATTGTTAGTAGAAGACAATGGGAATTTAACTTAGTTTGTCTGCATTTCTAATGCTCTGTTCTAGATCTTAAATTTACAATTGTTTTTCTACTGTAAATGTCTTTTCTTTGCTGACTCTAACTTAGTTTTCTGAGAGTTGTTTACACTAAGTTAATCTTAAATGCATTTGTGACGGAGCTCCTACAAATTTCCTTGAATGCATTGCTGTAATGTGTTCTTAAAGTTTTTTTTTTAATCTGGTTCAAATATACACTGTTTTTATCGTCATCAATGTTACCCATTTCTGGTCCACATGAGCGTTGATTCGAGTTAGATATATGTCACAGGAACCGGACTATTTCAACACGGTTCCATGAGGTAATTCTATTATTTATTTTAACCCCATCTAGCTTCTAGACCATCAAAATCATAATCGAAAGTAATTTATTCAAATTAGGCTGAGAATCAGCACTTTTCGAACGTCAAAATTACAAAAGAATTTTTTTCAAAAACGCCCGCCCTTCACCACTTCCTAGTGCTATCGTTGGGAAGAAGAAGTGGCGCAACAAACTCCCCAGCAGTACAGCTGGGGAGTTTGTTGATTGTATACAATACTAGGTACCTATGTTAGGTAATTAACATTACAAGACAGAACATAAAATTAAATTATTTGCCATATGTCAGCTAGCCACGCCAATATACCAACAAATATAATAAAAACTATACGTACTCAAGCTAAAAAATAATTAATTAAAATTAAAATGTAAATAAAAACTTACTACCTAAATAGAAGCCTCCAGACATAAAGGGCGTGACAGCTAGATATTTATGCATTGCTGGGTTCTGTTCACATAGCTGTCACTTGAAGTCACAAATGATAAACTAGGACCATCGAAGTAAAATAAATAAATATGTTAATACTAATTTAATTAGCTTACTAACAATAACCTGTTAGTAAGCTAATTCTGGTGAAGAACATAAACATTGTATTGAGTTAATTAGGGCGACCAACTATTCTTATCGTGTAAGTAGTCGTTGATGGAATAGTATGCCTTTGAGCAAAGGTTGGATTTTACTGGAGCTTTAAAAGCATTAAAAGGCAAGTCTAGCAAAGAAGAGGATATTTTGTTATAAAAGGTCCAAGCCCAACAAACAACAGCGAACAGCTCGTTTTTGAAGGACAAATATATTTTGTATATCAGCGGCTTTGCCCCACAGCCGAATACCGTGGGACACAACGCTGTGAAAATAACTAAAACAGCCTAAACGAACTGTATCAACGTCAGTGTATTGTCTTACTTTCCTGACGGTGTAGGCAGCCGAACCTGAGCCTTCCTGCTAGACTTGATATATGAGGTCCCCACTGAAGTTTGGCATCTACTGTTAGTCCCAAAAAAAAATGCCGAGCCTACAGTTTCAAACACCTCTTTATCTAAGACGATGTTGGGTCCTAAATTTCTAACATTCGGTAAGGCGAACTTTACACATTTCGTTTTCTTGGCATTGAGAACTAGGTTATTTGACGTAAACCAATCTGTAACTATTGAGAGTGCACTGTTTACGTCGTCATCTTGTGTATTTCTGTCTACTTTAAAAATAAGAGAGGTGCCCTTCAAATGGAATGGTAAATCATTGATATGTACTTAGAACAAAAATGGACCCAGTATTGAGCTTAACTGAACTGGTAGCCCGGAAGATTTCACACCATTAATATCTACACATTGGACCCTATTATGTAAATAAGAAATTATTACGTTGAGAGCTTCGTTTTGGACACCGTAATGATGTACTTACGCAAAAGCGTAATCGCAACACATGTTTTGGCAATTTCATATTGTTTCAAGGCCAAGTATATAATCAAATGGTCTAAGTCCCTACCCTCAAAAAAGACACCAAAACTGAAGCACTAAAATAACAACATCGATTCTGGCAAACGTCAGCGATGCGACTTACTTTGCAGTCTAAGTTTTGGGCCTGTGGAGGCAACTAGGCACAGCTATTTTTGGAAATAGGTCGTACGGCCAGACAATGTGAAGTCAGTGAGTTATACTTCCCTCGTGGACGCGTCGCTCATGCTTTATCTCTCAGTAAATGGGAACTGAGTAACGAGGTGCTGAAAAATTGTGCAAGGTTAGGTTAGGTTGGAGTTAAAGGCTTTAAGAGCAATTAGGTTTAATATAGGCTGACTTGGTAAAAGTCATGAGTAGGAGGGGTGTGGTTAAGTAATAACAGCCGCACGGGTCGATCGATCACGTTTAGCCAGGCTTGCCGTGGTTAGTCTGTGGATGGGTGGCTGGTATCTATCAGTTGGTCAACGCTAGAAACTTATACCACTGTACAAATAAATACTTTTTTAGAGAGTGTTTCTGTCTATGAGTTAAAAACAAATACAAATCAATAAACGCAGGCTATCATAATCCTACAGGGTGTAACAAGACCTATCATATTATAGCTGTCAACTATAATACACATGAACATGAGGGGGTCTACTACGAAGTGCAAAGTGCGAATGTTCGGATCGGACCGACACATGGCCGAACCGAATATTATTGAAAAATGCGAAAAACGTTCGGATCGGCTCAGTTGGGTTGGGACCATAGTCAATATTCGAAAGAGTGTAAGAGTGTAGGATCGGGACCGACTGAACCAAATAGTAACTTCGTAGCAGGAAACGGCCGAACAGTCGGCCGATACCACTTCGGAGTAGACCCCCAGGTGTTCTGTACATTAGACAAAGTAATATTGCACAAAAATAATTGCTGGGAATTGACTTTTATTTTTGGTGTGAAAAATTGCAGTTTACATGGTGCATGCGGTTCAGTATCTTCATAACCAGGAGGCTCCCAGGTCCAGTACAATATCACAATGACGGGAAAAGCAAGTGATTCTCATTAAGCGTCTTTTTACACCCGTTATTTGCATATTTTTTTTCTTGATATTGCTCATGGCATTTGTGATGCTATTATAAAATCAGTGTAATCAAATTCAATCACTCTAATTTCTTGAAGCATTTCCCTAATTTAAACGGGAGTGATCCTGTTTTTAATTGATAACAATGTTACTTGTATATCCCATTAGATTATACTTGTACAACACGATTAGCGTTGTATGAAGCAAATGAGACCCAAATTACATTGTCAACACCAATTTACCATATACGCACCTACCCTGAAATTCGTTTACTCTAAAATATTTCACTTACAAACCAAAACCATCTTTATCTTAAGTAAAATAACGTATACAATTGTGTGATGGAAAATGAGAAGAATTATCAATGAACCACGAAATTTGTGTGCGAGTTGATTCCATCACGAATATCGCGTCGTCTTAATAAAATCCATTGTCAAAATTTCTGGGAAAATTCGTCTGATTTTTTTTTCATATTTTGACATGTATTGGTATTTTCAATGATATTACAAGTAAAACGATGTATATAAGTTACGTACGCAATATTTGATCTTCAAAAATAGAATATAATCAACAAATACGTTCAAGCAAAGCACCTGCCATCTCAGCTCTTCGCCACCCTTGGTTGACTGGTAGAGAATGCTTATGGCATTAAGTCCGCCTTTATACCTTTTCTGTGTACAAAAAGATTAAATAAATGAATAGAATAGAATACTCTTGAATCTCGTATACACCATATAAATTACAGACATGACACAATGGGTGGTCAAAAACGGCATAATGTCATGCTATTAAATGACACGTGGAAGTAGGACGGCATGTCGTAATTATTGGGGGCGAAAAAGGGACAAAACGATACGTCAATAGGCTAAATAGCCAAATTTTGACATGCCAATCGCGGAGCGTGCATAAGCAAAATCAAAATGTTTTATTTCATATAAACCTGCATGGGCAATTATGAAACGTTAGAAGGTAGGTGCACGGTTCCTATTGGTCGTTTCCTATGGAGAAGTGACGGCAAGAAACTCCACCTGTCTACCTCTTTTTACTTATCTCATTGGGTATACCTAAGGGTTAAAGTTCATTAATGTCATCTATTAATGTGATTCGTTTTCATTACAAAGATAAGATTACAGTTAAAAAAAAAGAAAAATAAAATTTCGTCAGGGTAGTATTTGTTTTTAGTAAATAAAGTAAAGATAAAGATACATATATTTTATTTTGCAAGTATGGGTACGTATATGGTGATAAAGTGAAATAGGTTCAGCCATATTTTACTAGGAGGCATGCAAAAGTTACGAAACATAAAATAAAAACAAAAATAAACCCACTAAACCATAACTATATACTCAACTTTAACAGTTTCGCAGACAGAAATTTCATAGCACTATTATCTACAAAACAACTTACAACCTTAACAAACAGAACAAGAAACAACACAAAAAACCAAACCTAATTATTATTTTAAACATTATTGTAAACAGTCTGTTTCAATTTTTTTATCAATCAAAAATTCTGTTACACTATTATATAGTATGCTTTCAATGTCAAAAAGCTTCGCAACCTCTTTGTAAACAACGATAGCGATAAAGGGAGCCTTTTCACTGCATAATAGTTTATGAATGTCAAATTCCCATCAAGTTATTAACAGACGTAGTTTAAAACACCAGCACGCTACCAAGTTTAATTTTAACGAGCTACAAAACTCGTTGTGAGCATGTTTGTCCAAGACTGTTTAAGACTACATGCTTCTACCCAACATTGCAATGCTCAAAAGACCATTTCAAACACCAATGGACATGGTTCTCACATGATTTGACCAAGATTATGTCTGGACTTTAAGAGACTGTGACCTCTGAGTTTGTTTCGGTCTTTCTTCTCAGAGTACTCAGATAGGAAACACCGAACTCGTGTAGTTTTAAAACATTATTCCCTTTTGCCGCGTAACAAACTTTCTTAAAGAAATAAAACCATTTATTTATTGTTCCACTTTTTGGTTTTGAACTCCAGTGTTATAGGTAATTACAAGCCCGCGAAGTTCTTTTCTAATGGTAGGAAACCTCATTGTGTCCCACGTGCCTTTTATGGCAATAACAACATCCTCTCAAGTAGACCTTTGCCTACTCACTAAAACAAAGAACGTTCAAACATTCCAAACTGTTTCTCATCGAATTACTTCACCAAAATACTTCCTAACTTTACCAATAAAACCTCACAAAAACAAGAACAAATCGAACATCAATCACGAACGTAACACGTTGCAAACTACCTTTTTTACTGCCTACAAAAACACCCCAATAGAGCCAATCGGTCTCAGCATTTAATCAGTGGAGGTACTGGGGAACATTGAACTCCCCACTGATTAAATACCAATCGTATAGTGAAATTCGCTGGCAGTAAATATTACCTCATCGGCAATAAAAATATATTAGCACGATTGAATAGGCCGTCACACAGTATTGCCTCTTAAAATGATAGCGTTATGGTCCCATTAATGGAGAATCAATGGACTGGTTTTGGGGTTCCGTAAGTGACAGGTCGCTATCAACAATGTTATATTATGTTTTAGCGCCGGTAATTTCAAACGGTTGGCTAACGTAACATACGTATGTCAACAATAACAAGGTCTTAATTTTGTAATTGAAATTTCAAACAATGTTTTTTTTTGGTTTGACGATAGTTCGTGGCATTTTTGACGTATACGCGTGCGTCAAGTGGAAGTGAAACAACCTTGGGCATGTCTGTCTTGTCTGTCATAAGAATGAGTGTCAAGCAATGTCTAAAGATCAAATTTCATCATCTGCCTAGCCTTTTCCCAACTATGTTGAGGTCGGCTTACAGTCTAACAGGATGCAGCTGCATATCAGTATTTTACATGGAGCGACTGCCTATATGACCTCCACAACCCAGTTACTGGGTAATACGATACCCCTTGGTAAGCCTGGTTATCAGACTATCGGGCTTCTGACTACCCGTTACGACTGTCAATGAATGACAGCCGGAATTATTTACGTGCTTTCCGAGGCACGGAGGGATCTTGTATGTAAAGATGGTCACCCATCCAGGGACCAACCGCGGCAAGCGTAGCTGAACCTGATCGATCGACCTGGCGGCTGTTATTACTTAGCCACAAACCAATTTGTGTAGATGATAATTTAAATACACGACTGAAACTGTTTTGAACAATTTCATGTGCAGCTTAAAAGGATCGGTAGAAACCAAAGTGATCCGGGAAACAGCAAAATATTTCAGAAAGTAAGGTTTATAAGTTGATTTTGACGTTGACTGTTCTCGATTCCCGATAGAATATTTTTGGGTTAGAATTTTTTATAAAAACTGACAAATGTTGTCCTGACAAATGTTGTCCTGCCCGAACGTAACTAGAGTGCGCGCAAGCCAATTCTGCGCGCGTGTTTAAATTTCAAGACATCCCTGCCAGCACTTGTAATCACATTCGGCATAATGATGGCGAATATTTACTTTGGAAGACACGGCACACAGCACACTCTCTTGACACTTGATTTAAACGTCGAGATGGCGGCAAACGATTATTTCCGATTTTGACAGCGCGCAGACTTAGTTTGTGCGGACTCTACTACTAAGTTACTTCGAAGTTGGTCGCAGTTACTTGGCTGCTTAGTATTAGTGCAAGGTGCGACCCGTCGCATGCAAGTTTGATACAATTTGTCGGTTTGCTCAGGACACATAATAAACTATCGAAAAATAATGTGTTACATTGTAAATATGTAGTTGGTTGCAGTTCACAATTTTTCGATAGTTTATGATCCCGCGAGATAGATTATAAACTGGTTACATATTTACACGGTGACATAAAATCTATGTATATTAAGATTGTACGCCAACAGTCATGATAAATGACTACAGAACCATTACGACAAATCCAACACACGCTTGGCAGATTTTTTATGAGATGACTTACTAATAGCTGAAAATATAGCCCTTCATGGTGTAACAATAGTCTTAGACCCTTGTGGTATTCCGTATATGGGGTAATGGTGCATAACGGTATAAGGGGAATGGGGGATACAAAAACCATTGATGTTTAATAGCCTGTGTTTATTGAGCATAAAGGCAGTAAGTAATATTTGTTACTAGCTGCGTCCCGCGGTTTCACCCGCATAAGTTTTGATTCCATGGGAATATCGGGATAAAAAGTATCCTATGTGTTAATTCTGGCTATAAACTATCTGTGTGCCAAATTTCATCCAAATCCGTCCAGTAGTTTTGGTGTGAAAGAGTAACAAACAGCCATCCATCCATCCATCTATCCATCCATCCATACAAACTTTCACGTTTAGAATATTAGTAGGAAAGTAGGAATTAGTAGGAAGTAGGATTAGTGGGATTCTAATAATTTTTGGATTAGGATAGTTATTATGACGGGTGTAAAAAATACCCTTAACGAAGTTCAGTCACTTGTTCCTTCTGTTACCTAGGAACCTTTACTGTTCATTCCGAGGTTGCTTGGAAGAGATCGCAGAAAGAAATAAGGCCGCCCGTTTCATGTTTTGTAGTACTAAATGTACTTTTTGTTACCTCTTTTTTTCTGTTTTCTGGTGTACAATAAAGTATATATATAAATATAAATAAATAAACCTTCTGATTACGAAAATGTTGAAACTCCAAGTTCTAACTTTTTGTCCCATTCCTGGGCAAAGGCCTCCGCTCCTTCCATCTTTCGCGAGCTCGCGCGTCCCCCTTCCAGTTTTGGCGAAAACATATATGTTTTAAATAATTTAACTTAACTTTAAATACTACCATATCTGTATCACTACATGCACCCATAAGCACGATGTTTCTCGTGCATTATTTTGCGTACTACCGCGAATACTAACACCGAAAATAAAAGTCGTTTCCCAGCAATTATTTTTGCACAAAGTTACTTAAGTTTGATCCTAGTTAGTTAGTTTTACAACCTATACATTAGTTTGTCTATGTATAAGACACCCAAGAAGAAGCTGTTGGCTTATATTTTTCTTTCTTTTCTTTCTTTCTTTTCTTTCTTAGAATTATCTACCCGGAACCTGAACAGTTCTTAATCAGAATCAGAATCAGAATGCTTTAGTTGTAAACATAGGTCAAATTACAATAGGCAACGAACGACACGAATGACACTTTACTGGTTCAACATTGACTATTATATAAAATGCACCACCACCACTATCACTACAGGCCACCACTCTGTGAGAGGAACTGAGCCATAATCCACCACGCGGGCCCAGAGCAAGTTGATGGATGTCACATGTGTTCGAATTTTTTGAATCTAGGTCATGGCGGTTTCCTCACGACGGGTGATCCACTATCGGGTATCGTGTTACCTAGTAACTGGTTTGTGGTCAGATAGGCAGTCGCACTTTGTAAAATACTGGCATTCAGCTGCATCCGGTTAGACTAGAAGCCGACCCGAACATAGTTGAGAAAATGCTAGGCAGATTGATTGACGTAAATATGTGAACGCTTGCAATACACAAAACAATTGCAAAACGGTGATGACGTCATCTAACATCCACTTATGAAGGAGTTCTTAGTAACGAGTGACGTCATGCAAGGACGTCTGTTAATTAAATTTAGGGATTATAATTAGGAACAGTGTTTTTCGTGACCGCTAGTAATTAGAAATCAGCATAAATTTACTTGACCTACACTATGTAGTGTTTATTTTAATGAATGTTGACATTGGTGAATAACTGGAAATATGTATGCAATTATTTTATGAAGGGTTTAGAATGTAACCTATACATAATGTAGAAAAAGCAATTAAAATAAAGAAGGTAGGCTTAGAACGAAGTTACAAATAAGAGAAATTGGGTTCGTATGACAATATAGGTGTTGTATTCATGATTTAATTTTCTTCCATCACTTTTTTGGATAGTCAATCAACTCAGCCTATCGCAGTCCACAGCTGGACATAGGCCTCTCCCAGACTGCGCCACAATACCCTGTCCTCCGCCTTCCACATCCATTCTACCCTAGCTAGCTACTTAAGGTCGTGCGTCCATCTAGCTGGGGGGCGTCCCACATGGCGTGTGTAGTGAACCAGTGGCGGGCGTGGATAGTGAACCAGTCAACTAAAAAAAAACGGCTAAGTGTGAATCTGACTCGCACACGAAGTCTTTAATGCTACCGGACAATATTTAACACAACGCATTAAAAAATAAACACGTTTCTTGTACAGGGATCCACTTTATTTTTTCACTTAGTAAAATTTTTATGATTTGTTGTTATAGCGGTCATAGTAGTACAGTCTCTGAAAATTTCAAGTGTGTGCCTATTACAGTTGAAAAGATACAGCCCTGTTACAGACAGACGGACGAACACCGGAGCCTTTAGTAATAGGCCCGTTGGCACCATTGGGTACGGAAGCCTAATAAAAATTAATTTGTAGAGGTATGAACAACAGGGAGTAAAGTTCACTCATATTCCATAGAAAAGGGAGGATCCTTCGAGGACTAGACGGGTGTTGTGTCTGGTGGGCAACTGCCCGATGAATCATGCAGGGCTGTTGTATATATGCTAACTGCGCGGTAAACTCTGCTTGCGCGATGCAGGATTTTGCGTAACGACAGTATGACGCGTAGTTCGTATGTGGCGTTGTAGATACCGCAACAAATTTAAGAATAGTAAGTAAAATTATCAATTTGTCATTAAACATTTCCTGGTTGTCAGTTCAATATGCAGTATGGAGCCTTTCATCGAAAAGCACATACGTATTACTAAATCAAACATGCCAATATCATAACCTATCGTAAGAGCGCAAAATCCTTATGTAGAATGCCAAAAACGAAGAAAATCGTCGTCATTCCTCATAAAATTGTGGTCGTTATCCAGAAATGGGGTACTTAATACTTTATTTTTTTATTTTTGACACAATAAACCGTTTGAAATCTAGTAATAATGGAATTTATCCACGCGATTATTATCCATTATATATTCGGAAAAGGAATGAAGACATGCAAGATAGGTCCCCCTTGTTGGGAGGAGTTGGCAAAAGGTAAATCTGATCGGTGGCGTTTGGTGAAGCGAAATTTTTATACCATTGAAAACCAGCGGAAGAGTGATCTCTACAACAGGCGAGACCATCTCAAGAGTAAGCCACCCTCCAACGTAGGTACAATACCATTAACAAAAAAAAAACTTTATACAAAAAAAAAAAACAAACGAATTCCAGAAAAAAACTACAAAGTGAAAAATGACTTTAATTTCGGAAGTCGGTGTCATTGGATATTTTGATTTTTTGCCACCGACTTAAAGTTATTTTTCACTTTGGAGACTTTTTTATTTTATTTTTCTAAACTACTATTTATCTTCTGTCATTTTCTTAATAAAATAGGAAGAAAAAGACGCACTGAACTTTTTAGTTTAGTTTGTGAACAAGGGAATCGGCGCCAATGTGGATTAAATACACGTATTATCATCGAATAGTAGTTCTTCTTTTTTTGAAGTCGTATAAAAATGGTACCTATTGTGACATGTCCGCAATGTGCACGTAACTTCTCACCCAAAATAAGCTATATCAGTCATATAAGAGCAATAGCCGTCAAAAACCGGAAGGCAATTGCCGTAATTAAAAACGTCCAAAATCTTCTCGCAATCTCATCTCAGCGACAATCAATGTCAAAAATTTGTCAAAAATGTAGGGGAGTTATAGGTATTTTTGACAGACTGAGATTGAGATCAGACTGTGAATGTGCTTAAAATGCCGAGAATTGCCCGTCTGAAATGGTCACCGTAGCCGAAATCGACATGGGAATACATATATCCTTTTTTTTTTTTTTCTGAGTGTGAAATCATCATATGACTTCTCTCGCTCTGGGCGGAGCAGGAGGGCGTGTCAGACTTTTACTGACTAAAACCCACCCGTGTTCCTTCAGTTGCCTATGCCAGGGACCACGGTATCTCTTTCGAACAACCCGCAGCCCTGGCAGGCATCGGCCCTAGCGGACCCCGTCACTTCGTGCTGACATCTCTTTGAGGCGCGCGTGGAACACAACGCGCCGTCGACTCAGGCCTGGTCCTTGCCGGGCGGCGAGCTGCCCATTGCTCGCCGCCCGCAAGTCCGCGCCTACGGTGGCCGGGAGTCGGCTGGTGACTCCCGATGTCCAGGGCGTCTCCTGCGGCGACTAGGGGCGTGAGGGCGCAGAGATTGCCTCTCCCTCACGCGCTTCGCCTCCTCCTTTGCGAGCATTACTGCTTCGCAGAAGGAGGTGTCGGCTTCCTATGCACTCTCGCTCCGTACCATGGCCTGGACCAGGGCCGGACGCGAGAGATCGCCGCCACGAGGACGCGGCGGTGCTCCGCCCCAACCGGGCAGACCTCCACCGTATGCTCCACCGTGTCCTCCGGGCGATCCACACAGTGGTGACACCCTGGCGTTTCCTCCCGCCTTATCCTGAACAGGAACCTCCCGAAACAACCGTGTCCGATGAGGACCTGCGTCAGGCGGACGGTGAGGGCGCCGTGGCGCCTCCAGCCACTCCTCAAAGAGGGGACTTATCGCCGCAATTGTAGCGTGCCCAGCACTGGGTTGCGACAATCGCACTCTCCATGTCGCAATGAGATCCCGCCGGAGAATACATATATCCTTAATATATTTATAGGGCAAGTCAGCTTCGTTGTGAATTATATTCCACATAAAGAATCCAAGTATGAATTCAATATGCCATATTTTATCTTCGCAATTGGCACTTTCTCTGGGGACGAGGAAAGGAGGAAAAATGAGAATTCTTTATTCTGATACTTTTGTATTTATGTCGAATTAATGAGAATTTATTAGAGTCCGGTGTGGGTAATGAATTAGCTATGATTTTGAATGTAATATTAGGTAACAAATTGTGCGTATAATATTAATTATATATTATGTATAAATTGATATCTACTTAATGATTTTTTACTTTATTTGAATGGTAGAGAGTGATATTTAAAAATGCTAAAAATAATAAAAAAATTCACGTCGACTTAAGAAGCTCCTTCTTTTTTTCGACGGTTAAAAATGTATGATCATTTATGTATAAATTCTGTCCTACCATTTACACAAGAAAATTAAATGGGCCCAAAGACTCAACATGCCAAAATAGAAAGAAAATTTGCTTTTCAATATCTCTACTTTCAAATACAAAAATAAACCTTCTAAAGATCAAAAGAAACCCCGAAATCGGACACTTTATCATCTCTGTTGCCGCCATTGAATCCTCGATCCAGAAAAATAAAGATTAAATAGCCAATGAATAGCAAAAACCCTCCAAGTAGGCAAGCACACAAGCGTTTTTTCAATACGAACATTTCGTATACAAAATGGCCGCCATTTTATGAATTTATTGGACACTTTTTATACTCATAATACCACAAGGAAGTTGCCTTATTCGAATGATAAATCCTACTATCCTACTAATATTATAAATGTGAAAGTTTGTATGGATGGATGGATGGATGGATGGATGTTTGTTACTCTTTCACGCAAAAACGACTGAACGGTTTGAAATTTGCCACACAGATGGTTTATGACCAGGATTAACATAATTATGTATAGGATACTTTTTATCCCGATATTCCCACGGAAGCGAAGCTTATGCGGGTGAAACCGCGGGGCGCTGCTAGTACACCATAAACTCGGAAAACTCATCGCGAGTATTGGCAAACAATTTATTGATGATACATTATTTGCGCTACATTAATGTCCGTGTTTACCAATTTCGGCTTTATCTCTTTGGGGTAAGGGTTATTTATGAATATAGGAATGTTTATCATAAACATGCTGTAATAAATAACTAGCAATGTCCATGAAAGTCGTAAACCAAATGCCAACTTTAGCCATACAAAACGCATTTGGGTTGGTTATGCATACTTACGTGGTTTTGTTATGGTATCTAAATGCTTCGATATTGTTAAGTATTATGAGAGGTTTTAAATATGATAAAAGTTACGTATTATTTATGTCATGGTTAAGGTCTTGCCGTCTCATGCACGAACGACGTTGTGGGTTCAAATCCGAACAAGTACCGATGTGACACTTTCAATTCATATGTAATTTTATACGTCCTGAATTTATCTTGGACATTATTGACATCGGTGAAGGAAAAACATCGTGAGGAAACCTGGAGGTCTACTACGAAGTGCAAAGTGCGAATGATCGGATCGGACCGACACATGGCCGAACCGAATATTATTGAAAAATGCGAAAAAAGTTCGATCGGCTCAGTTGGGTCGGGACCATTGTCAATATTCGAAAGAGTGTAGGAGTGTAGGATCGGGACCGACCGAACCAAATAGTAACTTCGTAGCAGGAAACGACCGAACTTTCGGCCGATACCATTTCGGAGTAGACCCCCTGGACTTTATAGTTAGTCTGAAATCTCCATCCCGTCTTGAGCAAGCGTGGTGGCCAATGCTAGTGTCTTCTCTGTATGAGAGGAGGCCTTTATCCTGCAGTGGGACAGTCAATCAATCAACTTAGCCTATTACAGTCCCCTGCTGCACATAGGCCTCTCCCAGGCTGCGCCACAACACACAGTCCTTCGCCTTCCGCATCCAGTCTGTCCCAGCCACCTTCTTTAGGTCATCTGTCCATTTAGCTGGGGGGCGTCCCACACTACGCTTGCCGATACGCGGTGTCCACTCCAGGACTCGTGAGACAGTAAGAGGCTGGTATTATTATTTTGGTGAACAAAAAGTTATTTAATCGGCATTATGTTCAGGGCCATGTTCACCAATCTCTGTCCTTTAGTATGCCTCATTAAGTATTTAGACAAACTGTCTCATGGAGAATAGACCTAATGACAACCGTCAAAACTTTTCATGGGACTTGGCCCTTGGCCAAACTTGGCCCTTTGGTATAAACACTGAAATTGATCATAATTATCACGTATTTTAAGGACCCCTTTTGGACAAACTATGGCATTTCAGGAAAACGCTAAAATATACTGATACTATTTAAAAAACGCAAGTGAACAGTGGCGGCCAGTGGTAACGACCGCGCCTTACGAGCTGTAGGTCGTAGGTTCGAACCCAGACAGACGCTTCACTTTGTGCAAGTTATTTCATCACCACTGCACTCAAAACGGTGAAGGAAAACATCATGAGGAAACGGCATGTCCTAGAATCAAAAATTCGAAGGCCTGTGACCAACTCGCACTAGGCCCGTGCGGTGCATTACGGCCCACTCCCTCTAACCAAGAGGAGGCCTGTGTCCCAACAGTGGGAACTTTGTAGGCTGATTATGTATGTTATGTGGGTTTGATGCACTCACTATGCAGAACAGTTCTAATGACAACCGTCAAAACGTTTCAGGGACATCAAATATTAGCGCTTGTCAAATTTGAGCCTTAGAAAAGTTGGTATAAACACTGAAATTGATTATACATAAACATCGCATTTAAACACCTCTTTTGAAAAACCTACATACTCTGCCATTTGGCTCTGGAAAACGCTAAAATATACAATACCTATTTAAAAAATAATAAACTAAAGAAGGTTCATGTAGCTGCCAAGAATTGTCATTAGTATTCTTTGCGCGTCGATATCCTTAATTTAGGAAACATAAAAGTCAACGGGTAGTTCCAAATTCAGGTTAGGTTCTGTTAATGACCTGAACTGGTCGCTTAATGGCCTATGCAATGGCCTTCCGTTTTCTTTATTTAGTTAGTCCAATGTTAGATAGTGATTTGAAGAGAAACTACACACCCAGAATTTTATATTTGTATGCTAAGATTCGTGGCAAACCGTCGCTCTGGTAGCCTTCCACAGCTCTTTTATGACATAGAAAAGTCAAAATGTAGCAATTTATAATGATATAGCTATTCAAACTGTACCTATTTAAACATTAAATTACATAATAACAGAATAGAACATTAGACTTGTATTCTAAGGAAAAATATCTATAGTCCATCCACATTTTGCCAGCCATGGTTCGGCCTATTGACCAGGCCCAAATCCAGACTTCGGGCTGCAATGGAGAAATAGCATAGGTACCTAATCTGTATCTAAACATTTTATAAAATAGAAACGAATTCAAAATCGTACATTGACTATTTTTGAAGAACAGTAATTTCTGTGAGCGTATAGGAACGAGTTTGATGCCGTAACTATAGTTTTTAGTCTGTATGTACGTTATGGATCGGCGCAAAAACGAACGTATTTAAATAAAATTTAGCATACAGTAGTCTACAACCTGGACTGATACATAGGGTACTTTTAATCCCGGTAGTAAGTTCCCATGGGATATTTTTCAATATCTACGCGAGCGAAGCTGCGGCAAAGGCTAGTAATGCTTATAACGATTTCACTGCTGGGACACAGGCCTCCTCTCTATGAGAGAGAGTGGGCTATAATCTACCACGTGGGCCCATTGCGGGTTGGCAGATGTCACATGTCTTCGAATTTTTGGTTCTAGGACAAGCATGTTTCCTCATGATGTTTTCCTTCACCGTTAAAAGCCAGTACTTTATAAAATAGCACCAACACGGGTTATATATTCGGTAGTGCTGTGTAACATCATAATGTAGGTAGGTAGTTGTCGGTTGCATGCATTTAACGACTCTGTGGGAATATATATCAAAATTTTATTGGAGGACGGTCTATCAAGTTGTAAATTCCAACTGAGGACTATTACTGCGCTCATGGCACGATAACCAAGTATATTCCCTTATGCAGTATTGTATTTTATTGCTTCATAGAGGTCATACACAAGGTTTCTGCATCCTATTTGAATCACATAAGAGAAAACACTGGATTCAAACTTGGTGAATAAGTGCGGCTTCGAAGGACCGTTGCGGGAATGTAATTTAAGCAGGGGTGAGCTATTGACGACACACAGTAATGAGCTGACCAGGGTAGAAAAAATGAATGAAGGGCTTACTTGGGAGTCTTCTGGATGAAGCACGTGTTCGCTGATTTCTTCTTTCACTGCTGTGCACTTCACTTGGTATGTTTATGTCACACGTGTGTCGGCCAACATGGATAATAAAGAGTTTTAGACATATTAGCTTGGCTTGTATTATTTTTCGGCGCGGCGCGGTAGCATTGCGGTGCGGTTTGCGGTGCGGTTATAACAGCAGTACAGAACACAATATGGCGACACTTTTCTCGAGTCATAGCCCTGTGCTCCCAGTGATTGGTTGTCGTTGCGGTAAGCATTTCTTCTCTCTCTGTTGCATGGGAACGGGATAGGAGGAAAGGAAATATAGTTAGCTCAAAACTGCGGTCGAATAGGAATTCTGCATTTTAAAATGTGAGATGCGTTCGGAAACATGCTAGTAAAAATTTATATTACGAAAACTTGCGCAAGCAAAACTTGTGTATTTGAAAAACTGGGCACGTCTGCGTTGGACTCGTGCACTAATGGCATCACCAAAATATCATAGCGCATAATCAGCCTATAATGTTCCCCCTGTTGGGACACTGGCTCGGTGAGAGGGAGTGGGCCGTAATCTACCACGCGGGCCCAGTGCGGGTTGGTAGATGTTAATGAATAGGCTCATAATAAATTAGTGCGCTTTACCATCAACGATTGCATCACTGCTTTCCATCAGGCGGGATCGCAGTCAAGCACTAGTTTATATCATTAAAAAAAAACATGTCTTCGAATTTTTGGTTCTAGGACATGCGGCATCCTCGCGATGTTTCCCTTCACCGTTTTGAGAGCAGTGGTGATGAAATAATTTACATAAAATAAAGCGTTTATCTGGGTTCAAACTTACGACCCACAACTCGTAAGTCGCGACCGTTACTCATAAACCACCACTGCTCCACAAATATCATAGTTTATTTTTTTTTTAAGTTTTTTTTTTATGATTCGCCATATACTCCCAGATGACTCCGCCCTGGAGTGTAGGTAAATGTGGTGCTGTTCCAAAAACGATAGGACACGTAATATCGTGTTCAGCGTGTCCTATTGTATGCATTACAGCAACTGATGGACGCTACTCAATATGCCAAATTCCTAGTCAAAATCAGGGCTGACTCTATTTAGGTTACCATCGAGACGAAGAAGGAGATAGCTGCTGTGGTTACACGTATACCTTAACTAACTACCCATTGCGGATAAAAGGATTTAGTAATTATGGTCCTCACTCGTTCGGAACGAAACCCTAAAAATGTAAGCGAATAAAATATTCTGTCTTCTACGTAAAATGTTTCATATTTGAACATACTATTAAAAAAGGTATCACAGCCAACAATAAGCCTTTTTGACAAGTGGTTATATTATCTTGTCATAAAATTACCTACCTCTTTGCCTCCATTCCATAAAAAGTCGTCAATTTTATCAAACGCGGGGGGCTCATAATAATAAATTCTACACTGAGAATTTATTCTAGAATTTTGATGAAACAGGGCAAATTTTCACTCGTTTGTCTTGGCACAAAATGGCGGACAAAGAATTTGACGACGCGGCTTGATCGCATCGTTTGGCCAGGCCCCGAAGGAATTCATTTAGACGGTTGAATAACAAACAATATTTGAAGTTCTTGGATTTGGAATTATAATATTTGTGTTATGAAAAGAGTAAAGATATTATTGTAGCTGTTTTAAAGAGGTAACATTTACGTGTAAGTTTATATGTAGGAGGTAATCTCTGGAACTACCAGTCGGATTCCAAAAATTCCAAAATCCAATTCTTAATCAAGGCTATTTAACATCACGCTACGACAATAAGGACGAAAGCCAAAAAAAAAGAAGTCATTCACACGAATAATGTCGCAATCAGAAGCTAATTTGAACAAATAAATATGAGAAAAAAATTCTCCCATACATACTCGTACATTGATACGTCAAATTGACAATTTTCGGAGATTTCCTTTACTTCTGCTGTAAGATCTTACTTCATGCCCATGATTCTAGGTCAACGGGAAGTAGGGCTTTTATTTATTTGCGAGTATCAAATTGTGTTACATACATGGCTGTAATTTTTCCAGGCAATGACTTGGAAGCTTGATATTTATAGAGCTCCAAAGGACCGTAGATCGTGTTTGATATTAATTTCACAAGAAGGGTCTTGACTGACGGACGGACCGGGTTCCGTTTCTTCTTTTTGCGGTACGGATCCCTAAAAAAACACCACACTACAACTAAATGCAATCAAACAAGTTCAGTTCAGAAACTGGATACTGTTTTATTGGGAGCAAAGTTTACTGCAAAGTAGCAGAGGTACCACTTCCCCATAAAACTCAACGTCTAAGATTCCCCGGCTGTGGTTAGAAAGTATTTCAACTAAATAAGTTTAATATTTAAACTCCATTTACATGATAAACTTTACCACAGCCTGGCCTCGAGGCTTCCGTCCAAGAAATTGTAACGCACAAGTTTTTAGGCACATAAAGTTTCTGGTTTTAAGAACGTACAATTTGTTCGTAGCAGTCGTACTGCAGTGCCAAAAATAGTTATGAGTTGAGATAGAAATTAATTTAAAAGAACTTCTTGAATTCTTGCACCTAGCATAACCATAATAAGTCTATAATATTCCAACTGCTGGGACACAAGCCTCCTCTCTGTGAGAAGAAATGGGCCATAATCCATAACGCGGGCTCAGTGCGGGTTGGTGGATGTCACACGTCTTCGGATTTTTTGATTCTAGGACATGCCGGTTTCCTCACGATGTTTTCCTACACCGTTTTGAGAGCAATGGTGATGAAATTAAATGCAACTCGTAAGTCGGGGCCGATACCACTGGCCCACGACTGAGTCCCCCGAGTCCCCTGAGTCCCCTGAGTCCCTGAGTTAATTATCCTCCGAGTCTGGCACTTACGTAATCATATTTCCTCCTACGACGTCAGTGTGATGCGTTGTTTGCACATGACGATGCAGATACCGCCACAATTCAGCTGCCTTGGAACTGATAGATCCCCAAAAGCCAAAAGCGTGAGCTAAGTTAAGATATGAATCGCCATTGCCAGGATCGCCCAGAGGACACGGTGGAGGTCTGCCCCGCTTGGGCGGAGCACCGCCGTGTCCTCGTAGAGGCGATCGGCAGTGGCGGCGGCCTCTCGCGCCCGGCCCTGGTGCAAGCCATGGTCCGGGGCGAGAGGGAGTGGGAGGCAGTCGCCTCAAAGTCAAAGCTACCAAAGATGTAAGATACCTAGAAACGTGATAATTATGATATTTTATTTATTTTATACTAGCTGCGCCCAGGGGTTTCACCCGCATAAGTTTCGACCCCGTGGGTATATCGGGATAAAAATTATCCTATATATTAATGCTGGTTATAAACCACCTGTGTGCCAAATTTCATCCAAATCCGTTCAGTAGTTTTTGCGTGAAAGAGTAACAAACATACATCCATCCATCCATCCATAGGTATATACTTTCACGTTTATAATATTAGTAGGAATAGGAAACTAGGATTAGTAGGATAGGAAGTAGGTTATGATAAGAACTTGTTCTGTGATATAATTAATTTCCAGTGGCGTCGTGTTGAATGGCACTCGATGTAGATACGGGGTTAGAGCGTTTGAACTAATTTCTAAGTTGTATTGCCGTTTGACAAAGGTAGTCATTTCATGGAACTCGCGTGAATTTCAAGAATATACAAACACTATTCATTTTACTTTTACGAGATAATTTGCTTTGTACACATATTTTTAAGCATCTGTGTAATAATTAGATGCATAAAATAAAGTATGAACATTCAGGAATGACTATTAAAAAATAAATCTGCCTAGCCTTTTCCCAACTATGTTTGGGTCAGCTTTTAGACTAACCGAATACGTCCACTGTTGGACATAGGCCTCCCTCAAACTCCTCTACTTCGACCGCTTCTGTGCTTTCCGAAACCGGTAGATTCCTGCGGCCTTCACAAGGTCATCAGTCCACCTTGTGGGAGGCCTTCCGATGCTACGTCTTCCGGTACGTGGTCGAACCTTTCGGCGCCATCGGCCATCTGTTCTGCGAGCAATGTGCCCTGCCCACTGCCACTTAAGTTTGCGTCACAATGGTCACGGAATATCCCTGCCGTCTCAATTGAGAAATCCTTTAATAATACATATTATATAGAAAACAAGAATACTTTTTACAGAAGAACCTAATAGAAGAAAACCAATTTCGTGAACCAAAATAAAAGGCTCCATAGACGAGAAAACAGCCATAAGTTTTAATAATGGCGGCGCGTCCAATTTTCTTCAAAGCCTTAAAACACTTTAACAAGTAAAGGAAAAGACAACGTCTGCGCTCTGCAGCATTACAGTGCAATGTAAACTATATTATGATTCAGCGATTTTTGAAACTAAGCTTTTCTTTATTTTAAAATACAACATCACGCCTAGTTTTCGGAAGGGTTAGGCAGAGGCTTTACTATAGAACACCCACATTTCGCCAATTATGTTCAAGTCCCATGTCAGGAAGGCGAATTTTTTTATTTTTTTTTTATTTGTTTTTTAAAACGTTGCTTCACACTAGGAATTTCTCCTGTATCGTGGGTGCGTTTACAAACATTTAAACTCACATACACAAACAGCCAGACCCGGAACAACTACTTGTAGGTCATACAAATATTTGTTCCGTGCGGGAATCGAACCCGCGACACGCAGCGCAGCATGCAATCGCTTAACCACTGCGCCAACCGTGCCGTCATGTAAGACCCAATAACACATTGCCTGACCCGGAAATTGAACCCAGGACCTCATGCTCAACAATGCTCAATGTGCTTGCTTGCGACCACTAGACCAACGACGCAGCCAGTTTATTTTCTGAGACAAATACCAACATTTGATCGCCTTTCTAGGTCTCAGTTCTGTCAATCCTTTAGGAAAATATTCTAATTATGACAGAATGGACAAAACTTGAGTAAGTGTTATCCTTCAAATAAAACCTTTTCAAAGCTTTTAACCGACAAAAAAGAGGAGGTTCTCGAGTTGACGGGTATATTTTTTATCCAAGAATTTATCTAGGGTCTAGACCCTAGATAAATTCTTGGATAAAAAATATACTCTAGAGGGTAAAAAGTGATTTTCAAGTTTGGTTGAATTCGCCCTAAATAATAAAAGTGTACTAGCTTCCGCCCGCGGCTTCGCCCACGTGGTATGTCGATAAAAAGTAATATTTGTCCTTCCCCAGGTTTCAAAGTATCCCTAAGGTCCTGGCGTTTCGGAGATTATAGCCATATTTCCATATAGGAACACTCAAACCGACAGACTGACAAAAATTTAAAAAATTATTTCATTTATATGTACCATACCTATATACTTTCATATACATCATCTGCCTAGCCTTTTCCCAACTATATTGGGGTCAGCTTCCAGTCTAACCAGATGCAGCTAAATACCGGTATTTACACCTGCCTATCTGGCCTCCACAACCCATTTACTGGGTTTATAAGACTGGTAAGGCTGGTTGTCAGACCTTTGGGCTTCTGATGACCGGAACGACAGCCGGGACCAACAGCTTGCTTGGATGGGTGACCATCTTTACATACCAAGAACCCTCCGTGCCGAGTGCCATGCACTGTTGGTCCGTAGACCAACCGCAAGCGTAACTTAACCTGATCGATCGAACCGCGCGTCTGTTTTTACTTAGCCACAAGCCCTTCCTATAAACTTTCCTATGTATTTAGTAGAAAACTAAACTAAGCTTGACAACAATTTTATTTATTTGTATGATTGTATGTAGGTATATATTATACATATAAAGATGTATAGATATGTAAATAAAACACATTTACAAAAATTTTACAACTAAATTCAGTAGGGTGTCATCCTACACTGTTAGTATTTTTGATCAATACCCAGAACAATGAACGTAAAAGCTATTTCAGTTACAATACCTACTGTATATCCGCTCTAATGTTTTAGTAAGCTTGCAGTAATAATATTTCATAGCTATTTTATTGTTTTTACGCTTTTTGGATATTGCAATTTGAAATATGACTTTTTCCACTTTGAAATCTATTCATTGACATTGGAACTTTTTTTTTTAGGTAACTACTTTAGGTTACTACTACTTTTCACAAATAAAGCTATAAACGATTTATTTGTCATGTCAAGGACGATGATCCGCTTTATAGTTCATTCAATCAACTCAGCCTTTTGCAGTCCACAGCTGGACATAGGCCTCTTCCAGACTGCGCCACAACAACCTCTCCTCCGCCTTCCGCATCCACTCTACCTCAGCCACCTTCTTTAGGTCGTCCGTCCATCTAGCTGGGGGGCGTCCCACACTACGCTTGCCGATACGCGGTCTCCACTTCAGGACTCGTCTGCCCCAGCGGCCATCGGTCCTTCGACAGACATGGCCAGCCCACTACCACTTCAGTTTTAGTTCATTAAGCAATTGGATTTGACAACTTGTGATTGTTCATAAAGACTTTCATTTACTTTCAACTCCTCGCCCGCAAACCCACGCAATATGACCTCTTCTGATAAAGATGATCTATTGCCTCTATATTTATAAAAACAAAAAATAAGCAAACAGCAGCTACCATCTGATAAATGATTCCAATATCCTTTTTCTTGTACTTAATAAATTCAACCTGGCTCAAAATGGCGACCCTATCTGAAATACGCAAGGAAAGGTCAAGATTGAATGGGGATCCCCAAGGCCGCATGTGGACAGAATTGGGCAAAATCGAGACCCTTAGACGAAACGTGTTCCTAAAGGCTGACAATAATGTCAGGCGAAAATGGTCCTAAATGACAGGAAATTGGCTATCTGATCCAGATATTGAGGCGAGGAAATAAGTTGAATCAAACTGTTTGGCTGTTGTGAAAAATGGTATATATTTCTGTTTTTTTTTTTATTGAGATTTGAATCAGCGATTTCCTTTGAGGCGTAATAATGTTGTCTACCTTTCTTCGACCGATTTAGTTAAAAAATAGAAGTGATATTCTTCCATAAATTAACATTGGTTACCTACCCATCTACTTGTAAAGGGGATTGAAGATATATACAGGCACAATGCATGGCCGCCATTTTGAAAACAAAATCAAAATGGCGGGACAAGTAGGTAGGCCACGTTGAAAACTTTTTTTTTTTTTTTCTGTTGGGAAATCATCAAATGACCCCTCCCGGAGCGGAAGGGAGTGTCAGACTCTTACTGACTAAAACCCACCCATGTTCCTTCCTTCGCCCTTTATGTTCCGGGGTAGCGGTAACCCTTTCGGACAATCCCGCTGACCCGGCAGGCTTCGGCCCTAAGGGGCCCCTCAAATTATGCTGACAACTCTTTGAGGCGCGCGTGGAACACTTACGCACGTTGAAAACCCTTTAATAGTAAACTAGTATAATTAAAAAGCCATTTAAACTTATTCATTTATCGAAAAAAAAAAAATAAGATAGCAATCAAATTAAGAACATCAATAAAAATGTGAGCGAAAAACATTAGTGCCCCTTTAGCATAGCCAGCGTCGGCATCGCACATCCGATGGAAAAACGTATTGAGTATGTTTAAAAAGCTTTTTGCACGACTTTCCCATTCATACATTTTCCACCGGGCTGACTAGATATCCGGCAGCCGGTCTGGGGAGTGTGTAAAGGCACTTAGTGTACACAAAAATGATACGACATAATACAACGTTCCCAAAATATTTTTGTAGGGTGAAGATATTTTTTCCGCTTTCTGGATGTTGGATGTTTGTGTATGTAATTGCATGTGTGACATCGAATGCTGAGGACGGATAAAGGTGTTTATATATTATATTATTCTTTATTTCTATTTGCGATATCTAATTTGGGAGTATCTCCGTATCTACTTACATGGAACATGGAACATGGGTGGGTTTTAGTCAGTAAGAGTCTGACACTCCCTTCCGCTCCACCCAGAGCGGGAGGGGTCATTTGATGATTTCCAATCCCAAAAAAAAAAAAAAAAAGGGGTTAAAACAGTTCCTACTTTCAGGAGAACCAGCGTAAATGGTTAAGGAAGAGATTTTAATTGAATATTTTGATGGTAGGTAATATTCCTTAATTTCGCTTTAAATAGCAACATTTGTAAGATAGAATACTTGGATTTCAACGATAATATCCTTAAAATATCTATGTGGTATTTTTGATCGGCTAGGTCCAATAATTTCACATATAAGCAGAGGGCTATAGAACAGAAGGCCAATTCCCGTAATTAAAAATTTTCAAAATCTGGTCGCAATCTCATCTCGGCGACAATCAATGTCAAAATCTTCTCAAAAATCAGAGGTATTTTCGATAGATTGTGACTGAAATCAGACTGTGAACGTTCTTAAAATTACGAGAATTGCCCCTCTGAGCGATTTTGAGAGCGGTGGTGGCCTAGAGGTAACGGCAGTGACTTACAAGTTGTAGGTCGTATGTTCGAATCCAAACAGGCGCTTTACTTTGTGTACTTAAATTAGTTAATCGAGTTTTCCGCGCAATGAATTCGTTACGTGCTTTCATGAAGTTTTACAAATAAAAACAGTATTTTATATCTGGGTCATCGTTGTGGGCACAGTCAATTTAAGCAGAGTACAACAATATTGCGCCTCGTCGCCTTTTTGCGCTGCAGCCCATTCAGAGGCTGAAAGCAACCGTAACTTTTTAATGAGTTGTCGGTAAATATGTAATTAACTTTTTTTATAGCTGATGAGTATGAAAATCAAGGAGGGGCTCGTGGATAAATAATAATGGTTGCTCGAAGGTTAAGCTACGCTTGCCGCGGTCGGTTCATGGATGGGTGACCAAGACCATTCTCTACATATCGAGATCCCTCCGTTTCTCGGATAGCACGTTAAGATTCCAAGGTCGCCTGGAAGAGATCGCAGAAAGCGATAAGGCTGTTCATTGCATGTTTTGTAGTGATAAGTGTATTTTTAGTTATATATTTTCTGGTGTAGAATAAAGTATATACAATAAATATAAACATGTTTTTCAACTGCCATGTTTATTTATTTATTTATATAACCATTTATGCGAGAAAAAACAGAACAGAAAAAATTGGTACAGAGGTGATGCTTATTTCGTAAGTAATCTCTTCCAGCATACCTGCGATAGGAGAATAGATACAGAGATGTAGAAAGCGTGTGAAAGAGTAAATAAAGGAGACAAAAAACAATAATACATAAAATGTAAAATATTAAGTTTGTTCTTGGTATAAATTCATCCCAACTACGTTCATTGTGCAACGTCCGACACGCACTTGGCCAGTTTTTTTTTTTAAATTATGTAGTCATTTGAGAACTCCCTACACCAGAGGACAGCCAACTTCAAAATAGCAAGACATTTAAATTCCCAATTCGCTTGAAACTGGGAAATTCTAGAATACAACTTTGCTAAGGCCATTGTAAGATTCCTGTTTAGTTACAATCAAACTAAGTCAATTATTATTATAGGTAAAGTTATAACAAGGCTGTGCACTTGAGTGCTTGGGTTTGGGTTCGAACAACATTATATACACTCGGCTTTATTCAAAAGCGATTTACTCCTTTATTTTGTTAATGAAATTTGATGTTGTTACAAACATAGCTTTTTCGTACCCATGGGTTTATGTAATATGTCGTACTTCAACGTTGCATTCGTTATTTCACGTAAAAATCGAAATTGAAAGTTGCCAAGTGTTGACATATTAGTGCTCGTGATTGTACACCTTCGTATGTTTCTGGGGTCGCTTCAAGAAGATTTAGATTAGATTTGAGATAGGGATTTTGTTTGGTTTGTCTTCAAATTGGTTTTCACTTATTTTTATGGGCGCAGAAACTTTTCTCCAAGATAACTTAGATTGTTTTCGTTCTACGGGTTTCTGTAGCCCGCTTACCTTATTAAATGTAACCTGTTGTGGCTGTGAAGTTTGGGTGAAGTGATGTGATAAAATTGAAAATGAGACGTCACAGTTGAATTACTGATCGGGGATTGAATTAGGCTTTCAAAAACTGTGAAGAAGACCTGCAGGGTTAATTAAAAAAAGAATAGAAAAATAGGTGTATTTGTCACAAAAACACGAGCATACAAAAAGATAATTAACTCTAATAATAAAGAAAAATAAAAACAAAATGGATCTATAACCATGAGCACAAACCAGAAATAGTCGACAGCGTAACACATTAACAGTAGCAATGGCTTTCATTTTGACGTTTCAACAATATTCATTGCGTTATTTTCGTTGTTGAGCAGACAAATTTTTCGAACATATGAAGCAATGGATTAGCAATATGATTTAGATACATAACCTGTACCCTAATTGCGTAACACACTATCAATCACAATCTGAATCATTTTATACTTTTTTTAAAATCAAAATCAAAAGTCATTTATTCAAATTAGGCTGAGAATCAGCACTTTTCGAACGTCAAAATTACAAAAGACAGTCCCCCAAAAACGCCCGCCCTTCACCACTTCCAAATGTTTAACCAACAATATTTTGTATACATCATTATGTAATTTATAATTATGTGAAGACGATGCACCTAGACTAAATTTACTACACCACAATTAGGTAATACACAAATACGAAACCACAATAATGTAATTAAGTACCATGTATAATTATAATCCTTTTGAAAAGTCTTTGTGAAAACTGCATGAAAACCAGCGCTGGGGCTCTGTCTCGTATAGGGTCTTAGTATTATGCTGAGCGATGGCCATTTTGCGTGGATGTGTTTGTGTTCTTTTTTATGAGTCAGGTTTGCCGCAAATAACTGTATTTTCTTTTTTTTTTCTTTCTTTAGACCTACAGTATTCTATAGCTCACTCTGTTTATCCCAGAGAATGCGTTCGATAGATATTCATAAAAAAGGGCAGTGTCCTCGAAGAAAATTGCCAATAAACGATGGCCTCGCACGTAATAAGGATTAATAAAACTATTTGCACGATACAACACGACCATCACGTATGTTGACAAATTGGATTTCTTGCAAGAGATTGAGATTAATATCTCTCACTTTATAGGCAATTTATATGTGTTATCAGGTTTTTCCATATAGAATTTCTCAGAAGCGGCCCGGAATCTGGATTTGTCTAGTTGATAGCAATAGGCTTCCCCCTGTGACATGGGTCTTAAACAAACCTAACATAACGTGGGTGCACCATAGGTGCACCTCTTCCTAACCCTTTGGAGAATAAAGACGTCAGAAAATCCTGAAAAAAATGGTTATTGGGCTTCAAAACTAGTCGGTTACAAAGTCTCAATAAATACGTGTTTTAAAGTTTCGATTATAAAATAATCTACAGTGTGCAGTAACAAGCAGTCGAACGACCAATATGACTGACTGACTAATCTCTTTCCCAACCATAAACCATTTTTGCATAGTTACTGCCGCAACAAAAGAAGCTAAGCCTCTTCCCAGCTATGTTCGAGTATTTTAAATGGAGCTATCTGACCTCCACAACCCAGGAACTGGGTAACATGGCACCCTTTGTTATAAGACTTGTTGTTAGGCTTATGGGCCTGCAACTACCCGTAACGACTGTCAAAGATCTACAAATGACAGCCGGGACCAACCGCTTGCTTGCTTTCCGAGGCACAGAGGGGTCTCAGTATACAAATATGGTCACTCACCCACAGACCGACCGCGCCAGGCGTAGCTTAACCTACTCGATCGATTCGTGCGGCTGTTATTACTTAGTCACGAGCCAAAGTAGACTTAGGGTAGGGGCCGGTTTTTTGATCCGTAGTAACTAATGTTTAATTTTTTAACCAAAAATTTTTTTGGTTACTATTTTTAACAATTGGTTAGAAAGAAAAGAAGAAAGACAGAAAATTCGTTTATTCGCGGCAAACATGACGCATAAAAAACAACACAAACACACAAAAAAAAAAAGTAACAAGTTGGGGGTAAACATGCGTCACATTAACGCAATACGGCCATCGCTCAGCATAATGCTAAGACCCTATACGAGACAGAGCCTAGAGTTAACTACCGACCAAAAAACCGGCTCTAAGACATAATTGCTTGAAATCGCTGTAAAGTAATTAACACCAACTATTACTTGTTTACTGACCTACCTCAAATATTTGCAGTACCTCAGTCCTCGACTATTATGTTATTTGCTTATGTAAAGGACCGGTTGTTCACTTTGGGCGCCGAACTATTTACAACTTTCTGTTTATTTCGACTAAACGTTTCAGGATTTGTAGTTTAGTAAGGAGTTCGGAGCTAGGTGTGACGCTTAAATTATTTCATGACTATTGAACGCCTCTGCGACTGCCTCGCACGGTTTTTACGAATAGAAAAAACATCGAGATTTCTTTATTATATTATTATGTAAATCTATACTAATACTAATGTATCGATACTAGTACACCTGTCTTCGTTAAGGGTGTCTGGACTTCAAAGACACGGTTGGCGCAGTGGCTGAGCGATCGACTGCTGCGCTGCGTGTCGCGGGTTCGATTCCCGCACGGAACAAATATTTGTATTGCCCACAGGTAGTTGTTCCGGGTCTGGCTGTTTGTGTATGTGAGTTTAAATGTTTGTAAACGCACCCACGATACAGGAGCAATTCCTAGTGTATGGCAAAGTTTAAAAAAAAAAGACAGAGATTGTGGCCTCTGAGTTTGTTTCGGCCTTTCTTCTCAGAGGACTCAGATAGGAAACACCGACATCAAGGTTTTTTTTTATATAATATGACGTGTAAAAGTGATTCCGAAATCCTGGTTACATAATAAACAATTTCTCTTCATTTCATTTCATTAATAAACAATTTCTCTTCATTTCATTTCATTAATAAACAATTTCTTTTCATTTCATTTCATTAATAAACAATTTCTCTTCATTTCATTTCATTAATAAAACTGAAGAGTTTTTTTTCAACGCGCTAAGCTCTAGAACTGCCTGTCTGTCTGATTTGAAACATTCTTCTTACCTTTGATAGCCCAGTTTTTGAGGAGGCTATTTACCATTACGCTAAGACCCTTCGGAGGCAAGCACAAAGGAAAATAGTCAAAAAGAACGCTAAGCGAACACAAGCTAATAGCGCGAGCTCACGATGGGATGTGATGTGGTGGGTTGGGGGCCGAAATTTCACGCAGACAAAGTCTCGGGCAGAAGCTAGTATATACATAAACCTTCCGGATTAAATGCTCTAAGTAATGGTGCAACCCGCATCAAAGTTAATCGTGTAGTTAAGAAGGTCTAAACGGTCACACAGATAGATACGAAAAGCGACTTTGTTTTACAATATGAATAGATATGTATTTTGCTTACATACTTTAATGAATTGCGTTTCAGTTTTTAGTATATTGTCAACAAAAGTTAACCATCCTTCCTTTATTCAAGTACTAGCTGCGCCCCGCGGTTTTACCCGCATGGGTTTCGATCCCATGGGAATATCGGGATAAAAAGTATCCTATGTGTTAATCCTGGTTATAAACCATCTGTGTAGCAAATTTGATCCAAATCCGTTCAGGAGTTTTTGCGCGAAAGAGTAACAAACATCCATGCATCAATCCATCTATCCATCCATACAAACTTTCACGTTTATAATATTAGTAGGATTTAAGTGATTTCAGCTTTATCCGTAGCGACTGAATTGCTATTCATTTTGTGCAGTTATCATGATTCGTTAACCAAGCCGAAAAGCCGAAGCCAACCCCAACATAGTTGGGAAAAGGCTAGACAGATGACGATGGTGATCATGATTCGTTAGCCAAGCACCTACAGTACCTCGCGGTTTCACCTGCATTTGTCTCGAGCCCGTGGGAATATCGGAATAAAAATTCTATGTCCTAATCCAGCTCATGGTCTACCCATGTGCCAAATTTCATCCAAATCCGTTTAGCCGTTTTAGCGTGAAGCGTAACAAACAAACATACAAAAAATCAAATAGTTTCTTTACCAAAAGTTTTTTTTATTATCGGCTATTGAGGAAGTCATTAACAAATTATTTTTCTTCTTTCCAGACAACTTCTACAACGTGCCAGTGCTAACTCAGTGTTCGAACCTCTCCTTCAAAACAAATGACTTGAAATCGGAACCATTTCTGAACCACCATGACGTGTCCATTCCGCCGAGCGTCCTCCCAACACCAGTTCGCCAATGGGAGTGGTTCCAGTGCTAAGAAGCCGGAGTTCCGCTCTCGACAGTCCTCAGTCCATCTCCCAGGCCCTGAAGAGGAAGATGGGGAACGAAACACATTAACACTCAAGAACTTGAGCGAAGCACTCCAACTTCTGACGGCACCTTCGGTAAGTGTTTCCAATGTATTTTCAACTGTACGTGAGGGACATAAGGTTAGTTTTCGACCGGGGGTTCGGTGTGAAATTTGTTGGATTTATCTATTTTGTCTTGCATAGGATGAAACGTGAAAAGTAAGCTTAAAGCCTCTTAGGCTCGCTGAGGCGTATAACTGCGTATCAGAGCCCTGCTGTACGAATCTGAACTTTAAAATATTGCTGTAAAGTTTTATTTAGAGGCTCTATTCGCAAATCATCGGTGCATAATCTTAGAGGCAAGCAAGTTGTGGCTGCTGACTGTGGATCTAGTTCATCGTTCCGTTCTAGTTTGAACTTTATTACTCCATGTTAAGGTTCGCCGTCGAAACTTAGTCTAAAAGTTATCGTTGAGGACCGCTGAAACATATTGACGCTCAAGCGCTTAAGTGAAGCATTGCAGCTGCTGGCTGCGGCTTACTCGCATCTTCACCGCTCGAATTTAAGTCTTATCACACCGGTATAAGACTTTTAATGAAGTGGTAGTGGCTAAGACGATTACGTGAACTTGTACCATTAATTTTCTAACGTACGTTTGGCGTGAGTTCCGTAGAGGCGTATACTGCTTTAATATTTTATTGCCAGTTAGCAGTTGTTAAATCAACTGAAAAGTTTGGCATATTGACACGGGCGACATTAAGTACCTACGTCGTCAACATTGGTTCCAAAGTCAACTTAATCTTATGCCGATATCGGGTTAGGATCAGACGACAGAATGCATCCCAGACACCTATTTATGCGACAATTCTAGTAGCTAATAAAGATCAAGTTCGCAAAACACGTATTCTTTTGTATGAAACTGACAGATGTCAATATCGCAATCTCCTGTCGGCAAAACTGTTGTCACTTTTTCCTCGTGTATACAGAGCTATCCTCATTTTTAGACTCGTAAGCTAATGGGAAAGATAGTAAGCTATATAGTGTGATACTTTAATAGGATGGGGTTCTAAATACTAGCTTCTTGGCTGGCGAAGATAAATCCAAGCGGATCATTTTACTCTACGGACTATTTATGTCCCCGCAATGCTTTTGGCTTAAAGGGAGGTCAGCAAAAGCCCATACAACTTTGCCCAAATATGTACAGGTACCTCGAGGTGTCTCGAGGTACACACGGCTACACATCAAGCTATGCATTTCCAGTTTTAGCTGACCTCGCATTGTATAGGTTTTTCGTACAATCAGAAGGCAGCTTATACTGGTTTTGTATAGCTTGATGTGTAGCCGTGCGTACACGTGCACCAAATCGAAGAAAAAAAAAAGTTAAAACTACATAGTAAATTATTTTTTGGTATGTTAATAACCTGTATTAAAAACATGTGGCAACTTTGCATGTACATTTGGTTGACACTAAGGTTGACTTTATTTCGTATGACATTTACATCAATATAATAATTATAACGTATATTTCAGATTGAATTATTTATAAATTAATATTCGAAAGGAAACAAACGTGAAACTACAGTGGCTGAAGCCGACAGCAGACAGCTGTCAACTTGACAGCTGTCTGCTGTCGGCTCGGTCAGCCACTTTTTTTTAATAAGTAAAGTAGTGCTTGTGCCGATGATAGAGTGTCAAAATGGCGTGCTTTCTATTATGTTAAAAGTTATTTTACTCATAAGAAAAATATATAAATGTAATATTAGTTAGCGTAATCTAGTGTATTATATGCAAGTAAGTATACCTCGGTACTTCGTTTGGCCAGATTTTGGTGACATCCTAGCATCGTGTAAACAGCTCTAGCTCAGCGCCAATCAAGGATATTTAGGCAGGATATTATTTACTTGGTATCCTAGCTTTACCGGTAGAATACCGTTATTGCAGAAACCATTAAAAAGCAATTGTGTCGCGCGTGGATCCACGTTCATACCACGTTAACAAACTAGCCTCGTGTAACCCGGGCATAACTGCTAACGTCAATGATAAGGAAATGCAGGATACCTGATGACAATATCAGCATCATTAATTACATTACCGATCGTTATTCGGAAATACATACATTGAATGACTTTGATGATATCATTCAATTTAATTAACAACGTGATTTGAATTCATACTGCGTTTGCAAATGATGACGCACACATACGTACATATTATTGATTTTACTTTATCATAAGACGTTGGTTGTATTTTATTATCGAACTAGCTTTGGCCCACGAGTTCGCCCGTGTGACATTTCTTTGTTTTAACATAAAAATATATCCTATAGCTGTATCCCATTACTTATCGTTTTTGTTTAGCGTCTGTTAATCAGCCTATAACCTTCCTTAAGAATTGGGTTATCAAATGCAAAAACATTTTCTTTAGCTACTACAATCTGTCAAATTTATTTAGTATATTTTGAACTTTATTGCTAAAACTTTAAGGTTCAAGGTTGATTAGGAAAATTTGACAGTTTCGGGTAGCTTGACCGGTTGGCGTCTGTACATACTTGAGATTAGTGCATTCAAACAAACTCTTCAGCACTATTAGTATAGATTACTAGCTGCAGAATAAAAAGTATCATATGTCCTAATCGAGGTCATGGTCTAACCATGTGCTAAATTTCACCCAAATCCGATAAGCCGTTTTAGCGTGACAGATTATAAAATACTTGATAGTATTGTATACAATCAAGTATTTTCTAACTGAAAAGACAGCTGTGCTGCTGGGGAGTTTATTGCGCCACTTCTTCCCAGTGAAAGCACTGCGGTGAAGGTCGGGCGTTTTCGGGGACTATCTTTTGTAATTTTAACGTTCGAAAAGTGCTGATTCTCAGCCTAATTTGAATAAACGACTTTTGATTTTGAGTAACTAAAAAAAATATACCAACATTAAAAAAATCAAATCTTTTCTCTTTATAATATTATTTTAAATGACTGAAAAGCCCATAATAAATCCCCCACAATGACTCCCAAGATACAAATCAATCCTATAAGAAATAATTATATTACCTTATTACTGACATATTACGAGGCAACCTGATAATAAATACAACGATCAATCATAGCATAATTAGCCTATAATGGTCCCACTGCTGGGACAGAGGCCTGCTCTCTGTGAGAGGGAAGGAAGAGATCAATCATTCGTAATACATCATTGTTTTGCTTATTAATTACTTAAGAGATATTCGCCCCTGCGCACCTGAGCTTGCTGCCAAAATCTTTGTTACATCACATTTAGACACACGCAGTCCCATTCAAATAGATAGATAGATTAACCATTTATTTGGCGCACACACAAGACACACAAAAGTACATGAATATATTTAGTATAAAAACAAATAGAAAAACATACATATCGAAATAAAAGTGACACAGTGCGGTGTGCGTCTCAAGGTTGCACCAAATGGGAGTCCAGCTCAGCATGTGTCAGGCAAATATACCTGACGCTGATATTCTGCTGGACCCCTGCAGTGACACACGGACGTTGGGCAGACGGGATAATCTTTCCTGCACATCATTAGGCGGGAGGAAACGCCCGGGTGTCACCATTGCCAGGATCGCCCAGAGGACACGGTGGAGGACACGGTGGAGGTCTGCCCCGCTTGGGCGGAGCACCACCGTGTCCTCGTAGAGGCGCCGGCACCGGCGGCGGCCTCTCGCGCCCGGCCCTGGTGCAAGCCATGGTCCGGGGCGAGAGGGAGTGAGAGGCAGTCGCCTCCTTCTGCGAAGTAGTCATGCTAGCGAAGGAGGTGGCGGGACGGATGAGGGAGAGTGCCTCCCGTCCCAGCCGCCGCGGGAGACGTTCCGGCGTCGGGAGGTGCGTGACGACTCCCGGCCACCGTAGGCGCGGGCCTGCGGGCGGAGAGCAATGGGTAGCTCACGGCCCGATCAGGACCAGGCCCGTGCCGGACGGAGCGTAAGTGTTCCACGCGCGCCTCAAAGAGTTGTCAGCATAATTTCATAAATTGAGGGGCCCCTTAGGGCCGAAGCCTGCCGGGGATGCGGGATTATCCGAATGGGTTACCGCTACCCCGGAACATAAAGGGCAAAGGAAGGAACATGGGTGGGTTTTAGTCAGTAAGAGTCTGACACTCCCTTCCGCTCCACCCAGAGCGGGAGGGGTCATTTAATGATTTCTCATCCGAAAAAAAAAAAAAAAAAAGACGGGATAATCTGGTGTTGTGACAGTGTTATGTGCAGAGTGAAGTTTTGTAACTATGTATTCTACAGTAAAGTTTTGCAGTGCTATGCTAATTTGATTTGAAAAAGAATGTTTCCCACATTCTTGTTCAAATCAAATTAGCATAGCACTCTGTGGTACAATAGGTCTATAACACTATTATATCCGCGCGTAATAGTGCGCGTAAAAATGTTACGACTGTAATTTTCCTGTGAATGTAACTCGATTTTTTGTTACCATTGTATTGTCAGTTCTTCCCACGAGGTGCATATTTTTTCCAGAAATACTTTAAGTACCTACTACGTGTGATGACGTGTGTTGTAATGATTGAATGATTATGAAGGGTAATTGCCGTATTTTGAAGGACGTTCACATTCAAAAATACCTCTACTTTACCTACCAGTTAGGGTTCTGTACCCAAAGGCTGCCAACGGGTCTATAAACTATACTCTATAACTATAACGGGTATTACTAAGTCTCCGCTGTCCAACCGTCCGTACGTCGGTCTGGTAGCGGGCTGTATCTCATGAACCTTAGTAGGTAGAAAGTTGAAATTTTCACAGAGTGTGTATTTTTATTGCCGCTATAACAGTAAATAATAATAATAATAAAATAAAGATCAATATTAAAGGGTCTCTTTTTTTCGTTCTTTGCGTTGTGTAACCTAAGTTTTTTAGATTGATTGCCACTAAATTTTGAACGTTTTTAATTACGGGAATTGGCCTGAAGGATTATTGGTGAAGCTGGTACAGCACTGCAGGATGAGAGATTTTTTTTTGTGATTCACCGTTTTTGATTAATGTTTGATGTTGCATGTCAATAGATGTCGCTAGTTGTAGGTATAGTTAAAGTCACGTCGAATAACGAGAAGTCATTTTTCTTTCGCATTTTTAGTAAGTTTGAAACAGTTTCTTGTGAAACGTGTTCTGCTTATGGTGATATAATAATAATATGATCAACATGTGCAACAAAGCATAGATAAAAAACAATAATTCTGCAGCCCCAGCCTTTAAAGTTTTCACACGCTAGTACAATTTTTCTTAACTAGCTTGTGCCCACTGAATGTGTTACCGTAACAAAAGATATAGCCCATGTTACTCCTTATATTAAGATATAAGGAGTAACATGGGCTATATCTATATCAGCTATTTGCCAGTGAAAGTCCTGTCAAAATCGGTTCATCCGTTTCAGAGATTAGTCGGAACAAACAGACAAACAGACAGACCAAAAAATTATTATATATTTTTTCTTTTTTTTTGTAAAAAAACATTGCCCCACACTAGGAATTACTCCTGTATCGTGTGTCATTGGTTGTACATTGTGTCATTGGTTGTCATTGACACTTCAATTTTATTTATTTGTAAATATTATTACTAAAAGCCTATGAAATTCCATTGCAGGGCAAAGGCCTCCCTACTCTCCTTCCACTTTTCTCTGTTCAAAGCTGCCAAGGACCAGTTCTTGTTGAAGGAGTCCAGCTCATCCCGTCATCTCCGTCTGGGCCTGCCGCGATGTCGCTTGCCATTAAGAGGGACCCATTGGGTCGTAAGTTTTGTATTTACAAATAAATAATAAAAAGAAATAGTATTTCAGCTTCCCGAAAACCTGGCAGAGGGCTTTTATATCGAAAATTGATTTGTTGGATGTAAAATATTGGCATTTCAAAGTGCTGTTGAGTTTCAAATGTAATTGAATACTGGGCACTTAATAACCCTCATGTTGATTGATATTATTATTTGTTAAAGAGGTTGCTTGTTAATTGAAAATTACCCGTAAATAAAAATATTGGGTTATTTGCATGTAAGCTTAGGGATAGCATAATTTGGTATGATGACAGCTTATTTACTGTTGATGTTACCAACCTAATATGTAAAATGTGTTATAATAACCTCCAGACCGATTTCGGTCACGGCGGCCAATCTCAACGGAGATCAGCCAGGTACGCAGAAGATATTATAGTGCACAACTGTGTGCGTAAACACGGGTGCACGCTGTGTTCCTTTACTCTCATAGTCCGATGGGACGGCAATCCGACATATAATATATGTCATAATTTCTTAGAGGCTAGTTACTAGCCGCTGGTAAGTAAAGTCAGGGAAATTTATTGTTAAGCAAATATTTTTTTTTTTAAAGTGGCGTCTCGCAGTTCAACCTATGAGGTGATCGTCTACTTAACCGGGCTTGCCTGTGATTTTTGATAGAATATTGGATGCCTCAATAAATTAAGGCCTCCAGTCAGGGCTTAAAGCTTAAAAACTAAGCTTACAACGTTAATGGGTACGTGTGTGGGGTTCGGACCTCGGCTTAGGGGGTTGCTGGGAGAGGGCAGCAAGGGACTGAGGACCTTCCTTAATATTTAGATATTTTTTTTTTAGAAGATTTTTTAGCAATAAAGTTTTTTTTTTTATATAAGACCTAGATACGGATTCTTGTTTTCTCGACCACTTTTCTAGAAAATAAGTCTTAGAAACTTTATCTTAAGAATGATTATGTATCTATGTAGCTCAGCCGATCGATTCTGTAAAAATCTCACCGTAAAAAGTTAGGTGAAGTGAGCTGTCAATCACTAGCATTAGTTGGAATGACAGTACACTCCACACTCACTTCACCCAAGTTTTCACGGTGAGATGGTTACAGAATCGCACTGCTGGTCTGAAGCATGATAAAGTAATTAAGCAAAAAAAAAAGTACTTCGACCTACGCCTTTGATAACAAATTCTTGAGGAAAATATTTAAAGATAATTAATTCATCAGGAAAGTAGTTATTTTCTTTCAATAGTATTAGTCACTAACAAAAAACTCAAGTAAATTCTTTTTCAAGTAATCTTTTGAGGAAAGATTGTACGAGGAAAACTCAATGATTAGAAGCATATAATTTGAGGTCAAAATGAAGCTTTAATTGAATTTTTTATCACTCGTCAACTTTTTATATGCTTGAATACGAGGCTTTTGACTACGTTGAATGTGTATATTTTATGTCTCTTTTTATTTGTAATGTGCGTTATGTTTGTGCCGAATAAACATTTTTTCTTTCTTTTAATGTCTTTTTTTTTATAATAAAGAAGGAGAATTTAAGATTTGGTTCATCATCACTTTAGCCGAAAACCGTCCACAGCTGGACTAGGCCTCCCCCAAGCACCGCCATCTTGGATTTTAAATTTGACCAAATTCACACTTTCTCTTTCTATCTCTTTCTATTATGTATTTATAATGGAAACATAGAGAAAGTTGCATGGAGATCATAGCGACTTATTGTTACTTGACGATTTCTCCAGTTTACGCCTACCGTAAGTCCAGTTAAAGAACTTCGTTCCAAAAAACTATTTAGTCCAAAATTATGATCGCAAGAGGAGAACTAGCCATTCAAAAGTGGTAACTTTTGGATAACTTTTAGGGGTGCGGGCCAGCCCCAACATTGTACTGCGGTGTATCGCGAGCAAACTGTACTGCTTGTGTATGACTGCTGCAAGCTATCCACATCGATGTTGAGCTTGTCGCAGGTTATGATCTTCAGATGTAGTTTGTGACTTATTTTTAATTTTGTGTGTGTGAATTGGCTATCGCATTAAGTTAAGTAAGACCTGTAAAAATAGTTTTAAGGCATTTAAATAAATAAATAATAATAAAAAAAAAACTATACTCTGTCCATTAACCGTTTTTTGACAGCTGTCTTAGAGCGTTCATATTACAGATTACGTAAAAGTTAACTTTAAAATGCGTAATAAAATAAATATATAAAACTACCTTACCTTCTCGAACTATCTTATGTATGACTTCTTACAGACATTATAATACCGTACGTGTTTCAGTTTTGACAAAAAATATATAATTACTCACTAGTTCGATCTGTCAAAAAACGGTTACCCTAATGGATATAGTATATTATGGCTGTGTAAGGTTAAGTTTACTTACATAGTTGTTAAGAAATATTGTTACTAACATATTTAAGTCCATTTTTACTTGTGTATGAAATATAAATGAACACCACGTAACTTACCAGCCTGACATAATATTAACTCACTCTGACACCAATTTTCGACCCAATTTGGCGCCATAACGACGGTCTACTTGGGCCATACCATTAATATTTGAGATTCATGTGACTGGGTGAGGACATACATCAAATTGCTGTACCTTGTATATGATACTGCATCTCTAGGGCATCATTAGCTTTTATTGGCAATTTACGCGGAATTATGGAGCTTGTTTTAAATTAAGTGATGATTGAAGCTTCTATGGATATTTAAAAAAAAAAAAAACGTCGACCTACGCTAGGAATTACTCCTGTATCGTGGATGCGTTTACAAACATTTAACCTCACATACACAAACAGCCAGACCCGGAACAACTACCTGTAGGCAATACAAATATTTGTTCCGTGCGGGAATCGAACCCGCGACACGCAGCGCAGCAGTCGATCGCTCAGCCACTGCGCCAACCATCATCATCATCATCTGCCTAGCCTTTTCCCAACTATGTTGGGGTCGGCTTCCAGTCTAACCGGATGCAGCTGAATACCAGTATTTTACATGGAGCGACTGCCTATCTGACCTCCACAACCCAGTTACTGGGTAATACGATACCCCTTGGTAAGACTGGTTGTCAGACTTTCGGGCTACTGACGACCTGTAACGACTGTCAAAGATCCACGAATGACAGCCGGGACCAACAGCTTAACGTGCTTTCCGAGGCACGGAGGGGTCTTGGTATGTGAAGATGGTCACCCATCCACGGACCAACCGCGGCAAGCGTAGCTTAACCTGATCGATCGACCCGTGTGGCTGTTATTACTTAGCCACAAGCCACTGCGCCAACCGTGTGGTCATTTATTTATAATATGCACAGAAGCTTCAATCATCGCGGGCTTTTAGTTTACTAAAAGCTCGCGTCAAATTTCTTTTTGACCCGACCCACCTTGTCGCATCGCATCGCCAGCAAGCGCTGTTACTTTGTTTTATGCAGCTTAGCGTTTTTTCTAACATTTTTTTTGTTTTTGCTCGGCTCCTGAGGACCGTGATGTTAAGTAGCCTTCCTCGAGAATTGGTCTATCAAATGCAAAAATATTTTTTCAAATCCGACGTTAGTTCCAGAGATGAGCGCGTTCATACAAACAAACAATCTCATCAGCTTCATTATTAGTATAGACATGGATTAAAGTCGCTTTTCGTGTTTGTCTGTGTGACTACGCAAATTCTTTTTCATGCGATTTTCACCACCATTTAGAGAATTAATTCCGGGAGGTTTACATTACCATTAACTTATGTAAGTTATAAAACATCGAGATTTTCTTATTATATGGAAATCTCTATGTTTTATAGAGTCGAAAAAACCGTGCCAAGTAGGGGCGGGTCTTCATAACAAAGCACAAATTCTCCCCATCTGTCCCTCCGTAATTCAGATGTAAAATTTAAATAGTAGGTGCCTTTATTTTCGTATGGAACCGAAAGCGGCTAATTTCATAAAACATTACACAATCTAACAACGTTACATAATGAGGGTGTCAAACTAATGAACTCTAAAGTAAACTCATTTCGATAAACACAAGCATTCAACTAACCTCATTTCAATTTCACGTTATTGTTCTGTCGAATCTGACATGTGTCTGTTTCAATCATTTAGTAAAATGTTCTTCCTTTTCTCAAACGCACATAAACCAAATAATTCGATTGTCAGTCATACCCGTGTGTTTGGATACCCATTTCCCTTGCCACAGAATGTGATAGTTCGCAGTAGTACCACGTAAACTTGCTGCAGTTCGCAAATATTCAAAGTTGCGGTCGACCCAACTTTTCATTATACAACGACTCATGCTCGCATTTATGGAGTTTCACAAACTTTTGCATTGGTTTTTCACTGAAGATCAGCGAAGAAAATTGTTTTACAAATACGTAATGGTTTTAAACTTTTCCCCTTTGGTCTTATGTGGGGTAAATGGAGCGGGTTTTACGGACGATTTATTCCGTGAATGTTAATTGATTTTTTGGTCTTTTTGCCCTCGTTTGTAGATTTCAACTGGTCCCTTTATCTAAAATATTCTCAACTCATACTAAGTATCAAAGAGCAGTGGTGACCTAGCAGCATGGCCGCGACTTACGAGTGTAAGTCGAACACAAACAGACACTTTGTCATCACCACTGCTCTCTAAAACGGTGAAGGAACACATAGTGAGGAAACCGGCATGTCCTAGAACCAAAAATTCGAAGACGTGACATCCGCCAACCCGCACTTAGCCTGCTTGGTGGATCTTGGTCCACTCCCTCTCACCGAGAGGAGGCCTGTGTCCCAGCAGTGGAAACATTATAGGCAGATTATGATATGCTTTTATCCTGCAGAGTAGAATGCTAAAATTAATTTCAAGAATGAAGAATAAAGTTTTAGCCAAGACCACAATATTCTCTTAGAAAGCAAATTCTAAAGGCATTTATACTTTTGTGCCCATAAATTCTCATTTCAATTCTAAAGACCATATTCTTTGTGTGACACGTGCTCCAACCCGTTCGCGGCGAGGGTATGGTACATAGCACCCTTATGAATTTTCCAAACGTTGTCGCTTTGTGACACTGATTGAGTTGCACTCACGCGAGGTGAGCAATTCATTTCTATAAGTTCCTTCATCAAGATCCTTTTGATGTTTGTCAAAGGACATTTTTGCGACATTTTGATTATATTCCCTTTCAGGAGTACTTTGAAGTAATTTGGGGAAGAATTTGGTTTTAAATCAAATGCCGTGAAATGAAATCTTCCTGAATGGTCTCAGTGGACTTCTGTTTGATCATGATAAGGGGGAAGTTCTTTGACTCGAAAGGGAATGGTGCTTGTGAAGTGGAAGATTATTAATATGATCAAAATGTACGTTATGGTACACTTATAAATTTCAGTCAATTTTACTCTGTGAGCGTAATATACTGAAGTTAATTTGAAATGTATCTTAATAACGCATTATTCTGTAACGGATCCATCCATCTTCTATCACCCACTTATTACATTGTGCAGTGAATTAAAATTAATTCGAAAAGTTCCAGAAGGATTGTTATTAAGCAAGTTCAGCGTCGCAAAAACTAACAATATAAATCTCTTTAATACTCTCCTAGTTCTTCTGAAACTCGATGATAAATCTTGAAAAACCACGAATCGAGAAAAAGAAATCGATTGAATACCTTCGAAACCGAGTTTTTGTGTGGGCTTACACACTTCATTGCTTCGCTTCTCGAGTTAAGAGAAGCTCTGTTCGAATTAAATCTATTTTTAGGTGTTAATTAGAACTGGTCTTAAGATCCGCGGTTTAATTTCGTTAAATCTGTGTCACCCGGCAGCCGGCGGGTTAGAGTCGGGCTGAGTCATCTGTCTTTGTCTGTCAGTTCTATACTAATGAAACGTCCTGGTTTCTATCGTACTTGGTAGTGATGTATGGTATGAACATTGTTCTTTGTTTCAACGTTTCTTTGTAAGTCTAGGATTGGATTTTCATTAACAGCTCGCTCTATTTTACCTCTGGTACTTTAAATGTTTGTCATCACATATTTACCTATTGACTTTTTATTTAATTTATTTCTTTATAATAATGAGTCTGTTTCCCTTAGGTATAACACAGCTATACAGCAGGGTTGCAGGGACATCAACGTGCAAACTGTAACCATTTTTTTTTTTTTAATTTCTTCGGCTCTTCATCTCCCTAGCCTTTTCCCAACTATGTAGGGATCGGCTTCCAGTCTAACCGGATGCAGCTGAATACTAGTATTTTACATGGAGCGACTGCCTATCTGACCACCACAACCCAGCTACTGGGTAATACGATACCCCTTGGTAAGACTGGTTGTCAGACTTTCAGGCTACTGACGACTCGTAACGACTGTCAACGATCCACGTATGACAGCCGGGACCAACGGCTTAACGTGCTTTCCGAGGCACGGAGGGGTCTTGGTATGTGAAGATGGTCACCCATCCACGGACCAACCCCGGCAAGCGCAGCTTAACCTGATCGATTGACCCGTGCCGCTGTTATTACTTAGCCACAAGCTTATCAAGTTATCAAAATAAAACCTGCTTTTTCATTGAAAAGTGCAATAGTTACGCGGTTAAAATGTATGGAACAGCAATATTTTTTTAATAACCGACGTAAAATTCCAGAACGGGTGTCAGGATAATTTATTGAATCCATGGTAACAGGCTGCGCGTCGATGACACCATTAATTGAACAAGATTTATTTAAAATAAATAAAATATCTTTATTTCAGACCTCATAATTTTTTAAAGAGAATTAATTTGAGCAAGATTTGATTTTAAATGAATCAAATCAAAGTAGCTTTTACATTGATTTATATCTTCATCGTACTCCTGTCATTTTATCCCAATTAATTTGGAGTCGGTACAGCATGTCTTCAGTTTATTAAAACTACGGCCGAAAGGTTATGGCGTACCGACGGCGTACTCGTAGTGTAGAAGGTCTCCCACTTTTTCTTAGCGTGTCGATAGCAATCTAAATGGACTCGGCCCAGAATTCGGCCTCCCACAAGTTGGACAGATGACCTCGTGAAGGCCGCAGAAACCTGCTGGATGCAGGGAGCACAGAACCGGTCGAACTGGCGGTGCTTGGGGAGGTTATATCCAGCAGTGGACACCTTTCGGTTGAAATGAATGAATAAATGTATTTTAATAACAACACAACACAAAATAATAATAATATTTTTATTATCCTATATCGTTGGTCATACCATTTACAGAGAATACAAGGAAAATCATAAAAAAAAATCATTCATTGATGACAATAAAAAGTACGACAGCTACATTCAACCTTGTGTTATAATGCGATAAAAACAAAACAATGAACTATTTGTACCTTAATATACGAGCACGAAATTGCCACACAGCTACGAAATCGTATCGGATGACTAATAATAATATATATATAACGGAGATGCCACGGGAGTGTTACTTTCGGGCAAGCCTTCCTCTTCGTTCATCTTCAGAACACAGGAAATTATACCAAAACAGATAGCGTTGATCTTCTTTTAATTATTTTCACAAACTTTACAAGTTACACTAATCACAAATATCCACGATCCCAACAAACATGGATGGAGGTTGTGAGGTTATCTCATCTGTCAGTCAGTTGTCACTGTCAAGGTATTCGGATGGGACGTGCGCATGAGCGAATAACCTCACTACCGCCATCTTGTAACAAATGTTCAAACTTTTTAATCTATGGCCTCCTGCTGCGACATATATAACACTTTTTTTGTGCCGTTAATGTCCCACCGCTGGGCAAAGGCCTCCCTACTCTCTTTCCACCTCTCTCTGCCCAGAGCTGCCAAGGACCAATGTTTAATAAAGCAGTCCAGCTCATCCCGCCATCTCCGTCTGGGTCTGCCGCGCTGTCCTTGCCATTAAGCGGGACCCACTGGGTCGTAAGTTTGTAATCTATTAATTATCATTTATTGCAACACAAGAAAAACCACCGCAAACCCTCTCATTAATGAAAAGCAACGATGAACGTTGTATTAAGCCGAGATAAAAACAAAAAAAATGAACTATTTGTGCTTTAATAAAGAAGTACAAAATCACCGCACAGCCACAGAATCGTATCGGATGTTTAATGCAGCGATTCCATCGGTTGAAAGCGAACTGGAAATGTGCTAAAGCCGTCATACGAGTACTTCACTTAATTGAGAGCTTTAGCGTTAATTTCATCGGAGTATGGGAGTAAGTTATTTGAAAATTCCTTGGTATTTTCATCACTAAACAAACTAATATAATCATAATCTATTGATGATCATTTACATATTGCGTCACAAGGACAACCACTACAAAACCTCTCTTCTATAAAAAGCTACGATGAGTGTTTTATAAAGCATGATTAAAACAAAACAATGAACTATTATTGCCTTTATAGACGAGCGAAATTCGTTGATATTTTCGTCCCAACACAACCTATAATCTATTGACGATAATTTATTGCAACACAAGGAAAACCACGACACTATCATTCATCGATTAAAGTCTAGATTTATCGTTGTACTTTAATGCAATTCAAAACAAAACAATGAACTATAGTGCTTTAATAGACGTGCACGAAATCGCCGCACAGCCACGGAAATCGTATCAGGTAACTAATGTAGCGATCGCATCGATTGAAAGCGAACTGGAAATGTGCTAATGCCGTGATTGGGACTCGCTTAATTGGGACTTTGGGAGATTGCACTCCGGTATTCCGGATTTTGTGTGCAGGTTTGAGTGCAACGTTTAGTGTTTTAGTGAAGTGATGCGGCTCTGTTAGATAGGTGTAAAGGTTCCTTTGTGTTCATGTTTACTCGTAATTTGCTGTAACCAGTTTATTATAGCGTTAGGTATTAGACTGAAATCAATTGAAATAATATGCAGAAAATATTTACCATCTCATATACTTAACATCACGCCTGCAATCCCCGAAGAGCTTACTCCTCGGGGATTGCAGGCGTACTAGAGATATAGATCTCTAGAGATCTAATCTATAGTACGCCCATATTTTGCCAGCTATATTTAAGTCCCATGTAATAGGGGGATGCCATCAACCCGGCACAAATCCAGACTCCGGGCTGCTACTGAGCAATTGCTGATAGAAAAACCCAATGACAGCTTGACCTGGGAATAAAAACCCAGGACTTCATGCTCAGCAATAGCGCCTGCGACCACTAGACCAACCTAGCAGACATATGCAAAAAAAAACCAAGATGACAAAACGCAGATAATCCGCAAATGGCATGTCGTTTTGTGAATCTCTCCAGCCGATTGAAAAAATCTCACCGTGAAAAGTTAGGTGAAGTGAGCTTAGAGTGAGCTGTCAATCTCTAGCATTAATTGGAATGACAGCTCACTCCACGCTCACTTCACCCAAGTTTACACGGTGAGATGGTTCCAGAATCGCACTGCTGGTCAACAAACGTATTTCGCAAAAACATAAGCCATTTTGCTCGGTAGTTAAAAAGTTATTTTCTTTGCAAACACACATTCTATCTTTCACGGTAATTAAAAAATAAAGGAGGAAAATACACGAGTTGCCGAATGAAAGCAAACGGTAGCGTTGTGTTATTGGCTTGATTGGCTCACCTCCGGATTAGTTCAGTGAGTTGAAGTGATTGGCGATTAGTGCGTCGTCGAATTGTGCCTTTATGGCGATACACACTATCAAATCTCAATGTGAATCATTTCGAAGGATATCGCCTTCCGCATCCAGTCTGTCCCAGCCACCTTCTTTAGGTCGTCCGTCCGTCTAGCTGGGAGGTGTCCCACACTACGCTTGCCGATAGGCGGTCTCCACTCCAGGCTCGTCTGCTCCACCGTTCATCAGTCCTTCGACAAACATTGCCATTATTATTGCTAGAACCTTATGCAAAACCTTACTTTAAAAAAATCTCGCAAAATCTGTAACCTATTTTGCTAGACTAATATTCGAAAAGAAAAAAGTTACTGGAAGGATTTGCGGGAGGCCTTTGCCCAGTAGTGGGACAGTAAAGGCTTACAAAAAAATAAATAAAAAATAAAAGGAAATTCGTCTATCAAACGTATACGTAGATATGCATTATTCAGGTGCCAGCCAATTTGTTAGAAAAGGTACTTGTCATTTGTGACAAAACGTTTCATGTCGCCTGTCTGCCTCTGAATTGTTTGATCTTACCCTGAATGGGAAATAGAACATTTTTTCATGATATTTGTGAAGACAAATTGGTAAAAACGTAACTTCTTATGGTATTTTTTTTTAATAATTTATTCGAAATGTTTCTGTGGAAACGAAAATGGTTTTACCAAAATTGGGTATTACATACACCACTGGCCTAAACATTTTCATGTAACTAAATCCAGTTCCTTAAATAATAAATAAAATAAAAATTAGTTTAATTCAAGTAACAAGACTCATATATAAACAGATACATAAAAGGATACAGACAGGATAACAAGCACAGATAAAAACGAACATTCACAAGATAACAATATGTCTGCTTTAGCATTGCCGGATATAAGGGCAATCCAGTCTGTTGGCGATCATCGCCAGGACGGTGTTGGCTCTGCCCCGCACTCTGCTCACCACAGACGCGCACCGCTTGCGCATCGTCGGTTGAAAGCAGCCGGTACAAGTCAACGTTCCACGGACGTATAAATATCGCGGCGGGATATCATCGCGCTCTGGATTTTCAAAGTACTGCTTAACACCGAGATTTGAAAATCCAACAGTGTGGTTTTTTGACGCGCTGGGATGCGCTCTGTTGGATTCTCAATGCTTGGCTCAACAGCGAGAGTTGAAAATCCAGTGCGCGATAAAATCCCGCCGCGATATTTTTACAGGCTTAAGGAACTGGATTTATAAGAAAATGTTTAAGCTAGCGGGGTATCGTAAAGCCCAATTTTTTCTCTTTCTTCTTATCCTGCAGAAAAAAACGTGGTCCTAACTTCCACAATGTTAAAAAAGTCGTTTTTTCGCCATTTTTTTTCTATTGGCAACAAAAAAATACATCATGACAAAGCGGAAATGTCAACTGACTATGAACAATAGGCTTCACTTTCACCGATTTGGGTTACATGACTCTGATATAACGATATGGCTTCCCGCCAAGATGTAACAACAAATCCCAAATAGAGCACGCTGTACATAATAGAGATACAAAGTGTAGTTTGAGTGCTGTGACCATGTGGGATAGCCATCTGTTTTGTAGCGCGAGTGCAGGCAGCAGGCGGCACGTCAGTGGTAAAACGTGCATTACGAAAATCGCCCTTACCGCTACGACATAAAGGCGCCAGGATTTTGTGGTTACAACCGTGGAACGATTATTCCTTATCAATCTGCCTAGCCTTTTCCCAACTATGTATGTTGGAGTTGGCTTCCAATCTAAACGAATGCAGCTGAATACCAGTATTTTACATGGAGCGACTGGATATCTGAAGGCCAATTCTCGTAATTTAAAACGTTCAAAATCTAGTCGCAGTCTCATCTCGGCGACAAACAAATGTCAAAAACCTGTCAAAATGTAGGGAAATTAGAGGAATTTTTGACAGATTGAGACTGAGATCAGACTGTGAACGTTCTTAAAATTACGAGACTTTGCCCCTCTGACCTCCACAACCCAGTTACTGGGTAACACGAGACCCCTTAGTACGACTGGTTGTGAGACTTTCCCATAAGGATTGTCAAAGCTGTACAAATTACAGCCAGGACCAACGGCTTAACGGCTTGCCGTAGTCGGTCCGTGGATGGGTGACCATCCATTACGTAACTCTGTACGTAATGACTCGCTGGTACGTAATGGTCACCCATCCACGGACCGACTACAGCATTGCTTAACCTTAAAGATCTGCTCGTGCGGCTGCTATGACGAGCCCCTAAAATAATCCGCCTGGTTTCTATAACATAAAAACTACTAATACAAAAAGTAAAAATAAAATAATCAATTTACTCAATAAAGTTGTTTAACAACACGCCATCTGTACCAATCATACTTTTTCTATTACAAATGGAAAAACACAATACGATTGCGTAATTCTAGGAACAGCGTAATAAGACTAATTAGATTGCGTCTAATTACAAGCACATGCTCATATTCCAAGAAAAACAGCAGCCAAGTGCGAGTTAGACTCGCACACACAGCTATACATCAAGCTATAGACTTCCAGTTTAAGCTGACCTCACATTGTACAGGTTTTTTGTACAATCAGAAGTCAGCTTATATTGGTGATGTATAGCTTGATGCGTAGCCGTGCGTAAAAGATACACTCATTCCGTACCACCAGATAAAAACGCCGAAAAAACACATTTCTTGTATTAGCCCATTTAAATTTTTACTTTATGTTATTTGTTATTATAGCGCTAATAAAAATACTCACTCTGAGAAAATTCCAGCTGTCTACTTATTACGTTTCATGAGATACGGCCCGCTGACAGACTGACGGACGGACAAAGGCTTAATAAAAGGGTCCCGTTGCCACCCTTTTTGTACGGAACCCTAAAAATAACTGTCTTCTCCTACTGTGCAATTTACTTTGTCATCCTTTCAAAGGTGAGGGGCTCGTGGCTAAGTGCGAATGTCGGTCCGATCCGATCATTCGCACTTTGCACTTCGTAGTAGACCCCTAGTGTTTAACATAATTAGAAAAAACGAAAATTTTTTCAGCCTAGGGTATTTCAGTCACATGTTGTAGTTGGGAAAAGACTTGGTAGTTATATACAGTTGAAAGTGAATTAATACGTACTGGGAAGAGACCAGACGGAATGATCATAATGCCCTGGAATTTAGGTAGACCTTTGGTGTGGGATGCAACATGTGTCGATACCCTTGCGCCATCCCATCTTCCTAGCACGGTGGGTTGTGCTGTAGCGGCTGGTGCTGGTGCAGAAAACCTCAAACGGCGAAAATATTCCAACCTGATTGGGAATTATTATGTTCGAGCCGTTTGCGGTTGAAACACTAGGGCCATGGGGTCCGAGTGCCCACTTGGTTTTTCGAGATATCGCCAAGCGGTTAGTCGACTCTTCACGTGACCAGAAGGCTGGCCTGTTTCTTGACCAAAGGATTAGCATCGCCATACAACGTGGCAAAGCTGCCAGCCTTATGGGCACTGTTCCTGTTGACAGCGATGCGGACGAATTTTTTGATGCCCTATGATTCTTTTGCTTATTTTTTTACATGTATATATTATTATTTTAAATGTTAGCTTAAGTATATAATGTAAAGATAAATACATACTTCATTACATATCAATGTTAGATTATTAAGCCATTTAAAGGAAGTAAAATAAATGACTATCTTCTTACGGCATAAGGAAAACTTACAAAAAAATGTTTTTTTTCCCTAATACATAAATGAATAAGTATAGTCCACCTAATATCGGTACATACACGTATGTCATAAATATATAATAGGATGATGACAAACATTAGAAAGTCTCTTAAATCAATGAACGTTGTTTTTATCAAAAAAGTAAACCCTTGAACATGATTTCCTGCGTTTTTATTATTAATATATTATATTGTAAAGGCCAAGAAAGTACCTAAAAAGTAAACTGACAATTTCTGGTATATTTAAAATATTTTCGTAAACAAAAAAACCTTTTAACGTATCAGTTTCCGGACAATGCGGGTGTTGCTGTCGGCTCCGATTCATCAAATCAATATTACCGGAAGAGAGCGGAATATAATACCAGTGTTAGAGCAATTTGCCAGTTTGACAGTGACAGCAACCCGGTCGCTGTCAAACTGAAGTTACGATTGCTGTTGTTTTCAACTAAGGAAGTTATATAAATTAAGATACTCCATAGACAAATGAGAAGTGATTAAAAACATGGCTACTAAAAATACGTCAATTTACGTCAGGCGCTGACTAATTTCACAGGACTTAACTAATATTTATCTTCTGTCCTTTTCTTAATGAAATAGAAAGAAAAAGATGCACTGAACTTAAATTTAGTTTAGTTTGTGAACAAGGGAATCGGCGCCACTACCCAGTATTTTAATTATTTTACGCTTGGTATGAACCTACTGCCTGTCCCCTATTGAAGTTTATCTTATCCTAATTTATAAAGAACTCCATTACCGCATGAAAGGGCCCACAACAGGAGACAAGTTGACAGCTAATAAAAAGTCCTTGTTAGGAAAGTATTAAGTAGTTTTGAATGAAATCTCAGTTCTCAAAAGACGACGTTTAAAATGCGGGAAAAAGACGGTACAGAAAGCGATGCTTGGGTTCCAGACCAGCGGGTATCATAAGCAGTAGCGATTAGGATACTTGTGTAGATATAAGTAAATTACTGTGAATTATTACTTGATATTATAATAATGAATGTGAAGCTACCTTCACCTGCATTATTATAACAGGAGAAATAGATGAACGAAGTACAATAAACTAGTCTTTTTTCAACCACCGAGTTTCAATGCTATATCCTTCCCCAACATAACAAATTGGATGAAGATCATTGAGACCAAAATAATAAGGTAACTTTTTACGTTAACGGTGTTTTCATAAATCTAAAATTAGATTACGAAATTAGGAATAATATTTTATGGCGACTTTTTCGTTGGTTCACGCGGGCGAGCTCCCGTCACGGGGTCCCGCGCGCTACCCGCACACTTATACGAAAAAAGTGCCTGATAATTTTATGTCACTAATTTTGTAATGTCATTTTTAACTTTTGCAAAACCAAAAACTATAGAATATTGATACTACAAAGCTAAACAGTTTTTGTTATTCATGATTACAATTCACCATGAATTAACAAACAAAATTTTTCTGAAAAGTTTGACTAGGAACATTGTAGTCATTGGAATTAATAAATCATAATCAGCTTTTTATGTTCCCACTGCTGGGACACAGGCCTGTGATCCACTACTTGGGCCCAGTGCGGGTTTGTAGATGTCATGTGTATTCGATTTTTTGGTTTAATAAAAAATGAATATCATTTCAGCTGAATGATGTCCACTGGTGGACATAGGCCTCCCCCAAGCACATCCAATTCGACCAGTTCTGTGCTTCTCGCATCCAACTGGTTCCTGCGGCTAACAAGGTCGTCGGTCCACCTTGTTCCGAGGCCTTCCAACGGTACGCCTTCTGGTACTCAGTCGCCACTCCAGAACCTTTCAGCCCCATCGGCCATCTGTTCTGCGAGTAATGTGCCCTGCCCACTGCTACTTTAGTTTGGAAATTCTTCGGGCTATGTCGGTCACCTTGGTTCTCCTGCGGATGTTTTCATTTCTGATTCGATCACGAAGGGAAACTCCAAGCATTGATAGCCCTCTCCATTGCCCTTTGGGCGACTTTCAAGCCTTCTAATAAGGCCCATTGTGAGCTACGACGTTTCAGTGCCATAGGTCATCATTGGCAACACGCACTGGTCAAAGACTTTCATCTTGAGACACTGCGGCGTGTGTAATAAATGAATATACCTACCTAAATCTTATTCATAATCTCAACATCCAGGTAGCAAAAGTTGTTACGTGTATTTTAAAATATATTTTCCCTTAAGTATTGGAATGGAAGCATTAGCTTTGAAGGATTTATTGTATAGTAATAAATCGCTGATTCCATAGCTCCATAACAAAGCATAAGTTCTTAGAAACGTTTGAGCATGAAGGGCCAACTTTTATTTTTCAATTTAACACCGTTTTCTTGGTAGTTTTTAATTTACAGCTTCCAGGATAGTTTGTTCTGTTTAAATATTATCCTTGTTTTGTAAAAATAATGGTCCTGCATGACTGGGGTGCGCGACCTAATGACACAATTATAATAGATCCTACTACTACACTGCGTATTTATTTATTGAAACTATGCAACACTTCTGCCCGCGATTTCGTGCTCGTGAAATCTCGGGCAGAAGTGTTGCATAACCGCATCGTCGCATCGCATCGCTTGCTCGCCCTATTACTTCGTTTTCCCTTAGTGTTCTTTTATGACATTTTTGGTTTTTCTCGGCACCCAAGAGTCCTAGCGTTATGATAAATAATAGTTTTCCTCAAGAAATGGGCTCTCGAATGCAAAAATATTTTTTTAAAATCTGACTGGTAGTTTCGGAGATTAGAGTGTTCAAACAAATAAACTCTTCAGATTTATTATTAGTATAGAAGCTAGTATAGTATAGATAAAGGGTAAAAAGCGGCCTATTAAATACATATTACTACATCGTGGAAATAAACTCGCCCCCTATTACATGGGACTTAAACATTACTGGCGAAATGTGGGTGTACTTAAGTTACACCTCTACCCAACCCTTCGGGGAAACAAGGTGTAGTGTTATGTGCGTGCCATGTTATTACATACGAAACCTAAGTACTACTGCATATACCAAAACTGCAAGTCTGCATTATGCTGCAAGATGCTCATAACAATTTGTAATATACTAAGCAACTTAATTTAAAAGAGTTTTTATGGAGCTTCTTGCCCGTTCTTCTCTGAGACCGTTTTGGAACGAGCAACGAGCTTAAACTTTCTGACAAACTGTCTGACGCCCTGACAATTCAAAAGTGCCTGTAACTGTTTTAATTTAAATAAATGCTTTGACTTTGTTCAGTTTTATGACTACTCAGCGTAGTTAAAAACTACAGATTTTTAATGAAACTAACAAGGTTGAGGGCTGATTATTCCAACGCCAGATAATTTTATCCGAGGAATTATTTTAAATTTTTGACAGTTTTTTCATTCAAAATCTATCAATTTTATTCCACGAATAGAATATATTTATTTGCTTTAAAACATAGTACATTAAGGTCTTATAAATTTAACTATGATCTTACATGTTTCGCCAATAAAAATTATCTGTCGATTGAAAAATTATCCCTTAGTGATCATTTAAATTAATCAGCATATAACAAAAGCATAAACATCCTATTTTGGTCCCGATGCTGCAACACAGACCTCCTCTCGGTAAGCGGGAATGTGCCGTGATCCGCTACGTGGGCCCGGTGCGGGCTGGTGGAAGTCTTCGAGTTTACGGCTCTAGGACAAAATATTTACTAATCATGAAAATTATTTAGGTATTTACACAAATTGACCAATCAGAGGGAGGAGTTTCAGAACTTAAATTGATGTCCTCAAGGGAAGCTTAATGGTGTTAATAAAGCAACAGGTTTGTTACTAAGCCATTGTTTCAATTCACGTTTAATAGTAGTTGTTAAGTCAAAAACTTAATGTCCTGCTACTAGTTAAGCATTAGTGGTTGGCGATATTGTTGTGGGTGATAGTTAGTCGAACTTTTTCATACAGGGTGGCAGGGAGTGAATGTATTGAATCCATGGTAACAGGGGGTCTACTCCGAAGTGGTAAATGTATTGTATCGGCCGAATGTTCAGCCGTTTCCTGCTACGAAGTTACTATTTGGTTCGGTTGGTCCCGATCCTACACTCCTACACTCTTTCGAATATTGACTATGGTCTCGACCCAACTGAGCCGATCCAAATTTTTTTCGCATTTTTCAATAATATTCGGTTCGGCTATGTGTCGGTCCGATCCGATCATTCGCACTTTGCACTTCGTAGTAGACCCGCAGGATTTGCGTTGATGTCCTTCCACCCTGTATTATACGATGCAAATGAAGACGTCAAAAATGTGACGTTTTACGTCAATCGAGAAATTAAAGCAAACATCTTTTGGCGCTTGACTGACATTAACAAGGGTGCGTTGTCGGATGGTTGTCGGTAAACATTTGTTATTTTTTTTTTTTTTAAAGACAAGGTAGCGGCGTTGCTTCCAATTTAGGCCACGCGCCAAAATATTCGAAGACATGTGACTAACAACCCGCACTGCGGGCCCGTGTGGTGAAATACGGCCAACTCCCTCACACAAGAGGCCAGTGTCCCAGCTGTGGGACCGTTAAGGTTGATTATGTGTTATGTGTGCCCAAAGATCCTTGTTTACTATAATTAACGAGCTTAAAACAAGTACAAAAAATATCACCGATTTCATAAGGTGATTGTAATTGCGCTTTATACTTTTTTTTACAACTTTCTTAACGCTGCAACGTAATGGATGTTGTCGAATTGTCAAAACGTAAGCAATAATTGACATTGGGAGTGTTTTACGTAGTTAGACTGTAGGCTGCAAATGTTCCACTTGCCGGGAAGTAGTTACGGCCGCCAACAAAACTCAAGGGGTTTGCCGACACATTGCCCTAGATTGCCGTGTTTTGCCGCCAAGCAGACAATGTTCCAGAAATAGGTAGGAATAATCACAGTGCTTTCCTGAATAAAGGGGTTCATTTATATAATTAAGTGACGTTTAAACGTCAAAAATTTATGGTTAAACAGTCGCTAATCACTACTTAACTTTAAGCAACGTTTGTGAATGAAGGGGTTTATCTACCGGGTCAGCGGGATTGTCCGAAAGGGTTACCGCTACCCCGGAACATAAAGGGCAAAGGAAGGAACATGGGTGGGTTTTAGTCAGTAAGAGTCTGATACTCCCTTCCGCTCCACCCAGAGCGGCAGGGGTCATTTGATGATTTCCCATCCGAATAAAAAAAAAAAAAGAAAAAAAAAGGGGTTTATCTACAAGGGACAATATATTTCATTACTAAAAGATACATGTGTGTGTGTAACAGTGTTTTTTTTTTATTGTTATAAATATAACATATATGATCACAACTGTATTCCCCGAGGTGTAGTACACCCCCATTTTGCAAGTTATATTTAAGTCCTATGTCCTATCCTGGGGACGAGCTATTGCCATCAAGTGTGTACAAATCCAAATTCCGGGCTGCTACTGAAAAATTCCAGATGGAAACACTCAATAACACTGCCCGATCTGGGCAGCGAAGCCGGAACTGCATGCTCATCAGTAACGCTTACCACTGCACCAACCACAGATTTATAAACTAAAGGGAGATATGGTGTGGCTGCCCAACTGTTCGAGTCCGGCTGTCGCCTTCAACTACATATGCACTACAATACGAACACGCTCTCACTCACACTATAACAGTCACCACACTTAACGCGAGCCAATCGCGTAACGCAGATCGCAACGTTGAGACACCCAACTACATTGACAATTCTTATTGACAAATCAACGGCGCCCGCGTTTGTTTCTGTTTTGTGCATACATTGTTCGCACGCGCCACGCCCCCTTGGCATATCTCCCTTTAGTTTATAAATCTGTGGCACCAACGAAGCAGTCAATAAGAACATTGTCATTAGGCAAATATTGTAAGAACTTGTAGTCTATTCAAAATTTCACTTGTATTCGGTATTGTGGTATTGCTTGCCTAGTGTGCGTGAGGTTTTTCGGTTTTGGTTTGAGAAAAGGCTAGGCAGATGAAGATAGCTATAACACGACAAATTGAAGAAGGGTATAAATTTGTTTATCAAACAATTTCCTTGATTGTAACTGGGTGTTAATATCTCAAATTCGCAAAGAGCAATTTCTAATCTATTTATCTTATCGGTTCACTGACTGCGAACCCCAATTAATAGCTTATAAATACAATCACCATAATTTATCTTATTCATTAGTAACCTACCCTAATTCTATCACGAGATAGCTCCAATGTACTCGTGATTAATCAACCTCTTTATTCCATTCAAGGTTCCGTATCATTCATTCATTCACTGTGTCGCGCGCGCAATCCCCGTTGTGTCGCATGCATGGTGCTATAAACTCCTTAATGGAGACAGTCCCGGAATGTGACATCTTTAGTGACACATCTCATCATCTCAAATTGTCTCATGTTCTGTGAAAGCTATGTTTGTTAGGTAAATAAGTTGTATGTTGTTATCACTTTATTCGGTTTTATTTTATTTTCTCTTCTTAAAGTTATTGTTAAGTATGTTTGATATCTGACTTGTTATTTGTTTTTGAATTATGTTAAATTTGTAATATGTTTAGTTTTATGTTTAGTTTTACCTGTTAACTACTGTCACTGGCGCAAGCCGTTGTAATTAATTATAAATAAATAAATTCATAACTACCCTCCTTTTGGTGCTATCAATGGCGGCCATTGATAGAAATATAAGGATATATGGCGACGTAATAATAGTCAGAGAGCATGAAAAGGCTTTGTGTTCTCTGAGATGAAAGTGTAAATGATGTTATGAGAGTGATGAATAGATGAAAAGAAACGGGAAATATTGAACGGCGCAGGATAGTCTTCACCAGAAGTGGTTAGCATATTAGTGGTTCAGCAGCTTCTATATCATAAGGTTTGTGCCGGAATATAGCAGTTCTTCGTTGACGTGGTACGACAGCGGCTACCCTGACATCATCTCTGTCATCAGAAGACAGCCGCCACGCAACCATCGATGCGACGCTCTGCTAGAGTGTCTTTCACCAGCCGATGTTATTCTTATCTGACCTCTTCGGTGATTTCAGTAACTTTGTAACAAAACGAGATGGCGCCACTTACTGCGCCGTCTACAAAATATAATCGCTTTTTTTTAATTATCCTCTAATAACTTTATGATCTTTTAATTATGATCGCTTTTTGTTAAAAAAGCCTCTTTTACTTTCTGGCCCTTTCTGAAAGTTGGTCGCAGTAATTAAGCTAACAAAATGGGTCTCCTCAGAAAGAAACCCCTGACTCGCTTACTTACTGATTGACTTATCAACACCCAGCCCAAAACCTTATTTATTTATTTAGTTTAGGAAAACTTACAATTGTAAATTATTTAATACATCTAAGATTACTAGAAATAGTTAGAAGTGGTTAAATGTACAATCCACGCCGTTTCTACAGATTATCTAGGATAAGGATGCGGTAAAGACACAAATATTCAATTTACAAAAACTCTAAGAAAAAAGACAGAGCAGAGGACATAAGGGCTGATTTTTCAATAGTCAATAGTAGTATATATTTGAAGTATAAATATGACAGTTTGACATATTTTCTATACGAAAGCTGTCAAACCGGAATATTTATTCCTCAGTTAACTGAGGATTAAATATTCCGGTTTGATAGCTTTAGCAAAAATAGTCAGATAAATTTTATAACTTATCTATGTAAAAATCAGGCCTAAAACAAATTTTACATTTGGCCCTAAAACGCTGAAATTTTACACCAGATCTCCATTTATGATGCAGGCAGCGATTTATTGAAATTCTCACAGGATAGGGAATGTATAGGGTGGACAAAGTCGATGGCAAAGTGCTAGTGAATAGGTTACAGTGCAACTCGCCTTCAAGGAAATAACTATGTACTGATACAGCGTAGATATTTACCACGTGCTGATGGAATGCGAGCGGAACATACACGATAGACAATATGTGCTTGGTTTGGGATTTGAAGTGGGGGCATGTAACAGCACCTTTGTCGGAGGAGATCGCTGATAGTTGCGTCGCCTAGTTACGAGTAGTTTCGCTCATTAAATGGTCTAAGCAGTACATTTTCCCCATCAAAGGCAAATTTTTATCCTTTTTGAAGTGAAACTTCATAGGCGGCGATTCGATATTGGACGAGAACAGAGAGTGAAATTTCAAGGACGCGTCACGTTTAGGCACATTTCGTTACATGAGAGAGAAGAAATATATAGCTCTCTCATTCTCTCACTCTAAATCTCTCTTATTTTTTTTTTTTAAGTCCTTTTACTTCTGTCACGTGGACGGTGCTGCACACGTTTATTACTAGCCTGTGCCATCCCACACCTGGGCAATAAAAAAAATACAGACATGAAAGAATAAACACATCTTTGTTTATTTCGCAGTGTTTGAGGAAAACAAAGCGATGACGTGTACATCAATCAATGTTTGTTTGGCAATCGTTTGATTTCATCACACCCTTTAGAGTTGCTTTATCGTTTGTATTTTATTAGTCCTTCTACGTTGTAGTTTATACATGCTGTTGTTTTGCATCCTCGGCAAATTTCAGGAGGCTGTTATGAAAGACATAAATACTCAAATAAAATTACGATCCCTGGTAAATAATGAATACATACTTGTTTTTTTAGTTATTTAAGTTTGACAGTATTTCAGAATACACCACTTTCAAAAAACACAATCGCGTTATGGTATCGTATAAGCGGCCGCGTTTTCATGTGTGTGTAAAAGGGCAGTTATAGTGCAGTCTCACACAGGCCGCGTTTTATGTAATGCGTGTCCCACATATGCCGATTTCCGAAAATTAGAAAAAAAATACCTATTTATTTTATTATTGATTCGTGTCGAGAATCAGTAGCATAGTTACCTCCTTGAATTTGACGAGGATGCAAAACGACATCCTGTATAAACAGAGATGATATAATTAAAGGGTTTTGATCTTTATGTTAAACAGAAAAATAAATATATCAATATGCTATACACGTTAAGCCATTAAGCCACACAGTGACAGTAACCATTTCTGATTAGTGATAACATGCATAGTCACAAAGTAGTTATGCAAGTAGCTATTTGCATATTTATCCTACTAATATTATAAATGTGAAAGTTTGTATGGATGGATGGATGTTTGTTACTCTTTCACGCAAAAACTACTGAACGAATTTGGATGAAATTTGGCACACAGATGGTTTATAACCAGGATATAGTAAGTTAAATAGTATCCTATATGTTATATAGGACACTTTTTATCCCGATATTCCTGCGGGATCGAAACTTATACGGGTGAAACCGCGGGGTGCAGCTAGTTTGTTTTATAAAGAAAAGATAAAAAAAAAGAAAAAAAAGTAAGATAAAAAGATAAGATAAAATATCCCGGCAAGATTGTAAGATAAAATAACTTTGATTATTGTTAAATTATATTTTTAGAAATTTCGGAACACGCTATCAATCTCAATCTGAATCATTTTGAAGGATATTGCTAATCCATTGCTTCATATGTTCAAAAAATGTGTCTGCTCAATAACGTAAATAGCGCAATGAATTTTGTTGAACTGTCAAAATGAAACCCATTGCTACTGACAGTGTGTTACGCAATTACCCCGCGGGAAAAGTAGAAAGAGTGAAGAAGAAGGCCTTTGTCCAGTAGTGGGACAACACAGGCTCATAATAAAATGAAACACAAGTAAAAAAGACTTAAAACTGATTGTCTTTTTGATAAATTGAAATAGTTTTCTTTCTTTCTTTCATGCTTTCAGAACAGAATTTTCTTCTATTCTAACCTTCAGTTTAATACAATTAATACCGTCATTTATATACCACAGGTGCACTTTCATTATAACTGTGATTAATGACACCAATCTCTTTCCTATATGGTTCAACTAAAACTTTCTCCATCCCTGAAGGAATTTCGATTGAAATAGTTGAAGTTTCAGATTGTGAACGAAATGTATGTCGCTGAAAACATTATACCTGTGGCCGGAAAGTTCTGGAAAATACTTGACGTGTAGTGATTTATTTCTCCACTAGTTTCGTAGGATTTTTGTTGTAGTAGAAAAGTTTGGAGATATTTTTCGGTTGATTGGCATAAAAATGTTTTGGTTTCATCGAGCCATTGGGTCGCTGATGTATTTTTTTACCGTCGATACTTTGATAATATTTGGAGGCATCATAGACTATGATGAAAGATGGTCACCCATCCACGGACCAACCAGTCTTACCAAGGGGTATCGTATTACACACAGAGTTAAGTAAAATTGTTAATAACCCTATGTACTCTTGTCTGAAATAAGTTTTCTATTCAATTACCCAGTAACTGGATTGTGGACGTCAGATAGGCAATCGCTCCATTTAAAATACTAGTATTCAGCTGCATCCGGTTAGACTGGAAGCCGATGATGAGGAGACGAGGCGGATGATGAGACTATGAATCTATTTGTCCTGTGTCAAATGTATTTACAGGAATGATGTAATATTACCTCCGCCTTTGTACATTGATGTGTTTATTTTGAACAAGAGAGACATATATAATCGGCCTATCATATTCCCACTGGTGGGAAACAGGCCTCCTCTTTGTAAGAGGGAGTGGGCCGTAATCCATTTTCGACATTTCGGTTTCCTCACGATGTTTTCCTTCATCGTTTTGAGAGCAGTGGTGATGAAATAATTTAAACATAGTAATGACTGGGTTTAAACCCAAGACTTACAATTCATAAGTCGCGGCCGTTACTACTGGACTACCACTGCTCTCAGATATAGCAACTATAAGTACCAAAAATAGTACATAACACTGTCTCGACAAATTCTCAGAAGGTTACAGGAATTTTTTCCAAGAACAGAAGACAATATTCTCTTGCCTAGTAAGACAACAAATCTTTATTCATAAACGTTATTAATGTATTTAAAATGAAGCTCGTTAAGTATTCCATGGCTGTGTGTATTACCGGCGATAGCACCGCAAGTCGGAAATTAGGTGCCGCCCTAATACCAGAAGCACGTACTTAATGTTTACATTAACAGGAGTCAGCAAATATTTACATCTTAAGGCTCTCCCCTACAGGCGCGTTATTATCGGTCGATAATTATCGGATGCGTTATTGCGATAATGCCTCCCGATTCCTTGGGGTCTACTACGAAGTGCAAAGTGCGAATGATCGGATCGGACCGACACATGGCCGAACCGATATAGATATTATTGAAAAATGCGAAAAATGTTCGGATCGGCTCAGTTGGGTTGGGACCATAGTCAATATTCGAAAGAGTGTAGGAGTGTAGGATCGGGACCGACCGAACCAAATAAATAAACTGTTCTAAGAACTCATATCGGAATATCGCAGGACGGAGGAACGAAAGCGTCCTACTACTGTTAAATTGCGTCGTGCAGTAACTTCGTGGCCGTCTTACAAAAAAAAATAGATATCGCAATAACGCTTCCGATAATAACGCGCTAGTGGGGGAGAGCCTTTACTCCATTCCTTGAGATACGGAGAAGTATTATAAAATGATGGTTGCAAGTCACAGAATTATATACTGTCTGAAAATTAATTATCGTACATTTTTATCATTAAAATTTGAAATGCTCTTTACAATCGTGAAGCAAAACATTATCAGGAAACCGGCATGTCCTAGAACCGAAAATTCGAAGACTTGTGATATGCACCAACCTGCACTGGGCCCACGTCGCAGATTACAGCCCAGCCTTCAAAGAGTCAGCGGGATTGTCCGAAAGGGTTACCGCTACCCCGGAACATAAAGGGCGAAGGAAGGAACATGGGTGGGTTTTAGTCAGTAAGAGTCTGACACTCCCTTCCGTTCCACCCAGAGCGGGAGGGGTCATTTGATGATTTCCCACCAGAAAAAAAAACCCCTCAAAGAGAGGAGGCCTGTGTCCTAAAAGTGGGAACATTATAGGCTAGATTATGCTATATTATGGGTACTTAACTAAGTAGTTAAATTAACACCGTGTGTTTTATTAGTAGGCATAAAACAAGACATTACTGTTTGAGGAATAAACAGAGACCCAGCATTGAACCAATCTGAAAATCTAATCAAGTCTATATATAGAGGTTCATCGGTTGCTTGTAATTAAACAGATGTCAGGCAATTCCCAGCAAATACAGAACTATGTCTAACACGTCTGTAAATAAAGTAAACAACTTGGCTCAAGAGACAAGCGTGAGGATTAAAAAAAAAAAAAAAAATGAACATCAGAATTGAGAACCTCCTCCTTTTTTGAAGTTGGTTAAAAACTTGGCGTGTTTTGGTTCTTTCTGATGACTAGAATACCTTTTTAAAGTAGAACATTCTTATTCAAATACTATCGCCATTTTCACCATCAGCCTAGCCTTTTCCCAACTACTCGTATGTTGGGGTCGGCTTCCAGTCTAACCGAATGCAGCTAAATACCAGTATTTTACATGGAGCGACTGCCTATCTGACCTCCACAGCCCAGTAACTGGGTAATACATACCCCTTGGTAAGATTGGTTGTCAGACTTTCGGGCTACTGACGACTGGCCGTAAAGACTGTCAAAGAACCACGAATGATAGCCGGGACCAACGGCTTAACTTCCGAGGCACGGAGGGGTCTTGGTATCTGATGATGGTTATCCATCCACGGACTAACCGCGGCTAGCGTAGCTTAGCCTGATCGATCGACCTGCGCGGCTGTTATTACTTACTAAGCCACGAGCCCCAACTATCGCCCATTTTCTGGAACGAAAATCAACACAATTATCGGCTAACAAATTGTCAACTGCTGTGATTGGGTGTCTGATTATTGTCAACAGCCAATCAAGTCACTTGACATGCCTTAAAATTTGACACGTTGTTGATTTACAATACAGCCGGTCTATTCTGTAAAAATCTCACCGTGAAAACTTAGGTGAAGTGAGCTTAAAGTGAGCTGTCATTCCACCTGGTGTGGATGGATTGGCACTTGACAGAGCTCACTTCACCTAAGTTTTGCCACGTCATGCTACCGGTGCGCCAAAGTTCATAAAAATCCGTACAGCCGCTATGGCGTGACCCATTAATACGCGAAGCCATGACATTGCTTCATTTAACGAAATTTATATAAAATATAACTATACCCTACCTACTATCTGTCCTTAATTTTAATCCATCCAAAGGTTGCCTTTAAAAGATCGCTCTTATCGATAAGACCGCCCATTGTGTCGCCCTTTGTAAAATTTTATATATTTATGTTCTGTAATTTGCATTGTGTAAAATAAAGAGTATTCTATTCTATTCTATTCTATACCTTATGCCGCAGTCGCTCCATTTAAAATACTGGTATTCAACTACATCCCGTTAGACTGGAAACCGACCCTAACATAGTTGGGAAAAGGCTAGGCAGATGATGACCTTGTGGCTCAGTCTTCTATTTAGTATCCCTGTAATACGTCCTCTATAAGTTTACAAATTGTACCAACTCCCGTCTCTTCATGTCCTTTAAATTCCACGAAGTAACTGTTACTCAACGTACACACGCTTTTATATACGGAAGACGTGCGTAAACAAATTGTTCTTCTTTATCTTAGAGGCGTATCATTTACGAGGCGTAAATACTGTCTGATTCTCAGTATAAAACACTTGTTCCAATTTCTTGATACTTGTGTTGTAATTTTTTTATCGTGAATTCGTGATAATGTTATGCAATCCAATATTATTCATTAGATATTTTTTTACCTATTTTTCTTGTAGATTTGACGGTCAGTTTCTATTTTGTTAGTACTTGTTGACAGGCCTAAACTGTCTTCCCATACCTGATAACACTGTAAATTGAAAACATTGTAAAAGTCAATTATTTTTAAAAGAGTAACCGTGGAGTTTCTTCCCTGCTCATCTCCATAGGAAACAATCAATTGGAACCGTGCACTTAGCTTCTGACGTTTCATAAGTGCCCATGCAGGTATATGAAATAAAATATTTTGATTTCGTCTTACTTCTTAATTTGGTTGGGTTCGAATGGTGATTTCATTTTCAGGTCTTTTTTTTATTCAACCTATATTGTCCCACTGGTGGGCAAAGGTCACCCCTACAGCTTTCCATTGTTCCGTGCGCGTGACCTTCTCCGACCAATCTTCCGTAAACTAGGTCGTCACGCCAGCGTCTCCTAGGCGTCTCTCGGCGACGAAGTCCATTTTCTGGCACCCACTTCGTGACGAATCATGACATAAATTGTAAAAATTTGTTACTTCTGTAATCAGTAATTATCTGTGGCAAAACATGTAGACCATTATATAAAACTTAAGACTTTACATCGCAAACTCCAATTTGCACTGCATAATACCTACACATGTTTTAACAAATAAATTATATTTTATCTTCAATACATTTTAGATTTACAAATCTATATTACCAAGTCAAATTTTAGACTGATCAGTTATTTATTTATCCATTTATTTCAGGCATCATGGCCCACATAAACACGTACAGTACAATATTAATATAACAAAAAATACATACAACATTATATTTACACTAAAAACTATCTAACGCACACGAAGTGTCTGCGTCGTGTTTCCCTGGCTGGTGTCATGTAGCCGGCCACGAAACCGGCCGTACACAACACCCTTCGGCCAGAACTCTTCCTTGAGGAACTTCTCGACATGATGTGTCGGAATACGGACCACGAACGACTTGAAGTTCGTGTTGTGACGCGACTCCAATTTCTCGACCCTCAAAGTCCAGTTGGTCCAGTTGGTTGATCATTGAAAAATCAGCAGCACAGAGCAGTGCTGGTCTATCGGCATTGGCCCCGACTTACGACTTGTAGGTCGTGAACTCGAACCCAGGCAGACATTATACTTCGTGTACGTATTTAATGTTTTGTGTGCGTATTTTTTTTTATTTAATGTTGATTTTGTGCAGTAGGAACATTATAGGCTATGCGGACATTATGCTTCATGCTACGTATTTAATTTCATCACCGCTGTTCTCAAAACGGTGAAGGAAAACATCGTGAGCAAACAGGCATGTCATGGAACTAAAAAGATCGAGGACATGTGACATCCACAGATCCGCACTGAGTCCGCATGGTTGATTACGGCGCCCACTCCCTCTCACGGAAAGGAGGTCTGTTTCCCAGTAGTGGGAACATTATAGGCTGAAAATTGAAGAACGAATAAAGATACTTTTGATTATAGATAACATTCAAAATTACTCCTGCGACAGATGCTATCAAATGCTCCGTTTTCAATAAAATATCAGAGCGCTTTATTAAATTTCTAACAGACCCGATCTGGGGTACTTGTCATGTTAAGCTATCACTTATGAGGGTTCCTCAAATACCTATCGTATCGTAGCATCGTTGTATCGTATTGTATGTTACTTGAAAGGTATTTTGTAATACTTTCTGCACCCTCACGAGACTTACATTTTTCCCGCGGCTTCGCCCACGTGTATGTCGAAAAATATCCCAAGGGAATATACTATCGGGATAAAAAGTATTATTTGTGTTAATCCAGGTTATAAACTCCATGTGTGCCAACTTTCATACAAATCGGTTAAGCCATTTTGGCGTGATTGAGTAACCTAACATACAAACGTTTACATTTACAACATTAGTAAAATATCAAACAGTCTTAGCAACCATTTTCGAGGCTGTTGGGTTGTAGTCTATTGATCGTGAGAACCCATTATTTATCGTCACAATAACCATTAAATTCTCATCCCCCATATAAAAATACCAGCCGATGTATTTTGTAAAAATGTCACCGTGAAACTTCGGTGACGTGGGCTTGAAATGAGCTGTCGATAGTTTTAACCCCTCGAGGTATAATGACAGCTCCTGTCAAACTCACAGAATAGACAGCTGAGTCGGCAGCTGTGTGTCGGCAGCTGAGGTTATTGTGTAAAATCCATATTATAATTATTATGTTGCCTTTAAGTCATCCCTTACTTATTTTATTCTATTCGGGAAACTTACAGCTGATTTATACAGTGTTCTGAAACAATATATGAAATTAAAGACCATTTATAAGTTTTCACTGATAAACACTAAAATTAAAAACAAAAAAATGATCGGTACAAAATAACTACATATAACATAAATTAGGAAATAAATATTACACGATCGACTAATACTAACTAAAAATCATTTAGATGCAATTACTTTTTCGTAACCTTTACCAACCCGCACTGGGCCCTCGTGGTGGATTATGGCCCACTCCCTCTCACAGAGAGTAGGCCTGTGTCCCAGCAGTTGGAACATTCTAGGCTGATTAAGCTACTTTTCTGTAAAGAAGCTAACCTAACTTACCTCCACCTACACTTTCAATTAATATCTAAAGACGTCATAGCATAATGACTCATACCCAAGTAATGAATCCATAAACTGCTAACCTAAATGGGTTACCACGAGAAATCAAAACAAACTTAGCACCCTATCCATTAGAAATCCGACACGACGAAAGCGGCCATTTTTCTTCCATTTTCCACCATTCATCTATCCGTGACGTCACTTCACTTAAGGTTTAGTATTACATGTTGAGGTCTAAGTGAGGTTGTGTTTGACCCTTGATAATTATAGTCTCGTGTTGTTTTTGGAAGATTCGTGTCATTAACCTGTGGAAATGGATCTCTCAAAGATTGGTACAACGTTTTATCTTTTCGATTCACAGAAGATTATACAATTACACATACACATATACAGCCTCGATTTGTATTTTGACTTCAATGATAATGTGACTCCTTATTTACAATTCCCTGCCTGTTTGGTAATAATGGTAGCCTTGGGAACGTCTGAAATACGGACGTGGCTCGTTGTTAATGGGCACCCTAATATGAACTGACCACGCCAGCATTCGCCGAATGATAAATTTACTGTTCTCCAGCTACGAGGCTCCTTGAGGCTCCTCCCAAAACTTGGGACGATTTTGTAAAGATGATAACGAAATGCTCTAAAGGACAAATTTACATAGTAAAGGTTCATTTCGTCCATTAAAATTAAACTAAACTCCAATATTATCACCCTGTCATTGTTTCGTACCCTTCATTTTAATTAGAGGGACCTTTAATTGTTTATGAATAGATTCAACCCGACACCGACGATTCACCGATTAATTTGGTTGAACATTTTGATTGATTCATTTTCGTAGAATGATAAAACTGTCAAAAGTTTTCATTTAATTGATTTAGGCGGGTTCGGGATTCAATTGATCGTTCAGTTGATTTATTTGTTACGGTACTGGTTCGAATCTTTGGATGATTTTATTTGAAACGCGTTATTTTTTTCAATGAAATGTAAAGGTCCAATGTTCTGAGATTGATTTGGGTAAAAGCTAGGCCAGAAGCCCAATTCACGTTATTAAAATCGATCAAAACCTAGTCCCAATCTCATCTCAGCGACAGTCAATGTCAAAAAAGTGTCAAAAATGTAGGGAGATCAGTGGTATTTTCGACAGATTCAGACTGCGATTAGACTGCGAACATTCTTAAAAATACGAGAATGGGCAATTCTCGTATTTTTAAGAACGTTCGCCTCTGGCTTTATCTTCCCGCAACAAACATACCTTTTTTTATGAATAGCATTTTTTTATTTTTCATAAAAGAAAAGTCCACTATGTTCTCGGCTGCTTCACCAATCTATCTTATGGATATATGAATAAATAAAGGCCTCCAGCCAGGGCATAACACTTACAAACTAAGCGACTACACGCTAAAGGCGCCCCCTGTGGCATACGGATCTGTCTTAGGGCGTACAACCATATCAGTTATCTGAGTTACTTTAAGGTATAGTTAGTTGACAACTTTATTGTGTATGCTATGGTCTCCTATAATTGAAGGAGTGCACTTACATAATACCTAACGTAGCCCATTACTTATGTGTCTTGTCTTGTGTTTATATTTTGTTGGACATCCTGAATAAATAAGTATCAAAATATTTTGAGGAATTATTTCGAGCTTACAACAAGGTCTACAAAAAATATTTATATTTTAGTTAAGGCAAACACTTTTAGGGTTCTTTGTAAACAGATACTTACCCAGAAGAGACAAGAAAGTGTCGGGTAATTTTCCATTACTTGAGAAAATATTTTTTCAGATAAAATTACATCTTTAGGGAGGCCTAAGGGCTGCACTGCGATACCTCGCCATCGCAGTTTACCTGATACCTCTATGTCATCTCAATGTAAAACAAATGCATTCTACTTGACACCCACGCACATGTCGAAGGATACCTCACTGCGATACATCGCGGGCTGCTTGGGGGTTTACCTCGATGTCTGGCATATGCATGCGTTTTTTTTACATGGAGCTGACATCGAGACAGAGAGCTCACCGCGATCACGAGGCTTCGCAGTGAGGTATCTTCGAAATGTAATTAACTTAAGGACTGGCAGGAGAAAACCTCTCTCTTCATGGCTGTGTAGCAAAATATCCCCTGCCAGGCTCATATTTTCAGTTAAAGCCTAGGTTTTTCCCAACTATGTATGTTTAGGTCGGCTTCCAGTCTAACCGGATGCTGCTGAATACCAGTATTTACATGGAGCGACTGCCTATCTGACCTCCACAACCCAGTGACTGGATAATACGATATCCCTTGGTAAGAATGGTTATTAGACTTTCGGACTTCTGACTAAAGACTTCCTCCTAATATCTACGTACAAAAATTACCTTTCAAAATCCTCCACCAACGACATCATACACGTCAAAATATCCGTTCCAACCTAGAAATAGATCAGGTGTTAACCGGATCACCGGGTACGGTAATCCGACTAGTAAGGACAAGAAGCCATAGTGCAGGGCTGCAAGTCGTCAGTTGTGTAAATATAGTATGCATGTACGTGGAGAAGCTATTTTTGTTCGGGTTTAAAATATCTTTAACTTGCTACATCTTTAAGCAGTAATGTCTCAGTGGTAATGATCGTGAATTACGTATTTAGGTCGTAGTCTCGAACCCAGACAGGCAGGCAGGCTTAATTAATCAATTGTGGAGGGTAGATGAGGAAACCATCCCAGTTAAAACCTCATCTCTCCTTGGCCGGTTTGAGTGAAGATTCGGAATTCAAATATGAGTACCTATATTTTAATTCCGAATCTTCACTCAAACAAAGCAAAGAAAGTGTTCCATGACGATGCTAAAGTTCGTTTATTAATCCCAGATACTAATCTGAAATTTAAGTGTTTTGTGTTTGCGTTTTTTTAGTATAGAAATTTGACATTACATGTGTCAAATTAGTATCTGGGTTTAAAAAAACCGGCCAAGTGCGAGTCGGACTCGCGCACGAAGGGTTCCGTACCATTATCTATAAAAATCACGTCTGTTTTATGGGAGCCCCCCTTAAATATTTATTTTATTGTAATTTACTTATTTATTTTTAAAGTGAATATACAACTCAATATTCTGTAACTATTTCAAGCGTCTACCTGTTGCCGTTATTAATGTCGAGCAAAAAACGGCAAAAAATCACGTATGGCCCCATTTAAATATTTATTTTATTCTAATTTTAATATTTGTTTTTATAGCGGCAACAGAAATACATCATGTGTGAAAATTTCAACTATCTAGCTATCACGGTTCATGAGATACAGCCTGGTGACAGACAGACAGACGGACAGTGGCGTCCTAAATAGGGTCCTGTTTTTACCCTTTGGATACGGAACCCTACTTTCGGGCTACTGACGACCCGTAACGACTGTCAAAGATCCACGAATTTAAAAAAAAAAGTGTTTTGGTATGTGAAGATGGTCGCCCATCCGCGGACCAACTGCGGCAAGTGTAACTTAACCTAATCAATCGACCCGTGCGGCTGTTATTACTTAGCCACAATCCCCTCAAGTTTACCTTACAAGTTTTATGTAATAAGTACTGACAATAAATATTTACAGAAACACATACATATTTAATCAAAATGTTCATATTTGTATTCAATTTACGTAACGATGGCATTAAAATGATTGAAATGTCCCAAAATAAACAAATACAGGGTGGCAGGGACTTCTACGCGCTGTTACCATGAATTCAGCACATGATTTGAGGATCTAGACCCTAGCGTAGAAACTTTATTAAACACTTTAAAAAAAAAAAAGTTCTGCTGTTGCATAGAACAGTGCAATACCTAATAAAGTCAAAATGTATGGAAACCTCACTTTTTTTTTTAATAACTGACGAAATACTTCAACGTAGGGGGGTTCAGAATCATTTACTGTATCCATGGTAATAGGTTGTCGATGTCCCTGCCACCCTGTGGGGTAATTGCGTAACACACTATCAGTAGCAATGGCTTTCATTTTGACAGTTCAACAACATTCATTGCGTTATTTTCGTTGTTGAGCAGACAAATTTTTCGAACATATGAAGCAATGGATTTGCAATATCCTTCAAAATGATCCAGATTGCGATTGATATTGTGTTACGCAATTAGGGTGCTGTTTAATAAAAACAGAGGCCGTCGTTTTAACATGCCTCAACATTATGTATATGCTCTTTTGGTAGATGACCTAAGTATTGGTACTTAGAAAGAAAGAAAATAAGTTTATTTGCAGTAAACATGACGCATAAAAAGAACACAGACACAAAAAAAAAATAACAAGTTGGGGGAAAACATGCGTCGCATTCACGCAAAATGGCCATCAGCATAATGCTAAAATATTGATACACAAAAATAAACACAAATATTGAAAAATTATTCGTCAGTAAACGTAAACCAACCAAGTTCGTGTGAAAACTAGACATAACTTCAGTGAACAAGGTTCTAACGTAAATAAATCACTAACAAAACGTCGTAGGATTATGGTCGTCTATTGTTTTACCGAGGCCAATTCATCACGCCACCGCATTTAAAGCGTTCAGGGTACGCGCGACGCCTCGTAAAGAAAATGTAGGGAAATTGGTCCCTTCGCGCTTCGTAGCGTAGGACAAAAGAGATGGCTATGTATTATGGAAGCTTCGTGTCTCTGTCTGGTCTTTAAGATTTCTGTAACAATCTAAAGTGAGGCTTTGCAAACGTAAACGGGACTGATTTGTGACCGGATTTTAATGAGCGTATTGAATTCGGTCAAAGGCCACCGGGAAAGATTTATAGAGGTATGAGGAACAGGGTAAAGTTCACTCATCCTTCATAGAAAAGGGAGGATCCTCCGGGTGTGGTGTGTGGTGGGCAACTAACCAATGATTGATGTCGGGACGTTGTATATATGCTAGTCGTGCGGTAAAATCTGCTTGCGCGATGCAGGATTTTTGCGTAACGTCAGTATGATGCGTAGGTCACATGTGAAGATTTCATCATCTTATCGAAATAGAGCCGCAGTCACAGCAGTTTTATTTCCATTATGTAAGCAAGTTATTCCTAAATAAAACAAACTTACCCGTTCAGACGCTTTCTAAGATTTTGCATCAAATTAATCATTCGGTTGTAGGTAAAACCGCGGGAAATAGATGATGACCACTTTTTATACTTATAACTAAGGCATGAGGGTGAAGTGAACCACCTTTATCCGAGGTCGTTCCTACTTCAAAAAGATGAAATTATACATAACTGACTTCATCATCTGTTTAGGCTTTTCCCAACTATGTTGGGGTCGGCTTCCAGTCTAACCGGATGCAGATGAATACCAGTATTTTACAAGGAGCGACTGCCTATCTGACCTCCACAACCTAGTTACTGGGTAATACGATACCCCTTGGTAAGACTGGTTGTCAGATTTTCAGGCTTCTGACTACCTGTAACGACTGTCAAAGATCCACGAATGACAGCCGGGACCAACGGCTTAACGTGCTTTTCGAGGGACGGAAGGTTCTGGTCACATCACTAACTCATTTTTTTTTTAACAAAGCCTGTTTGTTCCAGAACGAATGCCTCCACACAGCGGTGGCAGCTCTCACAAAGAACCAAGCAGAACACTACGACAAATACAACTGTTTGTAAGTACACAACCACCTTTTATTTAGCACTATACTGCCTGCGCCTGTTTCATCTACTCTGAATTGGCACTATCTGACAGATACATTGAAAATAATTGGAATAATAAGTAGTAGTAGTTATATCTCTCAGGTGAAGTTGTAAGAAATTATCTGATAGATAAGTTATCCGAAACTTATGCAGAGGTGGTGAAACCGGCCAGTAGAATACCACACCATCACCTTAACACAATCACCATCAGAGTTTATTCTGTAAAATTCACATAAAAAATTAATTGATCTTCGCAAAACCGAACTGACTAAAACCTCGTTCTGGTCCCACATCAGGGTCGACCACCAGCCTAAACCGATATGGATAACTATATCCAAGTATTTTATGAGGATCTACAGCAGTAGAACAACTGTAAATCGTGAGTGAGTAATATTGTGATTCCATAATTTATATTATATAATTTTTTGTAACTTTATGTGCATAATTGGTGTCAGCTTTCGAATCACCATATTTGTCACAAACACTGCTTTGGCACAAAATATTACAGCCCTAAAGATTAGCAACACATCACCAACTTAGCAATTGTTGCGAGCGGCGTATTTTCAAAAACCATCAGGCGACCCACACACTAATTTCCGAATCCATTATTTTTCCATTGGTGCGTTGCAACGTATAAAACGCAGTAATTTGTGTAGTTGCGTTGCATATACACACATTGAAAAGTAAGTGCAAAATAAACTGTAGAAACGGTCACTGGCGCCGATTCACAAACTAAACTAAATTTAGTCAGCGCCTGACGTAAATTGACGTATTTTTAGTAGCCATGTTTTTAATTACGTCTGAACTGTCTATGGAGTATCTTAATTTGACAGGACTAAACTAATATTTTAACTTCTGTCATTTTCTTGATGAAATAGAAAGAAAAGATGCACTGAACTTAAATTTAGTTTAGTTTGTGAACAAGGGAATCGGCGCCACTGTCTCTCTATAACGCACCGCGTGACATTTGATACGGTCCGGTGTCGCAACCGCTATCCGGTAACGGGTAACGGTGTTTATTCGGCTCCGCAACGAAACTGAGGGGCGATTCTCGTAGTTTTAAGAACGTTCACGGTCTGATCTCAGTCTCTGTCAAAAATACCCCTAATTTCCCTACATTTTTGACATTTGTTTGTCGTTGAGATGAAACTGCGACTAGATTTTGAACGTTTTAAATTACGACAGTTGGCCTTCAGGTCTTTCGAATAAAGTGAGACCATACACACCGCAAATCATAGGGATGTGTTGCGGAACGCACTGCATTTATAGTTCATTCATTGTCTCAATGCGACATCATTGCGGTAAAAAATGATGTGTCAAACGCACCTAACTGCGAAACCGCAACGCACCGCTAAACATTTCACACTAAATCTAATCTCAGAAGCTTTATTCCACAATAAGTATAAGTAAATACAAACCGTTTAAATTAAAAGCCACCCCAGTCGTGAATCAGCATCTTTGCTAATTAACTTCCCCTCGTAGGATTAAATTTAATTACGGGGACTACTTAAATTGGTCGCGTAACATGCTTAAGAGATGTAAGCGAAATTATATGTCTGTTTGTTGTTTCATGTTTGTTTTGAGAGGCTCATAGTGGCTTTAAATGAAATTGTGGAGGATTTAAGAGGAATATATATTTTGAACTTATTGCGATAATATATACCTAAATGATTTTATTTCTGTAAGTAGGTTTGTACGGACGCCAGCACATCAAGTTACTACAATCTGTCAAATTTCTTTAATAGATTTTCAACTTTATCGCTAAAGCATTAAGGTTCAAGGTTGATTGGGAAAATTTGACAGTTTCGGGTAGCTTGACCTGCTGGCGTCTGTACAAACACTTTTACACGTCAATCATATTTTAAAAACAAGATGAGGTCGGCGTTTCCTAACTGACTACTCTGAGAAGAAAGACCGAAACAAACTCAGAGATCACAGTCTATTTTAAAGTCCAGACAAAATCTTGGTCAGATCATGTGATGACCATGTAGATTGATGTCTGAAATGGTCTTTTAAGGAATGAACCACACAGATTGAGTGGACCTGTCCAGACAGAACACGCGTTTGTCAGTAATCGTGCAGCTCAACTTAAAACTTAAGGAGCTCAACGATTGGCACTTATGACATTCATTTAGATCTTTAACAACCGAGCCTATCATAATCTATAGGAGAGAATCTGAGACTGTACTTAAGGAAATCCTAAGAACCAAATAAGGTTTTACTAGAAGATAATCTTAAGAAAGCAGAACCATGGTAGACTTAGCCCACGTTCGCACGGACGTAAAAATATCGCGCACTGGATTTTCAACTCTCGGCCTTTAGCCGAGCATTGAAAATCCAACAGATCGCATCCTAGCACGTTGAGAAACACACTGTTGGATTTTCAACTCTCGGCGCTAAGCAGTGGGTTGAAAATCCATGGCGCCAAAAAAATCGCCGCGAAAAAGGGCCCGTGTGTCCCTGCCTAGGATAAAGGACTATCCTTAAATCATAATTAGGCTGTAATGTAGTAGCCATAGGAATGCAATTGAAAAATAAGTATTTAGATATTGTCACTTAGTATGTAGACAGTAATTTGTTCAAATAAGAACAGACACGTCATATCATTATTTAATCATCAAATTATGTAAGGCTAATAACTCAAAGTGTAATTTGTAACAAACAAAACATAAAACAAAATAGAAACATTCTCATTTTATTGTTGTTGCCTACCCATTCGATTCTTAATGAATCCAAAAATATAAATGCACCCATTTTGTTCGCAGACGAAGACTACCCGACGATGTTAAAACTTGTAGGAATTACGCGTATTTACAAGAAATTTACGATGCGGTGCGAGCTACGGACAGTAAGTATCCATCTATCATCACCTTAAATAATGTAGACATTAATTCTGTACACAGACATCGTTTGAACTAGATATTTGAGGCAGGCTGTATAAGCACTGAACAAAATGTATTACAGCATTTAAAAAATATATAGCGTTGATAACGGCTGATAGTTCAAATATGTCTTCACAACAATTATAACTTTGGCGTCTCCTAAGCTTAGAGACAAAGTACTTCTACTGTCTTCAATTTCCCTTCCGTATTCCATACAATTTGATGTCACAGAGAAAGTTATTTTCTTTTTTTTCCCAGAGGTGGTCAGCCAACATTTCCATTTTTCAATCTATTCTATCAGAGTGGTGGAGTACTTCGCTGGTGTTTTTGAAGTCTCTCTCATAGTCTTCTATACTGTTCCATGTGTTACTTTTATAACCGTTATCAATGATTTTGCAAACAATGTTCTAGTATTTTTGAAAACTTTTTTGTCTTATTTTCATCTAGGTATATTGTAAGTGAAACATATCCTTTTACGCAATCACCCTGACGATATGAGTTTCTAAAACCGTTGACATTAATTTCATTCCCTTTCGTTTGTAACTTTTCCGTCTGTCACGGAGTTGGCTAACTTTTGGCAGCTTGTCATAATTCAATTTTGTATGAAAGTTATATTAATAAGAGGGTTGTACGATGTCACACGGACGTGTATTTATCACAATACTGTTTGGTAGAAGTTTTCTGAAGTGTTAAAAGGGTATCATTACGGAGAGTTTCGTTGATGACACTGTTTTATTTTACAAGTTACTGTTTTAATATTTTGTAGAAAGGAAAGGTTCTTCATACAAAAATTTCTTTCGGCTTTCCTAAAAAATGGTAATAAGAATCTTCAAATCGTCTTTCCCAATTCTTGAACCCAATTTTCAACCGAATTCACCTAAAAAGTTTCCTCCATCACCCTTTTCAAACCAGAACAATCACGCCCACATGGAAATAAAACCTCGCTTCGATTCTCAAATACTCTGACGTCACACGTTCATTCCGTGTTAGCACATACAAAAGTTTGCTTTGTAACAAAGCCAACATAGGCGTCATGGCTCCGTCGCTTTGAAGTAACATTGTGTCAACATGAAGCCGAGATTCACAGTCAGACATAAATTACTGACATCTGACGACTGACAAACATGGAGTTTCAAATGGTATTTTTTTTTTAATTGTTGAATTTTTCAACACGTGCAAACAACAGTGGAACTGCTTATCTAGCTTTGATCATGATCATCATCATTCTCTTGTCCTTATCTCAAACTATTTGATGTCGGCGAAGCATGTCTTCTTCTTCCTAGTCGTCATCTTTGTAGTCACCCCCTTTGTAGGCTCATCATCTTTCACCCAGTCCATCCGTTTCTTTGGTCTTTCTCTAATCTTTTAGCCAACGACATTCCACGTGTATCTTTGAATGTTAGATTGAAAAATATGAATGAACTTGGTGACGGTAATCTTAATTTTGTAGAAAGTTGCAGAATATTCTTGATAACATATGCAGTTTTTATTAGAACTGCTAATTCGTCAAATGAGAGTATAAATGTAAAATAATATAGACTAATTTAGCATGTGTAACAATTCACGCTAATTAAGCCGCCTACATAGATAACATAGATTGTAACTACATAATTCGTGTAAATTGATCAATTACAGTCTCATATTCAGGCCGTGGTTGAATGACATTTATTATAGTGAGGGAGTGGATTTATTTATGGGTAAAAATTATCATTGTTTTTACACTTTCACTGTTATCTTTATTTTGACTAAATTCTGATAGCAATTTCAAGAGGGTTTAATTAAATGACGTTCAGTAGCGTCAACTGTACTGTCAAAAGTGTCAAAGTGCCTATATTTTCTTTAGTCGTGACTGGATGGTGAACGAATGAATGAACTAATGATAAATGTCATCATATATTTTAAATTCACTGTCGAAGTAGAGTCCTTTTGTCTCAAAGTGGCGCCAACTGGTGGCGTGAATTATCATGAAAATCCTCAGTCATCAGCTGTGTCTCCATTGCATTAAGTATGTACAATGAACATTTTCATTTAACGTTAGAGGTTATAGAATAATCTTTAAACAACAATGTCTCAAAAAAATATTTGCACATAACTTTATTCCAGAAATCAGAAAGCCATTATCAATATTGCAGTAAGTAATATGTATATTGGCAATGAATGTATATCTAAAACAGAAAATGAAAATACGCTACTGATTTGATAAATCAGCAACATTTTGTCGAAACCCATAGATAAGGAAACCAATATTGTTAATTCATCGTTGGTTGAACAATAGTAATATCCGCTGTACTGTCGAAACGCTGTGTTTATTTGTCAAGTACCAGAGGAAGTTCATTTAGATTGTTTACAATTCATTTGCTCGATCCAACCCCTTTTCAAGAAGTGTTGTGTAAATGCTAAATTATTATTTTTTCTGAAGATTGTATTAATGTAGTGTCATTTAGACATAGTTTGATGAATTTTCACAATTTCGTTCGTTATATCATAATATCGTTCTTCATTGCATAATGCATACTCAGCCTATAATGTTCCCACTGCTGGTACGCAGGCCTCCTTTCTGGGCCATAATGGAATGCAAGCTCTGTGCGGGATGGTAGATGTCATATGTCTCCTCACGATGTTTTCCTTCGCCGTTTTGAGAGCAGTGGTGATAATGACTTTTCTATGAAACAGCCGATTTATTCATCAGATGTATCCATGTTCTTATTTTGCGCGTCGATGTCCCTGCCACCCTGTATATTCTTTTTTGTTTCAACCCCAAACTCCTTAAAAATTCTATAACCCAGACAATTATTTTCATTTTTCATTCAGACAGCTTTAATGGGAACATTGCCATCCTCAAGCACTTTGAGAAGTGCTATAAAATTCTAAATTCCATTTCGTCTAGGTTATAATAAAAATGTATTAAGAGCATACGTCACCCATAACATGAGTTTTATTATATTAGCGTACTAAAGTTTCTATTGCTTGTTGCAGGTGTTAGCACTAAGGATTTTATGGCAAAATTAGGAGAATATTTAATTTTAACAGCGTTCTCACATAACTGTCGACTTGAGAGAGCTTTTAAATGTTTAGGCACCAATTTGACTGAATTTCTCACTACATTAGACAGCGTTCACGATGTGTTACATGACCAGGTAAGTGCAATCTTATGTATTCTATCTATACTCAATATTTTGCCATTTCCTAGGAAAAAATTCCATATTCATCGCAGAATTCTCACGAAACACCGAGGAAAGTGTGAAGCTTATTACGAACACTGTAGTTTCAATTCAAAGCCTTAATAAGTCTTTGTTACAAAGCACTTAAACTTATATAACGCAAAGTGAAAATATTGTAATGTTTTAAATTCCTCACTGTGTGATTTATAATATCATTCCCAGTAATATTTTTATTTAAATTGAAAATCAAAGCAATACTTCAAATATATTAAATTCTAAAACATCCACCAAAACCGTTAATGAAGAAACCAACATGATTAATCACCCCATTATACTTCCACAGGATGATGTTCAGAAAGATGAAACAATGGAATATGAAGCTAATTTCGTTTGTACGACATCGCAAGATGGAAAAATCCAGCTTCATTTGACGACAGAGAGCGAGCCTGTCGCATATATTCTAGTTGGCAGCTTGAAATCAATAGCAAGGTTGTTATATGATACACAGACGGATATAAGACTGACGAGTTATACTAACGACCCTAGGAGATTTAAGTAAGTTTAAAAGTTGGCGATAATATTGATGACGTTAAAAAGTTTGTAGATAATTTTTTTTACACGAAAAAGTATTTTTTTCAATTTCTTTTGTTTTATTACCTCTGTATATATTTCTCTGTGTAGTATTAGTGCCACCAATAGTCACGGTAATTCTGTTATGAAAAACACTACTTATTCTCTACTACTATAATCTATGATGTGCATTTAATTAAAAGCATTTAACAAAGGTGTCAGTAGCACATTTCACGGAAAAGTGACTTCCAAATTAATCATTCACTCGTGCCAGGTAATAAATTCGCTAACAACTGTAAGAATAATTAAAACAGTTTTAATTAAAATTAAAACTATCTCAATTTTGAGCCTTTAAAACCTTTGTGACGTGGAATTAACAGATGTCAATTGCACAAGCCCGATTGTTATTTTAATTATTATTAAAATTATAATTATTTAACGGGTATCCGTATTTTAACAGTAACGTTATTAAAATCGGAACTTATAATGACATCAGCAACTGCATTCAAAAATGGAAAACATATTATTTTATTCTCGTTATACCCTGTCTATTAGGTTAACCGTTTTTTGACAGCTGTCTTAAAACGTAAATATTCCAGATTACGTTAAAGTTAACTTTAAAATACGTAATAAAATAAATACATAAACTTCCTTATCTTATTGAATTGTGTTATTTATGGCTTCTTATAGATATTATAATACCGTACGTGTATCGATCAATGTATTGTGTGTTGCTGCAATCACTAGTTCCATCTGTCAAAAAACGGTTTACCTAATGGACAGGGGTCGATTAGGTAAACCGTTTTTTGACTGCTGAATTTTAAGTTTTAAATAGGTTGATCTGGTTAATTTTTGTGGGCGTTTTAAAGGTTACGCTATTTTTACACTCCTAGTATTGTTCCCGTAGTTTATGATTACACACTTGAAATCATTCTTGGTCATCAGACACACCAGCAGGCATACCTGCTTTTTCTAGTATCATATTGATGATGTTATTTATCTAAACACAAAAATTAAGAATGAATTCCAACAAAATATGATTCGAGAATAGCAAGAGCGGGCGGGGTCATCCCTTCCCAACTTGAAAATTAGTTATTATTGGAGTTTCCTCCTTCGATCAACTTCCATTAGGAAAGCGATCCCTTTTTAATTGGTTGGAAAGTTTTCTATGGAAATAAGGTGTAACTGACCTTCTCAAAGAATAATGTCTAATGCCTGTTATAATCTAAATTTTATAACAAGTCTTTAGTGTTTTTATAAACAGTGAGTGTTTTAAACTAGTCTGACGTGTTATATTACTTGTTTGTTTTGGATTTTGATCGTTTTGTGTTTTCAAGTGTGATCAGAAACACTATTTTTTCTTAATGAAAACATATCAATCAAAATGTATTTGTGTATTTTTTTTTTCTGATAAATCATCTCAAAAGTTTTCTCTCTTAATGCATACACACGAGCGGCACGTTGTCGCCGGCTGCAGTTGCCTCTGCCGTTGACGCGTGTCGTTCGTATGTGATCACCAAGTCTAAAATGTAATTTGCATTCTTTCCTTTCTTCAATTTTATTATGTTTTAGGTACGAAATAAACGCTGTGCCATTACACCAGAAGTCAAAAGACAGTGACTGCGAGCAATCAGAAGCATCTTGCATTGCCACTTCAACAAAAGTGACAGATTTGAGGATCGGAGTGGCAAGCTTCTGCAAGGCTTTCCCGTGGCATTTTGTTACTGATAAGAGATTAGAGCTGGTGCAATTGGGTATGTATTATTTTATTATTTTTCATGTTCAGATACTTCTTCTTCTACAGCTAATTTAAATTACTACTATACTGTTGATACTTTATTTGAATTTAAATAAACAAAACATTAAGATCATGAAGTTGATCATAATAGGGAAGGCTGGAGTGTAAGAAAGGAAAAATGTGCTGTAACAAATACGATTATGTACCACCAAGCCAAAACATGTCGGACATGTGTGCCGCATGTTAGATGACAATTGGGCTAAAAGAACCACCGATTGGGTCCCTCTAAACGCACGACGCCATCGCGGCAGACCAAGACGAAGATGACGGGATGAGCTTGTCTCCTACCGTAAGGACTGGCTCTGACTTGCAAAAGACAGAATTGTATGATAAAGGGAGAGGGGGGCCTTTGCCCTCCAGTGGGACACAGTGGGATACAGGCTAGTTAGATTAGAAGCTAAAACCAAACTAAAATATATTTACATCGTCACTAAAATAGCTGCTGATGCAGCGCAACGGTACACCGTTCAGTGATGCATTTCACATTTACTGCTACCTCTTTTCTAAAAGAAGTTATTCGTGTCGGAACAACTTACCCCCGGCACTTTGAACCCCGGTCTCCCATACTTTTTCTGGAACGTGACCGACTTAAGTGACTGTAATTACGGTATTATTTTTATATATGAATATCTAGTATCTGCTTAACGTTTTTTTTTGTTATATACAATATAATACATGTTGATATATGTAGATCGATAAAGTAATTGAAGTTCTATGTGCCAACATTTAGTAATATTGAAAAGTCTTTCAAGAGTGTATTCGTCTGGAATTCATTCAAGCGAATGAAATTATATTAAAGATACAAATAATAGAAGCGATAAAAGTAATAAAACTAATGAGAAAATAACCGAGAACCATAATTATAATATCTCATTCGCTTTTTCATAAAGAAAGCGTCAAAGAATATGTGAGAAATGGGTGAAGTAATAGGACCATACTTCTTTATAATACCATGATAGTGGTTTCATGGGCGATACTAAGTACCTAATAAAGTGGCCTTTAGAAGAATATTTTATTGCTCTGTAATTCAGTGGAGGCCATTCAAGGATAAGTAGAAAGATTCACGGAAAGGAAAACGAATATTCAGAACTTAGTAAAAAACGATTTGGGTAAAAAAATATCGAAATTGAAGATGTTAATCCACTTAATGAACTCAAGAAAGTATAAGATGGTAATAGTTACGCATTATATTTTTATCTGTATCTATGAGATCTTATCGTAACTTTCTGAATCTATGAATAATTAACATGAATTTAAAAACCTCTTTTAAATAGTAGCACTAGAAGAAACATTTTCATTTCTATCCATGAAATTACTCGCTTTTAATTAAAGTGGTGTTTGATGTTAAATAATTACTAAAAGGTACAGAATTTTTATATTAATATAACAAAAATGTTGTAATGTAAATACATTTTTCGTATAATACATTAATAAATATAGCCTTTCAAGGATAAAACTTGCGGTCCGCGGTGGGCGCTGAAGCAGCTGGACCGGGAGCTCCTCCTGGAAGCCTCGATCATGCAGGCCTGGGTGTCACCACCGGACAGGCCTGCTGACATCAACGACGAGGCGGAGTGGTTCCGGGAGGCCATGTTCGAAATATGCGACGTGGCAATGCCCCGGGTCCAGCCCGGACGCGCCCGGCGCCAGGTGTGCTGGTGGTCGCCGGAGCTGACGTCTCTACGCGAGGCGTGCGTGGCTGCGCGACGTCGATACACCAGGCACCGCAGGCTCCGTATCCGCCCTCCGGATACGGAAGCCATTCAGGCGGAGCTGTACGAGGAGTACAGAGCGGCGAAGACCGCCCTCCGAGCGGAGATCCTGCGGGCCAAGGGTTTGGCCCGCGAGGAGTCGCTGGGGATTCTGGACAAGAGACCCGTGGGGACGCCCCTATAAGATGGTGCGGGAGAAACTCCGCTCATGGGCTCCCCCGCTAACGCAGAGTCTCCGGCCCCAGCTCGTGGAGGATGTGGTGAGCGCTCTGTTTCCTTCGCGAGGGGAACATACTCCCCCGCCCATGGCTCCGCCTCCTGTGGTGCCAGATGCGGACCACACCACCGACGACGACGACGATGCTCCGGAGGTGACCGAGGTAGAGCTGAGAGTGACGGTACGTAGGCTGAATGCCAAAAATACCGCCCCAGGACCCGACGGCTTACCTGGAAAAGCCTGGGTTCTGGCCTTGGAGGCTCTCGGGCCTCGACTAAGGGGGCTACTAAGTGCATGCTTGGAGAGGGGCCGGTTCCCACTACTTTGGAAAACGGGGAAACTGGTCCTCATCAAGAAACCGGGGCGCCCTGCGGACTCTCCATCCGCTTACCGGCCCATCGTGCTGCTCGACGAGGTGGGCAAGCTCTTTGAAAGAGTTATTGCAGACCGCCTTGTCGGGCGGCTGGTGCGGGTGGGGCCGGATTTGGCGGAAAGTCAGTTTGGTTTCCGCAGGGGGCGCTCTACGGTGGACGCCATCATGTGCGTGCGAGCCCTCACGACGGGGGATGCCGTGGCCCGGGGTGGGGTTGTCTTGCCGGTGTCTCTAGACATCGCCAATGCCTTCAATACCCTGCCCTGGAGTTGCATCAGGGAGGCACTCCGGTATCACCGGATGTCGATATACCTCTGTCGCATTGTCGAGGCCTATTTGACGGACAGAGTCGTCATCTACCCCGGTCACCGGGGAGAGTGGAACCGGCGAGAGATGTCGTGCGGTGTCCCACAGGGATCGGTCCTGGGGCCGCATCTGTGGGATATCGGGTACGAGTGGGTGCTGCGCGCCGACCTCCCTAGCGGCGTCAGCGTGGTTTGCTACGCTGACGACACGCTGGTCCTAGCGCAGGGGAGGTCGCACCAGGCGGCGGCCGAAATAGCGACACGCGGGGTTGCGATAATCGTTGAGAGGATCCGGCAATTGGGACTCGAGGTGGCCCTGCACAAGTCCGAGGCCATGTGTTTTCATGGTCCTCGGGACGTGCCACCGTCGGGTTCCCAAATAACGTAGGAGGGGTTCACATCGGCGTCGAGTCGACGATGAAGTACCTGGGACTCGTCCTCGACAGCCGGTGGAACTTCGTGGCGCATTTCCGACGTTTGGCTCCCAGACTGGAGCGAGCCGGGGCTGCCTTGAGGCGGCTCCTGCCCAATCTAGGGGGTCCAAACGCCTCCTGCCGGAGGCTATATGCGGGGGTCGTGCGGTCCATGGCCCTTTACGGGGCACCGGTGTGGGCGCGTTCCTTGAGGCGGCGACCAGTCCGCCGGTTGAACGCGTCCCAAAGGGTCATGGCCGTCCGGCTGATCCGAGGATACCGCACGGTCTCCGCTGAGGCGGCGAGCCTCCTTGCCGGATTGCCGCCATGGGATCTGGAGCCGCAATTGTGGCACGCCACAATTGCGGCGATAAGTCCCCTCTTTGAGGAGTGGCTGGAGAGGCGCCACGGCACCCTCACCTTCCGCCTGACGCAGGTCCTCACCGGACACGGTTGTTTCGGGAGGTTCCTGTTCAGGATAAGGCGGGAGGAAACGCCAGGGTGTCACCACTGTGTGGATCGTCCGGAGGACACGGTGGAGCATACGGTGGAAGTCTGCCCGGCTTGGGCGGAGCACCACCGCGTCCTCGTGGCGGCGATCGGCGGCGGCGATCTCTCGCGTCCGGCCCTGGTCCAGGCCATGGTACGGAGCGAGAGTACCTGGGAAGCCGTCACCTCCTTTTGCGAAGCAATAATGCTCGCAAAGGAGGAGGCGGAGCGCGTGAGGGAGAGGCAATCTCTGCGCCCTCACGCCCCTAGTCGCCGCAGGAGACGCCCTGGACGTCGGGAGTCACCAGCCGACTCCCGGCCACCGTAGGCGCGGGCTTGCGGGCGGCGAGCAATAGGCAGCTCGCCGCCCGGCAAGGACCAGGCCCGAGTCGACGGCGCGTTGTGTTCCACGCGCGCCTCAAAGAGATGTCAGCACAAACTGACGGGGTCCGCTAGGGCCGATGCCTGCCAGGGCCGCGGGTTGTTCGAAAGAGATACCGTGGTCCCTGGCATGGGCAACTGAAGGAACACGGGTGGGTTTTAGTCAGTAAAAGTCTGACACGCCCTCCTGCTCCGCCCAGAGCGGGAGAAGTCATATGATGATTTCCCACCCACAAAAAAAAAAAAAGGATAAAACTTGCGAGCAGAAATGGAATTCTCACCATATTGCGTAGGTGTACTTGGTAATCAGGATTTAAAAGTTATTTATATACAAGTCAAGGGATACATTTTAATTACTATTAAAGATCGTTCTATAAAAAATATGGAAAAACTTGAAACTAGGTAAAAGTCGGAGGAACACGAACTCAAGGCAACATTATTAACAATTAATTCTTTTTTTTTTACAAAACGTTGCCCCACACTAGGAATTAAATTAATTCTGTATCGTGGGCGCGTTTACAAACATTTAAACTCACATACACAAACAGCCAGACCCGGAACAACTACCTGTAGGCAATACAAATATTTGTTCCGTGCGGGAATCGAACCCGCGACGTTTTATTATTAACCCCCAGTCTGATCCTGTAATAGAAAAAAAAAAAAAACATTAAAAAGATTTAATATGATCACAAAGCTACAGAAGAATATATTTCCACGCCCGAGGAAGTAGTGTAAAATACAATATGAACCAACTCATGAATAACTCGGTACAATTTTTCATATCAACCGTTTGTCCGTGAATAGAATTCTATAGCGGTATTTCTAAAAATATCTGCGTCTGACCTAGAGCCGGAAATATTATTTACATTTTATTGATTTATGATCTTCGGACGCTGTATTTATTACATAGCTAGATTACGTACGCCTTCAAATGAAATGTTTGTAACTGGAATAATATTACACGATGAAATTCAAAATTAGATTGATTATACCTTTATGATGTTATTGTGCTTGGTCAGTATAAACCAAAATTCCAAATTTAATGATGATGCTTATACGAGTATGCCTCATTCGTATAAACCATCTATTTTGGATTCGGAGTTACCGTTCAAATTGGATTTGCGTTCGCTGAAAATGTCAAATGTCGCAGAGTGGATTGTCTATTTTTAATTTGTTCTAGATTTGATTGTGGAACATTGTTCTTTGTTAGGTCATTTATAGTATCATCATCAATCATATTGACAACCACCATCTCATGATGTATTACCATCATTACAATCTTTGAAACTTACAACTAGCTCTTATGAAAAAATGTAATTTAAAAGTTCTCCAAGAGATTTATTATAATCAGTGTTTGCTTAAGTAATAAAACGTCCATTAACAGTATTCATCTCTTTTCTTTAACACTTCGTTGGCACCGTCGTGCTGTCAAGTCCCCGTTGAATCGAGATTTTCCTCGGTAAAGCCATTAATTATTTATTTTCCCACAGGATTTCTGCTTCCATATTCTTGAATAAGGTTTATTTTGTAAAAATCCAGCTGGGAATTGAAATGAATAATGTCCACTGCCCAGATGCCTATAAATGGTCTAAGTAAAAGCATTCCACCAAAAATCGGTAATTAATTTCAAAAGGGTCGGAGGAAAAAAGTTCGTTGGAAATCGTTTATCTGCTTAATCTTATTGAATACTTGAAGGTCATGAATATTTGGCGTTAGATTCTCAAAAATCTGTGTTCAAAGGGTTCTTAATAAATTGCGAGTACTGAAGTAAACGTTTATGAATAATTTAGAATTAAATGGTTATTAATCTGAGTGCCTATAAGAGGGCTTTTTCTGTAGACTATTTTCTTAAAAAGATATCCAATACCAAACCTTGTTGTGATTATCTTCATGGCGTTTTCGCCAATAAAGCCTCTAAGGAAATAAATGGGAAAGTTGACCAGTTACTGTGAATTACTGTCTTGTTTCTACCCAACACTTGATAGGGTTCTCATAATGGAGTCGTTAAATAAACGGCAACTCAAAGTGATTATCGGCAAAAGGACTTTTACTATGGTACCTTCATTTCCTTGCCTTTGTTGGTGCCCATAATAGTTAACGAGGGTACAAGTACCCACTTTTGAAGATTATGTTGTCAGTAGTTTTTGGTAGATCTTGGAAACTTTGGGTAGTCTAGAAACTTAGAAAAAAATTGAAAAATAAATAAAAACAAGCAAATATTTGCACATTGAAATGCTGTAGGTTGATGATTGCAATGATTTGACCAAAGTAAACTTAAAATAAAATAATATTCATTCAGGTATATGTAAATATAGAATCTATAGCTAACTGTTATTGTCCCACTGCTGGGAGGCCTCTCTCTCTCTCTTTTCCACACATACATACATACACAAACTCACCCCTTTGTTCTAAGGGGGTAGGCAGAAACGACTTCTTCTTCCCAGCGAAAGCATTTGGTGAAGGGCGGGCGTTTTGGGGGACTGTCTTATATAATTTTAACGTTCGAAAAGTGCTGATTCTAAGCCTAATTTGAATAAATGACTTTGAGTTTGATTTTGTTTTGACAAAACGCCGCCTGTTACGATTTACGAGCTTTTCCACACAATTTTGTCTTTTAAGCTGAACATTAAAATAGATCATATTCATACATTATGTGAAGTCATTCCTAAAGGAATTTATAAAAGTCAAAATAAATAAAAAAATTGAAGATATTCATAATGCTTTATGTATTCATAAATTATAAGAAGACACTCAACTAAATTGAAAATTATTATTAAAGAGAAGAAGCCTAAACTTAGCGCACTAAATTTAATTTATAGAATTAATCAGACAATCAGAATTGTATAGGAACGTCTCAAAGCAAGCTCTTTATGTACTGAAGAACAATCTATACATATGTATAATAAAATAGTAACGAAATCAAAACTGTACATTGAATATTTTTGAAAAATTAAATTGTTACGAGGTGTGGCAACGAGTCTGATGCCGAAACCATAATTTTTAACCGACTTCAAAAAAGGAGGAGGGGTCGTTGTCAAAAACGAAAATGCGGTGTCAAAATCTGAAATAAAAGTTATTTTTCACTTTGTAGTATTTTGTTTGGAAGTCGGTTTGTGTTTTTTTGTAAAAAAAGTTTTTATTCGAATGTTTGTCCGTTTGTCTGTATCTATTTTCCGGATTGGCGCTAAAACGGCTGAACAGATTTGTATGTAATTTAGCACACAGTTGGTTCATAACCGGGAGTAACACATAGGGTAGGGATCCTGATAGTACATTTCCGCGAGATATTTTCCGACATAGACAAAACACGTAGGAGATAGCGGGACGAGCTGGATAGGTTCCGTCAAACCTGGAAGGAGGACGCGCGGGCTCGCGAACGATGGAAGGAGTGAAGGAAGGCCTTTGCCCAGGAGCGGGACGGGTTCCTTCTATTTGGCAGAATCTTGATACTCCGATTTTTATTTGGCATAACTCACATGGCATAATCATATTTAATCGAATATTTTTAAGGCATAAAAAATAATTAAGCATAACTTTTGTTTGGCAGAATATTTACGTGTCCGAATTTACAATGGCATACTTTTATCTTGGCAGAATTTTGTTTCGCATAATTACCTTTGCCATAATTAATATTATGCATAATTTTGTTTAGCATAACATTTATTTAGAGATACGATTATTTGGTATGGGTGCATATTTGAACATATATGGAATAAAACTGATAATTTAAATAAAGTAAATTTATGCTGTCGAATGGTTAGATAACCTACGTGCAATGTATTTAAAATCGAATGGTCTGCAAAAGTGACATAGAATGTTCTAAATATAGCATGTATTGGTAGCATTTTCAATATTAAATTAAATTTGTGTCATAAAAAGTCAATACGTTGTGCTGCAAAATTTTGTGACAGAAACGAATCGCTGCGAAACCGACTTTACGCAGTCTTGTCTGCCCTACCCCTAGAGTGTAATTTAAACCCGCGTAGACGCGGAGGGGTAGGGCGGCCCGCGAGCTGAGGAGCAGGTGGTTTGAAGGCCCGCCACCGCGGCTGAGGCTGGCCGGCGAAGCCGGCCAGCAAGCCGAAGCTGCGGTGGTGAGCGTTAAAACCATCTGTGACGATAAGCTCGCGTGGCGCCGCCCAAACCCCGCAGCGCCGGAGCCGTGACAGAAACAATGCTCGCTGCATGTTGCATGCCTGCTTGCATGCTGCATGCCTGCTGCATGTTGCATGCCTGCTTGCATGCTGCATGCATGCTGCATGTTGCATGCCTGCTTGCATGCTACATGCATGCTGCATGCATGCTTTCACAATCAACTGTTTTATTGAGTAAATACATGCAGAATCAACTGTTTTATTGAATAATGATAATTAAATAATAAATAAAACAAAATATATAGACAATTTAGGTCAAACTAATCTTAAATTAGCTCCAATTGCCTTCAAAAATCCAGTTTCAGTGTAATCCGACACTTTTAAATGACTTTCTTCTGACTTTTCCATATTTAATATTAATATACATTAACTTGATTTTGATCAACACAATAAAACGATTTGACAAGGAACTAATAAAAACTACCTCCCACTGTAAAACTAAAAATAAATGATTTCATTAACGCCTGATCAGAAAGAGGTAGCAATTAACGTTATCGTCGCATGTGTGTGGCGAAAAAAATCAGTTCTGCCTTTTAATGACTATCGATATAAAATGTATGCCAAAAGACGATTCTGACTGTGAATTTTCTGCGATATGATGGTTCTGCTTTTTAATTATTATGGATATAAACATTATGCCTAAAGATGATTCTGACTAACAAAATTATGAGTTTTGAATGTATGACAACTGAGTGTATGCGAAATGATTTTCTGCGAAATGAAGTTTATGCTATCCGTTGTTATGCAAAACAATATTATGACGTAAAAAGTTCTGCTATAAAAGGTAGACCCGAGCGGGACAGGGTAGGCTAGTAAAAAAAAAACATTTTGGAGTAAAAAAACAAAAGTTGTAATAAGGTTCTAAAATTAAATCTGTGTCAACTGCAGGATAAAGGAAGTAAAAAGTATAATAAAAATAATAAATTCTACAACTAGATAATTTTTCCAAGGAACTACGTCGTGGACTACAGTAGATGTGGGTTAAGTAGTTGTAAAACTAAATTTTTATTCACCTCTAAAAATTTTAGCGTCCTTGGTAGTTGCTGCTAAAAATTTTATGAGCATTTTGTTATGTTACCCGCAAAATATTGTCTGCAGAAATACCTACTCGCAACTTTCGCTCCGTAAACTAGAAGCTTTGAACAACGTGCTATGATAAATTTTAAAATCATAACATGCTTAAAATTAAGGTATAATATTATGATTTTGAGCAGTGGTGGCCCAGAGGTATCGAGTTTTTAGGTTGTGAGTTCGAATCCAGACAGGCACTTTACTTTGAGTATTTACCTTCATCACCACTGCTCTCAAAACGGGGAAGGAGTACATTGTGAGGAATAAAAACAAAAAATTCGAAGACATATAACATCCACCCGCACTGGGCCCGTATGGTGGATTTTGGCGCACTCCCTAGAGGAGGCCTGTGTCCTGTGTCCCAGCAGTGGGAACATTGTAGGTATCATGTTATGATGACCAGCCTGTAACTGCAGGATAAAGGCCGCTTTTCACATAGAGGAGGCACGAGCGTTGATCACCATACCATACTTACGTTTTGGCGATTTGATATACAGAGTGTAAGGGACATCGACGTGTCAGGTCTATTAATTCAACACACGATTCTAGATCCCTTAGCGTTGAAGTCTCGGTTACAGTTTGCGCGCTGATGTCCCAAACACCTTGTAGAAGTCCTCATATGCCTAGTCATTTCCCTACTATATTGGGGTCGGCGTCCAGTCTAACCGAATGTAGCTGAACACCAGTATTTTCTTTTGAGCGACTGCCTATCTGGCATCCACAACCCGGTTACAGGGTAATACAATATCCCTTGATAAGACTGATTTCCCCTGTAGAAGTACAGGTTTACATTTACCTTTTTCCATTGTATGTCAGTGATGTTCCAAATAAACTTAAACGTACAATAGTATAGAAAAAGTCTAATTAGTACTAAACCGAGATTCAGCCCTTCGTGCTTAAAAAGAAGGCCTCATAATTTTAGTACCAACGTGATAAATAAATCACAAAATGTCAAAACAAGGGAGGCTTATTCGGGAACACAATTTGACGAATTGCCTCAGATGAGGACACTGAACAAATACTTATTAATGAGTGTACTCGTATAAAGTTACAAATGTGCGTTACATTTACCAAAATAATCGTCAGAAACAGAAACAGTTCAAAATGTAACGCTTCCATTCATCATTTTGGTTAGATTTTCTTCCTGTCTGCGTAGATTGTACTCAATACATTTGTCAACGATCATTGCTGAATTGTTTTTGCTGTCCGGCACAGCAAATTAGAGAAGAGGAATCATATTTTTGTTAAGTGTGATAAGCTGTGAACACTATGCAAATCACATTTATGTAGGTTTAGAGATAATTTATTTATTTTCACTTAAAATTAAATACAAAGTGGTTACATCTTAATAATATCCTATTTGCCTCTGGGGTGTTGGCGAAGTTACAAATACAAAATACAAAAATATTTATTACTTCTCAAACATTGGGTCATAAATACACTGAGTCTTCCCCAGTAAGTTACAATAGTACTTGTGTCGGAGCTGTCTCGCTCTTCCCTTAAGTGGTATCCTAACAATGAAAATGAAGTCAAAGAATAGAATAAAATACAATTATTTTTTTTTTTAGTAAGAACTAAAGTTCTTAGTAATGGATTACAATCTAGCCTAACAGAGTAATAGGCAATTTAAATCTAACTTAATATTTTATGAGATAGATTATGTTATAATTAAGAATAGTGTCAATTTGTACTTTTACACAGTTTCGGAGCACTTTTTTAGGGTCTGATAATTGATAAAACACTTTGTTCATGTGTTACATGTATGTATAGCACCATAAGCATCGCACTATTATTCATTCACTATATAAATACTACATTAACTCAAATGGTTTAGTTCTCTTTAGCCTACGCACTAAGTCCGTGTGGTTTAGGAACTGAATTGCCTCGACATTCACATGTCGGTGAAGTCTGTGTTCGTGGGCTTCAGCAAATTTTTGAATGATGGTGGTGACGAGTTCCATTTTAGGGTTACGGTGGAGGTCGTCGTTTCTAATGTACCATGGAGCAATTACAGCATCCCTGAGTTTTGGAATTGTTGGATTATTTTAACGTTACTTCGTTTAGTACAGCCCCAAATTTGCACTTATGGCAAGTCCAAATTGGCATAAGAATATGCTTGTATATTATAATTTTATTATGTATTGATAGCCAGGATTTCCTTCCGAGTAACCAATACATACTTTTATAACGTATGTCGAGTTCCTGTGTTTTCCTTTTTGACGTGAGATTTCCAACGCAGTTTGGCGTCACAAGTTATGCCAAGGTATTTGGCTCTGTTAGCTTATGGCACTTGCATGCCGTTTATATAGATTGGCTAGTAATCCCAGTGTTTGTTAGTGAAGGCAATATGAATTGATTTTGACTCATTCAGTTTGATCTTCCGCTTTTGTGTCCAGTCATAAACTTTGACAGCTAGTTTAGATAGCTTTTTCACAACTAGTTGAACTTTTTCTACTGCTTCTTTGTGGCTTGATCCGGTAGCCATAATAGCAGTGTCATCTGCAAAGGTCGCAATTGTGTTGTTTTTCAGCTCTGGGATGTCACATGTGTATAGCAAGTAGAGGAATGCTCCTAACACACTTCCTTGTGGCACCCCAGCTTTCAAAGAAAGCCAGCAAAAAAGAAATGATAGTTAATTAATTCCACATACGAATACGTGCACTCCTTACACATCGAGAGCTGCTTAATTAATTAATTAACTATCATTCCTTTTTTGCTGGCTTTCTTTGAAAGCTGGGGTGCCACAACGAAGTGTGTTCATGTTTCTTAAGTTTTGTTTTAAATATGTAAATACTATCACAAACCGCGTTTCATATTTTCCCTCTTCTTAGTGCAATTGCTTACAGGCATAGTCATTTACGGCTACCACGCCGCGCGCCGGCAGGCTTTTTATGAGCAATTTTTGTGTAAACAAATTCAACAAACAAAAAACAAATATTCATATTCCCTTGACTGTTACGCTCCAGTTTAGTTTTTCGGTATTCTAACTAATGTATTAGTAACGTTAGCTTGACAAACAATATTACACTTGATGTTCCCTTTGGTGGTTGCAAAAACTAATTTATTCGAGGTCAGCTATTTCAAGGCTGTGGAAAATTTATTGTCTGACATTGTCACGATGTACTTAATGTAATTGTTGCTGTGTTCAAATAATGAAAGGGGGTGACGTAACAATAGTGAAAGCATTAAACAACGTCCTTTTGACCTAGTATTTAATCTCTATTTGTTTTAGGTTTACAATGTAATGTTTTAGTTGTATGTACAGACGCCAGCAGGTCAAGCTACCCGAAACTGTCAAATTTTCCCAATCAACCTTGAACCTTAATGCTTTAGCAATAACGTTGAAAATGTATTAAAGAAATTTGACAGATTGTAGTAGCTTGATGTGCTGGCGTCTGTACAATGTAAAAATGTTTGACTGACAACAATTTTATATAAGTTTAAGTAATGTTTGCTCCTTTTGGCGTGCCAGTTTGATTTGTGGCTTGGTTCGTTCATTCAGTTGATGACGGTTGCGTTCGTGTGTTAAGTTGAAGGAGAGTGCGTTCTTATTCGTATATTAGCAATGCTACTTTATCTTTTACTTACATAACTCATCATCTGCCTAACGACACGGCACGACACGGCACGGTTGGCGCACAGGCTGAGCGATCGGCTGCTGCGCTGCGTGTCGCGGGTTCGATTCCCGCATGGACAAATATTTGTATTGCCTACGGGTCTGGCTGTTTGTGTATGTGAGCTTAAATTTTTGTAAACGTACCTACGATACAGGAGTAATTCCAAGAAAAAAAAACCTATGTTATATATATTTTTTTTTTTTTTTTTTTGGGATGGGAAATCATCAAATGACCCCTCCCGCTCTGGGTGGAGCGGAAGGGAGTGTCAGACTCTTACTGACTAAAACCCACCCATGTTCCTTCCTTCGCCCTTTATGTTCCGAGGCAGCGGTAACCCTTTCGGACAATCCCGCTGACCCGGCAGGCTTCGGCCCTAAGGGGCCCCTCTGATTATGCTGACATCTCTTTGAGGCGCGCGTGGAACACTTACGCGCCGTCCGGCACGGGCCTGGTCCTGATCGGGCGGTGAGCTACCCATTGCGCTCCGCCCGCAGGCCCAATCAACTATAGCTTAACCTTAGATCGAACAGGGCAGCTGTATTTTATTTAGCCACGAGCCTTGTTTACTTACATAAACATTATCTTTATTTATCCGCCTATTTAACGGTCTGTATTCTGTTTATCAGGTGCTGGTTTCATGCGTCTCTTTGGAACCTACCTCGCATCCCACGGTTCCTCACTCGGCACTTACTTCAGGTTGCTGCGCCCAAGAGGAGTTCCTCTCGACTTTCGCGAGATCCTGAAGAGAGTTAATACTCCTTTCATGTTCTGCTTGAAGGTGCCTGGGTCTTCGTCTCCGGCTGAGGTAAGTGAATCAATTCATTTTTAGACTACATTTCAACTGTGTTCAGTAAAATCCTATCCTACTAATCCTATTTATTATAAAGGCGAAAGTTTGTATGGATGGATGGATATTTGTTACTCTTTCACGCCAAAACTGCAGAACGAATTTGCATGAAATTTGGCACACAGATAGTTTATAACCAGGATTAACACATAAAAAAATTTTTATCCCGATATTCCCACAGGATCGAAACTTATGCGAGTGAAATCGCGGGCGCAGCTAGTTTCCCATAAAATTAGATTTAGGCACAATTGCACATTCTACCAGCAATCTACAAATTTTATTTTTTTGGAAGCAAACCACCAAAAAAATATCAAGAAAAGAATACTTGTATTCTTGTACTGCAGTGCGATTCTGTAACCATCTCACCGTGAAAACTTAGGTGAAGTGAGCGTGGAGTGAGCTGTCATTCCAACTAAGACTAGGGATTGACACTATTGACAGCTCACTCTAAGCTCACTTCACCTAACTTTTCACGGTGAGATTTTTACAGAATCGATCGGCTGGTCTGGTTCGTTTGATCGAAGCCCACGTTTACACATCATTCAAGCGGATAGGTAATGGCAGAAAAGTAAACCACAGACTAATTTTTGACTAGAGACATGTACGTACGTACAGACGCCAGCAGGTCAAGGTACCCGAAACTATCACATTTTCCCAATCAACCTTGAACCTTAATGCTTCAGCGATAAAGTTGAAAATCTATTAAAGGAATTTGACAGATTGTAGTAGCTTGATGTGCTGGCGTCTGTACCCATACGTTTTTTTTAATTAAACGAAGGTCAAAACCATAGATAGAGAGCACCTTCAAAATAAATATTTGACCTAGACAACTAAGGACTACAGGGGCCCTAGATTACTTAATTTAGATTCATCATCTGCCTAGCCTTTTCCCAACTATGTTGGGGTCGGCTTCCAGTCTAATCGGATGCAGCTGAGTACCAGTATTTTACAAGGAGCGACTGCCTATCTGACCTCCACAACCGAGTTACTATGTAATACGAAACCCCTTGGTAAGACTGGCCGTCAGACTTTCGAGCTTCTGACGACCCGTAACGACTGTCAAAGATCCACAAACGACAGCCGGGACCAACGGCTTAACATGCTTTCCAAGGCACGGAGGGGTCTTAGTATCTGAAGATGGTCACCCATCCACGGAACAACCGCGGCAAGCGTAGCTTAACGCGTAGCGTAGATCGACCCGTGCGGCTGTTATTACTTAGCCACAGGCCCCTCTTACTTATTTAATTTAGATTAACCAATGCAAATCTAATACACCGTTCAGATCGAAAGCCGAGAAAAGGAAAAGACAGGATGAAATTCCAGCCAGCATAACCACCATCAAAATCAGCACCCTAATTGAGTAACGCACTATCAATCATAATCTGAATAATTTTGTAGGATATTGCTAAACCATTGCTTCATGAGTTCAAAAAAATATGTCTGCTCAACAAAGTAAACAATGCAATGAATGTTGTTGAACTGTCAAAATGAAAGTCATTCCTACTGTTAGTGTGTTACGCAATTGGCTAGTTGACTATTTTTTTTTTATTATTTAAATTTAAGCTTTTTTACCTCACCAATAGCTTGGTATAATCAGTTTTTTAATATCTTCGGAAATGAAAAAGATATAAGCGTTTAAAACTCTCAATTAGACAGAGAGGGAAATACTGAATTGTGACATCATAGTTCAGTATCGCCATATAAATTACATGCAAAACTTCGTTTTGCGAGAAAGAGATAGACAAAAAGCTTTTATAAGTTATACGTTTTTTATTTATCGACCGATTTCAAATTTGATTTCGAATTCTGTTATCGTATTACGCATGTGAATATATTATCTACTAGAATATATAGTATTAAATATCATGCAACTACCCAATTACCCCGTGGGCTAGCCTTATAATAACGAAAGAAAAAAACTGAACAAACTTTAAAAGAAATAAACGAAGAGAGTTTCTATTTAATTTGAGGATTTTTTAATTAGAATTCGCTTGCGTCGTGGAAGGAAAAAATATTAAGAAGTTAATGAACATTTGCTATGCTAATCTTGGAGATGGAGCTTAATTAGTTGCTTGTACAGAAGAAAACAGATTAAGATGACTGATGAGTTTCATTTTGTTATCGTACCTAAGTATACCCCATCCATGGTAAACCGGTTTTTGAAAGACGGAACTAGTGATTGCAGCATCACGAAATACATTGATTGATACACGTACGGTATTATAATGTCTGTATGAAACCATAAATAAGATAAGGCAGTTTATTGTATATTTATTTGATTATGCATTTTAAGGTTAACTTTTACGTAATTTTATGTAATGTGTACGTTCTAAGATAGCTGTCATAAAACGGTTAGCTAAATGGACCAGGTATAGGTAATTTTGAGATTATAGCCTTTTTGGTGCTTACATGTAACTTTTATGAATACGTTGAAACGTAGATGAATTGATGAATTACGAGACAACCGTTAATTTATATAAAGAATAAGAAAAAGAATAGAGGCGTCAGATGTGGCTGGCAAGCCAAGAGACAAGGAACAAATGTAGAAACGTAGAACCATGTTCTAGGAATAATTATCGAAGTAATATGACAAACTGTGGTTTACTCGTCCCAGTACTGAGAGCTCGTGAAGGTCTCACAGTACTATGGAAGAGGTACTTCAATTAATAAAAGACATATTTACTTTTAAAGCCTAATTATTGAAATAATCGAACCATTTTATATGATGATATACTTGTCAGCTCACGAACATAGATACATAAACATAATCAGCCTATAATATTCCCACTGCTGGGACACAGGCTTCTTGTCTTCGAGAGGGAGTGGGCTATAATCTCACTAAGCAGACTCCTATTGTTTTCTGCCTTCTAAATTCGTAATGGCGTTTATCTCATAATTTAGAGCCCATCTAATCCTTACTATATACGAGTATGTATTCGTATTTAATATTACTATATATAAACGCGAAAGTGAGTTTGTTACGATTTCAAGCTAAAACGGCTTAACGGATTAGGATGAAATTTGGCACATACGTAGACTATGACACGGAGAAGGACATAGGCTTCTTTTTATCCTGGATCACAGACACAGATATTTAGGGTAACCATTCAAACTATTGAACACTATTCAAGTCCTATACTTACCAAGTTATAAGTAAATTATGTTCATAATAGCATTTATGTTTTATTTCTTTAGTCTCTTTAAGTCAGTACCCATTTAAATAATAAACAAGTAATCTTTGAAATGACAAAATGTTATCCGGAATAATCTCATCTTCATCGTTTTTAACAACATTTTGTCGGCGAGGAAACGGAAGTGTCGCCAACTTCTAATTTATTACTCTCGATTTTCCAACGTTCTACAAAGTTATGACAAAATTATTATACTTTGAAGTTATTTTCTTCCTGTTTGCGATTTGAAAAGGGTCAATATTAACACTTGATAAGGTATATTAAAGAACAGTTTGAAAATAAGGTTTCCTGAACTTTTGACGGACCAAGTAGGTAGTATAGATAAAAATAGAGACAGTAAGAAAACACTATTAATGAACTACGAGGATGTTGCTGCACCGACACACAAGCAGAGAGCTGGTGGACCTTGTCACCGGGGCCGCAGGCAGTCCAAGGAAGCCATGCCATCATTAGATGGCAAGCTAACCAGGCGTTTACTATGCCTGGACAGGAAAGGCCTGCGCCTGGTAACGTGGATCCTCGTTACTAGGAGACGGGACACTGCTCCCTAAACAAACACTACCACACAATAGGCATAAAGGACAGTCCTCTGTGCAGGGAGCCTGAGGAAACCTTTGCTCGTGTGCTCTTTGCACAGGCGTCACCCAGATTAGGTCAGAAACCCTCGGGACAACCAGATCTTACACAGATGTTCTCAACAGGCCAGGAGACGTAATCAATTTCTGTAGGGAGGTCCCTATAGAAATTGATTTTAATCTGGGTGACGCCTCGCCTCCATCTCAAAGCCGCCATGGCCCATGCTCAAAGGTCCTCTTGAAGGACTAAGTGCAGAAACCAAATCCATAACATAGAAGGATGTTGCTGGCAAAACACTCGAGGCGATTCAAATTGCAGCGGTTGCTAGCAATAATGACTACGTGTTTATAAAAAAACGTTTTGAAATCCCGCTTATATTCTTATACAAATTCGCGGATGACTGTTTCGGTATCTACATTTAGGCCCGTATTACAGTACCTCACTCAAGCTCCTCACTCGCCATTTGATTGGTTGAAACTAGTTTTAAGTCATGCTTGAGTCTTGAGTGAGGTTCTGTAATACGGGAGCCTTAGTAATGTCAAATTAATGTTAGATTTATGAAGCTCTAAAAGTATTAGTTCCTTAGGTACTTTCAAAAACTTTATAACATAATCAGCCTATAACATTCCCACTGCTGGGACATAGGCCTCCTCTCTGTGAGAGGGAGTGGGCCGTAAATCACCACGCGGGCCCGGGTTGGTAGATGTCACGTCTTCGAATTTTTGGTTCTAGGCCATGTCGGTTTCCTTACGATGTTTTCCTTCACCGTTTAGAGAAACTTGATAAAACCAAAAAAAAAAAGTTTTTTTTTAAGGAATCTACGATCGTCATGTTATTTTACTCGTACATAAACATGAATGAACAACACAACCATGTAAGCTATCATCACAGCAGAATTGATGTTTGGATGTTCCTACACCCTTTCCATAACACAATGGATCCCAGACACATGTAACCAAACCCACAGTAACTATGTTTATCCGCTTTTCTTTGTCCCCCACCCTTCAAAACACTTCGAATTCAAGAGCAGCCCTTTGTAGGGAGGCACTTTACCAAGTTTGCATACAATATAACGTTCCGAATGGACACCGTCGAATTATTTGCTCACTGACCAAATTTGTTTAGGTGTTTCGTAGATAAGATCAATACAAATACACTTACAAAGGCCGTGATTAAACCCTGTTTCAATATTGATGGTTCATCCGTGTTAAGATGATTACAAAGGCCTATGATAGAAGTGGGATTATGGAAATAATTGGGGGTTTGTTTGTTTTCGAAATTGTTTTATGATGGAATCTTGGGTGGTTTTGTTTTTGTTTTTAGTGTCAAGAAAACAGTGTGGCTCAAGGTGGACAGAGAAAAGGAGAAAATTGAAAATTCAAATTTCGTAATCATATTTTTAGAAACTCTCGTTTCGTAGATTACGTGACTTACTTACTTAAATCTAACAGTAAAAAGTTTTTCTTGCAACCTCGTATCTCTTAGTGGGATTATTTCAATTCCATTATTAGAATTCTCGAAGCACACTCAAAAATAAAGATTATGATAATTTATGTATGAATTTATTGTATAATTATATGTAAAGAATACACCACAGTACCATTAGTATTGTCTTTTCTTCTGCCTTAATCCATCAAAGGTTATCTTGAAAAGATCGCTTTTAGCGATAAGACCGCCCATTGTGTCAGCCCTTATAAAATGTCTACATTTATATCTGTCATTTTTTTGTCGTACATAATAAAGAATATTCTATATACTTACAGCTATGCAGTAAGAGAGGGTCGCCGCTTAGTGCAATTAAAATGATAAATCTATCAAATGCTTCGGATAAAGAGATACAGAGGCAAGTATATCTTTGCCAGGGCCGCGGGTTGTTCGAAATAGATACTGTGGCTCCTGGCATAAGCAACTGAAGGAACACGGGTGGGTTTTAGTCAGTAAAAGACGGACACGCCCTCCCGCTCTGCCCAGAGCGGGAGAATTCATATGATGATTTCCCACCCAGAAAAAAAAGGCAAGCATATCGGGTGATTTAAGTCAAGGTATTTAGTTTGTATGAAAATTAACAAAAAATAAGAATTCATTAATGTGTCCGTAATGAAAAATGCTTATTTCCATGATCTGCAGTGCGATTCTGTAACCATCTCACCGTGAAAACTTAGGTAAAGTGAGCGTGGAATGAGCTGTCATTCTAACTAATGCTAGGGATTGACACTATTGAAAGCTCACTCTAAGCTCACTTCACCTAACTTTTCACGGTGAGATTTTTACAGAATCGATCGGCTGAACATCTTAATACTTCTAACCTTAATTCATCACGATAACATCAGGAAAACTCTTAGTAAATAAGTTCATCATAGCCGAGTACTCGTCTGAAGTCCCCGTCAAGAGTTCCGTGTACCAAAAATCTGGTCGAAGTTTATTTATGTCGTCCGGAAATCTATAATTTTTTCATTATTTTATATTTCAAGCGCGTTTACGTAATCAAAACAAGAACATACAAAGCCAATACTGCACATAATGCTACTTCAGCATATTTTCTGTTGTTTCCCCAACATGCATTATAACAGACCCTCTCAAACTTGGCGTTCGCCCCCTTGCTCTGATTACGTATCAACAAAGGGAAACGCTGGCTAGACAAAAGCTTGCGACAACAGTTTTTCCAGTGACCTAACTTAGAAGTGTGTCACACAGAACCTGTGCCCGACACGCGTAGTAACATGACAATAGACTAAATGTCTTTGAATGGACAATGGACTGTGAAAATTGTCTTGGGGTGCTTATATCTATATCAACAGTTATGTTTGTTGATCTGAGGAAATGTATATTGATTATATTCCCCGTAGTACACATATTATATACATAACACCACGCCTGTAATCCCTGAAGGGGTAGGCAGAGGTGTACTTAATACTCCTACATTTCGCCAGTTACTTTTAAGTCCCATGTAATAGGGGGAGAGCCTATTGCCATCAACCGGACACAAATCCAGACTGAGAAATTTCTGATGGAACCCAGGACCTCATGCTCAGCGGTATCACTTGCGACTACTGGGCCAACGAGGCAGTCTCCCCGTAGCGATTTGAAGAAACGCGTATTGATTATCTTTTCCGTAGTGGTTTGAGACGTTTGCCTTCTTTTGTTTTTGCTATCGTTTCTTTGTTTTCAGTTTTTCTTTGAATGAAGCTGTTATCATCTTATTTTATTTGTTGTTCACTGATAATCCTTTTTTCTCTAGTAACAGCATCGCTATATTTTACACCAAAGCTGCGTTGGCTTATACATTATAAGGCTTACTTATACTGCTGGAGAGTTTGTTGCGCCACTTCTTCTTCCCAGCGAAAGCACTGGGAGGTGGTGAAAGGCAGGCGTTTAGGAGACTGTCTTATGTAATTTTGACGTTCGATAAGTACTGATTCTCAGCTTAATTTGAATAAATGACTTTTGATTTTGAGGTATCATTGCCATTAACCCGACAAATGGCATATGAAACAGCCATTTCATATGGCTTTTGTCGGGATTGTTCAGAATAAAAATATACGCGAAACTACAGTAATTAAAATCGTGAAAACCTTTGAGCGCTTACATGTAACCGGCTTCTACTAGGCGATTATTATCAAGAGTTATTTTATGATGTTTCCTATATTCTGTATAATAAATATACAAGCTGTTGTTTTGCATCCTCGTCAAATTACAGGAGGCTGTTATGAAAGACATAAATAATCAAATAAAATTACGATCCCTGGTAAATAATGAATATATACTTGTTTTTTTTTAAATTATTTAAGTTTGACAGTATTTCAGAATACACCACTTTTGAAGAACAGAATCGCGTTGTGGTATAGCATAAGCGGCCGCGTTTTTATGTGTGTAAAAGGGCAGTTAGAGTGCGGTCTCACACAGGCCGCGTTTTAATATGCGTGTCCCACACATGCTGAATTCCGAAAATTAGAAAAAATAAAAAATACCTACTTATTTTATTATTGATTCGTGTCGAGTAGTAGTAGCATAGTTACCTCCTTGAATTTGACGAGGATGCAAAACGACACTTTTTATATTAAAATTACTCATATTTACTCTCAATCTCTAAAAGTTCTGCTTTCCTATTAAGAAGAGGAAAACAGTATCGATAAGTATCCCATAAAATAAATGCACCTCGTTTAACGGAACTCCGCTCACTAAATCGATTACATGCAATCGAACAAGAAAATAAAACCCGTATCGAGATGTGCTCGTTACTTTAGATTTATTAGGTAATGTAAATAGCAGATCCGTCTGTTTGTCCGTTCCTTAACTATGTTTGGTTACGGAATTGAGCTGTTCGCCCAAAAGGTTTGCACAAAGATTACGTTCGTCTGAAAGTGGCATTGTATCCGTTGTAATAGAAGGGGACGATTTTACGTTTCTAGATATTTTTAAGGAATTTACGCTTTTCTTTTTAGATTTCTTTGTCTCATTGTCTTTGTTCCTAACATCTTAATGCTGGTTCTACAAAATTATTTATTTTCTTTTGTATATTTGTTTGGGATTACAATTATTTTCTCTCCATCGTTCAAGGAATCAATATTATTACCGTCTTCGCAAAATATAGTCTTCTGGTCGCGAACTTCGTCCGCGTTAAGTTTCTTGTTCCCCCGTCGCATCGCATCGCATTACCTGCCCGCGCTATATGTAACTTGGTTATCGCTTAGCATTCATTCCGACTTATTTTAATTTTGCTCGGCTTTTTTATCGTTATATAGCCTTCCTTAAGAATTAGGCTATCAGACCAGAATTAGGATATTAGACCGGTAGTGCCAGAGATTAACGCGTTCAAACAAACATATACTTCAACTTTTTATATGTATAGATAGATAGATATTCAATTTCGTAGATTTCTTTGCCAGTGAATGTCAAAATACCGCTTAATATTTATGGCTTTATGTCGTTTATCGTACATAATGGAATGTATTCAGTACATCATGTGACAGTGCTTAAACAGGAGCTACAGTAAATGGTTTCATATCGTCACGTTTCCAGCACTTTATCAATGTCACGTCGACGTGCTCAATATCATGGACACCTCTAGCATTCATGTGTTTATAATTTTACATCGTTGACGTTTTCAGATTATGTCGATTAAACTATGGTATTACAACAAAGATTATCTTGAAGTTTTTCATGGTGTTTAATTTGTCTTCTTCGAATGGTTTCTGACCATTTCCAATTTTTATATGCCTGTTTTGTCCTTGTAAACATCTCGATAAAAATAAATGTCCAATATTATATTTTGTAGAAACTTGAAAATCTACCTAATTATTTGTGATTACGTAAAATCAATCATAGGTGAATAATAGTCACTTTAATCAATTTACATTATATAATATATGTTGGAGGTATTTACTTACTTTTATCATATATCAGTCAGGTAAAATCCTACTCCTACTCCTACTATATATTATATAATATTAATATTAATATATATATATAATATTATAAACGTGAAAGTTTGTATGGATGGATGGATGGATGGATGGATGGATGGATGTTTGTTACTCTTTCACGCCAAAACTACAGAACGGATTTGAATGAAATTTGGTAAACAGATAGTTTATAACCAGGATTAACACAAAGGATACTTTTTATCCCGATATTCCCACGGGATCGAAACTTATGCGGGTGAAACCGCGGGGCGCCGCTAGTCTAACTTTTAACTAAACTTCAGCTTTATTATTAATATAGAAGATATAGCTTCTATATTAATAATAAAGCTGAAGTTTGTTTGAAAGCGCTAATCTCTGGAACTACCAGATTTGAAAAAAATGTTGGGAGGTGATATCCCAAATTTTGAGGAATGCAAATATATGAATATATGCATGGATATGCTACTATTTGATAACATCTCGCTAGAACTCTTAGGGATAAGAAAAAAAGAAAAATTCCAAGTGATGTCTACCAATCCGCACTGAGTCCGCCTGGTGGATTACGGCCCACTCCTTCTTACAGAGAGGAGGCCCGTGTCCCAGCAGTGGCAACACGATTATGCAAATAGGGTCATGTATGAGCAAAAAGAAAAAAAGAAAGATTCGACCTGATGTCTACCAATCCGCACTGAATCCGCCTGGTGGATTTCAGCCCACTCCTTCTTACAGAGAGGACGCCCGTATCCCAGCAGTGACAACACGATTATGCAAGTCGGGTCATATATGAACAAAAAGAAAAATTTGAACCGATGTCTACCAAACCGCACTGGGTCCGACTGGTGGATTACGGCCCACTCCTTCTTACAGAGAGGAGGCCCGTGTCCCAGCAGTGACAACACGATTATGCAAGTCGGGTCATGTATGAGCAAAAAGAAAAAAAGAAAAATTCGAAGTGATGTCTACCAATCCGCACTGGGTCCGCCTGGTGGATTACGGCCCACTCCTTCTTACAGAGAGGAGGCCTGTGTCCCAGTAGTGGTCATATATGAACAAAAAAAAAAAATTTGAACCGATGTCTACCAATCCGCACTAGATCCGCCAGGCCCTATGACCCGACGGTCATGTATGAATCGACATTGAAATACTAGTGCTGTGACTTGTGTGATGTGGTCTCACACATCACATTGGAGATTTGATTTTGTAACAAGTTACCTTTGTGTAGCGTCATGAAAGATGGGCTTAAATAAACTATAATCAACCAATAGTTTTGTTTGTTAATCCCCCACGCGGGCCCATTACGGGTTGGTAGATGTCAGATATCTTCGAATTTTTGGTTCTAGAACTTCCGGTTTCCTCACGCTGTTTTCCTTCACCGTTTTGAGAGCAGTGGTGATTAAATAATTTACAAAAATTAAAGCCCATGTCTACATTCGAACCTATGACCTACAACTCGTAAGTCGCGGCCGTTGCCACTGAGCCACCACTGCTTTAGAATCGGTGATTAAAATTTGAAAAAAGTTACTTTCGAGTATCGTCATGAACGATGGGTTTATATATTTTTTTTTTTTTAGACTTTGCCCCACCCTAGGAATTTCTCCTGTATCGTGGGTGCGTTTACATATACAAACAGCTAGACCCGGAACAACTACTTGTAGGTCATACAAATATTTGTTCCGTGCGGGAATCGAACCCGCGACACGCAGCGCAGCAGTCAATCGCTTAAATACTGCGCCAACCGTGTCGTCGAATGAATGAATAAAATAAACTGAATCAGATTAATTTAATCAGTGAAACAGTTTCCTGTTTCTTTTTCAAAAAGCAACCAATCATAAACCGTAACTAATTCCTCTATCTAATTAATAGTACACATAGATCCCAGCGGCAATCTGCGCAGCATTGTCGAACTCCTTTGTTTTATACCGCACAACTTTTGGCGCATTCATTTGCGTTTGCTCCCCAAAGTTGCTAGTACAAGTTTGTTTCAAAACTGCGGGTAGACGGAAGTTTGTTTGGTTATTTACTAAATGGGCCATTGTTTGGAATCAAACGGTTGGAAGCTCGTAAATGACAATGCCAGATCCTGCCCCAATAATTTACTGCAATTTACAGAAAATGTAAATTAATGAAAATAATTGTAATGAATATAGAACATCATCATCTGCATAGCCTTTTCTCAATTATGTTGGAGTCGGCTTCCAGTCTAACCGGATGCAGCTGAATACCAGTATTTTACATGGAGCGACTGCCTATCTGACCTCTACAACCCAGTTACTGGGTGATACGATACCCTAGTTGTCAGATTTTCGGGCTTCTGACTACCCGTAACGACTGTCAATGACAGCCAGGACCAACGGCTTAACGTGCTTTCCGAGGCACGGAGGGGTCTTGGTATGTAAAGATGGTCACCCATCCACGGACCAACCGCGGCAAGCGGAGCTTAACCTGATCGATCGACCCGTGCGGCTATTATTACTTAGCTACGATAGAACCTTTTCATGATAAATTGTTTTTCTTTAGAAGTTACGGTTGTTGTTCAATCCCTGAAATTTCTTTTTGCTGTTTCCTGTTTTCAGGCGACCATCTGCATTACGTGTTACGCATGGTACACAACAAATAAAAAGTTTGAAATACCTGTAAACTTATATTAAGTACTTAAATGATTATTTAATTATGATAATAATTACGATAATGCGTAACGTATATGTTGTTTAAATCACTTAAGATTATTACGCGAATGAAATTCAAATAGGTTGTACTAAAATCATATTTCGCATAAATGGATTTTTTGTAACGTAACCCTATTGACGCGCGTATGTCAAACTCAAAATGTCAATGTCATTCATTCGCTCTCTGTGTTCCTTAAGTTCCTGCTGTTTACCCTCACGCCTAACTTTTTTACTGTGCTTTTTATTGTTTTTCCCTACCGACTCTGCGGGTTATGGTGGGCCACAAATGTATAGAGAAAAAAAAAAGTGGTTAATTTACATAAGTAATAGTGACAAAAGGGTGTTATAGTTCAGCGGGATTGTCCGAAAGGGTTACCGCTACCCCGGAACATAAAGGGCGAAGGAAGGAACATGGGTGGGTTTTAGTCAGTAAGAGTCTGACACTCCCTTCCGCTCCACCCAGAGCGGGAGGGGTCATTTGATGACTTCCCATCCGGAAAAAAAAGGGGGTAACCTTAATGAAGTAAGTCTTTAAATCAATCAGTTATTTAAACCAACTCTTGACGTTGAACGGTAAGCACACTGTTGTGCATGCAAGTTGTTTATCTGAAATACATATAGGTATGTATATATATTTAACTTGTTGTTTCCACCAGAAACTGTAATCTGTAATTCAAGTGATTACCTCAAACCAACATTACAAAATATTGTTATTTCTTCGTAATTACTATTATACTATTACACTATTATGAAAAGCAATATTGAAAACTACCAAGTTAGTTGCAACTTTCTATTCTCCTAAGAAAAAAAACAACTACCTTTAAATAAAAAAAGCCATTGTTATGCATTTAAATAATATTTTTTTCGCAGTTGACCTAAGTGATGCATATGTTTGCTATTTATGTTGGATGCGTGCCACTCGCCAGGTAGCACACAATGTTATTAGAGGACAACCGGACAGAGACGAATATGCTGAAATAGAGCTTCTACCAGTTGAACCAGAACCGTGGAGTTTCTTGCCGACTTTTCTCCATAGGAAACGGCCAATTGGAACCGCGCACCTAGCTTTTGACGTCAAATAAAATATTTTGATTTTGATTTTTTCATTTTAAATTGCTGGTACCTCAGCACGCAATACCAGTGCCTCCACCTGGTGGTGGAGGAGGAGAGGAGAGGTGGTCCTCTAGACCAACAGGTTCCAACAGCCTAAACTGATGGAATAATTCTAGTCATACTTTGTTATTAGGATAGGGACTGGCCCTAAATAAGTAGTTTCTGTAATCGCAGAATGCTCTCGTAGGGCATAATTTATTTTAACAATAAACTGCACCTAACCTATCAATGTCTTCATTTTTTTTAGATTTAACCTCTCCACTGCCGGAACGTAGATCTACGACACAAAAATTGTTACCGTAAACTGCCGAGCTCTTTTGCTCGGCTCGAGCTCGAGCCTAGAATTGCGCCGCAGATCTGCGTTCCGGCAGTTTACGGTAACAATTTTTGTGTCGTAGATCTACGTTCCGGCAGTGGAGAGGTCAAACAGAAACCGTAAGTTCTACAGGCATTAGGACAAATGTTTAGTTATCAGTAATACAAAAGCAGTAAGATGCAGCATATTGCATGGTTGTATAATAATTTCACCTGTGACACGGTATAGTAAATTAGTAAAAAAATTGGCAGTCACGGGACGCCCGGTAGATGTTTTTAGGAAACATCAAAATTTATCCTGTGACGGTATAAAAATAAAATAAAAATACTTTACTTCAGATCTTGATCTTGACCTTGATATGATGTTAGTAATACACACTTATAAACTATGTCAGTAAGCTAGTGAGCTTACTGACATAGTTTATAAGTGTGATGTGATGTGTGTGTGATGACCTTTTAGAATGCCGTTGACGCTCCCACGCACTCTGCGCATCATGGACGCCATCCATTTTCGCAGTATGGTATTTAACCCATCAGTATGTGCTTCAGCAAACATTCCTGATGCATTGCAGTGACGTGAAGCCCCAACAACATTCTGATGGCATTATTATATTGATCTCTGAGGGCGTTGTATGCCCTTTGCGTATATCGAATCTACAGAGTGCACGTGTATAAGAGAGCGCCCTGTCATTTTCCGTCACGGCAGACCCAATAGATGTTTCACTACAAAAATATTTAGAAGATACGAAAAAAGTGTTTATTCACAGAAATATTTTTGTAACAAAATATCTATGTTACCTCTGCTAATCTGCCAAGCAGTTTGTTGGCATGCATCGTCTATTTCTAATTTCTAATATCATGCTATAATCAATCAATCCACTTATCTACCTGTACCTAACCTTTTACTGGAATTGTTATTAACAATTTTGTACGAAATATGCTCATAAATACCTACGAAATTTTTGGTCGATATAATGACAAACATCCAATAAACAAATTCCTAACGTTCCAAAATATAGAATTCAAAAACAAAATATCACCTCACAAACAAAGCTATCACTAGAAAATATCTAGCCTAGCATACTTTCTGTTGTAGATACAGAGTTACTACTTGTATAAAATATTGTCGCCATTACTAAACCGTTAATGGCGACAATATTTTATACAAGCGATACGAAAAAATCCGGTGGTCTATAAAACAAGTGTTAAGCGAAAAGCATTAAATCTAAACAAATGTCGCGTAAATTCACAAAGTTTTTTTTCTACAAATTCCTGTTTTGTTCAGTAGGTACTAAATCTAGTAAAGTAATAAAAAACTAAGTAAGAGGTAAATAAGTACAAAAACGATTCAGTCACTATCTACAATACTATTTTTCCTTGTTTTGTTTACTTTGTATAGCTAAATTTCGAATAAAAATTGCGTCACTCCACCTTTTCCCAAAGGTATTGTCAGAGATAACTAAAGGTAATAATTCTCAGGAGGCAGCAATAAATTCGTTTGTTTCCTGAATAAACCGATTACTTTAAACTTCCACAATCCTTTTTCCTTATCCCTAACCGTAAAGCCACAACTAATGGAAATTGCTTAATCCTAGTTTTGTACCGGATTCACTTTATCTGCCACAACTCCTAGGCAGTTTGTTTACTCTACTATTTAAAACGACCCACCCTTAGTCCCTTTTCTTAATTGCTAAACGCTCTCCTAAAATGCTAGCTACCGCTGAGTATTTTCCTTACGTATTTTTAGGAGCGCTTGTAAGTGTTTCCAATTAGCAGGCTTAATTTGTAATTAACATAACCAGCGCCATTTTGACTTGCCTGACAGTAAAGAAAACATTCGTTGAGATAATATTGCTTATATGGTTGAAATTTATGCCAATAAAACCCATCTTTCTGCTACAAAACATAATGCGGGCTTTACACAGGTGACTATAGCCAAAGCTATAGCGCTGTTTAAGTGGCAAGGGCGCAGGTGACTAAAATCACCAGTTCCAAAGTACATTGAGTTGGTTTCGACTTTTGTCGTGCGGCGACAATGTGTTGGTGAAAATGCTCAGTCATAGCGGATCACCCGCCGCATAAAGGTAGATTTTGATGAAAAATGAACTAGTCACCCGCGATTTTTATCGACCTGTGTAAATGGGGTGGCGATGTGGCTTGTGAGGCGATTTGATAAGCGACCAGCAGTACGCTGAAAGGTGACCTAGTATGGGATAAGCCTCCTCTTTTTTCTTCGAAAGTAAATCAAAACCAATGAACCACAATGTAACAAATGAATCATCGTTAGATAAATGATTTCGAATCCGATTTTTCTTTTAAATAAAGCCGCTTGAAAAGAGCAAACATTTCAATTTAGTCTCATGGGATTTAAAAGGAACAGTGAATGAATTGATATATCGTATTTGGTGAATAAAGATGGAAGACAAGTTATCATTCAAATAAATAAATGTCATTTTTCCTTACATTGATACAAAACCAGGAAATATCGAAAACATTTAATTCGGAACAGAAATAGCTAAGACGCTTTTGTTCGGTAAGTGGCTTTTATAAGGTGGGTTGCGAAAAGCAACAACGAAAATGAAATTGATATGTAGAAACGATTAATCTAAAAAAAATGTAAAAAAAATCTTCAATGTTCTTAGGGGTCCATACCATTCAGAATAAAGAACTCACAATCACGATTCACAAAAATTAAGTACTGATACACAAATTATACCATGTCCATTCGGTAAACCGTTTTTTGACAGCAACACACAATATATTGATTAATACACGTACGTAATAGTTGTAAGAAGCCATAAATACGGTAGTTCAATAAGATTAGGCAGTGTATATATTCATTTCATTACGCATTTTAAAGTTGACTTTTACGTAATCTGGAATATATACGTTCTAAGACAGCTGTCAAAAAACGGTCCACCTAATGGACAGGGTATAAGTAGTTATAAGTGAAATCGAAATAAAAAAAATAAAAATAAATCTAAAACATAAATTTTCACGGTATTCCGTAACAATGTAATCTTTGTGCTTAACTGTTAAGCACAATATATTATTTGGTCCATGGAATACAAATTTTACCCAAATAGAAGAGATAGGGACCCAACCTTTGTTTGCATTGTAAATAAGTGGACTGACCCGGAAACTTGTCACACCTCGCAATCCCATCTGGAATACTGCTTTACTTAATATTGCTTAGAATAAAAGAGAAAATAGTATGTAGGTCACTAAAAAGTGAACATGAGGATTTAGTTACTCTCTTCTACTCGTTCGTTCTTGATAAAACAAAGTCATCCAAATAGGCTCATTTGCAATTAAGGATTTTTTCATTTAACGTTATCACCAAGCTTATATATTTTTTTTCGAATATAGACGCCAGCAGGTCAAGTTACCCGAAACTGTCAAATTTTCCCAATCAACCTTGAAGCTTTTGCGACAAAGTTGAAAATCTATTAAAGAAATTTGATAGATTGTACTAGCTTGATGTCCTGGCGTCTCTACAAACACTTGTCTTCGCTTTATTTAAAATTAAAATCAACTCACCTACTTTCACAACGAAGATAAAATAAAAAAACAGAATTCTAAACTACACTGCATACTGATGTTATCCGCAGCCCAGTTTTATACTCCATTTTCTTCTCCACGGTATTACGGACAAACTTTTATCTTTTACTTACAAAAACAAAAGCTAAAGTGTTGCACTAACCACGTTTTACGCAACGCTTTCTAAATTATCTGCTACTACCGCATCGCTGGAACTTTTGAATGGACTACCCATAAAACCTAAACTGCAGTGCGATTCTGTAACCATCTCACCGTGAAAACTCAGGTGAAGTGAGCGTGGAGTGAGCTGTCATTCCAACTAATGCTAGGGATTGACACTATTGACAGCTCACTCTAAGCTCACTTCACCTAACTTTTCACGGTGAGATTTTTACAGAATCGATCGGCTGTACATTTTCTTCTTTATTAAGTAGTATTACGATGAAAAAGAAAAAAAAAATCGTTTTGTTGTTTAGACTCAAATCTTTTGTGGTTATTTTAAACTAAATATGTTGTTTTTGTACGCCATTAATGGCAAAACATGCAGATCTAACCATTATTATAAGACCTTGCACATGTTATGATGTATACTCATGTTTTACAATAAAAATATATTCTATTCTATTCTATTCAGAACGTGTTCAGAGGCAGAAAGAGATCTAAAGTACGGTGTTATATTTTTGTTCTAAAAGTTTTGCAGGAGCCATTTCTACTAGCACTGTTATGTTTGTCCGAAAATTCGCATCCCCTAAATGTAATTTAAGACTCAGTGGTCTTACTGTATTTTTCAAATCTAATGTGATAAAGTAAAAAAAAATGTGATAACTAAAATAAAATATTTTAATTAATATTTATTTGTTTATTTTAATATGGTCCTTGGCTCTGGACAGATAGAGGTGGAAGGAGTATAGGGAGGCCTTTGCCCAGCAGTGGGATCTTAAAGGCTAAAAAAAATGCTATAACTAAAATATTTTTTTTTCTGTTAGCAATAAATATAGAGGAAGATCTGATGATAAGATGAACATAATAATTATCTAATGTATGTTTTAACGAAATAATTTTGGCACGATTCCATATCAACACCACAATCAGACTCTAAATTTAGAATTCAGAATCAGAATTCAGAATTTTATTCGCCGAATTATTAAGTTCCAACTTTTAGCTGAGCTGGTCTATGTATTTATCTCTACCTAGTAACTAAGCGCTTTTTGTTCTTTGGATTAAGGATTTCATAATAGCTATCTATTCTCTTGAAAAAGCTTTATTAAATACTAGCTGCGCCCCGCGGTTTCACCCGCATAAGTTTCGATCTCGTAAGAATATCGAGATAAAAAGTATATATAGTATAAGTATATATTTTAATTCTGGTTATAAACCATCTGTGTGTCAAATTTCATCGAAATCCGTTCAGTAGTTCATATCCATACAAACTTTCACATTAATAATATTAGTAGTATCTATAGTCCAAATCTCCTACAATTTTCTTCTTTTGATTACACAGGGTCAAATTTAATAAGGTAACGAAACTCCGCTCCGCAGACGTGATGGATATCGATGTCTAAACGTGACAAAAGAAAATAATAAATTAAATTGATAAGGTTTTTTTTTGGAGTCATTAACCGCCAATAGTTTATAGTCACTTAAAATATCAGTTTTTTTTGTGTAAACTTCATGAAATGTCAACACGTTAAAACAGATTTTATTAACTCACACGTCAAGTAACATTACCAGCGGGCATTGACCCCAAAAAAAATCATCAAGTCTTTTTCTTTTTTGTTTTGTCGCGTTTACATACACCTCCCATACATCTCCCGCCTCTGTGCCTCTGTACCTTTGTATGCTTGAAGTGTGATAAATAAATACCCATCGAGTCTGCGGAGTTTCGCTAGCTAAATCAATTTGACCCTGTCTAAAGTTATTATGTTCCGTGGCTAGGGGTTAGTAATATGAACTACACGGAGCTATGGGCCCCGATTGTAAAATAATTATTTTACAATCGGGGCCCATGGTAATTTTAAGCTATTGAATTTCAAGAAAGGTAATTTACCTTTCTTGAAATTCAATAACTTAAAATTGCCTTAGTATTTATTTATATCAATTATTTTGCTGCCCACAGGGTCTGGAGATCAAAGGACAGATGGTGTTCTGTTCTGAATCCGATTCTCTTCTCTTCGTCGGCTCCCCGTTCCTCGATGGACTTGAGGGTCTCACTGGCAGAGGTCTCTTCATTTCTGATATACCGCTTCATGACGCCACGAGAGATGTCATCTTGGTTGGGGAACAGGCTAGAGCTCAGGTAAGAATAGTTGTTATACTTTGTTTGGTAATTCTGAAAACCTTGCGAAGGTTACAAAGCCGTTATTAAAAGCAGGGCAGTTCAAACTACATACAAACCGGGCTAATATAAATTTCTAAACAGATTGGAGGGCTGCAGAAACAACTACCCTAATAATGGTGACCGAAAACTTGTAGCCATCTGAATAAATATTTCATTATTTGGGATACCATAAAAATACAACAATGTTCGACCAAATAAATTTTGTTAAAGGTATATTTTCGTATTTGTGGCAGATAAATAAAATTCATTCTATACCTACCTAAATTGAAGTTTGGAGAACTTTTTTAAATAAAATTTTTTGTTAATCAATGTTTTGCTATAATGGTCGATGCAATTTTACTATTTAAAGACAGGCAGTGCTTTGGATGGACCTGGTTTAAAGTATAAACCCGTTTTTTCAAGTTACAAAGGTTGACTGATAGTAATATATACCAATGAACTTCGACGCAAATCATATACATTTTTGGGAAAATAGTATAGCCATAAATCAAGATTTTTTACATGATAGTGAACTGAATTTATGGATGGTATATTCTGTATTTATGAGGGCACATATATTCAATGAAATATAACATAATATTGTACCGAAGTGTGACTACAGAAAAAGATCATCATCTTCCTAGCCTTTTCCCAACTATGTTGGGGTCAGCTTCCAGTCTAACCGGATACAGCTGGATACCGGTATTTTACTTGGAGCGACTGCCTATCTGACCTCCACAACCCAGTTACTAGGTAATACGATACTCCTTGGTAAGATTTGTTAGACTTTGGGACTTCTGACTACCCGTAACGACTGTCAAAGATCTACGAATGACAGCCGGGACCAATGGCTTAACGTGCTTGTGGTCTCGGTACATAAATATGGACACCGGCGGCAAGCGTAGCTTAACTTGATCGATTGGCCTGTGCGGCTGTTATTATTTAACCACGAGCCCGTCTAGACTACAGAAAAAGTTGTACCTACCAAAATCGGAGCTGAATATTCAAAGATGATTCATTGTATGCACACAACAATCTTTCACGACATAGTCTTTCAAGAATTACTAAAGGAGTATCAAAAGCTTCAGTAGCATCAGTTTGGAAGTCGTTTTAAAAGTTGAAGTTTCGCACTTGTTGATCGTCTTCAAGTGCAATGTCTCCAGCAGAGCGCTTGAAACTTGCTTTGTGGAGGCAGGGGCTCGAGTTCAAGATGACGATAAATTTTATATATTTTTAGATAATTTTATCGGAGGAATGATTTTGAATTTTTGACAATTCTTCTTTACAAAAACTGTCAGACGTCAATTTTATTCCACGAATAAAAATTATCTGTCGATTGAAAAATCAGCCCTTAGTAGTACAACATTTGATTGGCATTAATTAGAAAAACTATATATCGAAGAGTCTAGTGATAATGATTCTGTACTTAGATAGATATGTAGATAAACTATTATTTATTTATATTTTTTTTCTTGAAAAAAAAAAAAACTTTACCTCTTTCTTTTCTTTTCTTTTTTTTTATTTTTTTTTATTTTTAATTTAACTGGCGAAATGTAGGTGGACTATAGGGTACATTTCTGCCTACCCTTAGGGGAAGCAAGCGTGGTGCTGTGTTAGGTAAACTAAACACGTTTGCCAAATCCTTTAGGAAAACCAGACGTGATATTATTTACATTAAGAAAACGAAAAGTAGCAACACATTAGACAACACTTAATCACATGAGAGCTTTGATGAAACAAATCTCTTTACAAAAAAAAAAGCCAACGTCACGCGGTATTCCCAGGCGGTCACCCATCCAAGTACTAACCACGCCCGATGTTGCTTAACTTCGGTGATCGGAACGAGAACCGGTGTTCTCAACATGGTATGGACGTTGGCGACAGTGCAACTGAAATTACTCTTTACTATCAGTGCATTTGGCAGCTTTCCAACTAGGTACGATGTATTTCTGCAACTATTCATCGAACATCAACCAATGCAATGCAACTATATTTACGTAACTACAATACAACTTGTATAATATATATTATTTTGCTCTGTACCAGTACAGCGTTCTAATAATTGTTTGCTTTAAAAATAAAAATAATTGTTTTAATAATTGTTTGCTGCACCGGACGACGTCATACGTCGGCGCCGGCTGTCGCTGAAATCCAGCGCTGGGGCTCTGTCTTGCATAGGGTCGCAGCATAATGCTGAGCGATAGCCGTTTTGCGTGGATGTGACGCATGTTTCCCCCAACCATTCCGTATTGTTTTTTTTTGTGTTTTATGCTCTTCTTTCTATAACAACACAACTATTTTTCTCGAAGGATTAGGCATATAATTATGTACAGTCAACGAAAGAGATAAGTATGCAGGGTCGTCGGTATAGTTGAAGTTTAGTAAGAAACCGATTGACGTTTTCGGATAAAATTTTATTTAATTAATAGAAAACAAACAGTTCATTTATCAAACTAAATTTCATTCGAAAACATGCATCGGTTTCTTACTAAACTTCAACTATATCCAACGACCCTGCATACTTATCTCTTGTGTTGACTGTACTTACATAGGTACACGTATCTCTGTAAGTATATTAATAAATGCCTAATCTTACGCCCATATTTCGCAGTTATGTTTTAATCCCATGTAATAGGGGTGAGTCTATTGCCATTAACCGGGCACAAGTCCAGACTCCGGGCTGCTTCTGAGAAAATCCTGATCAAACAAAATCAACCAACAATTTGCCTGGCTTGGGGATCAAATCCTGCAAACTCAAACTTAAACCATTTACAGGTAGTTTTGAATAATCAAAGTGTCGCTCAGTTAATCAGAAAGTTGAAGCTAGTTTCCCATTCAAAAACGTAGATCTCTATGGAGAAGAACGGGCAAGAAACTCCAAGGACACTCTTTTAAATCAAGATATTAAATCCTGGGTGCATATCGCCACACTCAGCAGTCGAGCTTGCGACCAGTAAGACCAATGAAGCAGTCGAAGCTTCACTATTATAGGAATGATGTGTCCCCATTAGAGTACAAATACTTATATAGAGGTATGAGGAACAGGGTGTAAAGTTCACTCCGCCTCCATAGAAAAGGGAGGATCCTCCGACCAGACGGGTGTTGTATCTGGCGGGCGACTGCCCACCGATTGATGTTGGGAAGTTGTATATATACTAATTGCGCGGTAAACTCTGCTTGCGAGATGCAGCATTTGCGTGACGTCAATATGACGCGTTGTTCGCATGTGGCGTTGTAGATACCGCTACACTTATTTATAAAATAATCTAGAATCTAATAATGAATTTGTTTTCTATCAGGATGGACTCCGAAGACGCATGGACAAGCTAAAGAACTCGATAGAAGAAGCCAGCAAAGCAGTTGACAAGGAAAGACAAAAGAATGTCAGCCTTCTACACTTAATATTTCCCCCCCACATAGCCAAGAGACTGTGGTTAGGTAAGTTTGTAAGTCAATTATCTGTTCCTACACTTTGAAATTGATTTATGTACGGTTTAATTTAAGTACGCACTACGTTTGATTAAAGTTTCCTTCTTGGAAATTGAAGTGAGTTAGACGTTAGTGGGAATTTAGCAAGTCAATCTTGTTTCGAAATGGCGTCCTGTGGCGTAGTTTACTTGTGTTTTAAAGGTTATTTAGTAAGTTTTGGTACTGGAGTTTCTTTGTTATCATTGTTTGATGCCTTTTTTATCTCTCATCACATTTATAGCCTCCTTGTAAATAATAATATTATTTATTTCGACCAACTATGGACCATAGTAGCCACCAAAAAGACACATAATTAAAAAGATTACACATAAACATAATACAAACATACAAAATAAAATTCGACTAGCCAGTACGTGAACCATACAGCAATGGTCCAGGTACTAACAGTCGAACCTCTGCGCGAATGTCCTCAGTATATCGCTGGAGTTATTAATTACGTTGTCAATTGTTTCCTGTTTTATGCCAATACTCAAGTAGGTCAATTAGTAAATTCATTCTAATCAATATTTATTTTTATTAGCTTTTTCATTCTAGGCTCTAAAACATGCAACAAGGAAAGTTGACCTACATAACATTGTTCAAATGCTAAATACAGATCTCAATCTCGTACCACACGTAAGCACTTAAGATTGGAGCCCTTCGTTCCACGAATCCTTATTACAGTCATAAACCAAAACTGAGGCGTCCCATTCACTCAGCGACATTTATTTTGACACGACGAATTGCGTGACGCACCCAGTTATCACGCTATATCACGCAATTTTGTCATGTAAACTGACTGATGTTGATGTCAAAATTCTCAGAAAACCTTATTTCGAGTAATATTCTCTGTTGAGAATTTTACTCGGAATAATTTGTCCAACTTGTCTGCGTGGGCTTGAGTTTAAGTGTCGTATAAAAGCGAATTATTATGATGCTGAATAAGTAAAAGTTTTGCCGGTATTATGACTTTTATTGCTTAGTTGCGAATTGGTGTAATAAAATGGAGCAGTGGTGGCCCAGTGGTTACGGCCCCGAGTTAAAAGTTGTATGTCGTGGGTTCGAACCTAGACAGGCTTTACTTTGTGTAAATAATTTCATCATCACTGCTCTCAAAATGGTGAAGGAACACATCGTGAGGAAACCGGCACGTCCTAGAACCAAATATTCGAAGACATGTGACATCTACCAACCCGCACTGGGCCCGCGTGGTGGATTATAGCCAACTCCCTCTAGAAAAGAGGAGGCCTGTGTCCCAGCAGTGGGAACATTATAGGTTGATTATGCTAAAAAAATACTCAGGCGTTCTTATTTTGATTCTGATTTATGGCTCTGTATTAAAACAGTCAGTTTTTGAAATTTTATTTAATGCCATTCGACAATGAATTTAAGAAAATATCATCTATACCCTGTCCATTAAGTAAACCGTTTTTGACAGATGGAACTAGTGATTGCAGCAATACACAATACATTGATTGATACACGTACGGTATTATAATGTCTGTAAGAAGCCATAAATAAGATAATTCAATAAGATAAGGCAGTTTATATATTTATTTTATTACGCATTTTAAAGTTAACTTTTACGTAATCTGGAATAGTTCGTTTTAAGACAGCTGTCAAAAATCAGTTAACCTGATGGACAGGGTATAGTAGAATTTTCTTGCGTGTATCCTAAAGCCAAGCTACATAATTATATTATTTCGACATTGATTTCAACCCTATGTATAATACAATGAGGACGATGACGTCACAACGACATAATAAAGCCAGTCATCGCCATAACGCACACCCACTATATATAATTTATTATATGTACGTACTTCTATTATATTATCCTCCTTTATACCATGTCACACGCCCTTCACCACCACAGCAGGGTCGTAAACCATTGTTAGTTGGCGCACATATTAATTACTAATTTTAATCGAAGTTTGAGTGTGCTTCGCAAGACAGGTGCGCTCAACTTATAATGTCATTAGGTTATAACGGCGTAGATGAATAATTAAGGAGGATTAATTATGATGAATCACTTTGTGTAGGTAATAGGTTGTGTTAAGGCAAACGAGGCTCAGGTGTCAAAAATCTTCTACATATTAAAATTAGTAGGTGTAACTAATCTGTTGGATGAGTTGTCTTGTTTTAAACAGAACGCTGGTTTTGAAGTATTTTTTGGGTCTTCCAAACTTTATTCGTTCGTTTGATTTTTTCGACATGTATCATCTTTGTGTTGTTGTCTTATTCCACATGTGGAGACAGGACAACTAAACAACATCAATCAAGTCAGCCTATCGCAGTCCACTGCTGGACATAGGCCTTTCCCCAGCTGCACCACAACGCCCTGTCCTCCGCCTTCTGCATCCAGTCCGTCCCAGCCACCTTTTTAAGGTTTTGGTCTGAGGGGCGTCCCACACTACGCTTACTGATACGCGGTCTCCACTCAAGAACTCGTTTGCTCCACCGGCCATCGGTCCTTCGACAAACATGGCCAGCCCACTGCCACTTCAGTTTACTTACTCTGCAAGCTATGTCGGTTACTCCGGTTCTTTAACAACGCATTGCGCCAATGCAATTTTGAAATCAAGATGTAAACTATGAAGTTGCTCAATCTTAACAAACACACAAGCACACACAAAGCAGATTTAACTCCTAACGACTACTTTTTCACAAAAAAAAATATTTTCAAAGGTGAGAAGATCGAAGCCAAAAGCCACGATGACGTCACGATGCTGTTCAGCGATATAGTGGGCTTCACGTCGATATGTGCCACAGCCACGCCGATGATGGTCATCGCTATGCTTGAAGACCTGTACAGCGTGTTTGATATATTCTGCGAGGAGCTGGATGTTTATAAGGTAAGTGAACTAAGTAAAAATGCAGATGTTTTGCAAGACAATTTTGCAGATTTTAGAAAGAGTGCTACTAGAATCTTTTGGCGGCTAAATGACATTGACAAAGATGTATTGCTCGTAAATATTTGTGAAAATGTCAAATAAATTGCATTGACAAAACAATATGGCGTTATGATTTTGGCAAAACGCCAAAAAAGCTATGTAGCATTGTGTACTCGTGGAAGTGAAGTCAAGTAACAAATCTAAATGAATAAAGATTCAAATAGATGAAGGTGAGGAAAAACTTGATATCAACTTTGACGGTAGCATGTAGCACGAACTGAATGCAAATCGAATAACAAAAATGAATTAACTGCCATTCCGTCGGTGTCTGTGTTGGAAATTCTTCAAAATGTACAAATATTTGAGTGTTAAATGCCGCCAAGCTTGAAGTAATTGCAAATTTAAACCCATGTAGATGTGTTTTACATAATAAAACTGTACAATTAAGAAAAAAGGTGAAATAAAAAACATCTAACCGCAGCTTTTGCGTTGCAGAAGACATGAGAAAGGCATACCAAGACCAACATTTGACTATATTATTACAGTAAACAATTCTGCCTCAAAGTTGTTAGAAACCCTAGATTCCCATGTTACATGCTGAAGAAAATTGCTCTGTTTAGAAATTCAAATTAACCTAAACAGCTCCGTTATTTGAAACAAGGAGCATACAATTACGGCTAGTAATTATAATGAAATTCTGCCTTTTGGAAACAAAATACTTCAATAGCCGCTAGTCCGTCGTGCCGCGGCGCGGGCTGTGGTCCGTTCGTTTTGAAGGATTTTCGTGGAATCGAAGCGTTCATTAAATAATAACTGCCGAACTCCTTTGAAGGTTAAGCTACGCATGTCGCGGTCGGTTCGCGGATAGATAAACGTCTATTACACATCGAGACCTCTCCGTGCTTCAGGAATCAAGTTAAGCCGTTGATCCCGGCTGTCATTTGTAGATCTTTGACAGTCGTTATGGGTAGTCAGAGGCCCATAAATCTGACAACCAGTCTTAAGCAAGAGGTATTGTGTTACCCAGTAACTGGGTTGTCGAGGTTATATAGGCTAAGGGTTGATTTTTTAATAGTCAGATATTTCTTAACTGACGAGTAAATGTTGCCGTTTGACAACTTTTATATAGAAAATATGTCAACTGTCATATTTATTATTCAGATAAAAGTTAGATGTTTCTCAGAAGTATCAAAATCATCCTTTAACGTAATAAAATCATTAGGAACAATTAGTTAAACGAAGCTCCAAATTAACAAATTGTTTAAAAATACATCAAACGTAAATTGGAATAGTTTCTATTGGATTACCTTACAAGTGCTTTAAAACCGTTGAACCCCGGAAATGTTGTTTTTACTGACGAGCTGATGATGTAAATATTAATCCGTCTTTCATCCATTTTGATGAAACTTAAGCTTCAACAGCTTAACTTAATTATAAAGTAATTATTATTTCTTATCGTTTCCCTTCTCCATAGATTTTAACATATTTTGGGCTGATTTTTCGATCCACAGATAATTTTTATTCGTTGAATAAAATTGATGTATGACAGTTTTTGTATCGAAGAATTGTCAAAAATTCAAAATTTTTCCTGCGATAAAATTATCTAGGGTTAGAAAAATCAGCCCTTAGTTAAATATTGACGGCATTCGACGTTTTTTTTTTTTTTGAAAAAAACCAATGTTGGTTGTATTGCGTTTTTGTAACTTATAACGGTAAAGGCCCGTAAAAAAAAACCCAGTCAGAAAATCTTGAAAAAAAAAAGTATCCCATTATGCAAAAAAGTTGTATCACAGGTTAATTTTGTTCTGTTTTTTTTTGCGCGGAACCCTAATTATTTATTTATTTACTTATTAGGCTTTTCAACAATGAGTACACTATTTCTTTATAATTTGTACATTGCAAACTTAAGTCTAAGCGCCTCATCACTTACAGAAAAGCACAGCAGGCACTACATTATGCGCAGAGAATAACAATTACAATTATTTAAATAAAACAATTACTCGTAAAAGACAGTTTGATAAAATAAAATAAAAATAAACTGTTAAAGCTAAATTGATTATATTTCTTTTCCAAATTACAAGCAACCTAACTTACTTCTAATGACATCAGATATCTGCCAGTGAAAATCCTGTCTAGATCGGTCCAACAGTTGGGAGACTAGCCGGAACAAAGAGACAGACAAATAGACAGACAGTCAAAAATTTCTTAAATTGGTTTTTTGTTATACGTATGTACTTTCATATGCATTCAGTAAAAACCCGAAAGTCTGACAACCAGTCTTACCAAGGGGTACCTATCGTATTAACCAGTAACTGGGTTGTGGAGGTCAGATAAGCAGTCGCTCCATGTAAAATACTGGTATTCAGCTGCATCCGGTTAGACTGGAAGCTGACCCCAACATAGTTGGGAAAAGGTTAGGCAGATGATGATGCATTCAGTAAAAGCTGTTATTTTGACCTTACAAACAGACACTTCAATTTGATATATTTGTATTATATGGATAGTGTATAGATTAAAACATCAAAAAGTATTTACTCAAGTGACACCGGAGGAAAGCTTTGTAGATCAAATCATACAAACAAAATGGTCGTCAGTGATCCGTACTTTAATCTAATAATAATTAAGACATAATTATAATTACTGTTCTACATCATTAATAGTCGTTTACTGAGGATAATTTACTCTTGTTATTAATCTGTTTGAAGGATGTTGGATAATAAATACGCTTTGTATTAATGAAAGCGTGTTAATGAATCTTTGAAGATTCTGTGTAGGAAATTGGCTCCGAATTTTACCTTAACACGTTGACTGCCAGACAACGGACACAATACAAAATCTATGGTAGGCATTCAATGCCTTCAATACTGATTGTGGTAATGCTATTAAAGTTTGTCAAAGACTCAGGCCCCCTTATTACAAAACAAGGTTTTTCTTTAGATCTGAAGGGCAATTCTCGTAATTTTAAGAACGTTCGCAGTCTGATCTCAGTCTCAATCGGGCAAAACGTCTAATTTCCCTACATTTTTGACAAGCTTTGACATTGATTGTGGCTAAGATAAGATTACGACAAAATTTTGAACTTTTTTAATTACGGGAAATGTCCTTCAGGTTTAAAATTTGTTACGTTTGTTCTTAAGATAAATTCATCCCAACTACGCAACCTTTATTGTGCGTGGTCCGACACGCACTTGGCCGGTTTTTTTCATTGCAACATTTTAAAATATTCTGTGTAGGTTGAAACCATAGGCGATGCATACTGCGTGGCGAGCGGGCTACATCGCAAGATCGATACGCACGCGCCGCAGATAGCGTGGATGGCACTGCGCATGGTGGAAACATGTGCGCAGCATTTGACGCACGAGGGGAACCCTATAAAGGTATGTATTCCTATTTTGATAACACATTGGTCTTATCTGTTAACTTCGACTTTATTGGCTTCGATACTACTACCTACTCTGAAAGTCTTTAAATCGTGAAAAAAAAACGTAAAGGGTAACTATAGTGCGGCCGACGAGAAAATGCGTTCTTGACATCTGTCAGTTTCATATAAACAAGTACGTGTTTTGCGAATTTGATCTTTATTAGCTACTAGAATTGTCGCACTGGCAAGTATCAGGGACACATTCTCTCGACGACGGTCGGACTGTGAGTCATTATATTTTGGGTTATCCTAAAATTCTTCGGTAATTCTTGTGCCAAGCCCTAAGAAGTACAGACGCCAGCACATCAATCTGTCAAATTTATTTAATAGATTTTTAACTTTATCGCTATTGCATTAAGGTTCAATGTTGATTGGAATAATTTGACAGTTTCGGGTAGCTTGACCTGCTGGCGTCTGTACCTTATGTTTCTTACCTTACATAATTCGTATTATACTTCATACCCCTACCCTATTAATACCCACTGCAAGCAATCGTTTAATTACAACTATGAATGCTATAAAATACTTGAGCTACTTACATATAAAATTAATACTTGTGTAGTAATTACTCTCTAAGAGCAGTGGTGCCCCAGAGGTAACGGCCGCAACTTACGAGTGGATTTCAACACCACTGTTCTAAAAACGGTGAAGGAAAACATCGTGAGGAAACCGGCATGTCCTAGAACCAAAAAATTAGAAGACATGTGACATCTACCAACCCGCACTGGGCCCGCGTGGTGGCTTACGGCCGACTCGTTCTCACCGAGAGGAGGCCAGTGTCCCAGCAGTGGGAAATTATAGGCTGACCAAGATTATGATGACACTCTAAGCTCATTAAGTAGTAGGTAGGTAACAATGATGAAGGTAAATATTAACATAAAAAAATACGTTTGCTCTACAGTGTTTTTTACCTGTCAACATGAGTCAACAGTTCATTTTCATACTAATGAAAACTTGGTGCGAAACTATAAAGATGGCGGTTGTATACCCACGTAACCTATTTCCCTCAGAGAATCAACAGTTTGCCTCGGAACGTAAACATCTACGTTTACACTCACCTCACACATTAACGTTGACGGAAACCTTAATCAACGTAGTCTTGCGAGTTTGATGTTTCGAGATTCTTTTTGAACTTGATTAGGTTTTCATTTCAGGCTGTAAATATACTTTTAAAGACTATGTTTTCGGCAATGGAGGATCAATTTAAAAACATTTTTTCTGACAGTTATTAGTTTTATCTATGTTATCTTCTACGAAAAGTCTATTATAGACACCGTCTAACACTAACATAACATAACTACAGGCCTGAATTCCCCGAAGGGTAAGCAGAGTTGTACCTACTTATAGGTACGTGTAGGTACTATACACGGTATACCAGAAAGGTGTGTTTAAATTAAAGGTTTTGGTACAGACCATCAAACTGAACAAGTTTCTCCATGGGACCTACATCGAAATCGCGAAATAATATTCAGCCGTCCCATGCGTTTTGGTGGAGTAGGTATTGAAGTTTTGTATGGGATAGTTGATAATGTTTTCGTGTTTATGATGTTGGTCCCATGGAGAAACTTGTTCAGTTTGATGGTCTGTCTATTTGACCACACGTTTCTGATACACTCTGCAGATTCTACCTATTAGTTCACCCACATTTCGCCTGTTATGTTTAAGTCTTTAGAGGTATGAGGAACAGGGTGTAAAATTCACTCATCCTCCATAGAAAAGGGAGGATCCTCCGACCAGACGGATGTTGTATCTGGCGGGCAATATCCATGCAGTATCCTGCTAATTGCGCGGTAAACTCTGCTTGCGAGATGCAGGATTTGCGTGACGTCAGTATGACACGTTGTTCGCATGTGGCCTTGTAGATACCGCTACAAGTTCTATTTAATAAAGGGCAAACTTATTACCATCAACCGGGTACTGTCTATATGAGCAAAATTATTGTTTCTAAATAGTTATTGAGTATAAAACAAAAAACACATAATACACACATACATACATACATGCATACATTTAAGGAAAATCTATAAAAAGTTATCTCAATACTTGAAAACAGTATTAAAATGATTTAACGTTAGTTTTATGGATTATTTCATATTTTTATTGTTGCCATAAAATATTTATTATTTTTATATTAGTTTCACTTCAAGCTATTTATGCGTAAGATAATAAAATTTTATTCTTTTGATAGTGTTTGAGTTCCAATTTTAACGATACCAAACTTAAATCCTATTTACTCAGCAAAATTTTGTTGCCATACCTGAAAATAAAAATATTTTGTATGAATAATGAATTGTATTATGTATTTATTTAAGTAGGTATATTTATGTATTTTTTGCATTATATGTGTAGGTATATTTATATTTTAGTTTTAGACTTCACACATTCATATTTTTCTCTTCTTGTTCTCACACACTATTGTCTACATTTCTTTTTTACTTCTCCTTTCGCAGGTCTGCTGGAAGAAATTTCTTAAGAAATAAGCAGTACCTTTATACTCTTATTATAACTATGTCATATCCCTATGTATTTTACTGTGTATACATAAATAATAAAACAAATAAAATACCCTGAATAAGCAAAATAATAATGAAATATACAAAAATACATAATCTAGCGTACAGTGTGGAATTTATTGGTCACAAAAAGTTTGTTGGAAAACTCGAATGTTTTCAATCAAAACCACCTGTCGCTAAAATGTTTTACCCTTGAGATACCAACGTATACCGACGTACGTACGACGTACCTAAATCATTGCAATATAACTCTTATCTCCGTAAGTTAAAGTATAAATTAGAATCCGAGTCGAGGGTTTCTTTCGATCCTAATAATACTTTATAACAATGAGACAAGAGTTACATTGCATAATACATACATTGACTCACGACGGGGTAAAGTATACAGAGCGCCACCTGCTATGATCTTTACATACTCTTTTTCCTTTGTTTACGTTCATAAATCTGGTCATACACGCACGCCTGTTGCCAGTACTACGCACCTGAATGTTCTGAAGAACATACTAATAAGCGGGGTAGTTACGTAACGCACTATCAGTAGCAATGTCTTTCATTTTGACAGTTCAATATCATTCATTACGTTATTTACGTTGTTCACATGATTTTTTCGAACATATGAAGCAATGGATTAGCTAGGGGCTTGTGGCTTAGTAATAACCACCGCACGGGTCGATCGATCAGGTTAAGCTACGCTTGCCGCGGTTGGTCCGTGGATGGGTGACCATCTTCACATATCAAGACCCCTCCGTGCCTCGGAAAGCACGTTAAGCCGTTGGTCCTGGCTGTCATTCGTGGATCTTTGACAGTTGTTACGGGTCGTCAGTAGCCCGAAAGTCTGACAACCAGTCTTACCAAGGGGTATCGTATTACCCAGTAACTGGGTTGTGGAGGTCAGATAGGCAGTCGCTCCATGTAAAATACTGATATTCAGCTGCATCCGGTTAGACTGGAAGCCGACCCCAACAGAGTTGGGAAAAGTCTAGGCAGATGATGATATGAAGCAATGGATTAGCAGTAGCCTTCTAAATGATTGAAATTGTGATTGATAATGTGTTACGCAATTAGAGTGAAGGTCACTGTATATGTACAGACTCCAGCAGGTCAAGCTACCCGAAACAGTTAAATTTTCCCAATCAACCTTGAACCTTAATGCTTTAGTGATAAAGTTGAAAATCTATTAAACAAATTTGACAGATTGTAGTAGCTTGATGTGCTGGCGTCTGTACTAGGGCGTCCTCTCCAGTCACATCTGCCTTGTACAGACGCCAGCAGGTCAAGCTACCCGAAACTATCAAATTTTCCCAATCAACCTTGAACCTTAATGCTTTAACGATAAAGTTGAAAATCTATTAAAGAAATTTGACAGATTGTAGTAGCTTGATGTGGTGGCGTCTGTACATACCTTTTGTTACATATTGTAAAAACTTACTAATGGTTTTACGTCATTGAACAAATATATTTTTTTTCTTTCTTCTTTCCTCATTTAAATTTGGTCGTGAATGCGCTGCATTATGCGTAGGTACCTACTTACCTGTGTCTGTGGATCTAGACTAGACCATAATATCCACATAGAAAGAAAGAAAATACGTTTATTGGCGGCAAACATGACGCGCAAAAAGAACACAAACACAATAAAAATAACAAATTGAGGGAAAACATGTGTCACATCCACGCAAAACTAACGCTCAGCATAATGCTAAGACCCTATACGAGACAGAGCCCCAGTACCACATACCTAATCACCAAATTAAGAATTTAAATCCAATTCCTTTTGATAATATTGATGAACAATATTTCTTGCTCCAAATACATACATAACTCACACCTTCCCATCAGCGAGATTGTCCGAAAGGGTTACCGCTACCCCGGAACATAAAGGGCAAAGGAAGGAACATGGGTGGGTTTAAGTCAGTAAGAGTCTGACACTCCCTTCCGCTCCACCCAGAGCGGGAGGGGTCATTTGATGATTTCCCAACCGAAAAGAAAAAAAAAACACACCTTCCCATGGGGTTAGGCCCGGGTACGCACACCACCTCCTACGATTCTTACATACTCCTTTGCTTCGTCATCATCATCTGCCTAGCCTTTTCCCAACTATGTTGGGGTCGGCTTCCAGTCTAACCGGATTCAGCTGAATACCAGTATTTTACATGGAGCGACTGCCTATCTGACTCCTTTGCTTAGTTTCCTCTCCAAATAATTATCTCGTATTTACAATGTAAGTATATAAACCTGCCCTAACAATTCTGTTACTCTTCCTAGATGCGCATAGGCCTGCACACCGGGACAGTTCTCGCCGGAGTGGTTGGCAAGACGATGTTGAAGTACTGTCTGTTCGGGCACAATGTCACACTTGCCAACAAGTTTGAATCCGGCTCTGAACCCTTGAAGATCAACGTCAGTCCTACTACTTATGAGTAAGTTAATAATTACATTACTTAAGCGGCCTGATTTTTTGTTATACCTATCATTATTTTAGGTACACATTATTCGTAGATATTTTTGTTTGAATATATATGTTTACAATATAAGCTGTACTTATTGAAGAAAACTGGAAGCATTAGAGTGCCAGGTTTTTAAGCTGCAAAATTAATGACAGATATTTTTAATCACAACGAGGTAACATTGTTCTAAATTTAACTAAGTAGGCAGATATTTATAACGCAAGATATATCCGATATTTTTTTAAACTGATGCAGTATCCTTTATTTTGTGGTCGTTTGTCTTGTCAGACAGTTTTGGTGTTCCTTCGATGTCACATATTTGTGCTGCCACTTGTATATGCCTTCCACAAACGATCACATATAATATTTGCCGACATCTTGACGAGAGATATTAATGGATGAATCATAAAATCAGACATTATTGCCGAGCTGTCCTTAGAAATATATTTATGCTCGTGATTGCACACGTGACATCATTCAATCATAGTTTTGTTCGATCGAAATTTCAATGACTTCATTTTGATATCAAAATCATTAAATGACTATTTTTACATTCGTCAAAATGCCACAACCGTGCTGTTTTCCGCATTTCATTAACTTCATATTTAATTTCGAACAAATTCACAAACATTTTTATTAATTCTGTATGAAATTCATTTAATAAAATGCTGTTCAGTGGTTTTCACATTATGAACGAACTTATGAATTAATTATAAATGGTGCTGAATTTAATTAGTCGAATTAAATTATAAAATTAATTAATGCTACGATTTATTCCTTTTAAAGTCGGGATTCCTACACAAAAGCAGTACAGCACTTGGATGTTGATAAGACACCAGTTTTAGAAAGAGACTTTGTAGGGCGTGGCCTCTACAAACCCGAACTTTTTCTAAAAATCAATCAACAATCAATCAACTCTGCCTATCGCAGTCCACTGCTGGACCTATGTCCAGCAGTGGACTGCGATAGGCAGAGGCTATGACAGGCTGCGCCATAATGCCCTGTCGTCCGCCTTCTACATCCAGTCTGTCCCAGACATCTTTTTGAGGTCGTCGGTCCATCTAGCTGGGAGGCGCCTCACACTACGCTTGCCGATACGCGGTCTCTACTCTACGGACTCATCTGCTCCACCGGCTATAAGTCTTTCGACAAATATGGCCAGCCCATCGCCATTTCTGCTGGTTTTCTCTGCAAGTTATGTTGGTAACTCCGATTCTTTTCCGGATAATTGCATTTCTGATTTTATCCTTCAAAGAAACTCCGAGCATAGCCCGCTCCATAGTGCGCTCGACGCGCAGCCTCTAATTTTGGCACCAGACCGTCTGTCAGTGGTCACGTATCGGCACCGTATATCATAACGGGACCATAAATTCCCAAAAACTCGGTGTTCTATAATTTATGGCTGGGTTATACTGTACTCTGCATAAAATCGATTGGCCAATTTGTAACAATGATGGCCGCAAACCCGGCTTGAATTCGAAATGCTCGACCACTACCCAGATTAGGTGGAATTCTATTCACGGTTCAAAGACAGATTGGCATCTTAATGTTGTGCTATTGCATCATGGAAATTGGCCTCGTTCCTAAAGGCGCTTACACGGGCGATTTTTCAGCAATCTAAATAGGTTTTGGCAAAAGTTTTCGTCGCGGTGGTAGTGTATAGTGGGGCATATAATTATCGGATCAATATAGTTGGTAGTCATTCTTAACAATTGCTCCAGTAGTTTCTGCTAGAACAGGTACTTCTCATTTCTTTGTCCAAAATAATATTAAAACTAAAAAGAAGTAAAAGCGTTCTATGAAAAAGAAAACTAAACTATTACCAAGTATCATGGGATTTACAAGGATGGCAGGGGCATCGACACACACTGTAACCATGAATTCAGCATCACGAAAAATTTCAACGCAGCGGAGTTCAGAATCATGTACTGAGTTCATGGTTACAGTTTTGCGCGTCGGTGTCCCTGCCACCCTGTATTTTGTGTACGGACGCCAGCACATAAAGTTACTACAATCTGTCGAATTTCTTTAATAGATTTTCAACTTTATCGCCAAAGCATTAGGGTTCAAGGTGAATTGGGAAAATTTGACAGTTTCGGGTAGCTTGACCTGCTGGCGTCTGTACAAGAAATTTCACGTGGACGAAATGGCGGGCATATTTTTTTTTTCTGTGTTACTAATGAATTACCCAGTTTATAAAGTGCTCTATTTAGCTCAATATGGGTGGAGGTATGCTCAATAGCTTAGTGCATTTCGGCATCACAGTGAACCGATTCATGTGGTGGCTTTATTCGTTCTTATTTGACCAATATCTAGTCTCCAGAATTAGAAAAGAAAGAAAGAAAAATAGGTTTATTTGTCACAGAAAGACGTTTATACGAAAAGATAATTGAGCAATTTATGTTGCCCACGTAACCACGTCTTAAGTAATGCTTCTATGAATGTACTCTGAAGATAGATGCTAATCCAGGCGAGTGCTTGGTAGATCCTTCGATGCGCTAGAGTAATTCTCTTTATCAGGTACTCAGCTGGACTGATTGCAATGCCTTTGATCGATGTGCATAATGCGTTTGGAGAGAAAATTGAGTTTATGGAATTAATAGTGATTAATCTGATTATACAGTAGGTACTTGCTATTCTATGATCGAAAATTGATATTGTGAATAATTAAGATAACGACGGCAAAAATGACGACTTTCCGTACGAATATTTAACTCCTTTAGGGAATGAACTTTACACAATCGTCCATTAGATCATTTTTGTTATATACAGAACTTTGATGCCAAATTTCATGCTTTTAGACATAGCGGTTTAGGCTGTGCGTTGTCTTGAATTTAACGTTTTACTAAGTAGATTTCGACGGTTTGTTCATAAAAAAACTAAGATTGGTAAAGCCTTAATATAAGACGGTTAATTAACTTTATCGAATTTAATTCCGCTGCCATAAAAAAAAAACAATTTCTTTTAATGATTTTAGTTAGAAAAGCGATTTCCTCGAACTAAAACCAAGAATTCTCGTTACATAAAAATAAAGTATTAGGTGCCATCAAAAAGGGCACTTTTTCATGAAAATTCATTACAGACTTTCTCTTATGATCCATTAGTTTCTGGCGTGAAAGGGGTGTCTATTTTATGACCTCACTGGCATACATTTTTTAGGGGTGCTATATGGGCGTTGAAAAATTTATTATATGACGTGCATACATAACCCACTCAAATTTATTTTGGGGTGGAGGTTCCGGTTAGACCCATCTATACATACATACTGTGGCTTTTCGTGTCTGTCTGTGTGACGGCGTTGTTCTTTTATGCGGATTTTGGTGCGGTGTTCACCATCATTTCGAAAACTGATTCCTGAAAGTTTATATGTATAATAATATGAACATTAATACTTTCATATACCTAATAAAGAAATTTCGATATGTTGTCAAGTCAACAACAACATTTCGCCAGTAATGTTTAAGTCCCATGTAATAGGGGGCCCCATATGAATCCGTGATGTCTATGCACGATGCACGACGCACGGTGATAGTTTGTGGGCTTACAGGAAAGATAGTAAACTTTCAGAAAAAAAAAATCAATCTTCATTATAATCGTTTTAATTTATTTACGTTTTGTTCTTGAATTAAAATGGTGTGAGATCCATTGAAACTTATTGCGAAATGTAAGAAGGAGCTTAGGTTAAAATATTTACTTAACACAAGCATTTCGTCAATAAATTATAAACGTGAAAGTCTGTATGGATGGATGGATGGATGTTTGTTACTCTTTCACGCAAAAACTACTGAACGGATTTGGATGAAATTTGGCACACAGATGGTTTATAACCAGGATTAACATATAGGGTACTTTTTATTCTGATATTCCCACGGGATCGAAACTTATGCGGGTGAAACCGCGGGGCGCAGCTAGTCGTCAATAAATTATTCAATAGACACCTCAAATCTCTGCTTTGCGAACGTCGAAAATGATAGCTGCGTTTAAATAATGTTGCCCAGCCGTGCACGACTGTCGGGTATCCTAAATGTCCTTCAAGATGAATAATGCGTAGAGGGCTAATCGACGACCTACGTACTCTTGGCACTTCAAGGTTTTGTACGGAATCGTAACCGAGTCGGATTATGATCTTAATTCGAAACAATTTGTCACTGATTCGAATTATAATCTGAAAGGAATCACGTTCATACCCCAATGATTTTTTTTGGAAGAAAACTTTTATATAGGTATTGATGTTAAGTGTAATACATATAAGCTTAGCAAGTTTTCCATCCATAAAATTTTATTAATTTCAAGGATGACTAAAATTAATTTCGGAACTTGATTTAATATAAAACTTTACCGATGCTTCATCAAAGAAAATATCCCCGTCATCCCACGCTTCTATTTCCACTACAAAGGCACAACTCTGGAATACCGCAATTACTCTTTAAAATAGCTCTTAAGTGAATATTGAGTACAGTCAAGAAAAGAGATATAAGTGCAACTACTTTTTTCTGATGTTTTCTGTCCGTCTGTGCATGATTTTTGACGTAAAAAGGCTAGTGGAATTATGAGGACAGCAAACCATGCACAATGAATTATTCTGTCCTTCAGAATAGAACATTCATAGAGCGTTTTAGACATCGTACGTTAGAGTGTCTTTTTTAAGTATGAATGTGGAGGGTTGTAAAAGTAGGGGAAGACCAAAACAACGATGGATGGACTATGTGAAAGATGATATTGCTAGAAAGGGAGTGACTACCGAGATGACGACTAATAAAGAAGTAGATATGGAAGAAAACGACACTTTGTGCCGACCCGAAAAAATTGGGATAAGGACTGGCAGAATGATAATGGTTAATGATTATGACGTTAAAGTGGGTTATTTTTTAAATTAAGCGTTTAATACAATGGTATGCAAGCTAAGTAACTTGCATACTATTGTGCCAGAACAACTTGCACAAAAGTATGTGCTTTATACTGTACTTTTGTATATTTGTATTTGTAGCAGCTTCACTCGTATTACTTTGTCTACTGTCTGCAAAGATTTTTATTGTTACTCAAACCAAACTCTTTTGTGAACTGTACAAGGACACAGAACCACTTTACCGCGGAAGGCACAGACAATTTTTTAACTCAACTTTTTTTGACAGGTGGCTAATAAAATTCCCGGGATTTGAGATGGAGCCTCGTGACCGTTCCTGTCTCCCAAATTCGTTCCCCAAGGACATCCCGGGGACGTGTTATTTCCTTCATACGTACAGGCACCCTGGTTCCGACACTGCGGCCTCTCAGGTGAGTTTTTTTTTTTAAAGTATACGTCAGCATTTTTTTATAGATTTCAGTTTTGGATTTGGTAAAGCTTAATATAATTTTAGGAAATAATTATAAAATATTTTCCTCGGTGGATTTTTTATCGTAAAAAAAAACATTATCTAATTTTACATCTAAGAATTGTTTTACAAGGTTTTAGTAGCTTTTTCAATTAATTAGTTTACTGAATCTGATGATAGATAAAAATAATCAGATTGAGTTTATTCTAAAGTAAAAATCATTACCTACAAACTACGCTAAAACAATGTATTCCAAGATAAAAAAAACTTCACTTGAATTTTGGTAACATAATATTACATGACAAAATTCTCCCGCTGCATACCAATATATAATTAAGTATGCCTCTCATCATAATAATAATTAAGTAAGACACTCATTTTTTATTAAAGGCCTAAGCAAGGTCTTGAATATTCATGAAGTACTTAAAACTAATTACTGTTCTAGCCTTAGTTCATATTCTTGTAGATATTTCTAAAGTTACGAAGACCTTGGCGTAAGCAAAGGTCAGGGGAATACAAAGGGTTTCGCAAGGCAAAAATAAAAATATGGTGAAGGCTGAAATACGAAACACGAAAAATTAAATAGAAGAGGTTTTTTTTTAATTATGAGCTCTGCTGTAGCTGGTAATGTCATTATGACATGCCATTAGTTTAGACGAGACTTTTTATTATATATGCCTTGTATCCTATTATAAGGGCTTTGAAGGGTTGTGACATAACTACATGTCCCCCATTTGTTTTCAAAATTTCAGCCATGCATTAAACCTATATAAACCGATAGCTATATCAATGCAAACAGAAAACACAATAAGACCAAAACCCATAGTGTCACGTTTCCGAGATTTTCACGTTCAAAGTTGTTCGCGAAAAAATATCGATGTCCCATCGATATTTTTTGAACTTGAAACTTGAAACTAACATCTTGATCCATAGATGTGTGATTACATACGAGTAGACATCATGCGAGGATGCCATTTTGAAGAAAAAAATGGCGCGAGAGTAGATATGCCATGCTCCATATAAAAATCTTGAATCTTCGGAACTCATTTAACTCCTTTTTTCAAGCTCACAAATTTCGTAGTGTTTTTCAACGCAATACTCTTTTACTACTTTTTCTGTTCTTCGGAACTTCTGATCCGATTTCGAAAATTCTTGCACTAATGGGAACACAGTATTGCCGAGTTTCATATGCCGAGGATATATTTTATGTTAAAACAAGATATTTCAGAAGCACGAAGTTTCTTTTATAAAGAAAAATATGGGCTACAACCACGTACAACCAAGGGCAAAACTGTAAAAAAATATAGTGCCATCTAAAATCGCATCTAACTTTCTTTTTGCTTTGGAAAAAAGTTAAATAAATCCGGAGGTTTTATTACTTTTGATATCAAACAAACACAACTTTTCAATTCTATCAAAGTCGCCCGTTCCTATTTCGTTAACTTTCTTACTTCTTACAGATATTGGATAAACTTTATGATTTTTCTATGAATGTTTGATAGTGCCAGAATCTATATACTTTTTTTCTTTGCACACTTCATGTTAGCAACAATGTTCTTTTGAGTAACATCTCTAAGGGGAAAAGTTTTCGTAATAAAATTTTCTTTGGCAGGTCAAACATATACAGGATGCGTTGAAAGATTTCAACATTGGACAGAAACCGGATGATATCGAAAACGATGAATCCAGTGGAGCAACCGAGTCACAGAATTAAAAATCAGACCAGAATCGTTTCAAGGTTTAAATTGGAGCAAACTGTTGACATTGTAAATACTTATCTTGTAATTGCTTTGTAAAGCGTTGATTAAAAACTTTGTTCATCAGCTGTTTTGTGTAAGATTGTCACTTGGAAGTTTTAATACTCTTTATATTTAAGCTGTTTTTTGTCGTTTTTAGTGCTAAGGATTTTATGGCTGTTGTGGTTGACACTGAATGCTTTTCTATTAGATGTATAGTGCAAATGGTGAAGCTGATGTTCTGCGTATTTATAGTTAATCGTATGTTCTCACTGACGATAGCGATGTAATATTGATGCAAAATGTTTACCTGTGAATGATAACATTTTGAGCTCAGCTCTTCTCTCTGTAAAACCAAATATAACAATAGTAATTTCAGCGATAGAAATTCTCATTGCCTATCGATAGCTAAGTGAAGTTTCCTTTTTGTAAGTTAAAGCTGATATCGCAAATAAAATAGATTAAGCTAAGGATAGAAAAATCTCGGTCCGAAGAGGATCCTAGCCTTTAAAACTCATGTAATACTTAGTTCGTGTAACTCTTCTATCGTGTTTGTACCAACACATTTTCATATAGATGTAACTAATAGTGATCTGTGTGAAGCTTTACTATATAATCGTAAGGAATATGTATATAAAGTTGAACCTGGGATAATTACGACTTACATAGGGTTAAAGCGACGCTGTAGATAAACTAATATAAGGCAAATGTGTTTGCTTCTAGAGATAATTCATTCAGTTTATATTAGGATATAAATATAATTATATTTGAAGTCATTAACATTAAAACTATATAGCATATTAGTTAGAATGAACATTAATATAGATTTTTTTTCAGAATTATAGATTATTTAAAAGCAAAAGATTTGTTTTGCTTAATTTCAGCTTTGTAAAATAATTCGGCTTATTTTAGAAATGCAAATATTTAATGAAATAAAACAAAAAAAATATAGCAAAAAAAAATGTCTTCTACTTGATCAATAACTGTTTTTTTTATGTCTGTAGTCGTTAACAATGCTATAAAAATATATTTTTATGTTGCGGATAACTTCTTAAATTAACATTTCATATTCCATATCTTTTTTATTTTTATTATACTTCTCAATGGAACCAATAAAATCAATACCTAACTCGACGCTAAGGTTTTCAAAGCGAGAAACTTTTGTACTGTTTTTTTATTTATGATATTTATTAATAGTCTTAAGCATTGTATATAATAAGATTTCTGAACAATATACATACTTACAAAAAAGCGTATGTTCTAAAATAGTTAATGTGCTTACTGCGATACCTTGAATACTATTAGATATTGTAATTTAAAAATGTTAAATATTACAATTTTTTCTTATAAAGAGCTGCTTTTTAAGACGCTGCGTTCGGATACGGGTACATTTACCTCATTAAGGAACCAAGTACCGACGATACTGGTTCACGTATATCTTTATACAGGGTGTGGAATAACGAACATGCTGCCAAAATATACGGATTTACCGTACTTTCAACTCTAAAAAGTTAAAGAGTGTTTCTTTTGAGATGCATTTTTAACATCAATATTTATGGAAGTTACTTCTTCCAAGGCCAGTTTATTCTTTCCACCCTGTAAATCCTCGATCCAAAGATATTTCAGTCAACTTTATTTCGTGGGCTCTACCAAAGTGTCTACCCAAATAAATATTGGCTTACTTTGATAAATCGAGAACAGTAAAGTCTTACGCGACCATTTCTGCCTCGATTTTCTTTTAAATCGACCCTATAAAGTCCATAATGGCTTTCCCCCAATTCAATATATTCTAGGAAATGTTCTATGTGTACTTACGGGTTTAATTTATTCAGCGATAAGTAATTTCATAGCCTTAAATACATTCCACTTCTAACCGTGTTTAAATTTTGCAGTGTTGTGATTTAGCGTACTAGACTTAACTATAAACCGTATGTTTATTAGGATAAGGCTCATTATGCTATGCTTTAAAGTGTTTGCGTCACATATCGCATAGGTTACTTTTAACATTGTCATCTAGTCACTAATTTTAAGTAATTTAGTGATCTGTTATTTAATATAACTCTGCAGTTCTATTAAAAAGCGTTTATTTTAGATTATCTAGTAGGAAAACAATGAATCTCACAATAGAAAAAAATATGCCTGTATTGGTAGTTAAAAAAAAAACGTATTTAGTTAAAAATCGCAACGAATATGCAGAGTTGTTTAAAATAAACATATTTTTTTACTAGTCCTCACTATAAGTACTTAACATTTAGAGAATAATTAAAAAATTAATAGCATCTGTATCTACTTTAATAGACAATAAAGAAAACAACGTAATTAACTCCGAAGAAAATACGAACTATTTAGTTATCAACCGCTATTAATGCAATATTTCATCCTGAGAGAAAAATAATACTCATGTAGAACATTTTTAAAACTAACTAAGTAGGTAACAATTAATAATAAAAAATGACATTTCATTAATAAAATATAGTGAAAATTCTTAATTAGAAATATAATTAATTTCTATTTCAACATAATTTCTTCATCCTTTATAATTATATTGTATTGTGTATTCTATTATTATATTGTATACATACTATATTAAAGTAACAACAGGAAGAAACTAGTACACCCTAAGGTTTATAGAAAAATACATAATTATAACTTCAATGCTAGAGAATATTTCATGACTTGTACATAAGTACGTAGATATACCTTCATAAATATGTATATCTAACTTCATATACATTTTATATAGGCTTAATATGTATGTATATTAACGTGAACTTAACATTTTACTCTGTCCTTAAAGAAAATGTAAATCTTGTAGGATACTTCTGTGCATCGTTAAGTAACGCGTAATCTTTATTGTTTTATATATTATTAATTATTATTATTAACGCCTAAGAACACGGCCTTCTGTAGAAAATAATAATAATAGTCACGAATCTTTAAGTCTAATAAAATTAGAGAAAAATATATATTTCACTATCAATGTAAGCTATTTGTATTTCACGCTGTTTCGAAAATGTATATCTATTGTTTTACTATTAATTTTTAATTAAAAATAGTTTCTTGCCGTAAGAAACTTTAACTGTGAATGCACTGTTAGTGAAAAACTATAAAAAAATAAAATGTTTCTTTCATAATATGATTGTTTTATTTAACTACTAAAATGCAGCTGACGAGGGAATGCGTTCTTGACACTTGTCAGTCTCATACAAACGAATTTGTACTTCGTGAATTTGATCTTTATTAGCTACTAGAATTGTTGCACTGACAGGTGTCAGAAACGTATTCTCTCGACGGCCGGATTGTAACTAACCTGACAGACGTAGTCCTGTTCAAATTTGAATAATACAATAATAAGTCATCCAAAAATACCATAGAAAAAGGAAGAAAAGTATTTCAGATTTTTGAAAAAAATCTTATACTTATTTTTCCAAATTTTCTTTCTATAAAAACCCAAACCAGGCGTGAAGTGGCGAAAATAAAAAAAATAAAATAAATATTATAGATTTGGTAAGTATATCTATTATATGATATTATTTCGGGGATGACATGGATACCATACATTAAATACAAAAAGTTTTATTGGGAAAAAGAAAAGGTGACATACAGTAATAATAAAAAAAAAAATGTGAATTTTGTGTTTGTTGTTGTGTTTGTGATTTGTTTTTTTTTAACCAGTTCCTTCATAGTCTATAATCGTTATGTAATCTTCCTCTCACAGAGAGGAGGCCTGTTCCAACATTGGAAATATTACAGGCTGATTATGTTATACATTAAATACAGATTTTAGAAATACAAATCAATTTCTGAGAACAGAATTGTTTTAAGAGATTATTAAAAAAAAAACGAGACATTGTATTCAAAAAGAAAACATTTGAATGCAGCCAGTATTGACAGTAAAAAGCAGTATAAAAAGCCTAAAAACACAAAACAGTCACGTCGCATCTAAATCGAATAACAAAATGCCGGAAAAACACGCACGCTGTACGGATCAAAGTTTTTTCTTCCTTGTTTGGGAAAATTTAGGGACATCGCTCAGTTTTGTTTGAATAGAACGTGGATGAATAAAATTGTTACTATTGTCCAAAGTTTTAGCAGTATTAGTCACAATAGGTATTGGAATTGACTTTGACTTTGAAAACGATCACTTGCTACAAACATTTATGATCGCAAAATTAGACTTACATTTTAGTTATTTCATTACTTATATTTTACACCTTGTATAATAGTTTTTGGGGGCTTTTTCGAAGATATATACTCATACATATATAAACTTCAACTTTGAAGAGTGATTGTAAAATTGAAAATATTAGTATTAGAACCGCTAGCAGTTTTTCATCTGGGTCAAATATTTAAGATAGTGCTATCTGATTCTATACTCCCGAATTATTTGGTATTTGAGGGTGACGACCCATAAAATTGTAAAATCAATTTCACAGGGCTGCTACGGAGACTATACTCATCGAAAAACGAAATAAAAATGAAAACTCAGCAACTCATCTTTCATATTTAAAATAGTTAGTCATAACGTTCGTAAAACTGTCTTAAATATTTTAGGTGCAAACAGAACGCCAATTCTCGTAATTTAAAACTTTCAAAATCTAGTCGCAGTCTCATCGCAGCGACAAACAAATGTCAAAAACTTGTCAAAATGTAGGGAAATTAGAGGTATTTTTGACAGATTGAGACTGAGATCAGACTGTGAACGTTCTTAAAATTACGAGAATCGCCTCTCTGATTACATCTTTTAATGTAATTTAGTTATCATCACAAAGCTGCCATTAAGTACTCTGTGAGCAACCGTGGTGTTCGTTCTTTTTCTGAAAATGTAGCTGCTGCTGCTGCTGTGGTGCTGTTGTGTGTATCTGTATGTGATGTGTGTGCCTATAAATTTTGAGCAGATTTTATACGTAGAGCAGGTAGACCCCCCTACTATGTCGATCGATGACTTTGGTTAAGGGTGCACGAATCCACTAGATGCGGGATGAACGGGATAGGTCGTAGTGACGATGCTTCGAGGAGACCTGAGGCAGAAGAAGATGAAGAAGAAGAAGAAGAAGAAGAATACTCTTTATTGTACACCGTACAAGTTATAGAACATAAAATAGGCAGCAGTGGGTGAGGATGATCTTGGACTACTGCTTATTCTTCTCTATAGGTAAGTGGTTTATTAGTGGTGTCTATCAGTGTATTTATCATACACAAGATCGAAATAAAATCATTGATTTCAGCTAGGCCATTAAAAACTACTTTTAGTTTTGTACGGAGAAGAATGGGCAAGAAATTCCACACACAAATACCGGAGTATCTGTAAAATTAATCCTACTATCCTATCCTAAATGCGAAAGTTTGTATGGATGGAGGGATGGATGGATGTTTGTTACTCTTTCAAGCAAAAACTACTGAACGGATTTAGATACAATTTGGCACACAAATAGTTTATAACCAGGATTAATACATAGGGTACTTTTTATCCCGATATTCTTACGGGATCAAAACTTGTGCGGGTGAAACCGCGGGGCGCAGCTAGTCTCGAAAAATTAATGAAACAATAAACAATATACCCACGTTCGATAGCAAGTTCTAACTATCACGTAGTAATTAGTTTGTCATGGACTGAACGTGCTCTATCTACGAGGAACATTAACTAGCCAAGAAATATGGCCGAAGGTTTCCGATACCCACTTATAATGTCTGTTTCAAAAGTAACTCGTGAAAGTGTAAACAAAACCTGTTCTGGTTAAATTCTTACGCAAATATTCTCTATAGGGAATTAGAAACACCTTATTGTTTATTGAGTAGGTTTCAACTTATATTTCAACACTTATTGTTTGAATAACATGATTAAGTTGTGATTGAAAAATCATTGATCAAAATTAGGTTATAAAATTATAACCTAAACTGTCAATTGAAAAACATATTCAAGGTAATTTAAGTACGTAATTATAAAATTAGCATTTCAGGGTTAAGTATCGAAAGAGATACCGTGGTCCCTGGCATAGGCAACTGAAGGAACACGGGTGGGTTTTAGTCAGTAAAAGTCTGATACGCCCCTCCTGCTCCGCCCAGAGCGGGAGAAGTCATATGATGATTTCCCACCCAGAAAAAAAAAAGGGTTAAGTATTCAAATAATTTAATCAAAGCACTCAATTTGCAAGTGGCACTACAAATTGGTATTCATATGTGCTTATATCTATTTGTTTACATTTTCTTTAGATACTTTTGGAACAAATCGTACAGTATTTTATTCAACAGCTTCCTATCTTCACTGACCAGGCACTTTATTAGCAGCATTTTTTTGTTTCATTTTGTATTTACAAAGGCGAGAATATTTTTATATTCTGAAGCGAAAATCTGTTTTTGAACGTTCGAGTTTGTTATTTAGTTAGATGATTAAACAAAAATGTTTGAGTATTCTCATTATAAATGGAGCTTATCGGAGTAAAAAGCTTTTCAGCCGTTATTATTTATCAGATTGCAAGCCTTTCTTCATCTGTCAGGTTTGCAATAATAGCATTACATCATCAACGTCATCTGCCTAGCCTTTTCCCAACTATGTTGAGGTTGCCTTCTAGTCTAACCGGATGCAGCTGAATACCATACATTACATGGAGCGTAAATTACATGGAGCGACTATCCTATCTGCCTATCTGACCTTCACAACTTAGTTACTGGATAATACGATACCCCTTGGTCAGACTGGTTGTCAGACTTACGGGCTTCTGATAACCCGTAACGACTGTCAAAGATCCTCAAATGACAGGCGGGACCAACGGCTTAACGTTTTTTCCGAGCCACGGAGGGGACTTAATTCACAACAAAAGAAATTAAAAACGTTCAAAATCTAGTTACAATGTCATCTCAGCGACAGTCAAATATCAAATGGAAATTAATACTACTATTAGAGGTATTTTTGACAGATTGAGACTGAGATATGACTGTACACGTTCTTAAAATTACGAGAATTGCCTGCATTGCTTTGATCTCTGACGATCAGTAATGACAGTGGTTATTATATAACCATTCCTTGATTAAAACCCTTTCTCTTGATTACAAAACCAAACCCAACACCTATAATTAGAACCGAAACCTAAAATTGCCGAAACAATTAGACAAGTTTGTAAACAAAGCAAATTATCAAAATTACAAGAGTGTCTCAGAATCTTTGTGTTTATGTAAGATCGAGATAATGATACCTAAGGGGAAATACGAAGTTACAATTAAATGTGTGGAAGTGTTAATTAAAACCAAGTTTGACTAAGTACCTAGGTGGGTAAGTTAAGTTGAAAGTAGATTCAATGGCGGTTGTTATTCCGGACTTTATAATCAGACTCCTACCCTAAGTGTGTATACAGACGAGTGGCACGCGTCAACGGCAGAGGCAACTGCAGCCGTCGACAACCGCCATCGAAGCGTCGGCGGCTGCCATCAACAACGTGCCGCTCGTGGATTTGAGTACGGTACTCAAATACACGAGGAGCACTTTGTCGACGACAGCCGTAGACGTGTTGACGGCTGCAGTTGCCTCTGCCGTTGATGCGTGCCGCTCGTTCATATGTACACATAAGGCCCTTAATTAATAGAAATATATATCAATAGCAAAATGAAGTACCGATTCCTTACTCTTGCTTTACCAAGAATGATTAATACACTGACAGCTTTACTAAATGGAACTCAGCCTGAATCTACAGAACGCCACGTGCTTCAAATCTTTTAGCTTCATTCACAGGGATTTCGGTGGTGATATTTGAGTACTTTACACGAGAGTCTCACTGCACTGCGTCATTGTGCAGTGCAGTGAGACTCTCGTGTAAAGTAGGATATTGAAGATAGTGCCGATATTAACGGGGCACATCATGTTTCCTAGATCATTATAATATGGTGGTTTTTACTTTTACATTTCTAACGGCCCAGGATAGCCTTTACCGGAACTAGTCATCTTAGTAGTGGTTACAGTTTGTCGTGGACTTGGATGATAGTTCAGCGGCTCCTCTAACAATGATGTTAGGGGAGCCGCTGAACTGACAGAGAGGACTCTGTCATCAGAACACAGCCGCCGTGAAAGAAAGAAAAAAGAAAGAAAGAAAAGAAGAAAAGAAAGAAAATACGTATATTCGCGGCAAACATGACGCATAAAAAAGAACATAAACACACAAAAAAAAAGTAACAAGTTGGGGGTAAACATGCGTCACATTCACGCAAAACGGCCATCGCTCAGCATAATGCTAAGACTCTATACGAGACAGAGCCCCAGCGCTGGTTTTCAGCGGCAGCCGGCGTTAACGTGATGACGTCAATCAGTGCAGCATGCAATTATACACAAATAAATAAAAACAACAATCAAGACGAGAAATAAAATAAACCATTGCAACATATGATTCGAGACAAACAACAATCAAAACATGAAATCAAATAAAGTAAACATAAATTAAAAAAGATGGTGAAACATGAAAATATAATTATGATGTGGTAACAACCAACCACCGATGCAACCATCGATGCGACGCTCTGCTAGTGACAGTCACCAGCCAGTGTCACACTTATTCAACCTTTTCGGTGATTCCAGTACCTTCGTAACAAAGTGAGGCGGCGCAATTTGCAGCGCCGTCATATCTATAGCAGCTAGGTCTAACTTACGAGTTATATACGATAAATTGGTCCGTATTAGCTCAGGATCGAGCTGAGAGGAAACTGGAAAGAGAGGCCTTTGCTTTTAGTGGGACAATACGGGCTGATTATATATTTATTCATCGGTAACTGTCCGGAAGATTCTCGGTTACTTTGGTCACATCGCCCGACGGGAACCAGATAATCTAGAAAAGTTGGTGGTGATGTGCAAGTTAGATGGGAAAAAACCTCGCGGCCGGTTACCTCACCGCTGGTCAAACCAAGTAACTGCCCTCACTGGATTCTCTGTTACTACCGCTCTGAGAGAAGCTGAGAACCGAACGAAGTGGAAGAAAATCGTGCAGAAACCCACAAAGGCCTTTCAGGGCGCGACCTGAAGAATGAAGTACGTGGCCAAGAAGAGAACTGTCCGGATACGCAACTTTCAGTTGGAGGCATTGATACTTTTACTTCATCACAGTAATGACGCCATTTAGGAAAACCATACATTCCAATGTTATGTCATGGTCACAGAACATTACCCGTACTACCAAGACGTCCCTTTGATCTTTATTAATTACTATAAGTGCATCAACACGTTAGGAATGGTACGTCCCTTATTTCGGCAAATGTTTCGGTCCCTTATTTAATGTAATGAAGTGTAAGACCGACGTTGTCATTGATTCTGTTATCCTAACTTGTGTTTTTAGATTGTTTTGCTTTTTTGGTTACTAAGCTCTTTTGAATAATTAACTAGTGGTAGAAGTTCTTGAGAATAAGTTCATCCGGGGAAGTAGTCTTCTTCTTACCGTATCGATGGCAAAAAGTTTAAATATTTTTGGCCCAAAATTCCGCTGCGCGAACTCCGCTCACTGACGCAGTCATAAGATCATCAAGTGCACAGGTGACAAGGCATGCGGTGTAGGATTGAAAGGGGGCCATTGTCTGTGGGGAGACAATCTCCTTAGGTGTGGGTTCACAGACGGTTCTGATCTCAAGTACGTATGCGGAGAAGTAGTAATACCGCATTTTCCCGGGCATTCGTTTCAAATGGTATGAGTGCTAGTAAAATGGCAGGGTCACGGTCAGTATTTTATCTCACGAAGCGACGCGCGCTTTACTTATGATAACCAAATGTACAAACGCGCTGTAAATGTGTGCTTGAAGACGAGTAGCGTCATCACATAACACATAAACACACACTTTCTACTTCGCCATTGTCTCGGATGGTACCAAGAGCTCCTGCGCTTACTTAGTAACCACAATTAAATCGCGCGTCACTTGGTGAGGTAAAAACACTGTAACTTTGATTTACAGATTAGCAACTTCTTTAGTCTCCGTGGTGCTGGCGTCTATATACCGTGTTCCGGACGATATACATAAACTTCAACCAGATGTTCATACCATGGAAATAAGCATTTTTCATTATGGACACAATGAATTCTTATTTTTTATTTTAAGTTAATTTTCATAAAAAACTAAATACCTTTACGTAAATCACTCGATATGCATGCCTCTTTATCTCTTTATCCAAAGCATTTGATAGATTTATCATTTTAGTTGCACTAAGCGGCAACATAGGCTAAACTCAATTAAATTTCATTAAATTAAATTACAAATATCTTTGAACGAAGCCTTTAAAGCGAGGCGAAGCGAAGCGAAGCGAAGCTACAGAAGCGTTTGCCAAAGTGTACGGATAACGTAAAGAACACGGTGTATAGGAATATGAATTCCTAATTGTTGTCTTTAGGCCAATTGCAGTTCTAGTATAACTAACCATGGTTACAACAATATCATTGGGGTGGATTACGAGTACTTTGCTAAACACAAATACCTACCCACATAAAGTTCACATAACCAGCCTTAACTGTGAAATACAAATATTTATGTAGTGGTGGAAGATGAAATTAGGTTACAAGACAAATAGCTACTTAAGTAACATAAACGAAATGGTTTTCTAATTGGTCCCTTTTCTTTTTTTTCTGGTTGGGAAATCATCATAATTATGACTTCTCCCGCTCTGGGCGGAGCGGGAGGGCGTATCAGACTTTTACTGACTAAAACCCACCCGTGTTCCTTCAGTTGCCTATGCCAGGGGCCACGGTATCTCTTCCGAACAACCCGCGGCCCTGGCAGGCCCTATCGGACCCTAAAATACGTTTAATGTCTGAATAAAAAAAAGAAACGTGCCGCAAGAACAGGAAAATTACGAATCCCTAATTGCCCAACTGAATTGATGATTCTAAGGCACAAAATGAAGACACCACGCAATGAATTTAAATAGTCTTATTATAAAAGTTTTAGGCAAAATGGCGTATGTACCGCTCTAGTGGCTCCAAACTTGAGAACTTAAATTCAAAAGTTGGTTGGTTTTAGAGTTTGGCTATATTTTTGTAAAGTATTGTACTCTTGGGGATTCAGCGCCTCTAAGGAGAACTGGTAATAGGCTACAATTTTTATGACAATCTTATTGTAACGATTAAAGACTTGATTCTTATGTTCAAGAAAGCGTTTTGATGTGTACATACAATAATTGTGTAGACATTAACCCTAGAAAGATAACCATATTTTGACTGTCACAAAAGATAACCATGCGCTTCGGAGGCGCACGATATATTAATAATTTTTTTTTAATGAAATACCTATTTATTGTATTTATTTACTTGATTGTTTTGAAATGTGGTTAATGAACTAATATTAAAAAACTTTTTTTAGTAAAATATTTTATATATTTTAAACATTAAACTTAAATCAAAAAACCTCTAGACAAAATCAACAAAATTAGCAGTCTTCTGTTTACAGGAACATAGTATCAAAAAATAATATATTTTTTCTTAAAAACGAATTATATAATTTTTTACTAACTAATCAACTAAAAAAAAAATCAGTCAAAACTATAATCGTTTGGCTCAAATTTGGTTTGATAGGCATTCAAAACAAACATCATTTTTGTGTTCGCCGCAAACTGTTTTCCTGCATTTGGCGCAAGTCATCTTAGACATTCTTTTTTTTTTATTAGTGCAAAAGGTGCAGTACCGCCTTTTCTTGGCTGGAGGTTCTTCTTCATTATCTGTATCGTTCTGCACAACCGGTTTCGGAAGAATATTTGCGATATTATCTCTCACATGCTTTGGCAAAGTAGGAGCTTCCAGTCTTTCCTTCATCCACGATTCAGATAACTGGGCGCTTAACTTTTTCATATAACCCCTTCTATTTAGAGGCTTTTCATTTTTCGCAAGAATGTTGTGACAATATATAACATAAGAATTGACGAATGCTATGTTCAGAATGCCATAAAACATAGACATTGGCCATCTATTGGTTTTCCTCGAACATGACATTGAGGAACACATTTGATCGAAAGTGTCCACCCCGCCTTTGGTCTGATTATAATACGTTATAATTTCAGGCTTACCAGTAATTGGGTTGATGACACCGTCTTCATCACACGACGATAGCAGGTAAACCATCTTAGAGGGCTTCGGCTTGTACGAGACTAGGGTCAAACATCCATCGTAGCAGAACATTGACGTGCCTACCGAACGAGAGCGAGTGTTTTTAAATTCTTCGGGGATCTCTCGTTTATTGGATCGTATAGTGCCAACGAGGGTTAGTTTGTACGGTTCCTGAAGTAGGGATTTCGCGAGAGGAACCGAAGTGAACCAATTGTCACAAGTTATATTTCGGTTTGTGCCATGCAAAGGCCGAGACAACTCCTTTACATAAAATTCTCCTTGTGGCAACCCATTAGTGTTCGTAGCTCTGCCAATATACGGCATTGCATTTAGCATGTAATTCGTTCCGCTGTCACACAGCATAGGGATTTTAATTCCATATTTACTGGGTTTATTGGGGATATACATGCGGAACGGGCACCGTCCTCGAAACCCTAATAATTGCTCATCTATTGTGACATGCTCTCCTGGTGTATAATTCAGTTTACACTGAGTTACAAATAATTCCCATATTTTTCTAATGTGTATGAATGGATCTTCATGACGTAAAGAGGGTCGTATAGACTTGTCATCAAATCGTAGACATCTAAGCAGGAAATCAAAACGATCCCTACTCATCACTGCCACGTACCGTGTACCCGAAAAACTACTATCGAACAGCTCATCAGTAGACAAGTGATTGTCTTTCATTGCTGCACTCAAGGTCAGTATCGCAAACAAAGCTTGGACTTCTGTCACAGACGTATCTCTGAAAGTGGCTTTGGTCATGTTATCTCGACGTTTCACAGAGATCTCAACATTCGTCCAACGGACGATCTCATCCACTATTTCGTCGGTAACAAACAAATTAAAACATAAGATTGGGTCACATATATTTCGACACATGCGCGTTGGACCTCTACTTGTGCGAATAATATTTATGGCAGATGTCCTTCCACGACTTTGTCCTTTTATTGTCGACCAGCAATGTTGGTTCTTACCCCTAAGCACACGGCGATCAGGAACAATAATGCGGTGGTCACGACGGGATGATTCCGAAGTTTCAGTGGGCTCTGAAGATACAGGCGGACTTATATCGTCTTCGTTTTGTGTATCATTAAATTGTTGTGGCACCTCATCATCTATAAACTCGTCTTCGAAATCACTCTGTATGTCATCTTCACTCAAATTATCTTCTATCTCACTGTCACTTCCTTGCTCTCGTTCATGCTCGTTCTCTTCCTCTTCAGCGATAAACCTAGATATTGCATCATCAGATAGTGTTCTCCGGCTCGTCATGATGAAGGCGAAAAGATTTCATGCTAAAATAAAGAAATAAACAGTTATAATAAACATTTTATGTAAGTATAAACAAATTCATACTTTCACTAAAAGTCACACAAAAGATAACCATGCGCCTTTGGAGCGCAACACTTAGTCATAACTGCAAAACTATGGTACTTACCGCGTAAATACGACCGTCCCGCGACTCTGTGCACCGACCACTGAGCTAACATAAAAGGACAGGTAGATACTCGCGCTCATTAGAAAGAGACAGCGATGTCAAATCGACGCGGGCGCCTCTGAAGCGTAGGTTATCTTTCTAGGGTTAAAAACAACTGCATGTTCCGTTTTATTTCACAAGAAATTGTATGATTTTCGTGTTGTGTTTTTATTTATTTAACTTGTCAAACTTACTGAACCTAGATTATAAGTAAATGATGTGCTCTACTATAATTGGAAGCGCACACTTGCATGTATCTTCATCATTTCAGCTGAAAGACGTCCCCTGCTGGACATAGGCCTCCTATAGCTCCTCCACTTCGACCGGTTCTGTGCTTCCTGCATACAACTGGTTCCTGCGGCCTTCACAAGGCCCACCTTTTGGGAGGCCTTCTAACGCAGTTAATCACTTATGTATACTTGCATATAATTGTGTAGCCTCTGTTGGAGATCCAATAAATAAGAAAATATATTTGTGAAATAAAGATAATGGAAAAAGGATTTGTTTGAGAATATACCTACTGACCTAAAAGTTGTATAACATGAGCGTACTGAATGTACCACGAAATAGCAAAATTTAGGTACCTAATAAAATTCTCCGGTACTGTTGAAGGGTAACACAAAAACTCATAAATATTACGAGATTTATTACAGCTTAGCTCATCTCGCTACCTGGCACGAGAAGTAACGTACGTTGTCGTACAGTCGCCTGCGAAAATGCAAAATTATCTTACAGTACTCGTACAAAGCTCGAAAAATTCAGAATTATGTTATAGCACCAGAGTTTTAACACAATATGTCGAGCTTTACAAGGAGACTGAAAGGTATGAGGTACAAATAGAGACGAGTCGCTATAAAACCGAAGTTTTTCTCAAACTTGTCATGGCTTATACATACTTAGTAGGTATATATCATAGTCAGCCCTTAATGTTTCGACTGCTGGGACAAAGGTCTCCTTGAGAGAGAGTGGGCTATAATCTATCACGCGGGCCCAGTGCGGGTTGGTAGATGTCACATTTCTTCGAATTTTTGGTTCTAGGACATGCCGGTTTCCTCACGCTATTTTCCTTAACCGTTTTGAGAGCATTGGTGATAAAATAAATTTCACAAACTAAAGCGCCTGCCTACCTATAGCTTGTATGTAAGTCGAGACCATAATATGTGATATACCATTCCATTCACTCGGTCGCCGTGCGAATGGTCGGTTAAAAAATCGCCTCACAAGCCGAATCGCCACCCCATTTACACAGGTCGATAAAAATCGCGAGGGACTAGTTCATTTTCGAACTCGAACTAAACTGTTGGATAACGTCCCTCTGACGCGAAAAATGCGCACACTAAATTTGGTGGCTGATAAAATAGATATTTTCTCATGTTCACTGAGCGAGTTCGCAAATGTAACGTTACACGTGAAATGTTTGTTAGTGTAATTATCTTATATTATAAATTATTCCTTTAATCTTCTTCATTACTTTTTGTTTATTTTACAAGTGTTATTGTATTGTTTTTTGCTTCATTAACTTTTGTTATTTCCAAGTGTTAAATATGAGTTATTCCGGTCGGATCCCCTATATATTTCTTGTTTTTTGTTTTTTTTTTTTTAAATTGTATTTTACTTAACCCATTTGGTATGGATTTATGTCACTTTGTAGTTTGTACATTGCGCTGTGGGGTTCAATTCTGTAATGTTGTGCATGAATCTTAAATAAAAATAAATAAATAAATGCATCAAAATGTCGAACTTCATGCGGCGAGCGATCGCCTGCGACTGAGCATTTTCACGGTCGATTGTAGTCACCCGCCGCATGCGACATGACGCCCCACGACAAAAGTCGAAACTTGTTCTACGATTTTAGGCATCTGCGGCCCAGCTGAATTGCCATTTACATAGACTCACCTGTGTAAATCACAATGCCCCGTATTATCACAAGGCCACCACCGCTATCTATTTATGGCTAGGTAGGTAGGTACCTATCTACATATATTGATATATCACATCATTGAAATAAAAATGAGTGGAATTAATCTATCTATATAAAAATGGATCCCTATTTCCCTTGGTCACGCCATAACTTGAGAACGACTTTACCGATTACATCCATCTTTTTTTTTAAGTTTTCTAATAATTTGTAGAAGTAAATTACTTACGGGAAAAAAAATAAGAATGTTGCTTCACGCGGACAAAGTCGCGGGCTGAAGCTAGTAGTACATAAAAATGATAGACTTGGGCAATGAAGTCGGGCAGGACACCTGGCAAGGCTCAGTGATGGCTGGTGGAGTAAGGCAGTGACCAAGTGACGTCCTAGGACTGGAAAACGAAGTGTCGATCGTCCGGCGGCGAGATGAGACCAGCCGATCTATTCTGTAAAAATCTCACCGTGAAAACTTAGGTGAAGTGAGCTTGAAGTGAGCTGTCATTCCACCTGATGCTAGGGATTGGCAGTGGTGACAGCTCACTTCACCTCAGTTTTTGTAGTGACATCGCTGGCACAGAAGCGTGGAGATTGGCACAAGAAAAGAGAGGCCTTTTCTCACCAGGGGGTGAAGTCGGGCTGTGGATAGTGATGATGAAAAAGGATTTTACATTAAAAGGAAAAAAAAAAAGAAAAATTCTAAAGAAACTTTTTCCACGAAGCATCCATATTTACACAACCCACTAACATTGTTCCGAAACGAACGCAATAAATGCCACATCCAGCCATCCAAACACAAACACATCGTCTCGGCAGAAACTTCTAATAACTCTAAAACGAGGTATAATATCGTAAATTCTATGCGTAAAGCACTTAAATTTATGGTACTCTCTAGACGTTTATGAGGCATTCTGGTTAATGCGCACACGATATTGGTTTCAAACTGTACTGTAATTGAATATAAAGGACGGCTTTTAAAAATTATTTCCAGTGGGTAATGCATATATGTATGTGTGACGGTTTATGACGGAATTGGTAGTCGTTAAGTCAAAACAAATATCATAAACATTCTGTAAACGCTGTATTAGAACCGTGTTTCAGTAATCCATACTTCTGGACCAATATTAATATTTATTTGCATAATGCGAGCCATGAAGCGCAGTATCCTGGTTGTTCGAATTTCGGACCGTGTAAGGAACACAACACTCCGCGCCAAAACCAAGATCACGGACGTTACCCAGAAAGCCGCTAAGTTTAAGTGAGACAGGGCTGGACATGTCCGGTGCATGTCAGATGGCTAATGGGCTAAGGAACCACTGATTAGGTCCCACTAAACGCACGACGCGCGCGTAGCGCGTATCGCGGTAGGCCGAGACCAAGATCGGCGGGACGAGCTTGACTCCTACCGAAAGGACTGGCTGGCTGGCTGACGAGCAAAAGACAGAACTGTGTGGAAAAGAGGGAGGGAGGCCTTTGTACTGCGGTAAGACAATACAGGCTGGTTAGATTAGATTAATTGTATATAAAAGGTTATCTCTGGAAATACTGATCCGATTACAAAGTTTCTTTCGCTTGTAGAAAGTTATTCTATTCCCGAGTGACATAAGATACTTTTTATGCGATCAAAATGCATGGTTCCTTTGAGAATCTCCCCGTTGGTACGAACCGCGGGCGCACTTAGTATGAAATAATCCTGACGGACGAGTGGTGTTTACATGATAAGGAATACATCTTTCCTGGTAAGAAACATAATAATATAACATCACGCCTGTAGGTCCCGAAGAGGTAGACCGGGAAGTTTAAGATAATATAACATAATCAGCCTATAATATTCCCACTGCTGGGACACAGGCCTCCTCTCAGTGAGAGGGAGTGGCCCGTAATCCACCACGCGGACCCTGTGCGGGTTGGTAGATGTCACATCTCTTCGACTTTTTTGGCTCTAGGACATGCTCCTTTCGATGTTTTCTTTCACCGTTTTGAGAGCAGTGGTGATGAAGTAATTTACACAAAATAAAGTGTTTGTCGGTGTTCGAACCTACAACTCGTAAGTTGCGGTCTTTACCACTGGGCCACCACTGCTCATCCGACCATGATGTTTAGTGTACAGCGAGTAGACTGTATGAATTGTTGTTGCTTTGCTGCTAGTCGAAACTCCTCTGGTTCCAGGATGGCGATAACTCTGTACCTGTTTCTGTAGCGGTTCGCTGGGGACTCCAAGAGAGGGTTGTAGATTGTATTTAATTAAAACTGCTATTTAAGTATATAAGATGAGACGGGGACTTTTGATACTGTATTACTTGGCGCCAGAAGGGCATAGTGACTTCTTGATTATGACTGACTTTACTGGTTGGTCCACTAGCTAGCGCGCCTCCCTTTATACTAGGCCAAATTGAGCTAGCCAGTAGACCATTTCGCTTTGCACGATTTTGTTCGCGGCAAACTCGCGTCCAAGCTCAAAAGTTCCCGCCCCTTTTTTATTAAGAAATTACAGTTATGTACATTTAACACTAATTGTCTTCTATTTTAATATAATTAGTTATAATACAGTTATTGCACGACCTTTTACATGTTTCATCTCTGCGTGCGACGGTCAAGGTTCCTGGTGCGACGTGTTTATCCTTAACTCTAAACTTATAAATATAACCTACGTGCGCGAACCAGGAGCTACCATTCCAATTTGATCGTCGCAGCGACAACATCTATTTCGACATTAAATTGACAGTATGGATGCTAGAAGTAGGTATTGCATACCTTATTATTATACTTGCTTTATTTCTACGTTATAATTAAATATTAGGTAATCAGACAGGTAGTTTAGGTACATTGTTATAAGCTAAGTATTAGGTATTCAGACAGGTAATTTAGGTACATTGTTATAAACTAAGTGTTTGCTGCGGCGCCGCTCGAGCTCTCGTTGCTGTCGTGTACATTTAGTAAACCCAAATTTCGCTAGTTATGGTTATGTGAGTACCTATGTGTCTTCTATAAGCGTTATCTGTTCGTCAAGCGGTCGCCAACTCAAACCTCAGATCAGGCAAAGGGTTTTTAATTAGAAATTTTTTAACACTTTTACTAGTCTTGCTCTCAAATTCCGAGCCCTCATTTTAAAGAGAAGCCACTGTCAGACATCTACAGATTGACACTTGAAACTCAATCAAGCAGATATGTTGATATACTCTTACATAACAACTATTAATATGAATCAGAGGATCACACCTCGCGTCTTCCACCTGATATGATTACATCTAGTTGATTGGCTCTAGTCTAGGCCCCAACTTAATTACTTTCAGGCGATATGAACTATGAATGTGGTGCCCTCTTGGGAGTCAAGTGGTTATTATAACTATTACTAGCTGCGCCTCGCGGTTTTACCCGCATAGGTTTTGAACCCGTGGGAATATCGGGATAAAAAGTATCCTTTGTGTTAATCCTGGTTATAAACTATCTGTGTACCAAATTTCACCCAAATCCATTCAGAAGTTTTAGCGTGAAAGAGTAACAAATATCGATCCATCCATACAAACTTTCACGTTTATAATATTAGTAGGATTGACATTGATTCGACCTTTTCGGAGATATACCTACGTACGGTGTATCTTGGACTTGTTTAGAGTTCTACAGATGGGCTACATTTGGACAGTCACTCCATCTAAAATACTGGTATTCAGCTGCATCCGGTTAAACTGAAAGCCGACCCCAACATAGTTGGGAAAAGGCTAGGCAGATGATGAATTCGTTTTGAAGCAATATTGCAGGTTTCCAAAGGCCTTAAGCTTAGCAACAAATCTGCCGAAAGCGACGGAAAATCAGCATACGAATGGTGCAGGCGGCGCAGGTAGTTTTCATACTTTTTGCCAAATCCGATAGGAACTTATCGACGCTAATCTGTGACGGTTCTCGCTGATTGTCGCCGACAAGCGCTGGCGCATCGGCACCGCTTACCAGCAATAAAAAGCAGCGGTAAAAGCATGCGCGATAGTCCAATTTTCACTACGACATTTTTGGCAAAAATAATGAAAAAATACATGTTTATTCTGCACAAACAAGACGCACATAACAAAACAAAGGAAATAAAATACCTACACACATTAATTTAGAGAAAGTAGCTAAAAAGCCAGGCAGGCGTGTCGTTAGGCTAAGCTGTGGCTGAAAGCGTGATATAGAACGCTTTTCAAGTAAACGAAACGTTCAACCAACCAAGATTGTAATGAAATGAAATTTATTCTGTAAATAGGATTTTGGTATTACTTTTACACGTCATATTAAAACAAAAAACGTGTACGGTCGGGAGACCCCCGTCAGAAACGAAATTCCCTACGCGATACTCGTTTATAATAGAAGAATACATTGACAAGGAAAATCTGTCTCTCTATCTCTCTAGAGAGAGAGAGAAAGTCGCATGAAGAGGGCATAATGTGTTTTTGTTACATAACGATTTCTACAAGTTTACTCCTAACGCTTGCCGCGTGATAGAACTTCGTGCCAAAAATAAGATGGAGTCGACAATTCTGTCTGCCCCTGACTCTCGGCTGACTTTCGGGCTGACTACCCCTGAGAAGAAAAAAGTAGGTAGGTACGCCGGGTACTAGATCATGAATGCCTGCCTAGAACTAAAGTGGTCATACGCTGATGAAAGCCGAAGTTTCGTCTATAAGAAGTATTGTTTTTTATCCGTCTGTGGTCCGGGGTCCGTAGCTAAATAATAACAGCCGTACAGGTCGATCGATCAGGTTAAGCTACGCTTGCCGCGGTTGGTCTGTGAATGGGTGACCTTTACATACCGAGACCCCTCCGTGCCTCGGACAGCACGTTAAGCCGTTGGTCCCGGCTATCATTCATGGGTCGTTTGGCAGTCTTTACGGGTAGTCAGTCAGAAGCCCGAAAGTCTGACAACCAGTCTTACCAAGGGGTATCGTGTTACCCAGTGACTGGGTTGTGGAGAAGGGCAATTCTTGTAATTTTAAGAACGTTCACAGTCTAATCTCAGTCTCAATCTGTCAAAAATACCTCTAATTTGACAAGCATTTTGACAGGTTTTTGACATTTGTTTGTCGCCGAGATGAGACTGCGACTTTCGTATTACTCAGTAACTGGGTTGTAGAGGTCAGATAGGCAGTCGCTCCATGTAAAGTACTCGTACTCAGCTGCATCCGGTTAGCCTGGAAGCCGACCCCAACAAAGTTGGGAAAAGGCTAGGCAGATGATGATAATGAAGTATGTATTATTAATTGTTATCTCTGCAATCTACAACCCACGTCCGCACAGCATCGTAGAACAAATTCAAAAATATATATTCACCAACTTCACAATACACAAGAAATTCAGTTCAATTTAAATTCTCTAAAGTGTACGAAATAATTCTTGTGGTTTCCGAGTCTATAGAACAAGACTGCTTTATGAGTCTCAAGGGTATTGCGGAGAAGTTACTTTTAATCCTGCACGAACTTGTGAAGTAAATGGAGAAGCGTTGTTATGAGAGTTTTGAAGTTGGTCTGATCTGTTATGACGTTTGTTTGTTTTTTGTTATGTACTTATGTTGGTTATTTCTTGTTAGTGCGTATATTTATTTATTTATTACTTCAAGCACATACATGTACAGGGCGGACATAATGGCATAGGCATTTTCTACCAGTCAACCTTTGGATGATGCAGAGACAAACAGTGGTAGCTGCAATCATGAAAATTGAGGAATAAATATTTTATAACCTTACATAAATATCATCATCATCATCATTTCAGCCGATAGACGTCCACTGCTGGACATAGGCCTCCCCCAAGTGTCGCCACATTGACCGGTCCCGTGCGACTCGCATCCAGCGGATTCCCGCAACCTTCACCAGGTCATCGGTCCACCTAGTGGGAGGCCTTCCAACGCAACGTCTTCCGGTTCGCGGTCGCCACTCCAGAACTTTTCGGCCCCATCGGCCATCCGTTCTGCGAGCAATGTGCCCTGCCCACTGCCACTTAAGTTTGGCAATTCTTCGGGCTACATAAATATACTAAGAAGATAAACAAAGACAAAATATTACCGATGTGATGATACTGGCAGCTTCTTGCGAATTCTTCATGTGTATTCCTGCCGATCGATTCTGTAAAAATCTCACCGTGAAAAGTTAGGTGAAGTGAGCTTAGAGTGAGCTGTCAATAGTGTCAATCCCTAGCATTAGTTGGAATGATAGCTCACTCCACGCTCACTTCACCTAAGTTTTCATGGTGAGATGGTTATAGAATCGCACCGCTGTTCTATGTAGCATAAAGGCAGGCCCAGTGCGGGTTGACGGATGTCACATGCCTTCGTAATTGGGTCCTCACGATGTTTTCCTACACTGTTTTGAGAGCAGTGGTCTTGAAATAATTTACACAAAGTAAAGTGACTGCTTGCGTTCGAACCCACGACCTACAACACGTAAGTGGTGGCTTTTACCATTAGGCCACCACTCTTCTAGTCTCAAGAACGTGTTATACTACGTAGTAGTTATGATAGATTTTTTTCTTAAATTCTTTTTGCACAAAGTAAGTCCGAAGTATCATCTCCATTTTTAACCCCTCACGTCAAAACGACGGGGTGTTATAAGTTTGACGTGACTGTGTGTGCGTGTGTGTGTGTCTGTCTGTGGCATCGTAGCTCCCGAACGGATGAACCGATTTGTTTTTTTGTTATACAGTAGTTATCGTGATTACTTTAGTGATCCATGTATTATTAATACACGAGAAAAACTAATTATTTTATTATAATCTTTGCACATTATACAATACACAAACTAATAAAATTTCAGTTTATTTTATTTATGTTTATATAATTTCCTTAGCAACACAGCAATATATAAAAAAATGTCCAGATTTCCCTAAATCAAATAAATAATTCCTATCACAGACTAAAAATACCGCAAGTTATGATTTACAGCGCCACAAACTATAAATATAAAGCGCTATATCCGCTGACATATTATGCCAATACTAACATATGGTTACCGTCACAGTGCTTTTAATGTAAATATTTTTATTTGATACGGTACTAAACTAAAAATGTAGCGATGGAATAAAATAAATAAGTAATTACATGACTGATATTTTTACACCCACCAACTAATATTTGCCTAACCTTCGCTAGTTTCCAATTATGGTACCTATTGACTACGAGTACCCGTAACGACGGTCAAAGAACTTTATATGACAGCCAGGACCAGTGGCTTAACGTGCTTTCTGAGACAAGGTATCGATATGTAATGGACTATCGCCCATCCATGGATCGATCTCGGCAAGCATAACTTAAACTTCGATCGACCCGGCTGGCTATTTTTATTTAGCCGCAACATGTATGATGTTACATATGTTGTATTTTGCATGAAACGACTGCCATCTGGCGAGTTTAACTACAGGATATTTACCGATACCCCACGATGACCAACAGTTATCTGACTTTTCACAATAATTTTTATACCAACCCAAAAGTTCCTTATGGAACTGTAAACACCAATATATAACTAATCAAACCCTCGAAACCAAGAAGTATTAACCCTTCTTTCATCATTCAATGTATCTCCTATTGAAATTAATATTCCTGCCTATCACGATCAGTTTACTTTACTTCTCCAAAATATAGTCCCAGTAAAGAAAGATTATCCCATTTTTCAGACCTTTATGAAATTCCGTCATAAATATTTCACCTGCAAAAATACCTGAGGGGCTCAGACTGAGTAATAATGATGAAAAATTCATCTTTATTCTCAACGTGCTAACTGACAAGGTATGAACCAAGACATTTTGATAAGTGTGTAGAGACCTGCCTAGTTACACAAGGGCCTTGGAGACAAGGCTTATTTATTATTAAAGTAATTTACACAGTATTCTATGATTAAAGCAATCAGTCATGTTTAGGTAGGTAGATTCCGTACCAAAGTGGTAAAAGGGAACCCTTGGGCCCTTTGCCTTCAGCACGTTACATGTTATGGAGTTAAAAAGGCATTGACTGTTGTGTTATTAATAAAGATTTAACGGGTAAACCCTGCAAGATTACAATAATATGTTGAAGATTTTATGAGTAAAGTAAAAGTTTTATGATATCACATATCTTCGAATGTTTGGTTCTAGGCCATGCCGGTTCCCTCAAGATTTTTTCCTTAATCGTTTTGAGACTGTCAACTAGAGCCACGGCATATTTTTTTTTTCTTTAATAAAACATTGCCCCACACTAGAAATTACTCTTGTATCGTGGGTGCGTTTACAAAGATTTAAACTCACATACACAAACAGCCAGACCAGGAACAACCAAAAAAAACAAACAAACACACAAATATTTGTTCCGTGCGGGAATCGAGCCCGCGACACGCAGCGCAGCAGTCGATCGCTCAGCCAATGCGCCAACCGTGTCGTCAAATTTCCCACGAAAAATCAATTATTTACAAAGTTTTCAGTATTAATTACGGAGGCCAGCGGTTGGTGCTGTGCGCAGTCGCTAAAAACAAACGATAAGATAAAAACAAACAATAAACAAATGAAACTCGGCATCCCTTCCCGAAAGCCGCGGGCCACAAAATATTTTACGACAAAATTGTGTAAAGCCGAAAGTACCAACAAACTCACTTCAAAATCAATTACGCTATTACCATAATATTTCGACGCAGTGTGCATTAGGTAAATAAACAAAATTCTGATAATCTTTTATTGACGCCTGAGGTAACCAAAACAGCCCAGGATCATTTACATGAGGAGACGTTCTCGCATGATTATCGACGATTATCGAAAGATGTACTTGTATGAACTGTACAATAGTCGCTTGTCAAAAAGCGAGGATTGTCTCGCCATTAAAGATTGAAGCCGTCCGTGCAAACAAAAGTCGTATTTAATGTCGAGTAATCGGATTACGGTTCGAGAAAATATGATTCGTAGACGATTTTTTCGACTCTCTTGAGTGATATATGTGTGCGATAATAAAAGACTCGCCGTCTTGACTATTAAACTCGCCATGAAATTTTTGCAGTCAAGTGAAAGTTTTTATTAATTTGTTAAACATAGATGTTGTAATTAAATAGGTACAGTAATCTGTATGTTTTGCCGTTAAAACGCGTACAAATATTAAAAGATATGTATACGAAATTACAATTTAGTAACATTTTTTTTTTAAATTTAATGTTGGACTGAGATAGGCCGTTTTTGTTTTCATAATTTTGTTAGTTTTATGTTCTCCTTTTATTATTTGTATTTCCTGTGCCTGTCCCAAATAAAATATTTTTCTTTCTTTCTTTTCGACAGGCTAGAAACTCGCCTCGAGTAAATAGGCCTATAAATGGAAAAAATGTTCATGCAAACATTACTCGCGTATGATAGGAATCGCGCTGGAAAAATATTGTATAAATCTGAGTCTATATGGAAGGTAAACAATTTGATATGGAGCAGATACATATGGCATTCTGTTGGATTTGGATTTTGCGAAATGGAATAATATTTCAGAGGTGTTTTGTTTCGTTTAATGACTATGTGCGCTGTTAAGTGCCTTTGGGTACATTGAGCTTAAACATTTTGGAAAATGTTTTTACAGTAAGATTTTTTTCCTACGAGTAAGAATCTGTTGAAAATAATATAATATAAGGGTTAGGCAGAGACGTGGGCCACAAAAGGGATGAATGAAAGGCTGGGATGAGAATGCTAAGAGGGATGTGTGGTGTTACACGAATGGATAGAATAAGAAATGAGTACATCAGAGAAGTCGGTTGTCATGGTACGGTCATGTCATACGGAGGAATGAAGAAAATGTCAGGGTAGCCCGTTAATGCAGTCATGTTACAGCCGATAGAAAAGGATAGCGTTGCATCGTGAGGCAAATCTCGGCTGTTCAAAATCTCACTGCAACGCGTACCACGTTCGGTACCGTGGTACGCGTTGCAGTGAAAGCGAGCTTATTGCCATTTACCGGGCATGAATCCAGACTCCGGGTTACTACTGAGAAATTCCCGATGAAAAAACCCAATGACACTGTGCCCGACCCGGGAATTGAACCCAGGACTTCAACCTCAGCAGTAGCGCTTGCGACCAATAGACTTACGAGGCAGTCTGTTAAAAAAAAAAACTAGGCTTTATATAATATAGAGCCACACGTAGAAACTATTTAGTAGGATAAATAAAACGGGTAGTCGTTATCATGACGAAGATTTCCATTATTTTTATACACGACATTTGGTAAATGAATTGCCAATAACGCAACAGATTGTTGTTATTTCTTGTCCCCAGATTGCTATCAGCTCAGCTCTTCCATAATTTACTTAATAAATAGAGTATAATGACACTCAGACGGTGACGGTCAGAAACCCAGATCTAACACAGATGTTCTCAACAGGCCAGGAGACGTAGTCAACTTCTGAATGGTCTACTGGTTGGAATAACCACCGACGGCCGCCATGGCCCACGCAGAATGGTCCACTTGAAGGACTAAGTGCGGAAACCAAACCCATATCATAGAACATAAATAGATGACACTCAAACTACAGAAGTGAACCAAAGTCAAATAAGTAATAAGTCAAACAACCAATCAATCAATTCAGCCTATCGCAGTCCACTGCATGGGTCTCTCCCAGACTGCGCCACAACACCCTGTCCTCCGCCATGCGCCCGTCCATATAGCGGGGGTACACAGTACACTAGCCGATACGCGGTCTCCACTCCAGGACTCATCTGCTCCACCGGCCATCGGTCCTTCGACAGACATGACCACTGCCACTTCAATTTGCTTACTCTACAAGCTATGTCGGTAACTCCGGTTCTTTTCCGGATAATACGTCAATAACTTGTTTTAAATAGGCCATTAAAAGGCACTTTTGAATGTCAAGATTTGCAAGAAAATAGAACTGAATCTAGGCGCCCTTTCAGAAAGGTTCAAGGTTTCTTTAACCACATACAAATACCAAGCATATTACCCCGGAAACCACTAAATACAGCTGTAAATTGGTCACAAACAACACCTTTCCTATCTTTACCAAACACCTCATAACATTATCTCATTCTATTTCAATACTGTCCCAAACTATACAAAAGGGTTAAAGCCCACCTTCGCAATAGAAACTCAATTTATAACCTAAAAACTTCACGTCTGGTTACGCTGACATCGCAAAATCGGACCTAAATATTTTACCTTTATCACCTATCTATATAAAGTGCCAGTTTACTTATCGGGTCAAAGGTTTTAGATCCCAAAGAGGCTTTATCGTAAATCTTAGTTCAGATAGCCTGTTGTTTTGGATGACGTCTTTTGTCTGTGTTATGAAATTGAAAAACACTAGGTATATAGAGAATTTTTGAAAGATTTACCTCTGGTCCTTCTGGTTATAAAGGTCATAGGTTATATTGAAGGTCAAACAGAGGTTATTTTTCGAAAACAACTTTTAATGTTATGCAAAAACGGAGGCGTGGGCGATGCGATGATACTGAAGTGGATCCTAAAGAGGTTTCAACATCATTCCAGCCAAAAATCACCCTCTCCAGGCATTAGGTCTCCTTTCTTCACTGCCATAGGTACTTTCTGTACTGGTCGTCAGTCATCTTCTTAACACAACACCCAAATTTAAACGCTATTTTTTTGGAAAACATAGATTATATCCTACTAATATTATAAACGTGAAAGTTTGTATGGATGGATGGATGGACGGATGTTTGTTACTCTTTCACGCTAAAACTACTAAACGGATTTGGATAAAATTTGGCACACAGATGGTTTATAACCAGGATTAACATATAGGATACTTTTTATCCCGATATTCCTACGGAATCGAAACTTATGCGGGTAAAACTGCGGGGCGCAGCTAGTTTTTTAATAATAATAAGTTAATTAGTACATAAAAACAACAACACAGTACATAGCATATGTAAACAGTGGGTTGTACTACCAAGTTTAAAATTATTGTCAGCTTTCCGGGCTCTGCACTAGGTCCGCAGACCCGTATCTTAGACTTGAACAGTCCATGTGTCCAATGCATTTACAGTCAGGAAGGGACCATAGTCTTTCCATACTTCTAGGTAACCAGTCCACTTTAGCCACCCACACACACGAATCAATTTCTTTTTTAACCACTTTCTGCATTCCTGCAACAACCGGGGGTCGTCCCTGCGTACACTTGCGTAGTGCGAACAGGGATAATCATTGGTTGGTGCCTCTTTCCTTCAAAAATGTGTAACGAGCCTCTGCGAGTCGGCTTTGGCCCCTCGTACGCCTTCCAAAGGTCCAGGTTCCCAGGGTCCCGAGATATGTCAAAGCTAAATCATAATTTCGAAAACGATGAACTTCATGACAGTATCTAAGTATTTAAATAATACATACTAATTGTATTACTATAATTACCTAAAAGTATAAAACACCTTTCTCTACTGTTGCATTTACAACTCATCTCCTACTTAGTAAAGTTAAGTCCAAAATTCTGGCACCACGCCATGCGACTAACAATATTCTCACCCTAATTCTATCCAACTAAAAATATTAGGTACAAGCAAAAACTTTCCGTATAACGAAGCTCCAACACAGAGTAATCTGTAGAATTATATCAACTCCTTGCAAGACTACAAACGCTATTACTAAGTCTTCAACAGTATGTTGATGTTTACTTGCTTCTACATTTCAATAGCTACGACAATCGTATCTCGCGTTCTGCTGTTTGTTTAAGTAATCTGTGAGCGACTAGACAATCGAAATCGTGCGCTTACTTGAAGTACTTTGTGTGTTTTGATGTAAACTTATGTTAGGGCTGTGTTCTGATGCAATTAAGGTACAGAATTTTTATCTCACGAAGTAATGCGCGGTTGGGTACGTATTGCAATATCTAAAATTAAAAGAACTAACGTAACCTACGTTCAAAATCCCTAAAATCTAAATACCTAATGTTTTTAAATACCTAAGCAACTGACACCTACCTACGGATTACCTAAGTTTAAAATACTAATTGGACTAAATATCTATCATTCAAAAATTTGTTTCTGGCACTCGCCGGCCGCTGCCGCGGCACCGCTCGCTTCGCTCACTCGGCTCGTGCGTTATGTGGTCACAGTTCTAACCTTTTTTTTTTTCTCCGGGGTGGAAAATCCTCATGGGTGTCCGCCGCCCTGGGGCGGACAGCGGGGTCTGTTAGACTCTTACTGACTAAAAACCACCCCAGTGTTCCATCTCACACCTACGCCGGGGGTCGCGGGAACGTAAGATCCTTCCGCAACCCCCGACTGGTGCCGGCCCGCCGCAGCGGGCCTCCTCGGGTCAGGGGGAGTGAGGTGTTTGACTCCCCCCGCGACGTCTAAGAGAGGCGCGCGTGGAACACTACGCGCCGCCATCTCGGGTCCTGATGTGTGGGGGGCGACGGACGTCCCCAAGTCCGTCGCCCCTGGACCCATTTAGGGGGGCTGGAAGAGGGCGTTATCCGCCCTTCGCCGACGCCCGGTGCGCCTGCTGCGGGCCGGGTGAGAGGACGAGATCTCCCTCTCCCTTTCCGCAGCCTCCTTCTGCGAGACGACCGTTTCGCAGAAGGAAACCACCGCGTCCCAGGACTCTTCGCTGCCGACCATCGACTCGACCACGGCCGGCAGCGACAGGTCACTGCCTACTTCTGAGATGAGGGCACGGCGCGGCTCCTCCCAAGCGGCACACTCTGCCAGCGTATGCCGCGCCGTGTCCTCCCGACAGTCGACGCAGTGGTGACACCGGGCGTCCGGCTCCCTGTTTATGCGACACAGGTACTTCCCGAAGCAACCATGCCCCGAGAGCACCTGCGTCACCCGAAACGACAGGGAGCCGTGCCTCCTCCCGAGCCAGCGCTCGAGCACCGGCCGGACCGCCTCGATGGTGACGAGGCCGGCGGTAGGGCGTGTGAGCCTGTCCCGCCACTCCGCCACCAGGACCTCGCGAAGCTGAGACCGACGCAGCTCCATGTGTCGCTGCATCGGTCGCTCGCCCCGCGCCCTCGCTTCCTCGCGCCACCGAAACAGTGACGCGAGTACTTTCGCCTCTAGGTCCCAGGGCGGGGATCCGGCCAGTGCGCAGGCCGCCTCGTAGGAGATCGTGCGATATCCTCTGATGACTCTGACGGCCATCGCTCTCTGCGGTTTCCGCAGTACCGCGATACTGCCGGCCGTCAGGTCAGAGGCCCACACCGGGGCCCCATACAGGGCCATCGATCGCACGACCCCCACGTAGAGCCGCCTACAGGCGGCGCTCGGGCCCCCCAGATTGGGAAGCAGCGTTGACAGCGCCCCAGCCGCGCCCAACAACTTGGGCGCCAGCCGCCGGAAGTGGGGGCCAAAATCCCACCGGCTGTCGAGCACCAATCCCAGGTACTTCATGGTAGACTCGACAGCGATCCGAGCCCCCCCGACCACGATGTGTGAACCGGGCGGCGGCGCCCGCCGGGGGCCATGAAACACCATGGCCTCCGACTTGCTGAGGGCCACCTCCAGGCCTAGGCGACGTATGCGGCCCACCACCTGTGAGACCGCAGCCGTCGCCAGCAACGCTGCTTCCCTGTGCGAGCTCCCCCGGGCAGTGACCAGCGTGTCATCCGCGTAACACGTCAGGTCTACCCCCGGTCTGAGCTCGCCCCTCAGCACCCAGTCGTACCCGACGTTCCACAGGAGCGGTCCTAGGACCGAGCCCTGGGGAACGCCGCACGACATGCGGCGCTGGTTTCCGCCATCGCGTCCCATGTAGGTGACACACCTCTCCGACAGATAAGCCCCAACGATGTGGCGGAGGTAGGGAGGCACCCGATGATACCGCAGTGCCTCCCGAATACAACTCCAGGGCAGGGTGTTGAAGGCGTTGGAGATGTCCAAGGACACCGCCAACATCACCCCGCCCCGGGACACCGCTTCCTCCGCACACACGCCACACGCACACGCACGCACGCACGCACGCACGTCACAGTTCTAACCTAACCTAACCTAGCTGTTTCGATTTAAAAAACATAAGCGTGTTACGCATGCGGGTACAGAAACATATAACGGTGAGGTAAACCAATTTAAGGAACTTTGTACATAGGAATTCCAAGTTTTAGCTTTATGAACTTCAGTAACATATCCATTTGACATTTTAAGCTTTCGGTATTTTGAATATAAGTGAAATAATCATTAGGTATTTAGATTTTAGGGATTTTGAACGTAGGTTATTTTACGTTAGTTCTTTTAATTTTAGATATTGCAATACGTACCTGCGCGGTTTACTTGTGGTAACCAAGTGTAGAAACATGCTGTAAATACAGTATTTAAAATATAGATCGGTTTGAAATCTAAGACGATTGTATGCCTAACCGTTCCTAATGAATGCGATTCATTTATCTATCGATACGAAATCATGTCTCGTCGATTTTATCATCATCGAATAAACAATTTCATCTAAATATATAAATAAAGAAAAAAAAAAAATATAATAAATATATAAATAAGTAAATACCTATATTAAGTCACAAATAAAGTACAATTTCATCTACATATAATTTACCTATTATACCGTGCCTCAGAAAGCACGTTAGCACGTTAAGCCGTTGGTCCCGGCTGTCTTTCGAGGATCTATGACAGTTCGTCAGAATTCCGAAAGTCTGAGAACCAGTCTTACCAAGAGGTATCGTATTACCCATTAACTGCCGGGGTATACTGGTATCCATCTGCAACCGGTTAGACTGGAAGCCGACCCCTATATATTTGGGAAAAGGCTAGGCAATTATACCTACCATTAGGCTAGAAATACAGTCGTCGTCAAACTTACCGGTTTAAAATCAAAGACGACTGTATTTCTAACTTAATGATTACGACTTGTTTATCTATCGATACGAAATCACGTCTCAGATCACCTATTGTAAAACCACAGCAAATAAGTGCTGTGGTGAACCCGATAGTAAACAAGGGTACTAAATATCGCCAGGGACCACTAGCCCTTAATTCATTAACAAAATGTAATTAAAGGAGTCATTAGTGGGTCTATTTGGCGCTAATTTGCAGTGTACAGGTTTATTGGGTATTATAGGTTTTTGGCACAGTTTATTGAATCGGTAGGGAAGTATTCTTGACAGAGGCGAAAACGTTTTTAAATGTTTAAACACAACTAAACAGTAAAGGGTTAGTGACGTAGCATAATTAGATGATTTTTTTTTATAGAAAAACAAATACCCAAATAGGCATCCAGACCGTTTTTGGCCACGGTGGCCAGTCTCAACGGAGAATAGCCTTCGGCGCGGCAGATATTGTAGTGCATACGTATGTGCGCAGACACATCTGCACTTTCTGGATGGGAAATCATCATATGACTTCTCCCGCTCTGGGCGGAGCGGGAGGGCGTGTCAGACTTTTACTGACTAAAACCCACCCGTGTTCCTTCAGTTGCCTATGCCAGGGGCCACGGTATCTCTTTCGAACAACCCGCGGCCCTGGCAGGCATCGGCCCTAGCGGACCCCGTCAGTTCGTGCTGATATCTCTTTGAGGGGCGCCGTGGAACACAACGCGCCGTCGACCCGGGCCTGGTCCTTGCCGGGCGGCGAGCTGCCCATTGCTCGCCGCCCGCAAGCCCGCGCCTGCGGTGGCCGGGAGTCGGCTGGTGACTCCCGACGTCCAGGGCGTCTCCTGCGGCGACTAGGGGCATGAGGGCGCAGAGATTGCCTCTCCCTTACGTGTTCCACCTCCTCCTTTGCGAGCATTACTGAGGTGACGGCTTCCCATGCACTCTCGCTCCGTACCATGGCCTGGACCAGGGCCGGACGCGAGAGATCGCCGCCGCCGATCGCCGCCACGAGGACGCGGCGGTGCTCCGCCCAAGCCGGGCAGACCTCCACCGTATGCTCCACCGTGTCCTCCGGGCGATCCACACAGTGGTAACACCCTAGCGTTTCCTCCCGCCTTATCCTGAACAGGAACCTCCCGAAATAACCGTGTCCGGGGAGGACCACACTGGTGCACTCCCTCTTCCCTCGCTCTTATAGTCCCAAGAGACGGCACGTAATCCGACACGATCAAGGAGAGACCAGGTGAAGGACCAACGGCTTAACGTGCTTTCCGAAGCAAGGGAGTAACACACCGCCAACTTCCAAGCTCCGGGCTGTTACAATAACACTTTACCCGATCTGGGCATCTAACCCAGAACCGTGGTGGCCTGGGTTCGATTTTGTGTCGGGCTGAGCATGGGCTCAGCAGTCGCGCTTGCCACCATGAGGCCAACGGGGCAGTTAATACTCAAATACATAGGTTACTTTGTTTTTGTTCAATCTGCAAAATAAATGAATAAACAATGTCACAATTAAGAAAATATTTACTCTCTAAATGCAATGAAACGAACTGTGAAACTTAAGTGTTATTTTACACTTAATGTATTTATTATGCCTAAATGAATGGACAGTGGCGCCGATTCCCTTGTTCACAAACTAAACTAAATTTAAGTTCAGTGCATCTTTTTCTTTCTATTTCATTAAGAAATGGACATAAGATAAATATCAGTTTAGTCCTGTCAAATTAGTCAGCGCCTGACGTAAATTGACGTATTTTTAGTCGCAACATGACTATGGAGTATCTTAATTTGACAGGACTAAAGTAATAATTATTTATCTTTTGTCCTTTTCTTAACGAAGTAGAAAGAAAAAGATCCACTGAACTTAAATTTAGTTTAGTTTGCGAACAAGGGAACCGGCGCCAATTTGGAAAAAACATTTTCACTTAGTCCAAAAAATAAGCGCAAGAATGTATTTTTACCATCGCACTCAAGAAAATTAAATTAAATTTTTTATGTTAGTCTTGTCAAAATGATTTTCACAAAAACGTTCTTTTTTTTCATTATCCGCTTTCAATTTACAACAGTGAAAAGGTGTTCGCTGAATATAAAAATTCTTTCATTTCATATTTCAGGTACCGAAAAAGCGTTGTATATTTAAAATCAATTTTCAGTTATGTATTGATGTAGTAAATGTTATACCTGCAAAACGTTTTTCAACAATAAATTTACATAACGCAACATCACGCCTTTTAACCCCAAACGGTTAAGCAGAGGACTACCCATATAGTACAACCACATTTTGCCAGTTCTATAATAGGGGGCGAGCTTATTGCCATCAGCCGGACACAGATCCAGACTCCGGGCTGTTACTGAGAAATTCCTGACGGAAAAACCTAACGCTTTGCCCGACCTGGGGATCGAAACTAAGACCTCATGCGCAACAGTGTAGCGCTTACGACTACCAGGCCAATGAAGCAGGCAATCAATTTAACGGTGTTAAAACAATATAATGTAATAAAGCTTCATATTTTTTTACATTTTAAGCTTCAGTAATAGTTATATCCAGGCTTAGTAAAGAATTCAACTGTTCCTAGTTTGATCACAATATCAATCTATCTAGTATTTGTAATCCAGTCTTACCGGATGCAGCTGAATATTTTTTTTTTTTTAAATTAGCTATCTGAAGGCCAATTCTCGTAATTTAAAACGGCCAAAATCTAGTCGCAGTCTCATCTCGGCGACAAACAAACGTCAAAAACTTGTCAAAATATAGGGAAATTAGAGGTATTTTTGACAGATTGAGACTGAGATTAGACTGTGAACGTTCTTAAAATTACAAGAATTGCCCTTCTGATCTCCACAACCCAGTCACTGGGTAACACTATACCCCTTGGTAAGACTGGTTGTCAGACTTTCGGGCTTCTGACGACCCGTAACGACTGTCAAAGTGAAATTTACGTATGGCAGCCGAGACCAACGGTTTAACGAACTTTCCGAGCCACGGAGAACTCTCAATATGTAATAGACGGTCACCGATACACGAACCGACGGTGGCACGCGTAACTTAACTTTTAGTCGACAGCTGTTATCATTTAGCCACGAGCCCCTTCTATTTGATCACAAAATAACAGAACCGAATAATTAAATAATAAAAAACTAATAATAATTGTTTATTGAAATAATTTTTACAATGTTACATTTTTAGTAAGGTCGCGTTTATTTTGTCTTACGGAAAAATTTGCCGTGTCAACCAAAAGTTATGATTACATGTTTACTTACCTATATAAAAACTAAAATTAATTTTACGGACTATAACTAGTAAAAGACAAAAATATGAAAGTAAAAAGGCTTATAGATAAACTTAGGCTGTCTTACGCGACGTCATTATAATCTATAGAATTGATGTATCTTGTCTCAGCTATTTTCTTTGCAGGGCATTCTTGATCGCCTGAATCATAGATCATTAACTTATTTCTGAGATTGCTGGTAAACTTATAAGTAATTCGCGACTGTGTAAGACCGAGGCCATAGTGATCTATAGTACTTAAGATATATTATATATAGATGCTGTTGGTGTACCTTTTTTTCCGTTAGCCTACATTGTGCCACTGCTGGGCAAAGGCATATTCATATCATTCCATATTCTTCCACCTTTCCTTGTGCTCTGCCTTCTCCGTCCAATCGGTCAGTGACGAGTCCAAATCGTCACGCCAGCGTTTCTTAGGCCTGCCTCGGTGACGACGTCCGTCTTCAGGCACACTGTGTGACGACTTTGGCCCATTTGTCGGGATGCATCCTACAAGTGTGTAAAAATTAAACTCACCGACCAAATTCGCAACACCACAATACGCTCCAAGACAGGTATCGCTGACGTTGGCGCCAAGTCTGCGAGGCTGAAGAGGACTAGTGTGCCTTAATAAATAAATAAATTTAACCAACAACTTTTCTATTATGTGTAACTGAATTAATGCACATTATGAAAGTAGTTGGTTTAGAATCGTTTACTAAATCGACTTCTGTCATTTTTAGTGGTCATTTTAAATCCCAAAAATAATTAAAACTACGTAAAGTACAGTCAAAACAAACCAAAGTGGACGAAGTAACTACTAAGCTACACCCTTATGCGTGTGCGTGCGTAGATTTGTAATATGACCACAAAGAACAATGGCAGAATTTGGTCTGAACTTTTTTTTAGCGTCCATAAATTTCATATATACTCGTATGAATCAAATTTAATTAATTTTCTAAGATTTTTCAATTATTCACTCCTTCTCGTAAAGGCCGGAGTTATTTTATGTTTTTAAAAGTAAGCTTTTCAAATGATGTTCGAATTAGGTACATTCGAAATGTTACCATTAAAATAGTGGTGTGAGTACAAATAGTATGAATGCAATTTATCTGTATATCTGTAACCCTCAGTTTTAGTGTTTACGGGGCAAGTAAATTTTTTTTAAAATACGCGCCCAACTTTCGTAAATATACGAGTACAATTGAGTATTACTCTACACCGAGGGTTAGAATTTATTTGGGTTTTTCACATTTTATCCGTAAATACTCTTATCCTCACTTAGACCACACCACATCATCCATTTCTTTATGATTTATTTTCAATCTGCGATGTTTTATAGATAATTGTTGTTTGACGTTCATTCATAACCTAAAAATTCAAACACCGAAATCTTTTTTTTCCAGCTTTCCCAAATGAAAATAGGCTCATTTATAGTTTCTGGAGCTAACGCCAAATGATTTAACATATTTTTCATTAAGGGACGCTTCAATTTGATCCCAGACAATTCTTAGTATGGAGACCTGCCATTGTTCTTTCTCCCACAATCAGAATAACTAATTTAATAAAAAAAACAATGTTTTATACATAATAGTAAAAATCCAGTGTATGTATTATGATTAAAACATAATACTCGTATTCTAAGGGTATGTGATGGTATGCGTTAGTTCCGGGACACGTTGTACTATTTCTCTCTACCATTTCACAAACCTATTTTAAGTTTCAGAAAACCCCGAGTCGTGTTTGCCCACGGCCAACAAGGTATATGAATTTAATTACCTTACCATATGGTTTAGTTTACTCTGCATAAGAATAGTGTGTCTGTGTACTGCCAAGTGTCATTTCAGTTGTTATTTCAAATCTCTTTGTGAAGGCTTTGTCCAGTTTGAGTTAAATGTGCTCGGTCATAATCATGTCTGGGTTGGCTTTTAGTAAAATTACTTTCGGTTGTAGTTCTTTTGTGATTTCCTTTGTGAGATGAAAGGTAATGTAAATAAGATTAGGTATTGTTAATTTGAACCTTTGTGACATGGAACTAAGGAGTTCAATTATTTCGTTCATCGACATCGAAAAATCTCAACATTTTCTTTACGAAACCCTTAACTAACTTTTATTATTGACTGTTTGATCTTCAAAATAAAATATTATAACACTCGTAAATAAATAGTTTTGGAAAGACCAGCGTGTGCCATATAAAGTAGGTATGAGTTAACACAATACCAATACCTTATAATGACTCTCGACATTCCATTATGACAGCAAAGGGCACACCCAAAACACAACACCAGGCAAGCCAAAACGTCTGAAAATGGTGAACGCATTCATCAAATCATCACCATAATAGATTTAATCGCGATTACATTGTATCACCTCTTTAGTCACGAAAACTGTTAATTAACGACTTTTAAGGTATGAAAAAACATTTTGTGTTATCACAATAGACGATTACGTATTGGGGCGTGACAGCTTGGAATTCTAATTGGCTCTTTAGTGAAATAGAGCGTGTAGATATCGGTGTTAGTGATAACCGGATAACGTATGATCAGTATTGATGTTGTTAGAGTTGGTGGCAGATACTGAAAACCCTAGCTTAAGTTAAGTAAAATTGTTACTAACCCTATGGACTCCTGTCGGGGGTCAAACCTGGGAACACTTGCAATAAGTAGAGCAGCGGTAGCGAGGCAAACAAAACTAAATAACTACTTAGTTAAAACATATTTTTACTGGCTAATAACACTAAAACAGGTGGAAAATAATCAAAATGACGTGCCAAAACCTTACAAACATATTTTGATGACTCGCCAAAAGAACTTATTAAAATATAAGAGCTCTTATTTTCGTCAAGTTTTGGCACTAAGTAATGGCCAACTTACCTTATAGCCTATTACTCAAATTAAGAAAAGGCGAATGATGTCACTACATTATTTGTAATCCAAAGCACTAATTTGTGTCTGTTCCAAATTAGTGCTTTGGATTCAATAATGTATAGGTACGTACATAGGATTTAAAAAATCCCTTATTTTTTTTTTCTTGATTAATTAATGGATTTTTGTACGCTTTTGTGACGATGTCAATCTTGTCGTGTTCTTACAAATAATAACTTACTCCTATACTAAATAAACTAATCTTAATCACACAAAACTTAACTCAATCTAATTTATTATCTAATAAAAAAGTATATAATATTTTTGCTGCTTCAGAAGTACGTTTAGCTAAATTACCATGGAATATACCAACATCTATTACCGGAAATTTCTACGAGTTGAGAAGTGTGTTTCTTTTGTTATTCTATCGGACAAATTCCACCGCGCTGCGCTTCCTCTATTTTACCACACACCTCACAGTTAAGAGAGTCCTATTTTCGCATCCATCTATCCTTCTGCAGCGAGGGGTGAGACAGGGAGACGTCATATCTCCGAAACTGTTCACCGCTGCACTAGAGGATGTCTTCAAGGTTCTGGACTGGAGAGGGCTAGGCATCAACGTCAATGGCGAGTACATCACTCACCTTCGGTTTGCCGACGATATAGTGGTCATGGCTGAGACCATGGAGGACCTCAGTATAATGCTCGATGACCTCAGCAGAGCTTCCGGAAGAGTGGGTCTTAAAATGAACATGGACAAAACCAAGATCATGCTGAATGCCCATGTCACACCCACTCCTATCAAGATCGGAGACTCAACACTCGAAGTTGTAGACGATTATGTGTACCTGGGACAAACGGTCCAGTTAGGTAGGTCTAACTTCGAGAAAGAGGTCAATCGTCGAATCCAACTCGGCTGGGCGGCGTTCGGGAGGCTGCGCGGTATCTTCTCGTCCAACTTACCACAGTGTCTCAAGACGAAAGTCTATGACCAGTGTGTGTTGCCAGTGATCACATACGGGACTGAAACGTGGTCGCTCACAATGGGCCTCATCAGAAGGCTTAAAGTCACTCAAAGGGCAATGGAGAGGGCTATGCTCGGAGTTTCCTTGCGTGATCGAATCAGAAATGAGGACATCCGCAAGAGAACCAAGGTTACCGACGTAGCCCGAAGAATTGCCAAACTTAAGTGGCAGTGGGCAGGGCACATTGCTCGCAGAACGGATGGCCGATGGGGCCGAAAAGTTCTGGAGTGGCGACCGCGAACCGGAAGACGTTGCGTTGGAAGGCCTCCCACTAGGTGGACCGATGACCTGGTGAAGGTTGCGGGAATCCGCTGGATGCGAGTCGCACGGAACCGGTCAATGTGGCGACACTTGGGGGAGGCCTATGTCCAGCAGTGGACGTCTATCGGCTGAAATGATGATGATGATGATTTTCGCATGAAAAAAGCAACATATTTTATGAAAGTTTCTAAACGTAGAACTGGCATGAAAGACTATCAAACAACAATAATTTTAATAAAAAAAACCCATTTTACTTTTCAAACTGGCACAATTATTATAAAAAAGCTAATCTAAATTGTTTAAATTTTAGATGGTAGTGAAGAAAACCATAGCCTGTTGACAAAAAAAGGATCGAACGCAGCTGACATTTTAATCTAGCAAATTAAAAATCTGTATTATTCTGTTACTAAACTCACAGTGCAACCAGGGGCTCATCTCATACAGAGAAGGAACAAGATAATTTCCAACCATTTCCTCACAATGTTTTCTTTCTCGGTAATTTTTATTTTCTCAACTTAATGTGTGAGCCACTGTATAAGCTTTTGTATACCTCCGGGCGTTTTGAGGTTATCCCTTTGTACCTTTCAACTCGAGAGGGGTTTTGTACGTGAATAAATAAGGTACGAGTATCAAAACCTAGCGCAGGTTAAGGTTTATTACAAGTTATAAGCCTTTTCAACGTCATGGTAGATGCTTTGTGTATGTTTACTAAATATTGCGATTGATTATACTACCACTTATATTTTTTTTTTATTTTTCTTTTTATCTGCTGTATATTATTATTGTGTGCCTATGTGCTGTACATATTATAGTATGTGTAGGCAAAAATTTGGACTGCAGATACAAAAGATCAATTAAAGTAGAATCGCTGACACAACTGACATTTATTTTTACAACATGTATAAAGAGTAAAAAACCTTAAATAAGTGTAAAAATGTCGCATCAGTCTGTGCTAATTAAATGTATTTTCTATATTTTACGTTTTTTTAAAAAAAAAAAAAAATCTTTTTAATATTTACTTTACGCCGAAACCAATAAACTGACAGGTATGAAATTTAACAGATGGCCTTGTATTCTGGATGTATAAATAGTTACGAAATACCGAAATACACGCAAAGGATGTCCCAGGCAACAACTAGTAACTAAAACATCAATTAATAAAAATAAAAACTTTATTGCTCAAAAAATTACAGAGATTTTACATTGGCCCTAAACTAAGTAAGCCTGTATCTTGGACACCAATATGGAGGGTTTACCATTTAAACATTTATTTTAAAAACATGTTCGAATCAATAGAAGTAAAATATGTTTGCTTCAAATTACAAAAAAAAAAAAACTAAATCTAAGAATCAAAATTAAAGAAAACATAACAATCAAATCGAGAATTAAAAGAAAATAATAATAATAAAACTAGAAAAAGAAAAACGCTATTATTATGTGAATGAGTACTTATACTCACATAAGTGTGTGATCATGTGTTGTGAATGAGTGTGAGTGTGTGTGATCATGTGTTGTGAATGAGTGTGAGAGTGTGTGATCGTGTGATGGTGAGTTTGAGGGTGTTTAAGCGTGAGTGAATGAATTCTATATGTGCAAGAACTATTTAACCACAGATGACAAGTTTAGTAACCAGGATGTTAGTGTATTTTTGTTTGTTTGCAGTTTCTTATATTGCACTGTTTGATCACCGCGTTATAGACGTACATGTAGAAAATGTGGGAGTCTTTGTGCGTATGCGGATTTTACCAGGTGATTTGAACTTGCGTTGGGCCTGTAAACTACTTAGATCACTCCTTTTCGAAGTTTTGATGTGGGTATTCGTTGTCACGTTCAATACCTATATACAAGCCTTTTTCCCAACCACTTTAGGGTCAGTTTCCACTCTAACCGGATGCGGTTAGAGTAGAAACGGTCACGTATAGTGTAGTGTAGTATGCTGAATACTAGTATTTAACATGGGGCGACTGCCTACCTGATCTCTACAACCCAGTTATTTAGTAACACGATACCCCTTGGTCGAAAGAAGTCCGACAACCCGTCTTGGTTGTCGGACTTCTGAGCTTCTGACTAACGTGCGCGCAAGCTAAGTCTGCGCACGTGTTTGAACTTCAAGAAAATATCCCTGCCAGCACTTGTAATCACATTCAGCATAATGATGGCGAATATTTACTTTGGAAGACACGGAACACAGCAAGCACACTCTCTTGACACTTGATATAAACGTCGAGATGGCGGCAAACGATTATTTCGATTTTGACAGCGCGCAGACTTAGTTTGTAGATATTAATAATACAAATAATATAAAATCGATATCAATATCTACAAATGACAGTCGGAAGCAACGGCTTAACGTGCTTTCCGATAACATAAACATACAGTCTCTACATAATTGGAATCCGTACCGATCGATAAGCAAACGCGAACGGAACTAAAGCTGCAGGTTTCAGATTTTCATTAAAATTTAATCCGCATGTATCAGTGTTGGGGCCGCGATAGTTTGTTTTTTATCGAATGACAGAACGAAACGTGATTTTTGCCGATTCGCAACTGTGGCTTTGGTCTAATATATTTTTAGAAAATGCAATGGAGGCACGTTTGTAACCCGTACCTATACAATTTGTGGTGAAACCCCCGAGTGCCTCAATCTGAATAGCTTTTTCACACTATGTTGAGGGCGGCTTCCAGTTTAAACGGATGCAGCTGAATACCAGTATTTATATAACTCACAACGACAACGATTTATACGTATCAATGTGTCTATTTGTGGCATCGTAGCTCCCGAACAGTTAAAACAATTTTTTTTTTTGTTTGGAAGATGGCTTGTACGAGCGTGTTCTAAAGTGTCAATACATATTATTTTTTTACTTTTTAGAGGTTGAATATGGAGCGACTGCCTAAAACCTCTCAGTACCTACCTACATACCTACCTAGAGTGGTAATGCGATATAGTATTGAGATCCGTATCAATAAATGCATACTCGTTGAAGAAGACCAAACAAATTGAAAACATTTTTTTGGCTCACTAAAACCTGCATTACCTGGAACCGGTTCCTTGCAGACTCATGGATACTGTTTCTATTGATGTAAACAACGTGAGACCTTGTATAGACTACTTCATTTTCAAAGTATAAGATATATATAGAATTTTTGGTTCTAGGGCATTTTTTTTTTTTTTTTCTGGTGGGATATCATCAAATGACCGCTCCCGCTCTGGGTGGAGCGGAAGGGAGTGTCAGACTCTTACTGACTAAAACCCACCCATGTTCCTTACTTCGCCCTTTATGTTCCGGGGTAGCGGTAACCCTTTCGGACAATCCCGCTGATTCGGCAGGCTTCGGCCCTAAGGGGGCCCCTCGGATTATGCTGACATCTCTTGCCGATTTCTTCACCTACGAACTATAGATCAGTGTTATTGTTATTTTCTTCTATAACTAGAGCCAGACCTGCCATAGGTAAGTATATTTATTGTGTATGTATATGTAAGTATATTATGTATATTTATAGAACGCTTTTTTAGTTAACAAAAGTGGCAATATCACTAGGTAATGTGTAATTAATACTATTGTCAAATCGGGTTTTTTATGAGAATGTCATAAAAATCACCGGCAGAACTTCAATTCCTCACAAATTCCATCCACGTTTTGCTACAAAATATTCGAGTTTCAACTAAAAAGCGTTGGAGCGCGGACATTATATCTCTGAGGAATCTGTTGACGTGAAATGAATGTGTCTGACAGATACACGGGGTCGTATCAAAGTTACGGATTCTGAACTTTACCTTTAAATAGAACATGGACATTGATAGACAAGGAATGCTGATTTTTTTAGGGTTATGTTGACCATGATGACAAATTCTTTTTCTTCGTGTCGCTGGTACGATTGTTCTTAGATCTTCAATCAATCAACTCAGCCTATCGCAGTCCACTGCTGGACATAGGCCTCTCCCAGACTGCGCCACAACACCCTGCCGCCTTCCGCATCCAGTCTACCCCAGCCACCTTCTTTAGGTCGTCTTCCCAGATCTTGTTGTCCCAAAACTTTGCCACTTCCACGGCGTTGTCTGTGGTAGCTCACAGGTTACGTTGACTGCATGTTTTGGGACACAGAGGGCAGGATTGGAAGAGGAGCATAGTTTGTGACATAGCTCCATATTCACACCCTAATGCCGTTCCGCCGAGGTAGCCCCACTTTTCTAGGTTGGAGTTACATCTTCCATTTTGTCAGGTGGAAGAGGTACGTGACCGTAAAATTGAAATAAAACATTAAATGTTGCGAACTTCAGTTTTATCTAGTACAGAAAATAAGCTCTCAAAAGGTATCTCTCCGATGTAAGATATTTAAAGATTGAGAAAACTTATCTCAGATAATAATTATTCAGACAGTTTGGACTCAGCTTACGAAGAAACAATTAGAAGATGATCTATAAATAACTTACTTTACTTTGTAAAACGTCGTCATAAACTCAAGATTTAAATCTGAAGCCAAATTCACGTTCAACGATTCCGCCTATACGGTCAGCCACTTAAATATGTAAGCAACAAGATCTCATTTGACTGTCTAGACATTGTGTTTCATAAAACTGTATCAATGTTATAAATCCACCACGAGTTTGCTGAGATAGCAAAGTCTGTATGCTTTATAAACAATTTAATAGTAATATGTATTACACTTTGATAATACTATTTCTAAATACACAAAATATGTCTTCAGTCTGCGAGTGTTCAAGCTCGACTGCCATGTTCCCAAGTGAGATTGTGCACGTTGGCGACCATATGACAGTTGGTTGCTGTCAACCGGCAAAGTCAGCTTAGCAACTAATAATCAATGTTGTTACTCCGCCACATGTCCAGAACTTTACAAAATCATCATCTACCTAGCCTTTTCCCAACTATGTTGGGCTCGGCTTCCAGTCTAACCGGATGCAACTGTATACCAGTATTTTACATGGAGCGACTGCCTATCGGACCTCCACAACCCAGTTACAGGATAATACGATACGTCTAGGTAAGACTGGTTGTCAGACTTTCGGGCTTCTGACTACCGTAACGACTGTCAAAGATCCCCGAATACCAGCCGGGACCAACGGCTTAACGTATTTTCCGAGGCACGGAGGGGTCTGGGTATGTATAAATGGCCACCCATCCACAGACCAACCGCGGCAAGCGTAGCTTAACCTGATCGATCGACCTATGTGGCTGTTTATTTAGCCACGGGCCCCTCTTATACAAAAAGAGATGCAAGAGAAAAATACACTGCAGTGTGTTTATATCAGCACGTACTTTACAAGGACTTGTATTGTTTGTCCTCGACACGTGCATGCCTACACCGAGGGAATCAAACGGTTCCGATAATATTGGCTGGCAGTACGGCACAAACTTTCGACTTTGTTATTAGAATCGCGCTTCGCGTTCAATTTTTTTTTTTACTAGCCTACCTCCCTCCTCTCCTTCCATCTTTCGCGAGCCCGCGCGTCCTCCTTCTAGTTTTGTCGGAACCTATCCAGCTCGTCCCGCCATCTCCTACGTGGTCTGCCGCGTCCCCGCCTCACTGTCTCAGGGCGCTAATTCTGTGCTATTTAGGCCCACAGTTTGTCTGGCATGCGGCAGACATGTCCTGCCCAGTGCCATTTAAGTTGGGCAGCTTTTTGAGCCACGTCAGCTATCTTTGTTTTGGAGCACAGTATTGTGTTTCGAACACGATCCGTTAACTTAACGCCTAGTATACTGCGCTCCATTGCTCGTTGGCAGACCTTGTTCAATTAAATGAAGTTAATATGAGAGGTGAGGTCAGTAATTGTTTTAAAATAGCCGTGGTTGTGTGAGAACGAAACCAGGTTTCGGCTTTTAAAAGGAAATTGAATGCAGACAATGCGGTAGACTTGCAGAGAATATATTTCTTTGGCATTAAGGCCGTCCCCAACTTACGAGTTAGTAGGTCGTGGGTTCGAACCCAGGCAGGCGCTTTACTTTGTGTTATTTATTCCATGATCGCTGCTCTCAAAAACGGTGAAGGAAAACATCGTGAGGAAACGATTTGTTCGTCCGGCATGTCCTAGAACCAAACATTCGAAAAAATGTGACATCTATCAACTCGCATTGGGCCTGTGTAGTGGATTACGGGTCATTTCCTCTCACAGAGAGGGGGGCTGGGTCCCAGCAGTGGGAACATTATAGGCTGATTACACTATCAAGACCGTCATAGGACAATATTTTAATCATTAAATAAATACTAAATACATGAGGAAATAGTGAGCGCGTCTAAATAATAACAGCCGCACAGGTCGATCGATCACGTTAAGCTACGCTTGCCGCGGTTGGTCTGTGGATGGGTGACCATCTTTACATACCGAGACGGGCCGCCGCGTCAGTCGTTAAGCGTGAAAGCGTAACATACGTCGAAACATACAAAAAATCAAATATTTTCTCTTTTATAATATCAGTTAAGATAGTCAGCGTAATAAATTGTCACAAAAACATTCAACGTTCTAATACTAAAGTAATGGAAATAGTTTTACAATAAAAACTGGAAAGGTTTTTATTACTTTTCCAACCTATTGTTTGAGGAAAAACTTGGTGCCAACTAAGCCGTGGCCTCGTTAGAAAATGTTTAAGAAGTTTAATTAGCGTTGTCATTAGTGTGTTTGAAAGGCACTGGAAAATGTTATTAAATCACTACATCAATGCACAGAATTTTATAACAACGTTGAATCCTGAGGGCGAAGACAAAGTGGCATTCTATCAGCGATAAGAACTAGCATTATCAGCCTATAATGTTCCCACTGCTGGGACACAGGCCTCCTCTCTTCGAGAGGGAGTGGGCTGTAATCCACCACGCGGGCCCAGTGCGGGTTCACGGATGGCACATGTCTTCGAATTTTTGGTCCTAGGACATGCTGGTTTCCTTACGATGTTTTCCTTCACCGTTTTTGAAAGCAGTGGTGATGAAATAGTTTACAAAAATTAAATTACTGAACCTATGACCTACAAGTCGTAAGTCACGGACTGGGCCAACACTGCTCTCAAGTAGTAAGTAAAAGTAGTAGGAATAAGTAGTAATAAAAGCGATTATCACTTCTTTAAGCGCTTTGGTGGAATAAGAAGGTTTGTGTCAAGTAAAACAGTAAAATAATTTTAGCCGAAAGACAGGTCTACAAAAATAATACGACTTTTAAAAGTCACATGGTTAGATTTCATAACTTAAATTCATCCACGAGCATACTCGATTTTGATAAAATATGTTTTCGTGAATGAATGTCTCATTCAGTCACAATTTTTCAGAAGACGGGCGTCGATGTCTCTTTGAAGAAAATCGATAGAAAGATATTTCGAGAACGAGCGAAAGGGTTGGCGCTGCATCCGTTATGATTCGTCGCTTTTGGCTTATTTCTTACTAGATTTTGCCAGCGGCTTCGCCGTCGTGGATGTCGGAAAATATCCCACGGGAACGTACTTAAAAACGGGATCCAAATACCCTAAGGGCTGGTTTTTCAATCGACAGCTGATAATTTTTATTCGTGGAATAAATTGACATCTGATTTTGTAAAATATTCCTCCGATAAAATTATCTGGTGTTGGAAAAATCAGCCCTAAGTGTTACAAACAAGTGGAAAGCCGTAAAGAGGCCTTTATCGAAAGATAAGCTGTTATGATTATGAAGGGAGACCAACCGAATGCCGAAAATTATGATTTAGTCTAAGTTAATTAGTTTTCTTACCTCTTTCTTACCTTTCTTACCTCTAGTTGAAAAGTAACAGCAATTTAGGCTTATTCTTAATTTGTGTGTTAACCAGGTTATAAACAAGTGCCAAATTTCATCCAAATCCGTTCAGCCGTTTTTGCGTCAATCCAGTACATAATAATATACCCAGGCAAACAGACAAACGGACAAAAATTCTTCGTTACTATTTCATTATATGTATAGATCATGCTACCTACTGTTCATGATACCGGCTGTTTGTGATTTATGACGAGAACGTATTGTGTTTATGATTTTTATGTTGATTTTTTTCTGTGATATTTTTTTGTGATTTTTTAGCTAGAGATTGATTCCGTTGTCTGCATGTACAAATACGCTTGTAAGATAGTATAGTAGGAATAAGTTTAAAATATTTCAAGAATGTTTTAAGAAATAAATTACCTATCAGAAATTTGACTCTTAGGTATGTTTTGGTTGGGTTTGTGTATATTGTATACAGGGTGGCAGGGACATCCACGCGCAACCGCTTACCATGGATTCAGTACATGATTCTGGAACCCCCTGCGTTAAAATTTTTTGTTGGATTTTTCTTAATTTGTAGGTACGTTTTCTTCTGCAATTTTTTTTTATTGTAAACTGTATAAAATCATTATTTCTATCTATTCCAATGAGATTTTTAATGAAAAAAAGTAAATTCACTTGTTTCACTTAAAACAGCAATGTAAATAAAACTCGAAAGGGCAGCGCGCGGTATCGCGGTAGGTAGCGCCATCCGCGGAGCGATTTGATCGCGTTGTTTGCAATACATTGCGCACTCAAAAATGACAATTTTTTTACCGGTCAATACTCAATACTCAATCATTTATTGCATTCCACAATGTATATGCTTAGGTGGTAGGTAACATTAGGTAGGTCATTTCCGAGATGAATGACTTTCGTAGGTAGTTTTATTTATGGCATCAGGTGTAAACTTTTCACGACGTTTGCACGTCGATGCCCTGCCACTCTGTATGTCAAAATAAATTTTCGTGCGTTACTAAAACGTGACTAAACGTAAACTGATTGTGTATTATGCAAATAATGCACAATCAGTTTATAGCGTTCCCAAAACTACTAGTCTCGCCCAAACACGGAAATGGCTCTGACCGACTGTGATGAAACTTTAGTAAGTTGTTGTGTGCGAGCCGTAGAAGGTTCCTTACAAAACAAAATTTGAAAAGCATTGCAGCGGATTGCAGACGGAAAGTAGCTAGTACAACAATATGCTCACCCGCTATTACATGGGATTAAACCCCCTGTTTCATCGTCTCTTGTCGATGACTCGTATTCTATCCGACCTGCCTACCCCTTCGAAGATTATAGAATGTTATACCCTGTCCATTAGGTTATCCGTTTTTTGACAGCTGTCTTTGAACGTGCATATTCCAGATTACGTAAAAGTCAACTGTAAATGCGTAATAAAATAAATATATAAATGTCTTGTCTTATTGAAATATCTTATTTATGGCTTCATAGAGACATTATAATACCGTACGTGTATCAATTAATGTATTTTGTGTTGCAGCTATCGCTAGTTCGATCTGTCTAAAACGGTTTACCTAATGGACAGGGTATAATGTAATCATCAAAAAATCAACGAACACAACAACGAACAGCTTACATAACTGATCTGTTGTTACAACAAACAAATGAGTCAACATTTGAACACGCAAATACGAAACTATTGCTTACATAATTGCCTTCTACATTGTACTGTATACCAGAGCCATTGTACTATATACTACATTGTGCCATTGTACTAGGTACTGTATACTAGTTACTATATGGAGCCGTTGGATCCATATCATCATCATCATCATATCAGCCGCACGACACCCACTGCTGGGTATAGGCCTCCCCTAAGGATCTCCACGACGATCGGTCCTGCGCTGCCCGCATCCACTGGCTTCCCGCGACCTTCACCAGATCGTCGGTCCACCTTGTCGGGGGCCTACCCACTGAGCGTCGTCCGGTGCGCGGTCGCCATTCCAGAACCTTTCCGCCCCAACGGCCATCGGTTCTTCTCGCTATGTGTCCCGCCCATTGCCACTTCAGCTGAGCAATCCTTCGAGCGATGTCGGTTACTTTAGTTCTCCTGCGGATCTCCTCGTTTCTGATTCGATCACGCAGGGAAACGCCGAGCATGGCTCTCTCCATTGCACGCTGGGTGACCTTGAGCCTTCTTATGAGACCCATAGTTAGCGACCATGTTTCACTGCCGTAAGTCATCACTGGCAACACACACTGTTCATAGACTTTTGTCTTGAGACACTGAGGTAAGTCGGACGCGAAGATTTTTCGAAGCTTCGCGAATGCTGCCCACCCAAGTTGGATTCGACGAGAGATCTCTTTCTCGATGTTGGACCTACCTAGCTGGACTATGGATGGATCCATATAGTAACTAGTAAACAGTACCTATTGTAATCCGTGTTTATTCGAGTCCAGTAAGCGCTATGAGCAACGTATCATAAACATGCGATCGCCAATATTGGAATTTCAGCTGTTTTTGATATGAATCAATGTGAGTTTTGGATAATTTAAATAGTCTATTTAAGTCGAAGATTTTAGTCGATAATAATTACTACTGACCAAACAAATAATTTACATTTAATCTTAACTAATATTACATGGAGAAAAGATTTGTTTTTTTGTATGTTTCTCCGTAGTGCATAAACTCAAAAAATACTAAACCGATTTCAAAAACTCTTTCACTTTTAGAACGCTATTTTATCAGCAAGTAATATATGCTGTATTTTTTTAGTATATTGTTTCTTAAGATTTCCACGATAACAAAATCGCGGGCAGAAGCTAGTAATATATGATTATAGTTCCCGCATATCAATACCTAATTTCATGTTCCGAAAGGTCTAACAGATGAAAGAAAATGTACTAACCTATTAGAAACAAAACGACGGCACGGTTGGCGCAGTGGTTAAGCGATTGACTGCTGCGCTGCGTGTCGCGGGTTCGATTCCCGCACGGAACAAATATTTCTATGACCTACAAGTAGTTGTTCCGGGTCTGGCTGTTTGTGTATGGGAGTTTAAATGTTTGTAAACGCACCCACGATACAAGAGATATTCCTAGTGTGGGGCAACGTTTTAAAAAAATAAAAAATAAAACGATTCGCCTTATATTTGACGTTCGTGACGGTCTATATCTATAAGTAAGTAAGGATAAGGTTGGTGGAGGTCTATACTCCCAACCTAACCTGTGGCAAGGTGGTTTTAAACCCGCACCAAGTTCACGCGAGCGCTTTATTCCGGCAGCGATTTTTTTTCGCACAATGAATTTTCAACGCACTGCTCAGCGCCGAGAGTTGACAATGCAACCGTGTGTTTTTTTGACCCGCTGGGATGCGGTCTACTGGATTTTCAAAGCTGGGTTCGGTTGAAAATTCAGTGCGCGATAAAATCCCGCCGTGGTATTTTTACGACTGTGCGATCTTGGGCTTACACAGACATTTGTCTTAGTTCGAGTAGTTAACGGGAACAGTAATGAGCAAATCCTAGTTGTTAGGAATTATTTTTACAATTAAATACTTGACTAGGAGGACATTATAGTAACTCTGTTGGTGATGTTCTTCAGATAGGCTGGTCAGGTGCATAGTACTCGTAACCGACGGATTTTTTTACGAGCATAGTTTTAAGTAGAAGCGAAACAAAAAAAAAACAGAATTATCAGCAAATTTGAGAATCTGGAAGCACTTCAGAACAGTCAACAACCTAATCAAATCGAAATACATTCTAACTAACCCAGGATCGAAAAATCCACTTGCGATGTTTAAATAGTCCGCTGTATTCACGACATGACATGTTTTGATTTCCCTCGAGACCGGAGTCCCCGATGTCAAAGGTCCTTGTAAATGGATAATAGCTTAGATTTCTGATAATATAAATATGTTAATAGATGTACTTTGGGATTTAAATAATGATGGACAAGGCAATTATAATTTTGTGAATTTTTCTGAATAATTGGCGCCCAAATGGGACTGATAACCTGAACTCGTAAATCAAAGAGAATGCCGTAATTCATATTTTTGATATGGAAATTGTAGAGGGTAAGTATAAAAATGGAAGGTATTTTTTACCAGATGATGATGAGGCTTTCATTTTTGGGTTCTGTATGAGGAAAATTCAGGGAGAGATTGCGATTGTCATTATGACAATCGCAATCGAGGAATATTTCTATTGTCGTCTTTAATAAACCACATTTTTTGCGAGGAAAAAATTGGGGACATTAGTAAATATCTACCTATTTATTAACACACAAAACTAATATCGTAACATAACTTAACGAGCTGCGCCCCGCGTTTTCGCGGTTTCAGTAGTTTTTGCGTGAAAGAGTAAGAAACATCAATCCGTCCATCTATCCATCCATCCATCCATCCATCCATACAGACTTTCACATTTATAATATTTTTTTTATTTTTTTTTATTAAAAAAAACGTTGCCCCACACTAGGAATTACTCCTGTATCGTGGGTGCGTTTACAAACATTTAAACTCACGTACACAAACAGCCAGACCCGGAACAACTACCTGTAGGCAATACAAGTAGTATTAGTAGTATATCATCTCCTGCGTGTCCTGTCCAGCTGCACGTTACAGGAACTGATGGACGCTGCCTGGTGATGGCGCCATACAAGTAACCGAATTCTGGGCCGAGTCCATTTAGATTGCTATAGACACGCTAAGGAGAAGAACACACGAAACACTTACTTAACACAGAAAAATAAAAAAAAAACGATAGAAGAACAACAAATGTGTACTGAACCTTGTTTATCTTAACCGGAACTTAAATTTAACTTAGCGGACAGGATCTCATCCCCACTTTGGAGGTCTTTTGTGAGAAGGGTAATTTAGATAGATAGATAGATAGAATACTCTTTATTGTACACCATACAATTTATAAAACATAAATATACAAAATTTTTAAAAAGGGTGACACAATGGGCGGTCTTAATTTAGTATTTTAATTTAATAATTTTGATAAATGTAATTTTTTAATATATTTAATTTTAATAATTTGATAAATGTAATTTTTTTAATGTATCTAATTCTAATAATTTTAATGAATGTTTTGAAACTAATATGGATCTTTTAGACATCTGAAATAAATGATTTTATTATTTATTTATAAATTTCAGTTCTGACTTCACGATCTTCAAATAAACAAAACCAAAGCTTTCTATCTAGGTAAATCACAACATCAAACACTTTGAATTTCTTTACGCGTAAAAATGTCGCGAAAATACACTTATAGAGTATTCTTTTAACACAGTACAAAAATATTTTCCTGTCAACAGATTTTCGCACTTGGTACTGGCTAAAGACCCACGTAAGCTTATTTCACGTGGGCCCTTTGTAAATATCAATTGCTCTGAAACAGGAAAGTTTATATATTTGTAAGGTTTCATACCCACATGTGGTTTATAAGTCCTTTTATTACTTCTTGTTAGGGCCAATCCCTGAATGTCAAGGAAAGGGGCCAAGGCGGTGCCGGCTTATAATTAGCATAATATTTTAGATATGTTGTGGCCTTTTGTTTGAGGTAATATTATGAGCTTCGGTGATCTTAAAATCATGCTATTTCAGAAGGAACAGTAGAAATCTGAGGTTTGTGTTTTTGAATATGCTTATGTATTTTTCGTTTCTGTTTTATAAATTACTAGCCCGCGATTTCGTCTGAGATCTAGGATGAAAAGTAGCCTATGTCGTTCGTTACCTAGGTCATGATCTATCCGTGTGCCAAACCCTATTTTATCTAAATCTATTAAGCCGTTTTAGTATGAAAGCTTAACACTTTCGTGTTTATAATATTAGGATAGTTTACTTTACACCTGTAACATTAAAGACCTCATAAAGTGTGTTTTCATTATTTTGCGGTTTTCCTGATTATCTGTCATTATTATTTTTTTCTCTAATTTTTAATTGTATTTGTATTGTTAACATTTTATTTAAATTTTTATAATAATTAATGTAATGTATTGCACGCCGTAAGGTAAAATGTAGCTGATCTCATTTATTTATGTTATTAATCTTATATTGTACCTATATTTAGAGCAAATAAATTTCTGATTCTGATTTTGAAATTGCCAATTTATTACGTAAAAAAAGTACGTTGATATTTCAACCACCCAAAATATGTACTATCACTCCGTCTAAAGCTAGGGATTAACACTATTGACAGCTCACATCACCTTAGTTTTCAGGGTGAGATTTTTACAGAATAGATCTGGCTTGTCATATTGTACCGATCCCTATGCATTGTGGTGCATTGTGGTTGTGGTTGTGTGGTGGTGGTTGGGGTGGTTGGTGGTTGTGATGGTTGGTTTACCATTAATTGTTTTATGATTTTATTATTTGAATTTTGAGAGACTGAATGATGTTTTGTTTTTGATTTTTTTAGTATTGACTAACATATTTTTAAGACCTTTGTTACTAACAAATGGACACGTAATTTCGTCAGCAATAAATGGAATTGTGATTCTAATCACGAACATTTTAATTGTATTTTAACCACAATCATAATAATTTCCACACTTAACAAAGACCTTTAGACTTAACAAAGGGATACCAGCAGATTACTCTCGAATCGAAATCCGATACTGTCCCCGACCTCATCTGAGCACAACGTTTAATGAACACATCCTGCTCTCATGTCTATCGGGAATTTAATATCGGCACTCACTCACTGTTAATATACATAGACAAGTTCCTAATGGATAGACGAATTGGAAATTCTATCGAGAGGGAACTAAGAGTTCTTGAAATGGAATTTATATCGATGATATTTTGATTTTTCGTTACTACATATTTTGTATCATAATTGAAGAGTGCAAGATGAATGGAAAACGTTTGTAATTTTTTATGTTAAGGTTATTTGAAAAAAAAGTATGATACACACTATGTGTTAGACACACTTAAACAAACTAAACATTGAAATAATATAGAAGAAAAAACAAAAGAAAATGTAAAATATTTTAAACTAAAAATAAAAAGAGGTTTTATACCTTCTTGTAGATAACACTATGAGACTAGATTTAACTCTATTTTTTCTGGTGTTACTGATGTTGACGATAGAGTTTGCAAAATAAGAAAAAAAAAAACACGTAAAAATATGATTATTATCATCAAGAACGTTTTAATACTTCTCCTTAAAATCTGATGCACTTAAATTAATACTGGTAATTAATCGGGTTGGAGTACAAATTCTCGTTTCCATTTGCCTGGAAAAGTATTTAATGCAATTATTTTACGTCTGATATCAATTTCATCAACGTATTTCATTTCATCAGCAGATTTACATAAATTCGTTTGGCTGACAGATGGTGATTGAATTTTTTCTATGAGGATTCGGATTTTTTAATCATATTACGCCTCGTTGGCCCGGGTTCGATTCCCAGGTCGGGCAGCATTATTGGTTTTTTTCATCAGAAACTCAGTAGCAGTCCAGAGTCTGGATTTGTGCTCGGTTGATATTAATAGACTCGCCCCCTATTACATCCTACTTCCTATCCTACTAATATTATAAACGTGAAAGTTTGTTTGGATGGATGGATAGATGGATGGATGGATGGATGTTTTTTACTCTTTCACGCAAAACCTACTGAACGGATTTGGATGAAATTTGGCACACAGATGGTTTATAACTAGGATTAACATATAAGTAGGTTACTTTTTATCCCGATATTCCCACGGGATCGAAACTTATGCGGGTGAAACCGCGGGGCGCAGCTAGTGGGATATAAATGTGAGTTTACTATAGGTAGTAACTACCTCTGCCTAAGCCCTTCGGGGATTGCAGGCGTGATGTTATTTTAATCCACACATTTTATTATAAAATCTAGAAGACTAGAAGTCAGTTTGTTGGTCTATGAGTGTGTACTTTTGTGATTAGAGTCATTTTTGTCTATTACTCGTAAAGCTAAATGTATCTACATACATTATTATGAGGGTATGACCTCTGGCCTCTATTTGTATATACTCACCTGTTAAGTCTGCGTGAGCCAAGATTGTTATAACGTTACCGTGGACGGAAATTTAAAAGCGTCTTCATACAGGGATACTTCTTCCTTTAACTTTTAACTGATTGATAATTTAGAACAATTGGATACTTTGGAAGGTTTGTTAAGTCATTAGGTACCCAATAAAATAGCAATGAAGGCTAATCAATATGAGAGTTTAGCGGAAAGTGATATGTAGTAACGAGTTCTGGGGATCAGCCTATAATGTTCCCACTTCTGGGACACAGGCCTCCTCTCGGTGAGAGGGAGCGGGCCGTAATCCACCACGCGGGCCCAGTGCGGGTTGGTAGATGTCACATATCTTTGAATTTTTGCTTCTAGGACATGCCGGTTTCCTCACGATGTTTTCCTTCACCGTTTTGAGAGCAGTGGCGATGAAATAATTTACACAAAGTAAAGCTTATGAATGGTTATGAATGGTGTACCATTGTCGCGAGTGCACTCTTTCACATACCTTGGGCATGTTTTGACTACTAGCCTTAAGGATGATGATGAGCGGAGGGCGCTGTTGGTCAGAGCGAATATGATTGCCCGCAAGTTTAAACGTGCTTCTCATCATCATCATATCAGCCGCACGACACCCACTGCTGGGTATAGGCCTCCCCTAAGGATCTCCACGACGATCGGTCCTGCGCTGCCTGCATCCACTGGCTTCCCGCGACCTTCACCAGATCGTCGGTCCACCTTGTCGGGGGCCTACCCACTGAGCGTCGTCCGGTGCGCGGTCGCCATTCCAGAACCTTTCCGCCCCAACGGCCATCGGTTCTTCTCGCTATGTGTCCCGCCCATTGCCACTTCAGCTGAGCAATCCTTCGAGCGATGTCGGTTACTTTAGTTCTCCTGCGGATCTCCTCGTTTCTGATTCGATCACGCAGGGAAACGCCGAGCATGACTCTCTCCATTGCACGCTGGGTGACCTTGAGCCTTCTTATGAGACCCATAGTTAGCGACCATGTTTCACTGCCGTAAGTCATCACTGGCAACACACACTGTTCATAGACTTTTGTCTTGAGACACTGAGGTAAGTCGGACGCGAAGATTTTTCGAAGCTTCCCGAATGCTGCCCACCCAAGTTGGATTCGACGAGAGATCTCTTTCTCGATGTTGGACCTACCTAGCTGGACTGCCTTTCCTAGGTATACGTAATGGTCAACAACTTCAAGTGTAGTGTTCCCAACATGAACTGGAGAGGGTACAACATGGGCGTTTGACATAATTTTCGTCTTATCCATGTTCATCCTAAGACCCACTCTTTGGGAAGCACTACGGAGATCTTCGAGCATTGTGTTCAGGTCTTCCATGGTCTCAGCCATAAGGACTATATCATCGGCAAACCGAAGGTGTGTTAGGTACTGGCCATTAATGTTGATGCCGAGTCCTTTCCAGTCCAAGAGCTTAAAGATATCCTCCAACGCAGCTGTGAACAGTTTCGGAGAAATAACGTCTCCCTGTCTCACACCACGCTGCAGTTGGATAGGATTTGTGTTCTGGTTCTGTACTCGGATCGTCATGGTGGCATTTTGGTATAAGTACCTCAACACTTCGATATACCTATAGTCCACTTGGCACCTTTGGAGAGACTGCAGTACCGCCCAGGTTTCAATCGAATCAAAGGCTTTCTCATAGTCCACGAACGCCAAGCAAAGTGGCTGATTATACTCCTCAGTCTTCTGTATAACCTGCCGCAGCGTATGGATGTGGTCTATGGTGCTAAAGCCTTTTCGGAATCCGGCTTGTTCGGGAGGTTGGAAGTCGTCGAACTTGCGAGCGAGACGATTCGTAAGGACTCTCGAAAACAACTTATAGACATGACTCAGAAGCGAGATGGGTCTATAGTTCTTTAAGAGGGATTTGTCACCCTTTTTAAAGAACAAGATCACCCCACTTATGTTCCATGTCTTTGGCGTTCTGCCCTCGACGATGACGGAATTAAAGAGCCTCTGGAGGACTTTGAGTATCGGCTTACCGCCCGCTCTCAGTAGCTCTGTAGTGATTCCATCGTCACCCGCCGCCTTGTTGTTTTTCAGCTGTTTGAGAGCCAAACTAATCTCGTACAGGCTGACGTCCGGGATATCTTGGGTATAGTGTCGGGTAAGCTTGGCTCTGGGGTCTTTAGCCTTGCTTTCAACAGGTGTCTGCGTGGAATATAACTGCCCATAGAAGCTCTCGATCTCCCTCAGGATTTCAGGCTTCGATGAAATGATGCGTCCGTCGTCAGTTTTCAGCTTCGCCATCTGGCTTTGCCCAATAGACAGATCTCTCGCGAACACTTTGGAGCCTTTATTCCGCTCGATGGCCTCTTTAATACGATTCGTATTAAATTGGCGAAGGTCGCTCGTCAAAGACTTAGATATCCGTCTATTAAGCTGCCGATAGCGATAACGTGCTTCTACGGAGGCGAGAAAAACACTTTTTAGAGCCTTCTGCTCCTCATTTTACACCTGCGGCCTGAGGGTACATTTTACGCAGCGATCGTACAGTGCCCTTCGCGCGCAGTACAATAATGCCTTCAGGGTATTGATGGAACTGCCTCGCTTCTGTAGCGCATCAGGGATGTTTGGGGAAGTGCGTGTTGATTGCATAAAAGATGTGTGTCCTTGTTGCGCAGGGTGCGAGCCAGTTCCAACAGCATCCTGGGAGTTATTGCGGACAGGTTGGATTGCTCTGTTGTAAGTCGTTGCTCCAGTATCTCAGCTGGAATGCGGAAGCAGTGATTGTTTTTGTTGTGTATTTTTGTGTAATTGTATCGCTAACATAGTTGTAAGTTTATTGTATTGTTACTAACGCTCTATGAGTCTCATGGTTACTCTCAATAAATAATTTATTATTATTTATTTTATAAAGCGCCTGTCTGGTTTCGAACCTACAACCTACAACTCGTAAGTCGCGGCCGATACCACTGGGCCACCACTGCTCTATTATCGTCCTCCGTATCTCCTTGTATTATCGTGATAATAATACCGGAAAGTAATGTAACCTTAGAAATTACAAAAGCGCACATTTGCGGAATTAAAATGACTGCCATATGCTAAGCGAACGTGAAAAAACCACAACAGTGAACAGATTCTAATGAAACGTAATAACAGTTTCAAAACAACGAGTGTGGACTTCCGATCGAGAGGCCACGAGTTCGATTCCGGTTTCAAACTATTGTTGCAAACTCGACGTAGCGAGACCACATCTAACTTCTGTTGCGATAACAGCAAAAAGCGGACGTATGTTCTAATGTAAGACTTTATGAAATGGGTTCACCATTTCTATTCTCCTGTGTTATTGTAGAATTGAAAATGTATGCGGTTTTACAGAGACGGAGCAAAAAGTAATAGAATGCAATGCAAAATACGCTATAATAAAAACTGGCGTTATTTACCTCCTGTTTTTTTTTAACTCTCATAAAGTAAACTACGGAGTCACGTCTTGTTTTTCTTAGCGTGTCGGTAGCAATCTAAATGGACTCGGCCCAGATTTCGGCTACTTGTTTGGCGCCATCACCAGCGTCCATCAGTTCCTGTAACGTGCAGCTGACTGGACACACAGGACACGATATTAATTAACCCACCGTTTGTGGAACAGCACCACATTTAAATTCCAAGAAGGAGTTGTCTATGAATCTCCACCTGAACAGGTTTTCCTTGCTTCGGCCAACCTGGGTCCGGAGTCTGTTTAAAGACTTCCAGGTTACCCAAGGTAACTCATGTCCAGGTGGGAGGTCTCCAGCGGCTGGAACGAATGGTTTTGGAAAGGAAGCTCTCGCCACAGCTTCAGTCTTTCTTGTGATCGTACGCCAGTGAGCGGGACGACACACTTTAAAAAACTGTTTCGGCTTTTCAGCCTTTGTGGCACTAGGATGTGCTATGGGGTCAAGTTAAAATAGCTATCGAAAGTTGACAGACGTGATGGGTTTCAATATAGCTAAACATAATAAAACAAAACAAAAAATGATTCCATTTTTTCGGGGGTCAACGACCGCCGATAGTGTAGTTACTTGAAGTATGTGTTGAGAAAATCTGAGGGGCAATTCTCGTAAATTTAAGAACGTTCACAGTCTGATCTCAGTCTCAATCTGTCAAAAATACCTCTAATTTCCCTATATTTTGACAAGTTTTTGACATTTGTTGGTCGCCGAGATGAGACTGCGACTAGATTTTGAACGTTTTAAATTAAGAGAATTGGCCTACTGTTGTCTTTTGTGATATCGTGTTATTACATCGATACCAATTACGTCTATGAAATTTACATGAGAAACATGAAAATTTTTTAAACTACCTAAGATCGTTAACCCCGAAATGTCATCAAGTATATTTTCTGTTTTATCATGTTTTGATATCGATTTCCATTTCATCTCGTCTGTATATCTACGACTAGTAGCTGTGAATGAAAAACAATACTAAATAATATTCTTTTTTTTCAACACAATATATACTAAGTACCTAATATTGATAATTAAAGGTAAAAAGTAGGTCAATCCAAATTGGTAGGAGATTGATTTATTGCTTTCTACCCCTAATTTCATTTGATATTGATGTCACTTTATAAAGTCTCTGTTAAGAGCAATGCCACACGGCTGTTGTCCATGCGTTGCGTCGGCGCTGCGATGCCTGAGCGGTGACGCTCTATAGTTCTACATATAAATTTGAGTGTCATGCCACATGGTGCTTTAAAACTACGTGCGGCGATGGAACGCCTGCGCATCGGACAAGAAGCCAGGGAGACGAAGCAGGGAGTGATGCTGCGGTGAGACAACAGAGCGAAAACGTAGCCCAGTACAGTATTTTTTAGAATATCGAATACGTCGATATTCGTCGAGTTAGACGTCGACGTCGTGAAAGTTAAGCTGAGTTGCGTTGCGACATCGCAGCGCTCGTGTGGCACTCACTACGTAGAAATCACTGCGCTGCGACGACGCAACGCATTGACAAGGCCAGCGTGGCATCGGTCTTAGTGTTAAAAAAATGCGTTATCTTCAGTAATTTTGACATCAAATTTAAGGGTCAGTGACATCCACAGTAAAACTATAAAATAATCTAGTCCAATCACATCTAATCGTATGGTTGATGAACAACCTGGTGTCAGAGTTTAAACCGCCCGTAGGCCTCTTACATGGCTTCAATTACAAAAAACATAAAAAATAAATAAATAAAAACAAAAAAATCAATAAAAAAAAATCAATAAATAAAAAAAAAAATAAAAAAAATCACAATAAAAAAAAAAAAAATAATAAAAAAAATCAAATAAAAAATCAATCAATAAAAAAAAATCAATAAAAAAAAATCAAATAAAAAATCAATAAAAACAAAAATAAATAAAAAAAATAAAAAATAAAATAATAATCAAATAAAAAAAAAATAAAAAAAATAAAAAAAAAAAAAAAACAATAAAAAATAAAATCAATAATAATAATAAATAATAATCAATAATAATATCAATAATATCAATAATCCAATCACATAAAAACTTAGTAGTGTTAGTAGAGTTAGTCAATTTTGGGAAAACTATCCAATTGATCGAGTTATATTCAGAGATTCCATTGTTACGAAAATAAACTTTATTCAGTTCACGTTTTAACAAATAAAACCACAGCTACTGCTGCTAGAGAGTTCTCGAGTGTGTGCAGTGAAACTTAGGAATGTTTTGAAAGAAGGAAGTAGTATTCTAACAACTTATATTCTATTATGACTTTTGAATACGTTCGCTCATTTTGGAATTCTAGAATACTTAAAAGTTCATTCGCTGGTGGAAATTCATAGTTGAGAATACAAAGAGACAAAATTGGCCTGTGTGACTGTTGACTAAGTGAGTATATTAAAACAATATGTACAATTTATCCTGTATATAGTGCATCATAGCCGATGCGGCTTAAAAGCTTTGAACCTAAAAACCTAACATCCAATGCTTTCAGCGAAAGCCCAAAATATCCACTCACACTAACGGCAAGTCATTACAAAAAAATTGGCTCATTTTCAAGTTCCCCGACAAGACTCGCCTATCATTACGAGAAGTGACTTCGAGACTCTTTCATAAAGACGTCCCTCCACAGCCGCCGACGGTTAAGCTTCGCACGTGTAAGTACTTAGCTTCACTTTGTATGAAAATATACGTCGGGTCATTCACTACGTCCCATGACTACGCTACACACAGATGCTTGGCTAGAAAACAAAGGAACCGCACAGCTATAACGTGGCAAACCCGTCCGGGCATATCCTGCGTAGCAGTGGTCGGTCGACTAGGGGCCCAAAGACACACACCACAACCACAACACAAGCACGTCACAACCACACCACAACCATACCAAAATAACATCACAACCACACCACAACCACACCACAACCACACCACAACCACACCACAATCACATCACAACCACACCACAACCACACCACAACCACACCACAACCACACCACAACCACACTACAACCACACCACAACGACAACACGTGAGGGGCGCTAAGTATGAAAATGAATAGTTTATTCAGACGGACCACATTTGACAGTCAAAATTAAACCGTATGGGCGATACCGACCACATCAAGACCACGGCGCAGCCACAACGCTCGCTGGAAACACTAGCCACAACGTAGCTACATCGCAACTACTAGCGACAACGCAATTGCATGAAGTTGCAGCGATACGAGTTCTATGCACACGTAACCACTGCTTGCCTACATTTTGTGGCTGCTATGTGGTGTCGTTGTATTACGTGTGTAAGGCTAAACGAACTAGGAAACAATAGAATGACAGACTTTTATTAGCACTCAGTTAAATTATCAGTACGCGTTCATTCATATTCAGTATTTTAAGTGGCTATAATTATTGTGAACGTGGTTTAATGGAATATTAATTACGTTTTGAATTGTGGTTTGGTTTAATAACAGATTTTAGTACCCAATTATTAGCAGAAACTCTTTAAATAAAATATAGTTTAAATATAGTGATTTAATAACATTTTCCAGTGCCTTTCAAACACACTAATGACAACGTTAATTACTTCTTATACATTTTCTAACGAGGCCACGGCTTAGTTGGCACCAAGTTTTTCCTCAAACAATAGGCTGGAAAAGTAATAAAAACCTTTCCAGTTTTTATTGTAAAACTATTTCCATTACTTTAGTATTAGAACGTTGAATGTTTTTGTGACAATTTATTACGCTGACTATCTTAACTGATATTATAAAAGAGAAAATATTAGATTTTTTGTATGTTTCTACGTATGTTACGCTTTCGGCTGACCGGATTTGGATGAATGATGATGAGGGAGTGGGCTGTAATTCACCACGTGGGCCCAGTGCGCGTTAACAGATGGCACATGTCTTCGAATTTTTGGTCCTAGGACATGCTGGTTTCCTTACGATGTTTTCCTTCACCGTTTTTGAAAGCAGTGGTGATGAAATAGTTTACAAAAATTAAATTACTGCTTGGGTTCGAACCTATGACCCACAAGTCGTAAGTCACGGACTGGGCCAACACTGCTCTCAAGTAGTAAGTAAAAGTAGTAGGAATAAGTAGTAATAAAAGCGATTATCACTTGTTTAAGCGCTTTGGTGGAATAAGAAAGTTTGTGTCAAGTAAAACAGTAAAATTATTTAAGCCGAAAGACAGGTCCACAAAAATAATACGACTTTTAAAGTCACATGGTTAGATTTCATAACTTAAATTCAATCCACCAGCATACTCGATTTTGATAAAATATGTTTTCGTGAATTCAGTCACAATTTTTTAGAAGACGGGCGTCGATGTCTCTTTTGAAGAAAATCGATAGAGAGATATTTCGAGAACGAGGGAACCGCACAGCAGCAACCAGACAGGCCTCCTCTCGGTGAGAGGGAACGGGTCGTACGAGTAATCCACCAGTCAGTACGGATCGCTAGATGTAACATTGTCTTCGAATTTTTGGTTTTAGGACATGCCGGTTTCCTCACGATGTTTTCGTTCACCGTTTTGAAAGCAGTGGTGATGAAATCATTTTCACAGAGTAAAGCGCCTGTCTGGGTTCGAACTTACGACCTACAACTCGTAAATAATAAATAGTTTTTTTAATTGCGTGTGAATAATAAATACATTAAATTAAAAGGAGCGATAATTCCACCTATACATAATAGAGATTGCCTTTATTACCCAGTGATTGTAACATTTTGTATAATAACACTGAAACATAAATATGTTTTACTGCCCGAGGCAGTACTAGCGATCCGTATTTAACGGTTTATTAATATTTACAAACGTATATTTAGCAAAAATACTGGGGCTTGTGGCTAAGTAATAACAGCCGCACGGGTCGATCGATCAGGTTAAGCTACGCTTGCCGCGGTTGGTCCGTGGATGGGTGACCATCTTCACATACCAAGACCCCTCCGTGCCTCGGAAAGCACGTTAAGCCGTTGGCCCCGGCTGTCATTCGTGGATCTTTGACAGTCATTACGGGTCGTCAGTAGCCCGAAAGTCTGACAACCAGTCTTACCAAGGGGTATCGTTTTACCCAGTAACTGGGTTGTGGAGGTCAGATAGGCAGGCGCTCCATGTAAAATACTGGTATTCAGCTGCATCCGGTTAGACTGGAAGCCGAACCCGACATAGTTGGGAAAAGGCTAGGCAGATGATGATTTAGCAAAAATACGATGTTCCTAATGGTCTTTATAATTATTTTTTTATGCTTTTGTATTACAAGTGAACATCAATATACTATGCACCTATATCAAAGTGGGGGTTTTTTCATTAGCAATTTCTCAGTGGCAACCCGGAGTTTAAAGAGTTGGTGCTGTGGCATCGAGTACCCCCATGCTTCGGAAAGCACGTAAAGCTGTTGGCCCTGCGCCTGAGATCTCCCCGGTCGTGTCGGATTGCCGTTCCACCGGACTATGAGATAAGAGGAACAGAGGGTGTATCTGTGTTTGCGCACATACTTGTGCACTATATAATATCTCTTGCGTACCTAGCTACTCTTTGTTGATATTTGCCACCGTGAACGAAATTGATGAGCAGGATATTATTATTAATTTAATGTAGTACAGCACGATTCAAGCTTTATGGCGGATCGGAACATGAGGCGAATGGCTGCGTAGTAACAAATTCACCTGTCAGGGGGTGAGGGATAAGGTACCGACATATATGGCATACTAGCTATGCCCCGCGGTTTCACCCGCATAGGTTTCGATCCCGTGGGAATATCGGGATATATCCTATGTGTCAATCCTGGTTATAAACTATCTGTGTGCCAAATTTCATCAAAATTAGTCCAGCCGTTTGAGCGTGAAGAGGTAACAAAAATACAAACACACACACACACACCCTCACATATACTCACTCACAAACTTTCGCCTTTTTATTATTACGTGTGATATCAAACAATTTAATTTAATGTTCTGTGTCTTGTAATGTTAATTAATTTGCATATCTACTATTGTATAGAATCAAGTATTTTCTAACTGAACTCAAAGAGAAATACAACACATAGCTGTGCTGCTGGGGAGTTTGTTGCGCCACTCTTATTCCCAGCGAAAGCATTAGGAAGTGGTGAAGGGCGGGCGTTTTGGGGGACTGTCTTATGTAATTTTGACGTTCGAAAAGTGCTGATTCTCAGCCTAATTTGAATAAATGGCTTTTGATTTTGATTTGATTTTGATACTGCACAGCAAGTAGCGCACTTCAGAGCCACCATAAAAAGAGAATCGGGCTGTAATGAAACGTTATTTTCATCACATTCGTGACGCAGTAAAAACAACGATAAAAAAAGTAGAAATCAACTCAGATGTTGACATCACACATCGCAATGAAAATTAGTTAGTTTAAATAAGTAACATTTCTACACCATGGTCCTCAAAGAGTATGTCCGGATTATATAATATACACATTGACATTGATGAATTTTATATACACAGTCTGGCCATAAATACTGTTACAATTAAAAATAAGAAACATATTACATTTCCATTTGGAATCAGTCATTTTTATACGATTGTTCATTGAGTTTTCTAATTTTGGCGCCAATACATTGTACAATATTTTACGATATTAAAATGAAGTGGGGTGATAAAGAGAACCGAATCGCTGTGATTGCATTACACAAAGTTGGTATGGAGCCAAATGTAATTTTTAAAACTCTCCATACGCTTGGTATTAGTCAAATGTTTGTGTACCGGGCTATTAATAGGTATAATGGGACCTCCTCTGTTTGTGACAGAAAGAGATCTGGCCGTCCACGTAGTATTCGTACGAAAAAGGTGGTCAAAGCAGTAAGGGAAAGAATTCGAAGAAATCCTGTCCGAAAGCAAAAGATTTTATCTCGGGAGATGAAGATAGCACCCAGAACCATGTCGCGTATTTTAAAAGATGACTTAGGACTTGCAGCCTATAAGAGACGCACTGGTCATTTTTTAACTGATAATTTAAAAAAGAATAGGGTGGTAAAATCGAAACAACTACTGAAGCGGTACGCAAAGGGAGGTCACAGAAAAACTTTGTTTACGGATGAGAAAATCTTTACAATTGAGCAATATTTTTACAAACAAAAAGACCGTACTTATGCTCAAAGCTCTAAGGAAGCTTCCCAATTAGTCGACAGAGTGCAACGTGGGCATTATCCGACTTCAGTAATGGTTTGGTGGGGTGTTAGCTATGAAGGAGTGACTGAGCCATATTTTTGTGAAAAAGGTATCAAAACATCGGCACAAGTGTATCAAGATACCATTCTTGGGAAGGTAGTTAAGCCCCTTAACAACACCATGTTCAATAACCAAGTATGGTCCTTCCAACAAGACTCGACGCCGGGTCATAAAGCTCGGTCCACGCTGTCTTGGTTGGAAGTGAACGTTTCGGACTTCATCAGAGCTGAAGACTGGCCGTCGTCTAGTCCCGATCTTAATCCGCTGGATTATGATTTATGGTCAGTTTTAGAGAGTACGGCTTGCTCTAAACGCCATGATAATTTGGAGTCCCTAAAACAATCCATACGATTGGTAATGAAGAATTTTCCCATGGAAAGAGTGCGTACTTCTATTGATAACTGGCCTCAACGTTTAAAGGACTGTATTGCAGCCAATGGAGACCACTTCGAATAAGCTTTTTATATTTTAAATTGTTTTATATTTATGTATTAAACTGACACACTGTAAAAGTAATAAATATTATTTGCCATAAAAACAAAAATTTTTCTTCGTGACAATATTTATGGCAAGACTAGGTATCTATGACATGAATATTATACATTTTTTAAATTATTGTGAATGTGAGGACTATGTGGGTCATTTATTTTTCTGTTTTCGTTTTTTTTCCTTCTTAGTTAGTTTTAGTCCTGCCGATAGATTCTGTAAAAATCTCACCGTGAAAAGTTAGGTGAAGTGAGCTTAGAGTGAGCTGTCAATAGTATCAATCCCTAGCATTAGTTGGAATGACAGCTCACTCCACGCTCACTTCACCTAAGTTTTCACGGTGAGATGGTTACAGAATCGCACTGCTGATCTGGCAGTTTGAGTAATTTACGCGGCCCACCCAATCGTCTTTTCTTTGATATTGTTTGTCGAATAGTTGAGCTCCTCAAGTTCTGAGTTGAGATACACGATTTTTGACAAATGCGTGCACTGACTGGACTGGTCCACTCAATCTGTGTGGTTCATTCCTCAAAAGACCATTTCAGACACCCATCTAGTTGGTCTTCACATGATCTGACCAAGATTATGTCTGGACTTTAAAAGAGACTGTGGCCTCTGAGTTTTTTTCGGCCTTTATTTATTTATTTATTTAATCTTCCCGCACAAAAGGGTACAAAGGCGGACTTAATGCCTTAGGCATCAAGCCCCCCCTCACCCCCTAGCCTTTCTTCTCAGAGTAGTCAGGAAACGCCAACCTCATCTAGTTCAAAACAATATGATTGACGTGTAAAAGTGTTTGTACAAACCTACTTACAGAAAGTAAATCATTTATCATTTAGAAGAATTCATGCTATTTTATTTGGAAAAAAAGATGAATAACCATGTTATTCCAGAGAGTATGGCAGTGATAAAAAAAATGTAGATGTAAGTATGTTTCAGAGCCCCAGGCTACACTTTGCGATGTATAAAAGATCTCGTAAACTTAGATGGAGGAGAAAGAACAGTAATTATCCATTTAAATGTGAGATGGAAGCGTAATTTCATTTATAATGGGCTAATAGTTACTTATTTGTTTCTGTTTTAAAATATATCACTTTTTGTTTGACAGGAAATAACATGGAAAGTGACAGATGGAGAAGTTCGGCAAACTAGAATCGGATAGACAGCTCATCATCGGTCTAACCTTTTCCCAACTATGCTGGAGCTAACCTAACCGGATGCAGCTGAATACCAGTATTTTACATGGAGCGACTGCCTATCTGACCTCCACAACCCAGTAACTGGGTAATACGATACCCCTTGGACTGGTTGTCAGATTTTCGGGCTTCTGATGACCCGTAACGACTGTCAAAGATCCACGAATGACAGCCGGGACCAACGGCTTAACGTGCTTTCCGAGGCACGGAGGGGTCTTGGTATGTTAAGATGGTCACCCATCCACGGACCAACCGCGGCAAGCATAGCTTAACCTGATCGATCGAACCGTGCGGCTGTTATTACTTAGCCACAAGCCCCTCACTTAGCTTAGACAGCTAATTGAAGTTAATTCATATACTCTTAATCAGCCTATAATGTGGGTCCGCTGGGACACAGGGTGAATGGTGGGGTGAATTCACAACGAGGCGCGAGAGCCTAGGGCGGGTTGGTGGATGACACATCATGTCTTCGAATTTTTTGTTCCAGGACATGCTGGTTTCCTTACATTGTATCTTCACTGTTTTGAGAGCAGTGGTTATGAAATAAATTACACAAAGTAAAGCGCCTGCTTGGGTTCGAAGCCATATCGAAATAACTCGTAGGTAAAAAAAGAATAAAGATTGCAAAAATACAAAGTAAACACTAACAAGGAAAAAGTTACCAGTAACGAGAAATACACGACGACACGGTTGGCGCAGTGGCTGAGCGATCGACTGCTGCGCTGCGTTTCGCGGGTTCGATTCCCGCACGGAACAAATATTTGTATTGCCTACAGGTAGTTATTCCGGGTCTGGCTGTTTGTGTATGTGAGTTTAAATGTTTGTAAACGCACCCACGATACAGGAGTAATTCCTAGTGTGGGGCAACGTTTTTTTTTTACAAAAATAAATAAATAGCTTGTTATTTGAAACTATCCCTGGAGATAGGTAAGTCCTTATTGTGTTTTACAGTCAGCAACAACAGCCAATTTATCATTTCAGAACTTTATAGAATATGTACACAAATTGTTACTTTGAATTCAGCACATGACTCTAGGGAGATGAAATTTATGGTCAGTTATTTTAAAAAATCTGCTGTTTCATACATTGACCTACACGGTCAAAGTGTATCGCACACACACACAGCACAGCACAGCAGCACAGCACAGCACAGCTGTTTTTTTTTTTATATATTCGATGAAAAAATTCATGGTTGCACTGGTGGGTCCTCTTCGGACCTCATCAATCATGTAGGTACTGAATTTATGATAACAGTTTGCACGTCGATATCCCTTACATTCTGTATCTATATAGCAATATTAAAGCTGAAGAGTATATTAGTTTTTTTTTTGTTTGAACGCGCTAATATCTGAAACTTTCAGACAGATTTGAAATATTGTTATTACATTTGATAGTCCAATACTTGAGGACGATTACAGATTATTTAACATTACGCTAGGACATGTCAAAAGTCAGAAGAACTCCAAGTGAATAGCTTGGGCAGGCAATGCGATGCGACGGGGTGGCTTGAAGGTACAAGAAACTTCACGCGGACGAAGTCCTGGGCAGAAGCTAGTATTTCATGTGACAAAACCGCAGTTTTTTTTTTTAATCATAAAAATTTGTTTGACCGGTCCCGTGCGACTCGCATCCAGCGGATTCCCGCAACCTTCACCAGGTCATCGGTCCACCTAGTGGGAGGCCTTCCAACGCAACGTCTTCCGGTTCGCTCCGCTGGATGCGAGTCGCACGGGACCGGTCAATGTGGCGACACTTGGGGGAGGCCTATGTCCAGCAGTGGACGTCTATCGGCTGAAATGATGATGATGAAAGTTTGTTTGAAAATATCCTCTACTCTTCAATAATTCTTCATAATAGGAAGTTTTCATTCATACATCTCTTATAATACTTTGGATACTGTGTACCTTCTTCAGTAGCTGACGATACGAACTGAATGTATGGAAATCATTCAATATTGTTGACTTTATGTATTGGGAACGTGTGGGAATGTTTGGATTTTGTTATACCAGTTTTGGGTGGATGATTTTATTGTTTGTGTAAGTGATCGATCGGTCGTATGGTTTACCGGCCTATTATCCTTCCTTCCGCCATGCCTACACCAACCTACCCACACTGGGCTCGCATGGTGGATCATGGCGCACACGTATCTCAAAGAGAGGAGACCCGTGTCCCAACAGTGGGAAAATTACAGGCTGATTAAGCAATGCTCATGCTATGCCTGTTTGGTGCCCTATACATCTTTGTACTGCGCCGAATGCCTGTAATTACAGACTTTTTTGTTTTTAGCGCGAACACAAAGGCTTTCGCAGTAGGACACACGTAGAATGAATTCTACAATTCGCCTTGAGTTTGTATGCCATCGACTAGGTATATTTGCATTACATTACACAATACATTACATATTACACACGTCTGGAACCGACTTAAGTGAGGTGTTGATTTAAATAAACAATTATTACGTATACAAGCAAGCAAACGGAGTATATAAGGATCGTAGCAGATGGGGTTCCGTATTTTCAGCCATGGGAAATAGGCATGAGTTTATGTATGTATGTATTATCTGTACAATTGAAGATAAAAATTAAATGATTTAAAGTTAATAAGCATTGCTTAACAGGCGAAATGTTTGGTATAAGATGAGTTCAAATCAATTTGTTCGTCATGTCGTTCGTGTCATCAAAATCGATAAGAAAATGCCCTTTTTGATGCCCTGTGATTCCTTCTCTCCTTTCTTATATATTTACATATTATTATTAATACATAAGCATAAAAATCATGTTAAAATCTTACTGCATAAACAATAACGATATTTTGTGTTAAAAAAACATAAACAAATTCCAATTTGTTTATGTTAACCTAAAACCACACATAACATAACAAACTAATGTAATCCATCCAACTATGTAAAACCTTCCTGTCTACAACGTGCCGCTTGTCTCTTGGCAATCCGCCACGAAGTCTGGCAACCTCCGCCGGGCTGCCACATTGGATGGCAACGCTACGTCCGAGGTAAATGCCATTTCACTGGCGAGATGAGTTTTAAACTGCTATTATTACTGTGGAATTTTTCGTTTGAAATTGTATTTCCTGAAGCTTTTATACATCAATCAGTGTTCTTAAAGTTGGTAATCGGCTTACAGTGGTGCTATTATTAAAATAGATTAACTGGGAAGGTGTACGTTTGCATTGTTTAATAGAAGGCAGACAATATGAACACTTTGTCATTTCTGAGGCCATACTGTAAATCTAACTGGTCCAATCAAGCATGACCACAATTCTTTATACATATATTTCTTCTATTACAGTATTTATATCTCACGAAGCGACGCGTGTATTACTTGTGTTTACGTTCTGAATGTGTGCGTGAAGACGGGTAGCGTCAGCACATAACACACACACACACACACGCATTTAAGACGGACGGTACTGAGAGCTCCTACGCTTACACACACATTCACACCGTGTTTGTACACTTGGTAAACACAAATAAATCGCGCATCACTTCGTGAGATAAAAATACATTATAGCGATTTATAAAATGGTGGGAATATGTACATTGGTTTGGTTCCTATTATATCTATGTATCTAGATGGCTATATTTAAAAGATAAAACTTTTGTCTTTTGTTAATCAGTTTTTAGTCTCCGTATAACGAAAAGCTAGGCGAACGTATAGATTATAACTAACTGCAGTTGTATTAGAGTAGAGTGAGAGAGAGGAGTAGTGGCAGGTACCAATCATCCTCATCATCATTATTTCGGCCGAATGATGGCCACTGCTGGACATAGGTAAGCATCGCCACTTCGACCAGTTCTGTGCTTCACGCATCCAGAGGATACCAAATGAGATACCTGCCAGTTCCGAAAGTTAAACAAAAGAAAAAAAAAAACAATTGGATGCAACTTACCCATTTTGCATTTCCAAAAAGCACTTCTTTTACACTAGCATGCTACCCGTTAATTTCGGGCTCAACCCGTAACCCACCACATGTAAATGTTCGCGTGTTCTTACCCTGTTTACCCTCTCTAACTAGACACAAACTTAACGTTCTACGATAAGTATAAATAGTAAGGTTTAGTAGGTCTTGAGGAAGAAATTGTGGTGTATATTTTAGGAATGAAATGTGTGAGCAGAATTTCGGAATGGCTAGACTGTATTTAATCTAGTTTTTGTATCTTGAAACGTTCCACGTTTGAGTTAGTTGAATGTCGGGAGCGTGCAAGAACTTGTGAGATATTATTTTTCAGAATTGAATGTAGGAGCACCTTTGTTTTAGAAGGAAGTTTTTTTTAACTAGAATTTAGGATTGGAATCTGTCTTTAGTATACCTGTTCAGGGCTTTTTCATTTGTTTGTTTAACAGTTCCCCGGAGATTTTTATTGGAAACACAGTTTCACGGGGAAACGTTTTCATTCTTAATGCTTTTCTCTTATGTAGTATATTTTTTTTACAATTTGCTCGTAAAAGGAAGTTAAGTGACCCCGCGTTTTCACCCATTTATAAGTTGTGATACTTGTTTTCAATAGCCTTCCTAAAGTCAAAAACAGGTCGTGTATCAAACACGTAGGTGCATTGGCGTTGTTTCAAACATGTTTTGTTAACTATTTTGATTTTTGACATTTTAGATAAGTTTTCATCAACACGTTTTGTTTACAAATCATCTTTACAACTTGTTTTAGATGTAAAAAATGTTGCGAACGGAAATACATAGATATATAGAATACTATTTATCATGCACACCATAAATATTACTTACCTATATAAATAGAGAATTTTTACAGGGGGTGACACAATGGGCGGTCTTATCGCGAAGGTAAAAGTAGACAAAACATGTAGAATACATCTTTTATACCTTAAGCGGGTCACACACTACAAAGCGCAATGCAACGGGGCGCGGGAAAAGGAGCCAACAACCCCGTTTAAAAAAAAAAGCGCCCCGTCGCGTGGCGCGTTGTAGTGTATAATCCACCATAGTGTAAACGCAAGGGGAAGATTGTCTCCTTATTTATATCTCGAGGCAGCACGTCTCATGTTTAATTCCCAATACTAAACCAATCTAGGATCTAGGTCAGAAAGAACGAATCAACTATTCGTATCGGTTCGTCTTGTACAGTAATTTACTATTTCATTCATTCAAGTTCTGACCAAATAGGTAAATACCCACCTACACTTGTAAACCAAATACTTTTCCCGATATCTTTCACCCAGATCTCATTCAGGATAAGATATTCACGCCGGGCGCCAGGCAGACTTATTCAGGTTTCCAAATGCGCTAATACATTTCGGTTTTTATTGGAGCAACTTGACGAAGTTTTAAAATAAACTTTGAAGGGGAAATCTTGTTTACTTTGGTTTCAAGGAGTTGGTGCCTTTCAGCTCAAACCCAAAGTATTTATTTCAAACTCACTTAAGCTCGCGGCATCATGTGAATGTGTTTAAGCACAGGAGCTCTCAGTACCGTCCGAGATAATGGCGAAACTCCACACACACACACACACACACATTTGTGATAAGAGATTAATTTAATGATGAACTTAATACAATTCACATCTTCTCCGACAAATATTGTGAAATAAATTACTTTGTCAAACACCCTAAAACGTTTAAATTAAACATTCATCTTGAACAAAGCATTGCGTATTCCAGCCAATATAACTGGCATTGTAGTTGAATCCCCAGGGATGCCACGATGTGGCAACTGGCAATGTTCGTGTGCCCAAAGCGACTGGCAATAATCAGTTTATGGCAACATTTCATTGGCCGACTGTATACTCCACGATATTAAAGCTTATAGTCCAACGAGCGTGTTTGCCCGCGGCTTCGCCCGCGTGATTGTCGGAAATTATCCTGCGCCTAGGAACGCGCTATCGGGATGAAAAGTATCCTATGTCCCATCCCAGGTTAGGCCTATCCGTATACCTCTCATCCAAATCTATTAAGTTGTTAAAGCGTGAAAACAGACAGACAGACAGATAAAATATGCCAAAAAACTTCTTTTTTTTAACTAATCAGGTTCTTATGTTCTAAAACGTTTAACATAAAAAAACACCATTAATTTGAAACACGCCGCCATTGACCACGCAATGTACCGATCTACATATTGTCCAAGTTATTTTTGTAATAACTTTCAAACGGGTTTCATTTTAAAAAAAGGCCGAGACACATTTTTTTTCTTACCAATAACATAATTTTTAAATGTTAAATCACTAATTTAAACAATGCTGTTTCCCATACAAACTTTCATCCCCTATTTCACCCCCTTTATGATTATTTTTGAGACAAATAGCAGCCTATGTCCTTCCATAAGATTGAATCTTTCTCCTTACCAAATACTACAATCCGTTCAGTAGTTTAGGCATGAAGAGGTAACATACAGACAGAGTTATTTTCGAATTCATAATATTAGTATGGATAAACGGATTTTAAGCAATTGTTCGAGTTTTTGGGACGCGTTTCAATTGCTTTTCTTTTTGTGGAATTCAGGAAAAGAAATTTTAGTCTTTTGTTTTTACTGTGAATAGGTTTCCCTACCTACTCCCTCAGGACGGGTTTTTGATTCGATTGAATCGAGTAGTGCGCTTACAGAATAAGAGTCATTGCCCACTACCTAAAACCCTAAAACATAGGCAACCAGGCTGGGAAACCAAGCCAAGCGACTGAATTTAAGAAAGATAGAAAGAAAAAAAGAAAGAAAAAAGGTATTTTTTTTTTAAGTTTTCTTGTACATTTGTGCAGTATGAACATCCAAGAAATTTCGTCCGATCGTCTCGAAAGTTGGTCGTCATGTAAAGGCTACCATACACCCGTGCTTCTATTTGTCGCGGCAACCGGCCTGTCGCTTGTGCGTCGCGAATCGTCGAGTCGCTCGGGTTTCCGGCGGCCACGTGCGTATACAGGATCAAATTAAATTAGCTAGCGAAACTTCACAGACGAGGTAGGTAACGATATCTCAACATGATAAGACAAAAAAGAAATTAATTTGATGACTTTTTTGTGGGGACATCGACCTCAGTTAGTATAGTCTCCTAAAACACTTAAAAAAACAGTTTTTTTTTTGTGTATACTTGACAGAATTATAGATATATCTTAACATGATAAAATAAAATAAAAAAACAGATTTTCTCAATTCATACTTCAAGTAAAGACACTCCGCTGTCGATCGTGTTACATTCAACCAGTCGACAGTTCGTGGCTCTAAGGCACTGACCTCTACTAAACAAGTTTGCTGAATTAAATACGTATAATATACGAAATGACAGTTGTTTTTGTGCCGATTCAAAGCGCCCCGCTCGAGCGTCTCAGGAACTAAAATTGATACACTGTTGCAAACAGCAATCGTGTTGTTTTGGTACGTCTCTGATGATTTAGATCTAAATCGTTTAATAAGACTTTATTGTGGATTTTAAGTTTACTACGAGATATTTAGAACATTTTTATCATGAGAGTATGCGCATTTTGTAAAACTCACTATCAAAAATATTAGTTCCACGGACGCTCACGTTGTTATCAGCGACAAAATGGCAAAAATCAAATGTCTTCGTTTTGTCATAGATAGTCTATGATGTCCAGAGTAGGGCAGTGTTCTAAGGCTATTAATTACATCGCGAATAAACAGCTTTACACAGGCAAACTTAAGAACAAAGTTAGTCTCAAATAAATCGCCAAAGAATTTCAACGTACCCATTACAAACATATTAAAACCCATTATTTAACAGAAAATTATAATCAGAAATCGCTTTTATATCAATTTAGGGGTCCTTGTCGTCGCCATCTTGACGTTAATGGTCTATAACTCTGATTTATAGTAACAACTCTTTGAATGAGGAAAGTGTTTAATGCTCGTCTGCTTGACCCGACTATTTATACCGCCGTTAACTTGAATAATGTGAATAAAACACAGAGCAAATCACTTAAACATTTTTTATGGAGTGTAGTTAGTTTTGGTACTTGAATACACTCACTCAGCTTTAGTTTCATATCTACTAGAAAGGCTAAATGTTAAAGACAACATAATATTGCATTCGTATAATGTAGGTAATGACCCACGGCACGGTTTTTTTACGGTACGGCGCGGCGTGTAACCGCCGCCTGCGGCGCGTCATCTGTCATCTGCGAAGCCTTTTCCCAACTATATTGGGTCGGCTTCCCTTCTAACCGAATGCAGCTGAATACCAGTATTTTGCATGGAGCGACTGCCTATCTGACCTCCACAACTGTGAGACTGGTTGTCAGACTTCCGGGCTTCTGAGTACCCATAACGACTGTCAGAGAACCACGAATGATAACCGGGACACACGGCTTAACGTGCTTTCCGTAACGTGTAAAGATAGATGGTCACCCATCCACGGACCAACCGCGGCGAGCGTAGCTTAACTGGATCAATCGACTCGAGCGGCTGTTATTACTTAACCACGGGGCCCCATAACGTCCTGGATAAATTACAGATATCTATGCAACTTAATACCTAACTAAAAGTAAATAATATTGGTACGTACCATCGGTTGACACAATTAAAAATTAAGACAAATAAATTCAGTAGCATTGCATTTTACCGAAGGGGTACAAAAATTACTATTCCATATTTCTCCACCACATCGCATTCTACGTTCACCTTTAACAAATAAAAATGAGAAACTATCTCATAAATAAGTTCAACACACTACCTACTATTAAATTTTCTAATCATCGCGAGGTGAATTCCCCAGCTGGCCTCGGTAATTACTTTGGTAATAATTTAATGCAACGTGCACTCCCGAGGCTTAACTAAATAATGATAGGCAGGTAGGATATGGCCTCTGATATGCAGTGGAGCGGAGCGATAAGCGGAAAAACAAATGAGCGGCATAATGAGTTCAAAGCTTGTTGAATGATCCCACAGTGACCAAGGCTATACAGGGCCCTAATTCACTACGATTCCTTACTTCGAAACCACGTGAATTCCTTAGCTATTCCCTCCAATCTCGCGTTCATTTCACGCGGTTTCGTTCATTTTCTCATTGAGAATAAGGCCTCAGGACGGGATTTTGAGACAAGGCAGCAAGGGCAGGCTTAAGGCGCTTCCTTGAGCATTCGTCGGCTGAACCGATTTTAATGGGATTTTCACTGGCAGATAGCTGTATGATCACGATGTTTTCCTTCACCGTTTCGAGAGCAGTAGTGATGAAATAATTTACACAAGGTAAAGCGCCTGGCTGGATTCGAACCTACGACCTACAACTCGTAAGCCGCGGCCATTACGTGTCCAGACTGCACCACTCCACGAAGGTTGAGGAGATCGTGGAGTACATGCGTGTGAAGACCAACTGGACTTTGAGGGTCGAGAAGTTGGAGTCGCGTCACAACTCGGACTTCAAGTCGTTCGTGGTGCGTGTTCCGACACATCATCTCGAGAAGTTCCTCAAGGAAGAGTTCTGGCCGAAGGGTATTGTGTACCGCCGGCTTCGTGGTCGGCTACATGACACCAGTCAGCGAAACACGACGCAGACACTTCGTATGCGTTACTTTGTTTTTTAGTGTAATTATAATGTTGTATGTATTTATAGTATTTTTATAGTATTTTTAAGTTATATTAATATTGTATTGTATGTGTTTTTATGGGCCTTGATGCCTGAAATAAATGGATAAATAAATATAAATAAATAAATTACCACTGGGCCACCACTGCTCCTAGACTTGCTTAAAGACTGACTGACTGGAGATGTTTTATTAAAAAGCACATGCATTATAATAAAACTAATAAAACATAGACTGGACAGTCTCTACTAAAGTTTATCCATTTTACTTTCTCAGTTTGCACATGATTAGATAAGTAATCATGTAGTTTAATATGTCCTACTGGATATAGTCGCTAATTACTCCGTAAATAATTAAACACAACGACTCTTGCGGTTGCTTCCACTAAGGAGATTACAAACAGGGGTAGAAGCAAAATCTTGCATGGCAAGCTTTAGAGGTGAACTTTATATTAGTGACGCTTTGAATTTTTAGCTCTCTTATTACTACGGGTAAATAATTACTAAGGGTAGGTAAAATCTTAATTATGTATTTATGTATTTTTTTGTGGGTGAAGGGGCCCGTAGCTAAATAATAACAGCCGCACAGGTCGATCGATCAGGTTAAGTTACGGTTGCCGCGGTTGGTCTATAGATGGGTGACCATCTTTTCATACCGAGACCCCTCCGTGCCTTGGAAAGCACGTTAAGCCGTTGGTCCCGGTTGTCATTCGTAGATCTTTGACAGTCGTTACGGGTAGTCACAAGCCCGAAAGTCTGACAACCAGTCTTACCAAGGGGTATCGTATTACCCAGTAACTGGGTTGTGGAGGTCAGATAGGCAGTCGCTCCATGTAAAATACTGGTATTCAGCTGAATCCGGTTAGACTGGAAGCCGACCCCAACACAGTTGGGAAAAGGCTAGGCAAATGATGATGTCGGTTAAGAAAATTTTGAGAGTTATGTGGAAGTCGGTGGTCATGTGATGCGGAGGAATGAGGAAAAAGTCGTCAGAAAAGTTTTGAGTATGAATGTGGTTGGCTATACGAGGAGAGGAAGACCAATGGAACGATGGATGGACCGTGTGAATGATGATATGTCTAGAAAGAGTGTGAAGACCGAGGTGACAACTAATAGATAAGTAAAAGAAAAGACATGTTGCGTTGAACCTATAGCGGTATGAGGAACAGGGTGTAAAGTTCACTCATCCTCCATAGCAAAGGGAGGATCCTCCGACCAGACGGTTGATGTGTCTGGCGGGCAACTGCCCGATGATTCATGTCGGGCCGTTGTATATATACTAGTTGCGTAGTAAACTCTGCTTGCGAGATGCAGCATTTTGCGTATGTGGCACTGTAGAAACGGCTACAAACCCAAATAAATTGGGATTAGGGCAGGAGAATGTTGATGAGCTCAAGCACTTTAATAGCTAGCTAAGTTTGTGATTGTGCTTATGTAATGCTATTTCGTAAAATTCTCACCGTAAGGTACTTTCGCCAAAACCAATATCTGACCAATTTGAAAACAAAATTGCGTGCACATGATGACCACAGCTACGTCCCTAAGAAAAACAAAAGAGGATCATTTTTAGGTCGACTAATAATATGCGCTGCAAGCAGGAATAGTCCATACAGTGGTCAGATAAAATAAAAAAAAAATGTTTTTTTTTTATTATTATTCGATATTTTTTTCTGATGTTTTCCTTTACCGATTTGAGAGCAGTGGTGATGAAAAATTTACACAAAGTAAAGCGCCTGTCAGGGTTCGAACCAACGACCTAAACTAACGCTTTTATTAACTAACGTCAAAAGTGTATTGTGTTACATAAGGCACCAATTATGTACGAAACCCTACGGCATTATAATTCCAATTACAAAACCGCAAAACTAGTTGAACGTCACATTAAAATAAATCCCGAAATTCCCATTCACGAAATAATGCTAGAAAGTTTAACAAACATGTAGGGAACCACTCCGTAGTCTAAGTTGTAACTCGTGAGTTCCTGTACAGTACTAAAACGCATTTAGTCTGGTAATGATGTGGGTTAACAAATAAATGGCAAACTTGCCCCGTGTGGCTTTTGTGGCACAATTTGCCAGATGTTGTGACGGATTCTTGTTAATGTGGTGTATTTGTAAGGACGAAACGGAACCGTAACTAATGCTATCGAAGGATAGGCACGATTTTTTGCTTCTGTCCTTGTGAGAATGACACAAATTAATATGCTTTGGGGCATAAGCATTCATTGTTTATCGTATGCGTAGCGTAGGTTGTTTTAGGACCTTACATATGAAATTGGCGTTTCATACGGAACAAACAAAAGGAAAAATAAATTAATTAATCAATCATAGTATGGACCATTGTATTTATGCACTCTCGCCATTTTATAGGTAGTTCATTGGTTCCGTTGCTGAAAAAAATGTGGGAACAAAAAACAATAACATTTTTGAAGGCAGTTTTGACTGCCTCACCGGAACTGAGCGGCGCGAAAACAAATGTATCACTAAATTCGAAACCCAAAAATACACAAGCCGAAATACGAAATAAGTTTGATTTTGGAATTCCTAACCAAACGCCAGAGGGGTAATTCTCGTAATTTTAAGAACATTCACAGTCTGATCTCAGTCTCAATCTGTCAAAAATCCCTGTAATTTCCCTACATTTTGACAAGTTTTTGACATTTGTTTTTCGCCGAGATGAGATTGCGACTAGATTTTGAACGTTTTAAATTACGAGAATTGGCCTTCAGATATTTGAGATCAAAGTGGCCAGTTCGACAAGATGCCAATTTTATATGTAAGGACCTAGTATAAAAGTCTGTGATCGTTTTTTTTTTTCAGATAACAAACTTGTAAAACTAATAAAAATATTTTAACCCACAATTTTCAAAAGGCATAAAGCAGGATCATCTAATTTAAGATAAAAACACAAATGATTATTTATTATAATACTCTCTTAGAAGCAGAATTTACATTTTACAAAACCACGTAGACATTCATATTCAATTAAAAAGTCCGTAATAAAGTAGAACCGGATTCGGACATGAAACGGAAAGTTGCCAAATGTTGACCCAAACCCTTTTCGGCTAAAATATGTTTATTTGGGTGATTACCAGTGTATAACTTTTTACTGTGTAAAGGAGTTTTTCAAAGTTTGCTTTGTTTATATTTTTCCGATGACTTTTACCAGCTAATCATGAAGGTACTGAAGTACTGTTGTGATTTTCGGCTCTTGAAAGACTAGAAATAGCTTATTAATACCTGCCTGTGTTTTGTTTAGCGTTACTATATGAAACCAAAAATTATAAATAACTAGCGGTTCCAACAGACGTTCTCCTGCTCGAACGCAGCTCCTCCTACCGGGTCCAATTGTAAATCTAAACCATCCATCTCAAACACACACAAAATTTCATCAAAATCGGTTCAGCCGTTCAGGAGGAGTTCAGTGACGCGAGAAGTACAGAAAAAAAAGATACGGGGTTTAATCCACCCCCAAACCGACAAATTAACTCTGACACTGAATGTCACACTAATGTACCAAAAATAAAAACAACACGTATGAAGAGTAGAGTAATAAAAGATGAACAAAAGAAACAAAACAAAAGATTAAATACCCTACAACCCTAGTTGCTAGAGGAGTAAACAAACAATAAAAACAGATATTAAAACACCCTTTGGCACCATTTTATTACAAGCTACATTCATGTCACGACAGAGTTAATTTAATATCTAATAAAACAAAACTATTACAATAAAACATAGTTATTTATACGTTAATAAACACAAGCTAATTTCATCAAAACCTCTAAAATATAGGCGACAGAATTAGGTCGACATAAGCATAGGAATTGGCCGACCCTAAAAACTTAATTAGGAAAGTTGAATTGCCTTGAAATCTCTCAAACCAATTAATCATGAGCTTTTTCATTAAAACCGTCGATATATCTAATGACCGAGATACACGAGGCTTGTTTTTCAAAGCTAGGGTAGCAAACTAGAACCCTTTTTTTTTTCGCATGGGAAATCATCAAATGACCCCTCCCGCTCTGGGTGGAGCGGAAGGGAGTGTCAGACTCTTATTGACTAAAACCCACCCATGTTCCCTTGCCCTTTATGTTCCGGGGTAGCGGTAACCCTTTCGGACGATCCCGCTGACCCGGCAGGCTTCAGCCCTAAGGGGCCCCTCAAATTATGCTGACAACTCTTTGAGGCGCGCGTGGAACACTTAGGCGCCGTCCGGCACGGGCCTGATCCTGATCGGATGGTGAGCTACCCATTGCTCTCCGCCCGCAGGCCCACGCCTACGGTGGCCGGGAGTCGTCACGCGGCTCCCGATGCCCGGAGCGTCTCCCGCGGCGGCTGGGACGGGAGGCTCTCTCCCTCATCCGTCCCGCCACCTCCTTCGCTAGCATGACTGCTTTGCAGAAGGAGGCGACTGCCTCCCACTCCCTCTCGCCCCGGACCATGGCTTGTACCAGGGCCGGGCGCGAGAGGCCGCCGCCGCTGCCGATCGCCTCTACGAGGACACGGCGGCGGTGCTCCGCCCAAGCGGGGCAGACCTCCAAAGCTAGAACCTCAGTCATCATTTTAATAATGAATTGCTAATACGGTTGGCCCATTGCTACTTCATATGCACATGCAATTGCTGTTTACATGATGTCAGATAATTTATAAGCCAGTACAGTATAAAACGTGGTTGCGGGCAGAAAAAAAGGGGAGTCAATGCACACTAGCTAATCTAGGATATTCTAATATCTAGAATACTAGCTTCACCTGCCACATGAAGCAAATTTTTCTGTGCCCGACAGGGCCTATTATTTTTTTATTTTACCACCTGTAAGTGTAGATTATTTGTGTGAGTGGAAGGAGTGTTACTAGCTCAAAAAATAGAACTCCTTCATCCTATTAAACTATCATAGCTTGAGACGCTAGCTTACCAGTTCTCTCACTAGCTTAGTAGCCTAGAAAATAAGCTGGTTCTGTATTCACGAAGTGTGAGTTACTAACTTGCTATCTTACTAACACTAGCTTACTATACTGGCTTGAGAATTTATCCTCGTGTATCTCAGGCATTAGTTCTAGAATTTATAAATCGAACGTTTGCATAACGATTAATTACCAGCAATAAATTAAAGTTGGAACGTTTGATTCTGAATGCATTTTTTCCCGTTTTTAATTTGTATTTGAAAACAGAAAATGTCGAGTGAATTTACCGTGAAGCCTGAAAAATGTAGAGGAAACAGATTGTATAAAGAAATATTGCTTTTAATTTGCAATTTGAAGCTATTTGTAATGTGAATGTTACTAGGCGAGAAATGTGGTCTAATAAAATTATGGTTTGAAATATGATGCACCGTTTTGCAGTTGCTAAGTACCTACTAAATACACAGTATGAAGACGTTAAGCTTGAAAAGTGATAATATTCGAAAGGCATTATTTATTAATACTTTATGCACTACAAAAAAAAATACCGTACTCAATGCCTGAGGCATTTTCGACCTTAGGGTGATACAGAGACAAAACATGCAGGCAAACAGGCAGGTGGATACGGGATAAATATCTAGGAACTGGCTATAAAATACAAGAACAAATACTAATACATAGATAAATACATACATACACACATGTAAACAAAATTAACTTTCAGGAGAAAAATGATCAATAGAGGAGAAAATGATTCCAGCAAATCAGCGCTGGGTTGTTACGGCCAACTTCTGACGGATATGTTCACATGCCTTCACTTTAAAAGATAATCGACTGATTGCCATCCTGATGTTCAGAGGGAGCGCATTCCAAAGACCTGGACAAAGAAGGAAGCATGAATGAAGCCAGAACGGTGAGAAGGACATCGTAGAAGACGATTGTTGGTGAAACGAAGATTTTTAGCATGGGCACAGCATAAATATTGAATTTGGGAATTCATGTAAGAAGGATCAGTGGATTTGTTGACAACGTAGACAGAGCCCTCAACTATCTAAGCTGGCGAATGTATTAAAGTCCGCCTTTGTACAGTTATTTTAACTTGAGCATATTAAAAGTAAATTCACATTAAAATCAGCTAAATAGATATGATGATTCTTGTCAGTTCTTATTCGTCTTGATAGCGTTTCTAATATTGAATAAAAAATCTTACACCGTTATACTACTTATGTTAACGCTAAAAGGTACAATTTCATTTATCAGAAGCGAATTCTGCAAAAAATCCGATTCGATTTACTTTAAGAAACAACGTTTTTGCCAAAAACTTTTTCAAGGCTAATTTATGGAACAACAATTTTGCCTTTTGCTCCGAATGTAAGCTGATTTCGTAACCATATATTTTATTTGAACAGACGTACCTAATCTGAAAGAAGAATCTTGGGTAAAAGAAAAACATATTCATCACGAATAAATCAGGAGAAAAAAGCTATTACTTGGCATCGCAAGCGAAAACCCATTAAGTTAAAAAAATCAAATAAACGACATATTCATGGAACGTGTTTCCCTGTCTTGTTCAATTTTCAAATCGTTGCAGATAGGAACTCCGATCACAGAAACAAAAGAGATTTGATTGGGAAGTAATGGGGGATTTACATTGGGTCGAGTTTCGCCGTGAAGCTGGTCGCTTATGCGGGTTTTACACAGGTGACTATAGCCGCACGATTTTCACCGCATGGCAAAAATTGACTGTCTAAATGGGAATTCGGGTAAGCCACAGGTGACTAAAATTGTAAATTCTAGAGTTGTTTAAATTATGGCTCGTGAGGCGTTTGGTAATGACGGATTTACACTAGGTCAATTTACGCCGTGTAGCTGGTCGCTTATGCAGGCTTTACACAGGTGACTATAGTCGCACGATTTTCACCGTTCGGCAAAAATCGACTGTGTAAATGGGAATACGGGTAAGCTACAGGTGACTAAAATTGCAAATTCCAAAGTTATTTAAGTTACGGCTCGTGAGGCGTTTGGTAATGACGGATATACACTAGGCCAATTTACGCCGTGTAGCTGGTCGCTTATGCAGGCTTTACACAGGTGACTATAGTCGCACGATTTTCATCGCATGGCAAAAATCGACTGTCTAAATGGGAATTCCTCGTAAGCCACAGGTGACTAAAATTGCAAATTCCTAAGTTATTTAAAATACGGCTTGTGAGGCGATTTGGTAATGGGGGATTTAGACTAGGTCGACTTTTTTAGTCACCCGTCGCATGCGATTTGTCTCCGCACGACAAAAGTCAAAACGTACTCTACTTTGAAACTTACGATTTTAGACACCTGCGGCCTAGCCGAATTGCTATTTAGACAGTAAATTTTCGCCGTGCGTAAATCGTGCGGCTTTAGTCACCTGTGTAAAGCCCGCATAAGGTATTCGTGACATGAATATTTTTGAATAATTTTCCATTCGATTGTCTATAAGCAAGATAAAACCAAAAAAAGACATTGTTCTGCGCTAATATTTTTGCGAATTTGACTTTATTTGTTGCCAATTCTCAAAAAAATCTTTAGGGCCTAAATCCAATTATCTACTACTACTATTGACTACTTCGGGAATAGACGTAGCCTGGTATTTCCCCTGGGTATTTTTAGACTGAGTTCATTCAAAAAACATCAACCTAACAGGGAACGTATGATGTAAGTGTAGGTACCTACATTCTCCAGTATCGATCTTAGAACTACTTTCAATCTTTCAAAACCAGAATAGGTACACCGGAAAATTTTGCAGAAATTTTCAATATTTCAATATGATTTCGAACCTCATTTTAAATTCGTGACGAAATATCGTCCATATTTTTAAGATTAAACAATTGAAGGTTGTTCCCTTCAGCTTTCCACGTAGTAGAAATATGAACAGCAACCGAAGGAAAATCTGCATCGCAACATCGAAGCAAGACGCTTAGAGGAATTAGCTGTGCGAATAGTTATTTTTTTAGAGTCCACTAATAGCATTCGATTTACTTCCTTAATCGAAAACTTTCAGCAAATCGAGACTGTATTTAATGTGAAAACGGATTCGATTAGTAAGAGTTTTAGTTTATTTTTAGTATTTCCAATTTGTTTACTTACTTAATCTTTTTTTTTTTAAATTATTATTGCAGCGAGAGGGAGTGGGGTGTAATTTACATCACACCCCACTCCCTCAGCAGCGCAGTGCGGGTTGGTAGAGGTCACATGTCTTCGAATTTTTGGTTCTAAGACATGCCGATTTCCACACAATGTTTTTCTTAACCGATTCAAGAGCACGGTTATGAAATTATTTACACAAAGTAAAACGCCTGTCTGGGTTCGAACCCACTAACTTCATCTCGTAAGTCGGGGACGTTACCTCTGGGCCACCACTGCTCTGTTTACAAAATACGTTTATCCAATGAATGAATGGAAAGGTGTGGGAAATGGTGGAAAAAAGGTGATAAAGTATTTTCATAAATAAATTCATTGTACCTATTAGATTTTTGTATTCTTATAGACCTTTTAAGCCTCTTACAAGTCCATGCTTTTTTTTTTTCGTGTGGGATATCATCAAATGACCCCTCCCGCTCTGGGTGGAGCGGAAGGGAGTGTCAGACTCTTACTGACTATAACCCACCCATGTTCCTTCCTTTGCCCTTTATGTTCCGGGGTAGTGGTAACCCTTTCGGACAATCCCGCTGACCCGGCAGGCTTCGGCCCTAAGGGGCTCCTCAAATTATGCTGACAACTCTTTGAGGCGCGCGTGGAACACTTACGCACCGTCCGGCACGGGCCTGGTCCTGATCGGGCGGTGAGCTACCCATTGCTCTCCGCCCGCAGGCCCGCAACAAGTTCATGCTTAGGTAATTAAGTATGGTTTCTGGTTTTATTCATAACATAAGGTTTACATTATATAAGCTAACATTTAAAATAATAATATGTACATTTAAAAAAATCAACAAAATAATCATAGGGCATCAAAAAATTCGTCCGCATCGCTGTCAACAGGAACAGTGCCCAAAATGCTTGCAGCATTGCCACGTTGTATGGCGATGCTAATTCTTTGGCCAAGAAACAGACCAGCCCTCTAGTCACTTGAAGAGTCGACTAACCACTTGGCGATATCTCGAAAAACCAAGTGGGCACTCGGACCCCATGGCCCTAGTGTTTCAACACCAAATGGCTCGAACATAATAACTCCCAATCAGGTTGGAATATTTTCGCCGTTTTCTGCACCAGCAGCAGCCGCTCCGAGCAGCTGCAGCTGCAGTTGAGATATATTGTGTCGTTGTTGGTTATTTTAGGAAATTGGGAAGAAAGAGATCGGTGCTGTGGAATAATCGGCTTCCTGTCGTACCGGGCATGTACTCCGGATATAATATTACTGTACATTATGCCTAAGAAAAAAAATATTTTGTGTTTCCGACTACGTCATTACCAACATTTTGAATGAAAATGCACAGGAATCCGCTGCTAGATGCGAGACGCACTGAAAGGTTCGAAGTGAGGATGCTTGGGGAGGCCTATTTATTTATTTATTTAATCTTTTCGCACTAAAAGGTACAAAGGCGGACTTAATGCCTTAGGCATTTTCTACCAGTCAACCAAGGGTGGTGAAGAGATTGGATGGCAGGTGCTTTGGTTGAGAGGGACAATGATAAAAAAAAAACTCTTAAAACTAGGTAAACAAATACATAACTAGGTTATATGTATACACATACATACCATTACTATAATATAAACTTATAATATTATATATATTATGCCTATGTCTGGCAGTGGACATCTTTCAGCTCAAAATTATGATGACGATTAATAAAAATTTGTGGCTATGGAAAAATAATTTGTTTGAAACCAGCTTAATGTTATCGCTCCTTGACCGTCGTATCGTTTTTTGTTTTCAAGAAGACTTTTTCTAGAGCGTTTTGAAAAGTGTACGTGAAAATCCCGGTATCTCACCTACTAACACCTGAATTAATTAAATCAATGCCAATTATTTCAAACTTGTTTATATTGGCAGTTAGAATTACAAGAGCCAATCAAAGCCTGCCTTGACATGAGATTTGAAAACAGATTACATTGCAAGTAATACACTCAGAAACGGTCATATCATGTCACCAATGGAAACCATAAAAAAACTTGTACGAACTTGCTTAACGCAAAAGTCAGAAAAACTATTTAATTATAAATTACAGCTAGGCGAGACCTCGCCTCATAAAAATTATAATTTGTTTGCGACGCTGATCCTAACTTTCATCCAAAACTCAAAGCTAAATCAAAAACATGAACGAAACGACTCTCGTTTTGAATTTAAAACTTCTCATAATACGCGAAGCTTAATACGGATTACAATGGAAACCTCGTTGGTTCGTTGTTTATGTTAAAATATATGGAAACTGGAAGAGAATTGGGTTGTAATAAACCTGGGAAGGCTGTTTGTTTCGAAAATAATATGAAGTCAAGTTTTAAAGCAAGTTGTTAGTTGATTAGCCTGTAAAAAAACGCTCATGAAATGTTCAGACATCGACAGAGATTGCACAAGACAGGGAAATTTGGCAGGAGAAAGGGGAAGCTTATACCGACATAGGCTAGCAAAAAAATGTATTCTTCTTTTTTAAACAAGTATTATTCTTCTTCACTTATAAACTAATTCCACTGATAAAACCTTAGTTACAACCTATTCTGGAGTGGCGACCACGTTCCGGTAGACGTGGCGTTGGAAGAGCTCCCACACGGTGGACCCATGACCCTGTGAAGGTCGCATCCAGCGGATTCCTGTGACGAAGTGGCGGTGCCTGGGCGAGGCCTTTCTCCAGCAGTGGATGACTTTCGACTGAAATTATGATGATGATGAAGTACCTGTTCTACTACAGGTCATCACAGGCATAAAACAAGTACATACGGAATTGAGAGTTTTTTTTTTCAGGAGAACCGTTTTACACATTAATGATACTAATTGATTAGGAAGAAAACGTGCTATGACGATTAGGACAGAAAACAAATTTTATTAAAAAAAACAGTGCAAATGAAAGCATTTTGTAAAACTGTGTAAATTCAGTACGTTTCCAACAGCTAGTAACGATATTTATTATCCCGTTAGCATCTCGGGGGATACGGAAATATTTATTCGCGGAACCGGAAAAACTGCGAAGTAGGTATATGCATAGGAAAATTGTAGGCGGAATCCTATTACATAAAACTTGATAGTATTAATCTCGAAAACGGATAAATCCTGGTTCGAGGTAGTGATGGAAGTGGAAATCATTCAGTCCTAAGCAAACAGGATAGTTTAAAGTGGAGTAAAGACTGTATGGAACCAAAATGATGCGATAAAATGTGAAGATTATAATAAAATGGATCTTTTTAGTTCCGGTTCCGTACCCAAAGGGTGCCAACGGAACTTTATATAAGCCTCCGCTGTCCATCCGCCTGTCCGTCTTTCTTTCAGTGGGCTGTATCTCATGAAACGTAATAGGTAGACAGATGATATTTTGACAGAGCGCGTACCTATTTCTATTGCCGCGATAACAACAAATAATAAAAATTAAATTTATAAGAACACGTTTCTTGTATGGGGAAATGATCAAGAAACGTGTTGTTCTTTTAAATATTGAATGTTGGTACGGAATCCTTCGGAATCCACTATAACTAAGAAAAGTTTAAAGGCAAGTAAAACATAGTACATTAACCATGTGATGAAAGAGACTGGACCTCACGACACAGGGTATCCTAGTGTATCCCACACTAGGATACCCTGTGTCGTGAGTCCCCTAGTGTGGGGTCCAGTGTTACTCGAAACCAGAATGTAAGTTTTTTTGAGATCAAATAAATTATTATTATTATTATTTCCTTTATTTAAATGTAAACATATAAATTATATTTTTAATATTATTATTATTATTACTTTCAAACTTGTACTCTGTATACAAGACGGAAGGGCTGCTTACAAAAGGTCAAAAAATATAAATATGAATTAAGATCTAACATTCTATAAGTTAAAGCTGTGCAATATAAATCTTAGCTTATTTTCCTCCACATTCAAATTAAACATTCACATCAGAAACAGAACACAGAAGAACATTACAAACTGACTAAGCTATGCCTTCATAATTATGTCCTTAAACCCGGTAGTTGCAACCATTAAACTCTACTTGTTTTCATTAAACACAAACCTGAGGGGCAATTCTCGTAATTTTAAGAACGTTCACGGTCTGATCTCAGTCTCAATCTGTCAAAAGTTCCTCTAATTTCCCTACATTTTGACAAGTTTTTGACATTTGTTTGTCGCCGAGATGAGACTGCGACTAGGAATCGCGTGACAAACAGCTATCAACGTTCAATAGGAACTGTAAAAACTAATGACATTTTGTTTCATTGACTTTACACGGAAAAAGGTTATTGGAGTTTTTTCATGTTCTGTGTAGTTGACTCGTTTATTTTCATTTTTAAGGCGTGTTTCAGTTAACCTTTTGATTTTATCGGAATTGTTGATTGTTCGATAGCTATAATTATTTGTGATGTTTATTTTTGTATTTGGTTTTTTTTTTTTTTTTTTTTTTCTTCTCTTTATATCTGCGATCGGCTTTCTAGCCATAATCAGATGGGGTCTTCGTGTGAGATTATTTTTGTGGTGTTCCATTGAACATGCACAATATGTGGTAGACTAGACTAAAAAGAAAAGTTTGTATTTGGTAGGGAAATTATAACGCTAACGTTCGCAGAAGCTAGCATTAGTTTACGATTTAGTTAAATATACTTTTTGAGGTACATTTTGAGGTAGCTGCGCTGTCTGTCCGTTTATCATAGAGCTGTATCTTTTGAACCGTAATAGGTACTCACTTGAAATGTTTACACATTATAATATTTGTTTTCTGTTTTTATAGTTTTAAGGTGTATTAATTTTGTGTAATGCCAATAAACGCATTTTTCTTTCTTTCTTTCTTTACACAGTATGTGTTTACCACTGGGTACGTATTGCAATATCTAAAATTAAAAGAACTAACGTAATATATCCTACGTTCAAAATCCCTTATCCCTATTTCTTCAGACAGGTCAGGTGCGTAGTCCTCACAACCAGCGTGCATGTATGACCAAATGTATGAAAGCAAACGAAGCAGAAGGAGTATGTAAGGATCGTAGCAGACGTTCTGTAGTTTCTGCCTACCCCATGACATGGAAAGAAGGCGTAAGTTTGTTTTATTTTTTCGGTTAACCCATATTGTCCCACTGCTGGGCAAAGGGCCCCATATTTTTCCTGAAAACGAGCGTCTTCCCAAGGCATGCCTAAGAAACGCTGGCGTGACGATTTGGATTCCTTCCTAACTGATTGGAAGGAGAAGCCACAGCACAAAGAGTTTATGTTATGTTATAAAATTAAAACTAAAACTCATATTTTCTAAAAGACTTACAAAATTTCATTGTTATTTAACTTCGTGCTGTAAACAATGCATGTTCGTGATGACATGGACCTTGAAGAGTAAAAGGGGAACGAAAGGAAGATTACATACAATAATACTCGTATGTAGGAAATAGGGAACGGAGAGAAAATGTCTTCTTTTTAAGTCTAGAAAATTGAGGATTTGTAGAATAGTCATACTAGAAAAATGAATGTGTGGTGCAAGAAAAATCTGCAGCGTACAATATTATATTGCACAGAATTTCCTTTTTTATTCCTTTTCACGCGACTGCGTGACAGAAAAGACAGGGTTATGTTTTTAAACATTAAATAGAAAGAAAAGAAATAAAGAAAAATATTTTATTCTGCACAAACAAAACGCACAATTACAAATAATAATAAAATAAAAAAAACGAAAAGACATATTATAAGATACACATCTTCAAAAGACTCGTTCTCGTGCATAAAAATGTTGACACTTTTGTCTATTGCTTGATGTCAAGGCCAGGGACCAATGATAACTCACATTAATTGACATCATCATTCTCCTCCCCTTACTCCAATTTATTTGGAGGTCCTTTTTTCCATAATTAGGAGAAGTACTAATAATTAATAATTGTAAATCACATACTTTTGAATCGCTTCGACGCCAGACAGTTCTGACGCGAACTCCGTTCATTAGTATTGAATTTCTGATTTTGATCATCTACTTTTGCTGTTGACTATACGCCGTCAAAAGGCAGAACTAAGAACTCAAAAGTAGTTATAGGTATTAGCATTGTCAACCTTTAATATTTCCCCAGCAGCTGTGGCACAGACCTCTTTGTGTGAGAAAGTAGGCCGTAATCCGCTACGTGGTCCCAGTGCGGATTTGTGGATGACACATGTCAAAGATCATGTTTCTTAATAGGTATCCTTTTTTTATGAAAATACTCAACAATAAATCTTTCAGAGGCATATATACATATATATAGTTTAGTCTCATAGTGAAATTTTCCATATTTCAACTGAATTTAGCACATAAGATGAGTATGATTTTAGTTATTCCAATGGATACATAACCCATTTGGTCGGGGTGGCCTGGCTTAGTTATTGCGACCAATTCGGCTCGAGCGTTGTTGATCGAGTTCCAACCTAACCTATGAACTACCGAATTATTTATCTTATAACTGCCCATTCCAACATTTTTTCTTGCCATTCACGTTACTTGAGTATTTTTTGTGACTGAAATTGTAGCATTAAATAACCAATTTTCTTTATTATTACTGTTCGTGTTTATTTTTTACAACTGCCGAAAAATAAAATTACTACCTGCTCGCATCTGAATGATTTTTTTCAAACCTCCATTTTTAGTTTCGTAGAGACAATTTCGATATTTTAACTGAACTTAGTGCAAAGAAAGTGTGTGGTTATAAGAACTCCAAAGCAGGATACTTGAGGTCTTTTGTAACAATATTTGGCTCCTCCCAAGGTAACCTAATCAAACAATAGGACCCTTAATTTCCTTGTCTTTTACCGCTCTTTCTTTTGTTTTATGGCCGAACATAGGCCAGTCACGTCGGTGATTGCATCACGAACAACAGACGCACGCCAGCAGCTGTTCAAACCTTAAGAACTCACAGGAAAAATCTTCGTTGCAGTGGATAAAGTACTTGATATTCTGAGGGGAGGGATAATAGTTGAATTCGTTACTGTTTTACCACTTTTGATGGAAACTCCTAGTAAATTGAAACTTCGCTAAAGCTAGTGTTCCAGAAGAGCGGTGGCTGCCACATTGTGTCTGCAATTTACATGTGACACATGACAGTAGGAAATTAAAGTAAGTTGGTGTGTTTTCCTTGCGTCTTTGACACCGTAAAGTCAAACTTGGTTTAAATCACTAGATTTGCTCTCACCGTACTCACACTCTGGACTTACGTGTTGTAGGACGTAGGTTCGAACCCAAGTAGCCACTTTACTTTGTGTAAATTATTTCATCACCTCTGCTCTCAAAATAGTGAAGGAAAACATCGTGAGGAAACCGGCATGTCCTAGAACCAAAAATTCGAAGACATGTGAGATCTACCAACCCGCACTGGGTCCGCGTGGTAGATTATGGCCCCTCTCACAGAGAGGAGGCCTGTGTCCCAGCAGTGGGAACATTATAGGCTGATTATAGACATCAACAGTCGTAAGTAATCTGGCACTGGTCTAGAATCATTGACCTCATGTTTACAGTTTACGCTTCAATGTCCCTGCCAGCCTGTATATTACCACAGGTAACAGCATACGACGTTCCTATATACCTACTGTCAATACGAAAGCAGGGAATGAATTTGTAGGACGCAAACACGAAAAACTGGCTGAGTGCGTGTCAGATCACGCATAGTAAAAAGTGCCTTAGTTGGGATGACTGGAAATGTTAGTTGTGAACCTAGACTATTGATTTAATCAACCACAGTGCAGTGGGAACATTACAGGCTGATTATGTGTACTCACAATCACTTAAAATACGTAACGCGCCCACACACTCACTTTGGTCACTTGTAATCACTTCATGCAGGTGTTGGTTAGGCAGGAGTGATTTATTACATCCGGTAAAATGTTAATGTATGTAAATATTGTTTTTCCGTGAGCTTAGTACCTAGTTATATTAACACACTAACATAGCTTTGAAGTTTATTTAACCTAACCAACTAACATAATATTATGGATCATTGTGGTCTTGAAAACTATCACCCAGTAACTGGGTTGTGGAGGTCAGATAGGCAGTCGCTTCATGTAAAATGCTGGTATTCAGCTGCAGCCGGTTAGATTGGAAGCCGACCCCAACCTAGTTGGGAAAAGGCTAGGCAGATGATGATGTGGTATAGAAAAGTAAATAGTTAAATTTGATTTAATTTTAATTTAGTCGCGCGTTAAAGTGTCCGTGCTGAAAAGAGTGAGTTCACACATTATTAAGTATGTAGTGAATATTGTGTGAGGGGTCGAAACGTAACAGAATCGTGATTACTTTTGACGCGGTGGGGCGAATCAACGATTTAAATCTTTGCCGCTGCCAACGTTTTCATGATAGTCACTGCAGACGTTATGTACGGCTATCGCTATTCTAAAATACCGTAGAAAGCTATGGTCTTTTAGCAGAGCGGTGGCCGTACGCGGGGCAATCGGGCAGTCAGTGGCGGTTAGAGAATTGCAACTTAAAGAGGTTGAAATTCTCTAACCGTCACTGGCATCGATTCCCTTGTTCACAAACTAAACTAAATTTAAGTTCAGTGCATCTTTTTCTTTCTTTCATTAAGAAAAGGACAGAAGATAAATATTAGTTTAGTCCTGTCAAAAGAAGATACTCCATAGACAAATTAGACGTGATTAAAAACATGGTTACTAAAAATACGTCAATTTACGTCAGGCGCTTACTAATTTGACAGGACTAAACTTTCTGTCCTTTTCTTAATAAAATAGAAAGAAAAAGATGCACTGAACTTAAATTTAGTTTAGTTTGTGAACAAGGGAATCGGCGCCACTGGCTGCCCCGTTGGTTTCGTAGTTGGAAGTGCTGCTGCTGAGCGTGGGGTCCTGGGTTCGACTCCCAGGTCGTAATTTCACCTTAAAATTTCTTAGTAACAGCCCGGAGTTTGGAAGTTGACAGTGCGATACCTCCTCGGAAAGCATGTTAAGCCGTTGGTCCTGGTCCTGCGCTGAAATACGGTCTGGAGGACTATTATTATCTAACTGTCTGTTGTGGTTTGTTTTGACTGAACAGCGGGAGTGTGGCTCTAATTTACGTAGAATTAATTATTTTTGGGATAAAAAATTACCTAAATAATATAAATAATGACAGAAATCGATTCAGGAAATTACACTGAACAGACTACTTTCATAATTACACATTGTATTTATCAAAACGGGGAGTTTTTACGAGTATTTTTCTTTTTTAAACAGTAATTTGTAAGCAATTTAATCCTCTGAATATAACTTACATCATGAATCTATTAACTTTAAACACGTTAATCTACAATATTAAAAATTAACATAAAGGCGAACATTTTCATCTAAACACATGCATTGTAGGTACAGACGCCAGCACATCAGGCTACTACAATCTGTCAATTTTTTTAAATACATTTTCAACGTTATCGCTAAAGCATTAAGGTTCAAGGTTGATTGGGAAAATTTGACAGTTTCGGGTAGCTTGACCTGCTGGCGTCTGTACATAATAACATTTGGTACATTTACATACACAAACACCTGATTAATATATTCGAAGATTTGCATATGAATACGTGTTAATAATAACTAACTGAATGTTAGTAACGTAACTTCACGCTCGTATTCCCTAAAGGTGTAGGCAGAAGGGTATACATATACCCACATTTTGCCAGTTATGTTCAAGTCTCAAGTAATAGGGGCGAGCAAATTGCCATGGTGAGGAAACCGGCATGTGTAAGAACCGAAAATTCGAAGAGTTGACGTGTCCCTGGTCCGCACTGGACACGCGTGGTGGATGACGGCCTGCTCCTACTCGCAGAGAGGAGGCATGTGTCCCAGCAGTGGGCACATTATATGCTAATCATGCTATTGCCTTATCCAGAACCAATACGGCTAGTAAGACTTCCTAAATCATAAAACACCTTGTTACATTTTGTTGGACTTTCTATTATTCTCTCTATTTAGGACAAGCTATGCCTTGCTTGTGGTGGCCTATTAATTTTTTTTAAAAACAACTTTTTTTTACATTTTTTTCAAAACTGTTTTTGATGTAAATAATTATATAATATATATTAAATAAAATAAATTAGAGATGATGATTGCCTGTTACCAAAAATCTAATCTGCCGTTTTATACAAAAGTGTGGTAACATATTATGGAACAGCTATTTTTTATCTCACGTCCAGAATCATGTATCAATCATGTTTCGCGATTCCGAAGTTGGTTCCATGGAGAAAGTTGTTTAGTTTGATGGTCTGTATCCGTAAATATGACCACACATTTCTGATACATGCTGTATAACCAAAATCACTTACCAATAACCAACTATTAATCTAATTAAAATAACAATTGAACAGAATTAATACAGTGGTAATCAAACCAATTTGTCAAGGCAGCAAATGAATCACCCTCTATGGAGGTGGATATGTTAATTACGATCATAAATTACTGACGACAGACGTTCATAATTAATATCCGGCTTATAGTTATGGCTGAGTTCATCAGTGTCGAATTACATAAGTACTGTTTTCTAGAGTACTGGTAAAAGCAATGTGTGGATGACTTTAAACAGCATGTGGGATTTTGTGCGGTCAGAGTCAAAAGTAGTTTAAAACTATCCAAAGTTTACCGTAAGATCTACTCGTAAATGAATACGTTCAAAGTCTAGTCGCAATCTCATCTCAGCGACAATAAATGTCAAAAACTTGTCAAAAATGTAGGGAAATTAGAGGCATTTTTGACAGATTGAGACTGTGAACGTTGTTAATGGAAACTTAATAATCGAATTAGCTAAGATTATTATTGGTTTCTAAGAAAATATTTGAGAGTAGAAAATGAAGACAAGATAATATGATCTTATTGGGACTTATATGTTTGAGCCGTTTGGGGTTAAACACAGGGGCCATGTGTCCGAGTGCCCACTTCGTTTTTCAAGACATCGCCAAGCGGTTGATCGACTGTTCACGTGACCAGAGAACTGGCTTATTTATTGGTCAAAAAATCAGCATTACCATACAATGGCTGCTGCCAGACGTTTGAGCACTTTTCTTATTGACAGCAATGAGGATGAATTTTTTGATTCCCTGGGTTTCTTTTCCGTCCCTTTTTTATAGATTTATACATATTATTATTTTAAGACGGTTAGCTTTTAAATTCTTTTCTATCTAAGGGCCGATTTTTTGATCAAGTTTTAGTTTATCTAATGATATAATATAATTTCTAATGGTCAAATAATTAACCATTAGTTAAAAAAAATACCATTAGATAAACTAAAATTTTATAAAAAAAATTGCACAAAATTAACCATCAGTTACTATTTTTAACAATTGGTTGAGTTTAACTACGGATCAAAAAACCGGCCCTAAATAAACAAGAGTTGAAGATACGTATTATTTATTGGAAACTTAATTTTAAATCTTTCTCAGGTGAGCAGTCGCTCCATGTAAAATACTGGTACTCAGCTGCATCCGCTTAGACTGGAAGTCGACCCCAACACAATTTAGGAAAAGGCAGGCAGGTGATCATGTATTTTAGATAGGGAGGCCTTAATTTATTGAGGCAAGCCGCAATCCACAGATAAGCCCGGTTAAGCAGACGACAACCTCATATGCTGAACTGCGAGAGGTCATTTATAAAAAAAAAATGTCGACGACTGCAGTTGCCTCTGCCGTTGACGCGTGCCGCTCCTGTGTATGCACATACAAAAATTTACCTTTATTATATCAAAATAAATTGTTTTCTATAAAATGTATCTTCTTATTTGTGTGTAACATGGTTTTTCTTTAGTTCTGGACCTTAGAACTGGCATTATGAGGTGAGTGGGACATGGGATAACACATTAGAAAATCATTGTCTCCGATGAGCTTCTTCACGAACTCATTCTCTTCAAACAGTCCTCCTGACTGAGCTTCCCTATAAATCCTTCCATCATGTGCACTACGAATGAAGATAGGTAATCATTCTCGTAGTGAATTAAAACGAGCTTTGTAGATCTTCCTCTGTCCACTTCCAGTCGGCATTTCAAAATAATTTATTTCTTCTAAGTCGTTCAGAAATCAAGTGAAGATTATCGAAATCTATATTTACTAAGGCACAACTCGACTCCATTGTATCCCTCTAAATTACTGCCTAAGAACGAATCACCCAGCAAAACATTTATCCGCCTAATCACAATATCATTTAAATTGAAAATAATTGATATTTGCGTTTAATTCTACTAATTTCCGGATCACTTGAAATGTGATGAAACAAATGGATTAATTTAATTGATGTTCGACAAACGGATTAACATGATTAAATAAATTATGGTGATTATATTGATTGAAAAGGCGTGTAACTGCCTGTATCGGTATTCTGATAAAGTTAAGCATGGTTTCATTTTAAATGCAAATGGGCCAAAACTCAAAAGAAGCGTAGGTGCGTCATAAATTGGTTTTAATTTAAACTGAAAAAGTCTCCGCAAAAATACTACACTCAAAAATCAACTTTAGTTACTTGTGTGTACAGTTTATTATGGTATTGTAACGTAATTAAATAGAGATTATTTCTGTGTGTTTTAACACGTGTAATATGTGCTGTTACTGTACCGATATAAACAACTATAATGAATGTAAAAAGACGTTTAATGAAGCTGGGAGTCACTTGTACTCATTGTGATATTTTTTGTACTGGACCAAACCTAAGGGGCAATTCCCGAAATTTTAATTTAAAATACAATCAATTTATCTATATTTTTGATAAGTTTTTGACATTGATTGTCGCTGAGATGAGATTGCGACTTGAGTTTGAACTTTTTTAAGTACGAGAATTGGCCTTCTGATAACCTTTTGGCTACGGAGCCATTCAAATTCAAATTCAAGTTCATTTATTCACATTTAAATAGAGTAATTACAATCGATGGTTTCTCATGTTACATTATTCGGTCTTATATTCTATTTAGCCTGTGGTTTGGCATGTCATTGGTGTGTGATGTCATACCATATGACACTAACACACCAATGACATGCCATACAAAGTTAGAACTTTGTCAAAAGTTCTAACTTTTTTTTACGATAGCAAAAAATAGTTAGAACTTAGCAATTTTAAATATTATCACTTACCTTAAAATGTCCCCGCAACTTTTTTGTGCTTATGGGTGCATTGCATGCACCCATAAGCACAATGTTTGGCGTGCATGACTTTGTGCGTTGCAGTCATCAGTGATTTTTTCACAACAAAAAAAGTAGTTACAATTTTTGCTCAATGTTACTTAATTTGATAAACAGAATGCATACATAAGGACTGTGGCGGGTCTTATTACTTAAATAATGCCATTTCTCCTAATGTAAGTATGTATTCATGTACCTATAAACTATTATCATCATTATAAAAGGTTACATGCATCATGCATGCATGTGTGTGTTTTTAACATTTTTATAAAATTTAAACAAACGGGTCGCCAAGCACACAAATGAACCCTGAGAGCTTTTCGGTGTGTGGCCAAAAGCAAACTGTAAAATAGGCTGAGTGTTTCAGAAATAAACAAATAAATGTACACTAATACAGTTGACAAGAAGTGTCCAAGTACCTAGTGTCAAAGTTGAATTCAAACTCAAACTATTTAATATTAAATAACTCCTTTAAAAGCAAGATCACGAATGTTTTATCAGCTAACTCCTATAAAGCTGTGTGAAATAAAAGTTATACACTCAAGTTATCAACTTGAAATCCCCGAATGCTAAGTGAAACTTCAGACTGGCTTTTCAACTAACTTATAGTCTGCATCGCGTTATTATGTGAGTGTGGAAGGCTGTCAATTTCATGCTTGATACAGATATAGTTAAACTGGAAGATTTAGTTAAAAAAGTACAAGAGTAGTAATTTTATCATTTTCCTGTACTTTTGTTCAAAACTATAGATATATAGATACAATGTTTATTCAGTGCAACAAAAGACACAATACAAGTATTAAAAAAAAACATAAAAAAGGTGAAGCGAAAAAAAAACAAAGATTTAAAAGATAAATTGACCCATAGACACCTCGTGTAAGTAAATCTATAACGGTCGATCACTACTGGGCGGTGTGTCTCATGGTTGCACCAAATGGGAGTCCAGCTCAGCATATGTCAGGTACAATACCTGACGCTGGTATTCTGCTGCATCCCGTTAGTGACACACAGATGTCGAGAAGACACATCTGAGTTTCTACCAAATGGTACCTACATAGTGCGGCGCGTATATTATAAGACGGTAATTACCCACATCTTACTTGATTTAATTTTAAAACCGGCAGAAAGAAAGATTTTGAAATTTTATTCTTATTTTGAAATTTCTATAAGCTTTTGCTGCCACCCGATTTTGAGAGTGGATGATATCAATAGATTCTTCTAGTAGGAATTAAATCAATTTAATATCAGCGTGGTCATAGTGAGCAGTGGTAACGACTGCGACTTACAAGTTTTAGTTCGTAGGTTCGAACCCAGTCAGGGCCCTAATTCACTAAGACCACTTAACGATTCCTTACTTCGAAATCACGTCAATTCCTTAGGGCCGGTTCTTTGATCCGTAGTTAAACTCAACCAATTGTTAAAAATAGTAACTCATGGTTAAATTTTTTTGATCAATTTTTAGTTTAGTTAGTGTTTTTTTTTTTTTTTGTTTATACGTACAAACAAACGTACGTACAAAAAAAATAAGAAAATATTAGTTGCAAGATCATGTTGAAGCTACTTAGCTTGCGCAAGAAGAGTCTGCTACGCCTGCGTAGCAACCGTAGCACTTGCTACGGTTGCTACGCAGGCGTAGCAGACTACATATCACCCTAAGTACCGGAGGTCTCACCTGGCGGAGACGGACCGCCGGAGTAACTTGAAGAATGCGGTACCTTGCGCTCCTGCTGAATACAAACGCATCCACACACATAGGCAAGTTGCGCAGCCGCCGCACTTACCTCTAGGCCAGGCTACATAGCCCCCCAATAAACGTGCCCGTATTGACGGGTACCGTATTAAACCGCGGGGCTTTAACGTAACGAGAACGAAGTGACTACCCACAGGGTGAGCCGCAACGCATTGCAGAAATCGTCCTACATCACATTTTGTATGTACCATTGCATACTACAGGCGGGCCGCATCGTGTATTTATGGCCAGCATAATATATGGCCTAGCTTCAGAATACCAACTTAACATCTATATACTAATAATAAACCTGACGAGTATTTGTTTTTTTGTTTGTTTGAACGCGCTTACCTCTAAACCAGCCAGTCAGATTTGAAAACATCTTTTTGCATTTGATATCCCGATAATTGAGGAAGGCTATAGGCTACTTAAAATCACGCTAGTACTCTAAGAAGACGAGCAAAAAGATAAAAAGTCAGAAAGCGAAAACGAAGCAAAATTTAGTCTACCTCAACCATGATGCGTACAGTACCTTTAAAGATACTATTTAAATATCTATTAGTGTCTTTTTTGACATTCAATTAATTAACATCGGTGGACAATGATATTATATATATTTTTTTTTTTTCTAATGTGTAATAGCTATAGTTACTTCTGACATTTTTATTGAAATTGGTGTATTTTTTTACTTCTTTAAATTATTTAATTTTATTTACTATGTGACTGTAATTGTATGCCTAAGCGGCGGGACATAACTGATCCTATTTTAACGTAAAAAGAACATTATATGTATTGTTAACCTACCTATGATCTACAATAAAGAATAAAGTTATAGCGCAGACAGGCGATGCGATGCGACGGGGCGGGTCGGGGGAACAAGAAATTACAAGCAGATGGAGTCGCGGGCAGAAGATAGTCAAAAGAAGAAGAAGAAAGAAGTCAAAAGAGAAAGAAGAAGACACATTAAAAATTACACAAAAAAATTACAACATAAGCAAAAAAAAAATTATATTCACAAGAAAAACTAATATAATTTTCTCTAGATCTGCAACTAAGTGCAGCAAGGGTCGTTAGCTATGCGCTCTCAACTTATGACGTAACACCATTAAGTATTTAGTGGTTAGAGCTGTCATATTAATGACCGCCAAGCATTAGAGAGACGGCTTTACTCAACTTATAAGTCATGTTTCTAGTTTAAAAGGTATGTATGGTTTATTTAATGGCTACCTATTTTTTTGTGTTCTATGTCGAGAAAAAAATACTTAAGTCTATGGTTAGTTGTTGGAGTAAGAAGGAGCATTTTAAATGGGAATTTTGAGGCAGATTTTCATCTATTTTAATTTTAAGGGTTTCTCGTGAAACGCTTTGGTTTGACACAAACTAACATTTTCTTGTAAACATTATTTTTATATGACTTTTTACTTCCTTCCGTGTTACTTTACGACTTGGCTCCTAATAACACGTAGAAAAATATCCTAAGTACTCATACATACATTCATCATAGTTGTGTATGTGTTTATTATTTTGAGTATGATATAATTATTAACATTCTATGTTAGTATATTCTCGTAATTTTTGTTTAGTTTTTAAGTGAATTGTTTTTGATTGCATGTATTATTTTTTTGTCTCCTTTACTATTTGACACGCTGTCTACATCTCTGTATCTATTGTCCTGTCTCGGGTGTGCTGGAAGAGATTTCTTGTGAAATAAGCATCATCTCTGTACCTATTTTTTATGTACTGTTATTCTTGTATGTTTATATATGTGTGTACATAAATGGTAAAATAAAATAAAAATACATAAACTCACACCTTTTTTCAAAATCAAAATTAAAACCAAAAATCATTTATTCAAATTAGGCTGAGAATCAGCACTTTTCGAACGTCATAAATTACATAAGACAGTCCCCCAGAACGCCCGCCATTCACCACTTCCTAGTGCTTTCGGTGGGAAGAAGAACTACCCAGCAGCACAGCTGTCTGTTCAGATAGAAAAACATAAAATATTCCTATGGCTGAAACTACAGAATACCGACTGCCACCACACTTGTATACTCCTTTTGCTTTGTTTACGTTCATGAATCTTGTCATATTAAATCCAACTTAAAAGAGGGGCTTGTGGCTAAGTAATAACAGCCACACGGGTCGATCGATCAGGTTAAGCTACGCTTGCCGCGGTTGGTCCGTGGATGGGTGACCATCGTCACATACCAAGACCCCTCCGTGCCTCGGAAAGCACGTTAAGCCGTTGGTCTCGGCTGTCGTTAGTGGATCTTTGACAGTCGTTATGGGTCGGCAGTAGCCCGAAAGTCTGACAACGAGTCTTACCAAGGGGTATCGCATTACCTAATAACTGGGTTGTGGAGGTCAGATAGGCAGTCGCATGTAAAATACTGCTATTCAGTTGCTTAAGGTTAGACTGGAAGCCGACCTCAACATAGTTGGGAAAAGGCTAGGCAGATGATACAATCCAACTTAAAAATAAACAAAAATTTTACTATCTACAGCTTCTAAATCCTCAAAGCTACAAGAATAAAAGCCTTAGATAAGCCCAACATTTTCACAATTGTATTTAACACTTTTTCTACAAAAGCGTTGAAGGTACATTCAGATTAGCTTTGACTGTAACTCACATAAAGAATACTACGATGACTGCTAATTAATTTTTACTTTAACAAAACAAAGCTTCTCTCGTTGCTCTAGACTATGACACCTTGTTACCGTCTTTTTAATTACTTTTAAAATTCATTTTAAACTAAATTTTTAATTTGTAAGCAGTTTTAGTTATTTATAGAGCAGTGGTGGATCCACTGTTCTATATGGAAAACTAGTATTTAAGAATAACTTTTTTTCTTTCTGGGACACGTATTAAGAACAATATATGCAGTGGTGGCCAAGTGGTGCTGGCCCCAACTTACGAGTTCCAGTTCAAACCCGGGCAGGCGCTTTACTTTGTGTAATTTATTTCATCATCTCTCTTAAAACGGGGAGAGAAAACATCATGAGGAAACCGGCATGTCCTAGAACCAAAAATCCGAAGACATCTGATATCTATCAACCCGCACTAGGCCGGCGTGGTGGATAACGGCCCTGTCCCAGGCCTGTGTCCCAGCAGGGGGGAACGTTACAAACTGACTAGCTGCGTCCCGTGGTTTCACCCGCATAAGTTTTGATCCCGTAAGAATATCGGGATAAAAAGTATTCTATGTGTTAATCCTTATTATAAACTATATATGTGCTAAATTTCATCCAAATCCGTTCAGTAGTTTTGGCGTGAAAGAGCAACAAACATCCATTCATCCATCCATACAAACTTTCACGTTTATAATATTAGTAGGATTTTGCTATTTAATTTGAAAGGGTTAAGAAAAATATTAAATTAGGTTCTGGCAGTCAACCCTTTAAGTAGGTATATTGTCGGACATGGTTCGTATGCAAATATCATTAGTAATCGTATTGGTTAGTAAGCCCAAAAGTTTAATTGTTTGTGAAAGTCGAAGATGAGTAGAGCAAAAGAAACGGTAGTTGTTAAAATTGAAGAACGAATTTACGTGAAAGTGTGCTTCCAATTAGGTTCTAAGTTTTACTTCAAAAACTTCATAAGCAGCCTTTCGGCTTTAAGTTTTCACAATTATACAGAATCTATTCTACGTATTTTAATTTAGCTGTATCCTTCGGTTTCACCCGCATTAGGGTGTGTCATTTTTATTTTTTTAAATTGTAATAGTGATAAAAGCGTGCTAAATGCAGTATTAATTAAATATGCAAAGTATTGTAAGTTTCTATTTTGATTAACTGCCTCCGGATTAGCTTTGAAGTTTTAAAATGTTGGTTTTTTAAGTGTACTTTCAAGAACCAATAAGAATAACTGAAATTGAGACTTATTATACGTTTTTCATGTTATTTACATTCAAATATAATCAGCTTCTTAAAACCAATCAATAAACGTCATTGTTTTGATTATTTACGGAATGAAGTGAGGTGGCCGGGGGTGTCGATTGCACTTTGCACGACATTTATTACGCGCCAGTGACGCTGCGGCTACTTAATCGTGAAGTTGTGTTATGCTCGTTGTTACTATGGAACGCACTCGAAACTCGTTAAAGTTTCCTTTACTTGGTGAAATAAGTGACATTAAAGACAATATGCTACTAACTTACGAAGAAATTATGAAGTATTATGAGTGGGCGCGGTGGCAGTTCAAATTTAACATTTTTGAAAATTGCGAATCATCAAAAGCATCTCTTCCTATTGTCGCCCACACAAGAGTGACTCAAAAGTTAAATTATTAATTTTATCATTTGAGGTACAAAAATCTACATCAACAACTACAATCTAAAATTTGGGGTAGGACTTCAGTCCTACTCCAAAATATCAGAAAAAATATTAGAAGAGTTCCGGCGTAGCAGCAAGGTATTGTTTGGTATTTCTGCTTGCAAGTGTAAGAACTTGAATGAGTGTATCTGTTCTAGAGATCGGAAGGTACCTATCAAGGAGCACTGTATCTTAATTGATCAACGTACCACAAGAAATATGATAATAGGAAACATCGATATCACTACTACGAATCAACTTAAAAAAAAACTTAAAACGGAAACTTTAAAAGCAAATAGCCTCGCGTAAATATCAGGAAGAATGCATCTCAAATAAGCCAACGACAAGCCAGCCCCTTCAAACCGATATTTATTCTTCCTCTGATCCCAATGAGTCTGGTGGTGACAATTCACTCACGTTAGTTGCAACTGCAGCTCCGCAAAAGAAGGCCGCCGTTAGCATGAATTATTCTACGCTCGCGAAAACGTGTGACAGGTACGGAGTATCAGACAGGTACGGAGTATCAGACAGGGCAGGGGCAGCTATCGCTTCAGTAGTTTTGCAAGCTACCAGATCATCTGTACCGGTTATTGACAAAAATAAGCTACGCAGGGCACGATCAAAAACAAGACAGAACATAATGGCGAAACACAGAGTTTTACAAGTACCCGCTTTATATTTCGATGGCCGAAAAGACAAAACCTTAGTTATGTCGAAAAAAGAAGGCAGGAATTACAGACAGAGTATCCTAGAAGAGCACATTTCGTTGATAAAAGAACCAGAATCAAAGTATTTGGGCTATGTTTCTCCAACCTCTGGAACTTCTAAGGGAATTGAAAAAGCCATTGTTGATTATTTTTTGAATGAAAACATTTCCTTGGAATCTATACTGGCGATTGGATGCGACGGAACGAACGTCAACGTTGGAAAATATGAAGGTATTATACGTTTACTAGAGAAGAGATTAAATAAACCATTACAATGGATTATTTGCTTGCTTCACATGAATGAGTTACCATTTCGACATTTGTTCACACATATTGATGGCGCTACATCGGGACCTCAAACATTTACAGAAACGATTGGAAAACAACTAGAAAACTGTGAAAACAAACGTGTTGTTGAGTTTCATCCGATTCCTTCGGAGTTACCAGAGTCATCAAGTCAAGATCTTAGTACCGACCAATTATATTTATATAGAATCGTCTCTGCTGTCATAAGCGGTGTGTTTCCTGAAGACTTAGCCAATAAATCACCAGGCAAGATGTCTCATGCCAGATGGCTCACCCATGCTAATCGTCCGTCTTTATGTTGCGACAGAAGCTGCTTCTGAAAAGCTAGTCATTTTACAATACCTATGTTGTGAAAGTTTACACTCCGACTTGGTTCGCCATTAAGAGTCATCCTACTTGTAAAGACGGAACACGACATTTGTGGAAACTAATCTACCTCTAGGTATCTACCAGCTAATCTCAAAACTATAATAGATCCTGTCATCACAAGAAATAACTATTTTGCTCACCCTTATAATGCATTATTGGCAATGTTGACTGACTCACAAAAACACGTTCGTGAGTTAGTTGCGCGTCGTATTCTGAAAGCCCGTGCCATTACACCGACACACACAAAACTCAGACTGTTTCAAGTTCCCGACTTAAACCTAGACGCCTCTTCTTACCTCGATCTGATTGATTGGCAGCTTAATGTCACCGAACCTCCTATTCTCAAGAATATAAGTGACGAAGATTTGCAAATATTTGTTGCACAAGGGGGTGAGGGTGAATTGCTTCTACTACGCCTGCCATGTCATACTCAAGCAGTTGAACGAGCCGTCAAGACTGTGACTGAAGCATCGAATATTTTATGCAGTAAATCTGCAAGAGAAGGCTTCATTAAGGCTCAGATAAAATCTCGCAAAGATAAGCCAAAATTTGACAGCAAGAAGGATTTTGTAGTTAATTAAAAATAATAACTAAGATCCTTTTACTGCGTATTGATTCTTTATTTTTTTAATAAATGAATATATCCTATTACTTTGCGTTTTATTAGAAAAAAAGTACATTAAATCTTGTATTTTTTTGTTCTAAAAAGATTTTTAAAATAGATTTTTTTGTTCAATTTTTCAAAACTTCGAGATCAATTCGGAGGCAGAATATGATATCCAATCTTGAATATCTTTTATATATGAATTAAACACGTACTATAACACCCTTTTATCACTATTACTTATTTAAATTAACCACTTTTTTTTTCTCCATCAATTCGTGGCCCACCATAACCCGCTTAGGCATGGACAGCTCGGCTCTTCTTGGCAATGCTCGGTTCTATCATCGGGTGGCAGCCGTCGGTAAGGAAATCAATTCAGCGTATCACTGTTCATTGCTGGACATAGGCCTCTCCCAGGCTGCGCCACAACACCCTGTCCTCCGTCCTCCGCATCCAGTTTGTCTCAGCCACCTTCTTAAGGTCGTCCGTCCATCTAGCTAGGGGACACCATGCTTGCCAATACGCGGTCTCCACTCAAGGACTCGTCTGCTCCAAGGTCCGGTAAGGAAATGTGTATTCGAAATTCTCGATGTTTTATCAAGTCACAAAAACCGTGCGAACAAGGGGCGCGAGTTGGTACTTGTAGTATAAAACACAGAATGATAATGTGAAGAATTTCCACGCCATTGTTAGTTTGCAGGTACATACGCAAAAACAAGTTATAAATAAAGGCAAATACAAAAATTCCTTTCAACAAAAACTTTAATAAATTTCCGGTTCACGACAAAGACCGAGAATTCGCCTACAAAACAAAGTTATTTAAAGCTCATAACGAGAAATTACACTGAAATAAATTCAGCAAAAAACAAAAAACAAATACCAATTCGCTGCTTTTGTGCGCGAATTATTTCGACGCTAACTTATTTTGCACGTCCGAACAGGCAGATATAGACACAAAACACAAAAAGGGTTGCAGTAAATGCAAAACGGAGAATAAAAAGTCCTTTGGAAGTAATTTAGTTGACACCCCTGTGAGCTTGCCTTAGTAGGGCTGCCGCACAATTCGTGCTGAAATTTTAAATCTCAGATTGTAGAGCGAAAATGGCTTCCGGGAGACGGGAATTTTAAAGCTCGACGGATGTAGGTTTTTAGGTTGTGCTTTTGAATTGTTTAGAGATAGTTGGATATGGGCTTTATAGAGGAAACTCTAGACTCTAACGTAGTTAAACATTTAATGTGTCGTCGCCATTTACAGTCGTCTATATCCTATACACTGAGACATTTAGATCGTTTTAATCCTTAAATGGGGTTATTGAATCAGCAGTGCGATTCTGTAACCATCTCACCGTGAAAACTTAGGTGAAGTGAGCGAAGTGAGCTGTCATTCCAACTAATGCTAAGGGATTGACACTATTGACAGCTCACTCTAAGCTCACTTCACATAAGTTTCCACGGTGAGATTTTAGCAGAATCGATCGGCAGCTGACTTTTTTTTCACGCTTTCAAGGTTGGTTCCATAGTAAAAGTTGTTTATTTTTTTATATATACTTTGTTGTACACCACAAAAATACATAACAAAAAAAAAATCATTAGACACTAAAAATGTACAATGGACGGCCTTATCGCTTTCTGCGATCTCGTCCAGGCAACCTTGGAATGGAGTGATTTGCCTGGACATAAAATGGGGGTGTGGTTGGTGCAATAATATACTAAAAAAATAGATACAAGGATATATGCATATCCTAAATAATCCTACTCCTACTAATATATATATATATATATATACGATGACGAATACATATATTATAAACGCGCTATATGTATTATAAACGCGAAAGTTTGTACTGATGGATGGATGTTTGTTACTCTTTCACGCCAAAACTACTGAACGGATTTGGATGAAAGTTGGTACGCAGATAGTTAGTCTGACGGCACGGTTGGCGCAGTGGTTAAGCGATTGACTGCTGCGCTGCGTGTCGCGGGTTCGATTCCCGCACGGAACAAATATTTGTATGACCTACAAGCAGTTGTTCCGGGTCTGGCCGATTGTGTATGTGAGTTTAAATGTTTGTAAACGCACCCACGATACAGGAGAAATTGCTAGTGAGGAGCAACGTTAAAAAAAAAAAATCTTTATAACCAGGATTAACACATAGGATACTTTTTATCCCGATATTCCCACGGGATCGACACTTATGCGGGTGACACATACATACATACTAAATATATAAGCAATGAAAGTAAATGAAGGCTACAGATACTATACTATACTACAGCCTTTTGGGCACTGTTCCTGTTGACAGCGATGCGGACGAATTTTTTGATGCCCTATGATTCTTTTGCTTATTTTTCCACATGTATATATTATTATAATAAATTAATGTTAGCTTAGACTATAGATAATTACAGTTTCGAGAACCAGAGTTGTTTATAATTTTGAGTACAATGGCCTCTTTCAAGGATTAAAACGACCACAATGTAAGGGTGTATATTTGACGGCGCGTAAGTGTTCCACGCGCGCCTCAAAGAGATGTCAGCATAACGAGGGGCCCCTCAGGGCCGAAGCCTGCCGGGGCAGCGGGATTGTCCGAAAGGGTTACCGCTACCCCGGAACATAAAGGGCGAAGGAAGGAACATGGGTGGGTTTTAGTCAGTAAGAGTCTGACACTCCCTTCCGCTCCACCCAGAGCGGGAGGGGTCATTTGATGATTTCTCATCCCAAAAAAAAAAAAAAAAAGTAACTAAAGTTGATTTTTGAGTGTAGTATTTTTGCAGAGACTTAGACCTTACCTAGACTATTTTTGCTTGACGTGAAAAGCGATATCTTCTCAGTGCTCATGCTCTATATATTTTGTACATTGGCTCATATGAATATTTCCGTTATGGAGGTCAGATAGGCAGTCGCTCCCTGTAAAATGTATTCATCTGCATCCGGTTAGAATGGAAGCCGACCCCAACATACATAGTTGAGCAGAGGTTAGACAAATGATGATGATGTACGAATATTTCACTATCCTACTTATAATATTATAAACGTGAAATTATGTATGGATGGATGAATGGATGGATGGATGGGTTTGTTATTCTTTCACGAAAAAACTACTGAACGGATTTGGCACACATATGGTTTGTAACAAGGATTAACATATAGGATACTTTTTATCCCGATATTCCCACAGGATCTAAACTTATGCGGGTGAAACCGCGGGGCGCAGCTAGTTCTATAATATTTTGTAAAGGTGTCTAGCTAGGTATTCAAAACACAGTTCAAACTGGTTTCATTTTTTAACAAAACTTCGGTATAATTCTAACAACATTCGACTGATCGAAAATATCAATCAAATCGAGATAAAACAGTACAAATGGTCGTTTCCATCTTCTCCATCATTTAAAATGTCACGTAACCAACAAATGGCAGAACAAGAACAAATTAGTTTACCAATGGCGTTAGGCCTCGGGCGTTTTGGGGAATATTTGCCACCAGTAACGGGACATTAATCGAGTCCTGCGGGGTAATTGCGTAACAAACTTACAGTAGGAATTACTTTCATTTTGACAGTTCAACGGCATTTATTGCGTTATTTACGTTGCTGTGCAGACAAATTGTTGAACACATGAAGCAATGGATTAGCAATATCCCTCAAAATGGTTCAGATTGTGCTTGATAGTGTGTTACGCAATTAGGGTGCTGATAATTGCACGATTCCTGGAATTTTAGTATTAAACAAATGTTGAATGAAAGAACGTATAGAGCGAGGCATTAATAAAAGTCAAGAAAGTGATTCTTAATATATGTATATAAGTACACACAATGAAAAACTAAAGTTGTTTCGCCGTGCCGTGTACAACGGGCCTCCTATAACCTATAATCAGTGTATAATGTTCCCACTGCTGGGACACAGGCCTCCTCTTTGTGAGAGGGAGTGGGCCTTAATCCACCACGCGGGCCCAGTGCGGGTTGGTAGATGTCACATGTCTTCGAATTTTATGATTCTAGGACATGCCGGTTTCCTCACGATGTTTTCCTTCACCGTTTAAAGAGCAGTGGTGATGAAATAATTTACACAAAGTAAAGCGCCTGTCTGGGTTCGAATCTACGACCTGCAACTCGTAAGCCGCGGCTGTTACCACTGGGCCACCACTGCTCTCCCTCCACTGGGCCACCACTGCTCTGAAACGGACCTTACACAGAGTAAAGTAACCAAGAACTTTCCTAGTCCTTTGAAACGAGGACAATACCAATAAAGTTTTAACAGAAACACCCCTAAACGTAAGAAGATACTGGAAAAAATTATCGCACCAAACAAAATGCTGTCTCAAACATAAACAGGAAAAAATATTCTAAAGGGAAACGTCTTTTAGAGACTAAATACAATGAAATGGCGAGCTTTATAACAATATTTGTGTTCATTGTACGATTTAATAGTTTGACCTACTTTCTTGATAATTCTGAGAAGAAGGAAGGTGGGCTGACTCGTTGTAGACAAACCCGCACTGGGCCCGCGCAGATGATTAATCTATCTATGTATACTAATGAAGAATTTGTTTGTTTTTTTGGCTGCGCTTATCTCAGGAACTACCTGTCAGGTTTGATAAATTCTTTTTGCATTTGATAGCCCAATTCTTGAGGAAGGCTATAGGCTATTTACCATCGCGCTGGGACTCTTAGGGAACAAGCTTTTTGCTCGGTTTTGGATCGGAAAAAAAGTTAGAAAGAATGCTAAGCGAAAAGGAAGTAAAGCTCGGGCAGGCAATGCGATGCGACGGGTGTGGGTTGGCGGAACAAGAAATTACACGCGTTCGGAGTCGCGGGCAGATGCTAGTATAAGCTGAAACATAAAAAGAGGTAACAACACTCACCAAAATTGTAACATAATATTAGGTTATACGTTACACGTGTATCAGGTAATGCAACATGATCCGCGCTTAATCGAAGTTTGTCCCGGTCATTGTAATCCACCTGTTAAAAATGACAGGTGCTTTGGCGATCGTTGTTTTATAAAAGCTTCTGAATGGCTCGGTATAGTTGTTTTGCTGGACCTAAATTGATTAAACGTATAAATTATGATGGATGGGAAAATTATTATTGAAAATTCTTTTGCAAATGGGGATTTATAATTGTGTAGACTTGTTGATAAAAACAGAGGTTTTTGGAATGTATATGTATACCTAGCGGACCAGATAGACGTTGTCATGCCCGAACACCGCCACTTACCGGGTTGAATGGTGGATAAACCACACACACAAAAAAAAGTATCAAAATCGGTCCGGCCGTTTACGTTCGCGAATTTAACAAATGTGATTGCAAAAATATGTTTTATTGTCATCTATTCTGGTTATTAAACACGGCTAAAAAATTTTCGTTTGCCATCGACACGCCAGGTAGAAGTCTACTGCAATTTAAATTGCCAAGGTCCGTGTATCTCAAAATTTGCCAGAAACCGACATACAACAATTCTTCTTACCAGCATAAACAGGCAACTAAATAATACATTCCTGGAGTCCTCCATACAGACACGACTACCTTCAAATAGTACGAATATCTAAAATGTATTTTTGTTTTTTTTTTTTTTCTGGTGGGAAATCATCAAATGACCCCTCCCGCTCTGGGTGGAGCGGAAGGGAGTGTCAGACTCTTACTGACTAAAACCCACCCATGTTCCTTCCTTCGCCCTTTATGTTCCGGGGTAGCGGTAACCCTTTCGGACAATCCCGCTGAATCTAAAATGTATAACGGATTAATTTAGCGTGTGTTGATTAGTTCTCTCAAAACAGTGAAGGAAACCATCGTGAGAAAACCGGCCGGACCGGAACCGGATATATTTTAAATCAAATCATTAATACATACATATCTTATTTTATCCCATAAGCTTTCGTTAAAATTGCGCTGGCGTTCATAAGACGAAACACTACCGTCATTATGGTAAATTATTATCATTACCTATTTGTAGTTTAGTTCCTGAAAATTAGTTTAGTAAGTTCCTGAAAATTGTCAAGTTAGAAAGCATGACAGGTTGATTAAATTCAATTTTATGTTGCTGACACAACTTAGTCTTTGAAAAGTATTAATATTCATAGTCTTGACGAAGAACTTTGGTTTGTTTAACATTTCAAAGTTTTGATTTAAAGCAACAGGAGTCTTATAAATTAAACTATTGTTTTGAGGTACACTACCTACTGAATTGTAACTTTTGTGGTTTCTCTCCCCTTCTCGTGATTTTTTTGTAAGATATTAGGGTATTAAGGTGGGTGCAAGTAGGAGAAGTGGTGGCCAGTTGTAACAGCCGCGACTTGCTTGTTGTAGGTCGTAGGTTCGAACCCAGATAGGCGCTTTACTTTCTGTGAATTATTTCATCACCACTGCTCTCTAAACGGTGAAGGAAAACATCGTGAGGAAACCGGCATGTCCTAGAACTAAAAATTCGAAGACATGTGACATCTACACCCGCACCCGCACTGGGCCCGCGTGGTCGATTACGGCCCACTCCCTCCCACCAAGAGGAGGCCTGTGCCCCAGCAGTGGGAACTTTATAGGGTCCTTATGCTTATGCTGGGCTAAGTCGTCATTCATTTGTCAAACCAAATTATTATAAAGTAAAGTGACTAAACTTTCTTTGAGATTAGCACGAAAGAATGTCTGATTTAAAAACAAATACAGGTACCATGGTCATACTTATTGTTAAAATTAAAATTAACTTTGACGTAACTATAACGGAGCTTTTGATGCAACTCACCCTAAATAATACATACCTGCCGGTCGATTCTGTAAAAATCTCACCGTAAAAACATTGGTGAAGTGAATTATCATTTCACTTGAAGCTATGAATTAACACTATTGACAGCTCACTTCACCTAAGTTTTCACGGTGAGATAATAATAAATAATATTAATAAAATTGTTTATTTATCCAAATTAAATACACAGAGACACAGTTCAGAACAAATCAATACAATACAATATCAATATCAATACAATACAAAACAATAGAATAAGCTAAATAAAAAATAAAAATAAAAATGGTCATACAAAAATTAATGAATCCTGTCTCTTAAATTAGGAAGAAACCTGTATCTTAAGAGACAGCGATCGGCCAAAATTTAAATTTAGTAAAACTTATATTTATTTGCCCAAACATGTACAGTGTACACAAACAAGAATAAAAATAAAAACTTGCATGCAGGATAACATGAAATCAAAAAAAAACAGTTCAGAGACATGTTATTATAAGAGTGAATGTGTGTCGATCTACCATTGCTAATGTATATTAATATTAGTATTATGTAAATAAGTGAGTTTTGAGGTGTATGTTCATGCGTGTGTTGTGAGAAGGGAGAAGGAGAGAGAGAGAGATTTTAACAGAATAGATCGTCTGCAGTCGCGACTACCTTTTTTTTCACCATCCGCATATAGGGGTGGTCCCGGTTCCTCTTAAAAAAACAATTCCGGAACCCCCCTTGCGCAACACCTGTAAGGCACATCCCTGGGGAGACTGTAAAGGACTATTTGTAGTGCTATTTGTATCACGACTACGTACAAATAGAACTACCTACATATAAGCAGCTTGCGATTTGTCCATGTTACTATCATGCAGACGAATTCCTAAGAGCAGTGACACACCCCATATTCAGTGCAGCGTGAGCACGAATGTGGTGGCAGGCGCTCAAAGGATACAAAGGTACAAAAGGCCGGCTCCAAATACACATAAGGTCTATTCAAGTTCACGTTTCCATTTTATGTTATTTCAAGTTAAACAAATATCAACTTTATTACAGTGGTAATTTAGTTGATTTCAGAGTGACAAGCATTATTTAAAAAGTCTTAAACATGTTTGAAGTTGTATCGTAAACTGAAGTTTATTGTGTAGGAATTAAAGTTATTTTTCCAATAACTCATATTTGTTTACATGTTTGGCGAATTAATCGCGAACGTAGTTTACGTACGTTACATACGGGGAATCTCAAACAAATGCCAGTCGCGAATGCGCTTCCACTCACCATAAGTAACGTGTATATGTCAATCAATCTGCCTAGCCGTTTCCAATAGTGTTGTGGTCAGCTCCCAGTCTAACCGAGTGCAGCTGCATACCAGTATTTTACATGGAGCGACTGCCTACCTGAGCTCCACAACCCAGCTACTGGGTAACTCGATACCCCTTGGTAAAACTGGTTGTCATCACTGGCTGGTACCCATAACGACTGTCAAAAATCTTCAATTGACAGCCAAGACCAACGATGCAACGTTCTTTCGGAGGCATGCACCCATCCACGAACCGACCGCAGCAAGTTTAGCTAAAACTTCTATTGACCCGCGAGGCAGTTATTATTTAGCCACGAGCCATGTCTATATATGCGTGCATTTTCGATCATTCTCTGGAGCCAACCTTCTGAAGGTACCTATCTATTTTCTCATTTGTGAGACTTACCTAGGATACCTGTATGGCAGACCACATCGCACCGTTTCCTATGAGTCGCGTCGTCACGTAGTTCTGAGGAAATTTTGCCGCGTATAATGTGATATCACTACTGAGAACTTCTCCTTTTGTGTTAGCAGTGAGGCCCACTTACTTCTCGCTAATCGATTTGGAGTATTATTCAGACCGTGGTAATAATATAAGTAGTCGGAAGGCAACGCACTGAGAATACCGATGCTACTACCCAAGTACTTGTAAAGCGCAATAAATACGTAACATACATACATAAGCAGTACCTTCGTACTCAAAACTAATATATCATATCTGTATCAGTTTTACCGTGTGTACAGACGCCAGCAGGTCAAGCTACCCGAAACTGTCAAATTTTCCCAATCAATCTTGAACCTTAATGCTTTAGCGATAAAGTTGATAATCTATTAAAGAAATTTGACAGATTGTAGTAGCTTGATGTGCTGGCGTCTGTACATAAATAATAAAATAAATAAATCAGCCTATAACTTTCACACTGGTGGCACTCAGGCCTCCTTTCTGTGAGAGAGAGTGGGCCGTAATCCAACACGCGAGCTCAGTGTGGTTTGGCGGATGTATCGTGTCTTCGAATTTTTGGTTCAAGGACATGCCCGTTTCCGCACGTTGTTTCCCTTCACCGTTTTGAGAGCAGTGATGATGAAATTAAATACACAGAGTAAAGTGCCTGCCTGACTTCGAACTCACGGCCTAGACCTAGGCCACCACTGTACTCGCAATAAATACCCCCTTTAAATGGCTGCCATTTATAGGGGGGTATTAATTGTGCTTTACAAGTCGAACACAGGTGACGATTACATTCTACAAGCGTATACTTATTTTTGAAATGGAACTTCTTAGGCACCGATTTGATAATTGGACAAAAATTGAGAGTGAATTATCAGGGACGCGCCACGTTTAAGCACATTTTGTTACAAGAGAGAGAAGGAAGATATAACCCTCTCTGTCTCCCACACTAAATCTCTCTTATGCCTTTTTTTATTAATTATACAATGCCTACGTAACATCTACTTTACGCTATGGAATTATATACTGGGGACATTGTACAGATAAACTCATTGCAGGCACAGAAAAAATGTTTACGATCTGTCTTCAAGCTAAAATCAAATAACATTTGCTTGCCATTTTTGAAAAAGTATAAGTTCTAACCCTACCATGTTTATATGTTTATGAGACAGCAGTATTCGTGAAATCAAACTTATATCTATTTAAAACATTGAAATCGAAACGTCGCAACAATGAGATTTGCGCTAATACACACAACACAGCTTTTTACACAAAAAGTTTTCTAGGCATGGCACCCAGATTGTACAATAAAATACCGGAGCCTATTAGAGGAAAACACGAGCTAAATTATTTAAAAAAATATTTAAATAATTTCCTAACTCAAAAGGCATATTAATCCATTAATGAATACCTAGAAGATAATGCAAGATATGTGGTGATATGTGCGGTAATAATTAGTTACCTATTTAATTTGTGATTATGTTTGCCAGTTGTAAATATATTTAAAATTTAATAGTACCTAATACATAAGAAATATTATTCTTTCTAACATTTTAAATGTCCTAAACAAATTTTGTATGCAATATTGTTAAGTTTGATAGAGGATAGATAACTTTGTTACTCGTAGCTTGTCATTTGAATTTTATTATTTAATTGTAACTTTGCATGCTTTTGCATAATTTCACTACTTGATATTTGTACGCCGTTAACGGCAAAACAGAGATCTTTGTACCAATTCTATTTCAAACACCTATCTTTACACCTATGTTTTACAATTAAAAACTTTGACTTTGACTTTATTCTTTATTTTTTAAGTAGTTTCACTTGGATCACGTGTACGCACAATATTTTTAGTAACAAATTTAATTTGATAATAGTTTATTTAGGAGGTTAGCAAAAGCTAAATTGCTTTAAAAATATTCAGTTTCTCTGTAACATAAAATAGAAAAAAACAACATACATATACCATGAAACTTGTCTCCAAAGGATTTTAATAAGATTGAAGGGACAAAAAACCTGTCTCGAAGCCGTAAGCAACACATACGCATTTTATTCGGCAAACAAAATAAATCACAACTGCTAGACATGTTTATGAATCACCCTATACCTTAACACAATCGTGTTTCACGCACGATAACACATTTTGTGAACACCTTTTGTAAAGGTTTTTTCTTGTTATTTTTATTGGAACCGTTTTTTTGTTGTCAATTGTCCAAGAGTGCCTATCCAATGTATACCTACGTCTTCATGTATGGTCTGTTCTAAAAGTATGTGTTGGAGGTGTAAACAAACTCTTTTCAGGTTAAACTTTTACACAATCACTAACTAAAGGGAATTCGTAACACATTCGTAATTATGTATTTAAGTTTATCAGCCTATAATGTTCCCACTGTTGAGACACAGGCCTCCTCTCGGTGAGAGTAAGTGGGCTATAGTCCACCACGCGAACCCAGTGCAGGTTGGTAGATGTCACATGTCTTCGAATTTTTGGTTCTAGGACATGCCGGTTTCCTCACGATGTTTTCTTTCACCGTTTTGAGAGCAGTGGTGATGAAATAATTTACACAAAGTAAAGTGCCTGTCTGGGTTCGAACCTACCTACCTCATTAGATTGTAATTGAAAAAGCATTGATAAAAATTGAGGTTGTAAAATTAACCTCAATTTTTAAATGAAAAACATCATTAAGGTGAGTAGAAGGAGAGAGGGGGTTAGAACATCGGGTTTAAGTATCCAAATATTCAAATCAAAGCCCTGAATTTGTAGGTGCCACTAAAAATTGGCTCCACGGGGTACGTTTTTTGATCCGTTTGTTTACATTTTAATTAAATATTTTAGAACAGACTATAGTCATAAGGTACCAAGTCAAATACGGCTGAATTCAGAGTTTATCTGAGACCACGTTATCGTAACAAGCCAAAAAACATTAAAAAAAAACAATAGCGCATCGGACCATCTTTTATTGCATCCAATTTTAAGCTAAATATTCTCTCGCTTCTTCACTGTTTCTATTCTCATAGAGCAAGAATCGCAGGACACACTCTGACTTTACTTTACTACGAATGTGAACATTATTCTTATGTAATTAAAGTTCATATTCGTATGAAACGCCCACATTCGCTTCAAGGAATAAGAACATTATGCGCATTAAAACAAAACACATCGTAAGTTATTTTCCCGTTGCTCAGTAATTTCATATGAAATGTTTAACGCATGCCGAGGCACACAACGAAATTAATTTTGAATTTTCATAAGCTGTTACTGGGAATCCGAGAATAAAATCCAAAACAAATGTGAAGAGTTTTTAATTAAATGAAAATGCATTGTTTAAGGGGTATCTTTTTCGATGATTTTTGTTTACTTTAAGAGGATTTTTCGCTTCTTTTTCATTTCCAAAGTCAATTTATCCAAAAGAGCTTCAGCTTGGCAAACAATTGCTAGCCTTCTGGGCACGTTTCCGGATGACAGAGATGTGGACGAGTACTTCGACACCTAAATTATATTATGGTTTTAGTTTATGTATTCGTTTTTACGCATGAAAACAGATACATAGTATATCTGCCAGGGCCGCGGGCTGTTCCAAAGAGATACCCTGGTGAGTTGTCATTGGTCCCCGGCCTTGACATCAAGCTAAAGCCAAAAGTGTCAACATTTTTATGCTTGAGTACGAGTCTTTTGACTATGTGTATGTTATGTCTTTTTTTATTTTTTATTATTATTATTTTTTATTTGTAATTGTGCGTTTTGTTTGTGCAGAATTAAATATTTTTCATTTCTTTTTCTTCTAAATATCCTTTCGTTTTTTGTATTTATTTATATAGATAATTAGCAAACTAATTAATTATCTTAATATTTAGAGTAGGTATAGATATAAATCGCGAACTCCAAATGACTTCCCCAAACATTAAACCTGCCTTTTAGCAGCTAATGTATCAAGCGGGCGTGATAAGCTTTGTGACTACGTAAGCCTCATTTCATCTACGCCGAAATAATGGTTTCGCCTATTTAAAATTCACAAAACGCATCAGAACTTCTAATCATAAACCCTAAAAAGTAAAACATTGTTTAATAGTCCCCGCAAACATTTTAATTACGAAACGGAGGGGTTCCCAAAATTACTTGCGTACTTTTTCGCAATAAACCTCAGAGAGCCAAAGAATAAAAAGGTTTAGAAGCAAAACCTGCTAGGAACGCTTTTGAACTACATAAACAGGGTCAAATTAAATTAGCTAGTGAAACTCCAGTTGCAATGGCTCTCGATATCTAAACATGATAAAAAAAAAAATGAGTAGGTAATTGAAAATTTTTTTTTGGGGTCGACAATCTCAGCTAGTTTGTCACTTGAAATAACAGTTGTTTGTGTTTTTGTAACAGTGTTTCAACGCACTGCCACACGGGCAATGCTTTGTCGCAACTCAGCTGCGACAACGCATTCGTAGTACAGCTGTTCTTACTACGACGTCGCACTGTCTCGGTGTTGGGTGTGTCGGTTTTCTATATAGTACAAAGAGCACTGCGCTGCGATGCCGCTCCGGCTACGATGATCAGCATCGCACCGTAACATCCCTGCCCGCTCTCTCTGGTCCTCTTGTCCATTGAGCGTGCGTCGCCGCATGTCGTTGTAACACTCCGTGTGGTATTTCACAGTGGTGTGGCACATCGCAACGCGCTGGCAACGCATCATAAGTCTTCGCTTTCTTACCTGTAGATATGTCGTCTCTTTCTAAAGCACGATATGACCACGTCTAAAACCTGCACTGCACTACTCGCGAAGTTGACCGAAGTTAAGCGAATACGAGACTCTGGTTCACTTCGTGCAACCTCGGCTCGCCTCGGGCGACTTCGGATAGTTGCCGGTTTTTGCGCCCGAGTCAAAGGACTCGAAGCGTCCCGTAGTTCTTAGCATGAATGTGTAGTCACGTACTTCGGATTTCGGTTAATTTCACCTAGTAATTCGTCGAAGCAACTTCGCGAGTAGGGTAGTGCAATTTTAACGTTTTAGTTTTCGAATACCTTAGATGAGTGTCGCTTCTACACGATTTTATTATTCTATGCTCAGGGCTGGCACAAGCATGTGAATAATTCATAAATACCTCCCGGATTGTTTACGTGTTGTCCCGAAATGTTTAAAGGGACTTTTTATATTTTAATGTAGCCCTCACGTTTTTAAAAAACACGAGTAATTTAATATGATAATTTTAATAAAGACTTTTTGCTGGTGTAAATAAATGATTTTTTCATGGTAATGTTCTGTAGGTAAAATTTTATGTTAAATACGTTTAAATTGTGAACGAAATCAAACGTGAACTAACGTTTGATTTCGTTCACAATTTTCTTGTTTAGATTTTCAAGTTTGTTTATAAGTAATTAGCGACCCGCCCCTGCTTCGCACGGTTTTTACGACTTGACAAAACATTTTATTTATTTATTTATAAAGGTACACCAACAGCTTCTGTATATAAAATATCAAATAACAGTGGATAACAGTCATGGGCTTATAAGTTGCCAATAACAGGTGAACCAACATTCTTAAATACAGTGGTAACCTAAAGTATTAAAATACAAAAAATAATTATTAAGTTCGAAATGTATAAAAATTAAGTGGTAACAAACTATATAAACAAAAATATAAAATGACACAAGAAATAAGTTACAGAGGTTGCAAGAAATACCTACATACTAACAAAATGAATCCTTGTATTGTGTGGGTTGTGTGCTTTGGGACCCGAAAATTTGAGTTTTAAAGATGTTTACGGAATCATAATATATGTCAACATCTGGAGTGGATTTTATATAAGAATGTATCTCTCGGCTGAGCCTATTGAGAGAACATTGAGATTGCTTTATTGTATGTTAGTTTATTATTAATTCATTTGGAGAGCCCTAAAAACAGGAAAAAAAACCTCTTAATGATAGAGAAAAACGTATCAAAATCCGTTGCGTGATTTAGAAGAACAACACGTTCACACAGCCAGATACGAAAGAGTTTAATTTATATTATGTATAGATAGGTAGTACAAAGTTGTAATATTGGCTAAACTTATTATCTCCACTTAACCTCAAACTGTTTTAGTCTATGAACATGCAGTACAAGAAAAAGTCTGCAAGTAAACAACACCATAAAACATTCACGCATTAAGGTATTAAAAACCCAAAGTAGTGTTACCGTTGAAACATTAACAAAAACAAAACATTTTAACACGGCATTTTACAATCAACCCGATGCGAAAATATGTAATCATGATTTTACGTATTTTTTTTTGTCTGTCTTCATCTCTCTATCTATTGTCCTATCGCAGGTATGCTGGAAGAGATTTCTTATGAAATAAGCATCACCTCTGTACCTATTTTCTGTTCTGTTTTTTTCTTGTCTTTTTATATACTCGTAGGTATGTGTGTACATAAATGGTTAAATAAATAAATAAGTAGATATGGGTCGTCATCAATACCAAAAATATTAATTAACAGATACAAAGTGAGATTATTAGAAACTCGAGTGGCACTCTGCCAATGGAATAATAGGGATGCTACCGGGCCGCTGGGCGAGCGAACATCGTCATTAGCAAATGGAGTTTCACCGCAAACTCGAGCCAACCCTGAATTTTGAGAGCCCACGTCGGTCAAATATTGGTTTTGGAAAAAGCTTTCGGCTATATTAGAATTTTCTCATTTTTGATTAGTTTGTGTTTTGAATACTGATGAATCAGGCATAAAATCTAGACTCATTTGTTTTCTGTTCTTTCTGAAATCTTATGGGAACAGCATAATTTATTATCTACACAGGGTGAAATTGAATAGGTGCGACAAATTACAGTGACTGATTCAACATGTGATAAAATAAATTTAGAGCATGTCATTAACGATTTGGCAACGTGGTCGCGCGTCCTTTTTTTCGTAGGAACGGTTAAAGTTAGGTAAATACCGCTAGTTCAACGCGTTGCCAACTTGCTTCATGTTGTGAACTCAGCGATAAATGGATTGCTCATCGGGCGCGAGCTAAAGGTGATACTATATTTTTCTTATTAGTTCTCTTAATTAGGAAAAAAAATATCTGGAAGGACGATAATTCGTGTCTACTTGAAGGCAATAAAGCAAGGCAATGAAGGCAAGGCTTAACTTAGTTTGCACATTACACGATTTGTCAAGAATTTAGAATTGGGAAATGATAATATATAATGATTATGTAACAGTTACTGCACCTCCTATTTCGATTTGTCGCAAGTTTTCAATTTCATCCTGATTATGTCAATTTGTTTAATAATTAATTTGCCAGACTGTATGTAATACAAGCAAATTATTTATTAAACAAATTGATACTCTACGTCAACATGCCATGTTATACCCATCTCAAATAACTGTCAAGGAATGACAGTACATTAACTATGTAGAACTATAGTCTATGACTGAGTTCTGAATAACGTTACACGGGTTTTGCAAATCGATTGAATTTTGTCTCTATATCTCTAACGCTGAGACCGTATTTGCAAAACTAAAGGAAAAACGGTTTTTCGTTTATAGTTTCTATTGTTTCAGCCACCATGTTTACTCTTGCAGCTGAGGAGTCTATTTATACTAATATTATAAAACGTAAAATTTGTTTGTTTGTAATTTTGTTTTGGAGGTAATCTCCGGATCTACCAGTCGGATTGGAAAAGTATTTTTGCAGTCAATAGCCCAATTCTTGAGAAAGGCTATAGGTTATATAACATCATGATAACATCATGAAAGACCGCTAAGTGAATAGGAAGTACTAGCATGAGCAGGCGATGCGATGCAACGGGTCGGTCGGGTCGGTCGGGTCGGTCGGATTGGGACGGGTCGGGTCCGGGAACAACAAACACGCAGACGAAGATGCGGGCAGAAGCTAGTTAGATGTAATTTTGTAAAAACCGTGCACTAGATTTCAATATAAAAGTTCATTAGTATCACACAAGTAAAGAAAAAAAGAAAAAATATTGATTACGACTCGTACAGGAAGGTCACAAACTAAACAAAACATAGTCAAAAATAAAAAAAAACAAAGAAACAAAGTCCTATACGAGGACAAGGCCGAGGTCTCGGCATGATGCTGCGAGATTACAGCTTGGGACCGTTTAGAATCCCCAAAAGAGCAGGAATTTTAAGAGGATCTTGGACCAAGCTGTCAAAAAACATTCCTCAGCATATATCTTGTCTACACAATTTCATATCTTCCCTCGATGTATTTATTTTTCCAAGAGCTCCTTACATTGTACTTCAAAGGACCATAAACTGAAACCCGTTTGGTAAGCACGTGCTCTATTTATTGTCACGCCAGATGTGTCTGAAACGGCTCTGTTTTTACCAAGCCTTATGAAAGATTGTGGATTTTGATACTTTGGGGGTATATTGTGCGGAGATTTGGCTTTATAAAAAATGTATATACGAATATCTTTTAATAAAACAGATATAATAATCGTACGTTTATAACAGAGCTCATAACAACAAAAACCCTGAAAATCTATTTTTTTTGTTATTGTTCCGAACACCACGCAACCGAGATTGTCTCAAAACATACGTCATGCTCATATATGAATGACTAGCTGCGCCCGCGGTTTCACCCGCATAAGTTTCGATCCCGTGGGAATATCGCGATAAAAAGTATCCTATATGTTAATCCTGGTTATAAACCATATGTGTGCCAAATTTCATCCAAATCAGTTCAGTAGTTTTTGCGTGAAAGAGTAACAAACATCCATCCATCCATCCATACAAACTTTCACGTTTATAATATTAGTAGGAAGTAGCGCCGCTGCAGCACGATAAATCGACGTTAAAGTTATTTGTAAAAGCCGTCTGGCATTATTGTTAATTGTCAGTTTTGATTCAAAGTTCCATTTCAGTTACGGTGAATTACAGCCGATCATAGAATCAAAAGCAGTACCTCAAACTCGGCAGTCACTGCTGTGATCAGTAAACCTATGAAATATAGAATAGAATAGAATATTCTTTGCCAGCAACGCTAAAATGGAATTGGGCTGGACACATCTGCCGCATGTCAGACGACCAATGGACCGAACTTAAGACACAATGGGTCCCTCTTAAAGGCAAGCGACATCGCGGCAGGCCCAGACAGAGATGGAAAGATAAGCTGGACTCCTTCAACAAGAACTGGTCCTCGGAAGCTTTAAACAGGGAGAAGTGGGAAAAAGTAAGGAGGCTTTTGCCCTGCACTGGGACATCGCCGTCTTTTAATAATTATAATGTACAGACGCCAGCACATCAAGCTACTACAATCTGTCAAATATATTTAATAGGTTTTCAACTTTATCGCTAAGTCATTAAGGTTCAAGGTTGATTGGGAAAATTTGACAGTTTCGGGTAGCTTGACCTGCTGGCGTCGGTACACTATACATACTACAGAATATAAACGTAGAAATAAAAAAAAACGAGTGTGCTTATGACCACACGACTGAAGTGAAACTTCTTGCTCAAAATATTAATTCATTAAATTGTTCAAAACGAAAATTCTTGCTTTTATAAGCAAGAATTAAAATGTCAGACCCACTTAGCAATCAGTAGGTCAATTCTCGTAATTTAAAACATCCAAAATCTAGTCGCGACGACAAAAAAATGTCAAAAACTTGTCAAAATGTAGGGAAACTAGAGGTATTTTTGACAGATTGAGACTGAGATCAGACTGTGAACGTTCTTATAATTACGAGAATTGCCCCTCAGGTCGCAAACTTCGTGTTTCTGTCATAAAATAAATCAACATAAAACAACCTGGAAGCGGCACCATGGGTCAACGTGGTTCATTGAAGATTAATATTCATGTTATACGCTGTAATTGTATACATTTGTAATCACTGTTTCTGGGGTATAATTGTAATTTACGACTGTCATATTTTAACTTTATCGGGAACTTTATTAAAGAGAAAGGGGCTGGTCCTTCGACCCGCGTGTGTTCAGGAAAATATTCTATGACATGATGACGAGTTACTTAGCGTTACGCATCATTCATTTTGTACCAAAAAAAAATGTACTGTTTTCTTATGAAAAATGACCTCTTGAGCATTTTTTACTCTTACAACGAAACTCTACAATTAACCCCGCGGCTGCTATTTGAGATGGAAAATGCCAACAATGATGTTTTTATTACAAGTTTATAGTTAAAACATGTTCAGGATGTTAAATCATGTGCGTGGGAAGCCGTCACCTCCTTCTGCGAAGCAGTAATGCTCGCAAAGGAGGAGGCGGAGCGCGTGAGGGAGAGGCAAACTCTGCGCCCTCACGCCCCTGGTCGCCGCAGGAGACGCCCTGGACGTTGGGAGTTACCAGCCGACTCCCGGCCACCGTAGGTGCGGGCTTGCCGGCAAGGACCAGGCCGGACCAGGACGCGCGCCTCAAAGAGATGTCAGCACAAACTGACGGGGTCCGCTAGGGCCGATGCCTGCCAGGGCCGCGGGTTGTTCGAAAGAGATACCGTGGTCCCTGGCATAGGCAACTGAAGGAACACGGGTGGGCTTTAGTCAGTAAAAGTCTGACACGGCCCTCCTGCTCCGCCCAGAACGGGAGAAGTCATATGATGATTTCCAACCAGAAAAAAAAAAAAAGAGGTTGTTAAATTCAATTAAAAGTTGGTATTTATTTAATGTTATGCTTAAAACGCTTGTTATAAAAAATTTTTTTTTGTGTTTTTTTTTTGTTTAAGAATACCTAATAAATCTTAATAACTCGAAACTTTGACACAGCCTACCGTAGAAATGCTAGCATCAGAATAATCAGCCTATAATGTTCCCACTGCTGGGACACAGGCAAAATCCAACACGGATGTCACACGTCTTTTTATTTTTGGTTCTAAAACATGCCAGTTGCCTCAAGATGTTTTACTTCACCGTTTTGAGAACAATCGTGATGAAATTAACCTTTTAATTGAATTAGCACAATTTTAGGAATTATATTTATTCCATATTCATTTTGATTAATCCCAAATCGTCATTATTATCTTGAAATTTTATTTTATTAAAACTTCATAACGAATCTTAAACTTTATTAAAAAATAAATACACAAAGTAAATTTTCTGTCTAGGTTCAAACTCACGATGTTCGACTCGTAAGTCGGGGTCACCACTGCTCCAAAATTGCTAAAGAAAGGTTAAATCCTATCTGAATCAGATGTTATGTAGTGTAGAACCGCCCACGTTTCCCTTGAATATTATTATTCGTAAGAATGCGTACCCAGGCACTTTACAGTGAGCGCGTCCAAGCGCTGTAGGTTGATGTGTCCAACGACCCCTAAAACAGCTCAGTCATAAGTATAATTTCCAATTCACCCCTAATAAAAGTTACACAAATACTGATAAATAAAACATAGACATAAAATAAATTTCGTGGAAAATTCTAAAGGATCCCGTGAACCTTCATGAATATTTTTAACAAACAACCACGAGTTCTTAGTAAACTAATTCCTGAGCCAAGAGGGTTGTGCTTTTTTTTTATTCTGGAAATCTTTAATGTTTCCATTGTCGGTATAAGAAAGTTTCTCTTTCGAGAAGGATTAATTTATAGACTGGTCCTTCGATACAGTGGTACAATTATATGTATGTATTTACTAGCTGTGCGCGACTTCGGTCGCGTCGATGTTGGAAAACAATGATGTATCTCATTCCTAATTCTATTTCTTCTTTAGTAAAAGTAGCCTTAGTTACTCCTTATAACATCAGCTACCTGTAAGTGAAAGTCCCATCAAAATCGGTCAGCCGTTTCGGAGATTAGCTGGGACACACGATCAGCCGGACAGACATACAAACAATTTATTTATAATAGTTTTTTTGTTGTAAGTGCCTTATATACTTTTATATGCATTTATTAAAAATCTGTTAGTTTACAAACAGACACTTTTATTTTACTTATTTGTAAAGATACTGTGAACCCCAATTATATATTGGGGTTCACAGTATTTTAATTAAAAAATAAGAGACGGAGATGTTGAAGCTATTCGATCTATAGCACGTTATATAGACAGAATACTCGTATAAAATAATATTATTTACATATACAAAGTGCTGCCTGCTTCAAAAGTAAAATAAGTGTTTCCTGTAAGATCAAAATAAATAAAAATGAAATGCTGTTCATTGGTAAGCGACTCACTTGGGAACGGCGGGACCAATTTGGCTATTTTTTTGTTTTAATATGTTCGCAATACTTCCCAGTACCCAGTAACTGGGTTGTGGAGGTCAGATAGGCAGTCGCTCCATGTAAAATACGTGTATTCAGCTGCATCCGGTTAGACTGGAAGCCGACACCAACATGGTTGGGAAAAGGCTAGGCAGATGATGATAATAGTTCGTAATTAGGTTTTGATAGAAAGAAAAACTTGAAAAGTTTCAAAGCAAATTTTCAAATTCAGGATAACTGAAGGATCTTTTTCTGTGGGATTTTTGTAAGAGTTATTGAAATTTGGACGGGCAACGTCTGTCGCCTGTCCTTAAGAAAGTGCCTGGGAGAGACTGGATGCGGAAGGCGGAGGTCAGGGTGTTGTGGCGCAGCCTGGGAGAGGCCTATGTCCAGCAGTGGACTGCAATAGGCTGTGTTCATAGAACGTCTGCCGGGTAAGCTAGCAGCTGCATAAAAATAAAACTTAAAAAAATAGGAAAGTTTAGAAAAGAAATGGGTGTAATCAGTCAAAACATTACCCATAGAAGAAAATAATAATATTATGTATTATTATGCAAAAACTAAAGTATTATTTAACTCGAACATTTAAATTTACCAAAGCAAAATTTAAGCTATTTCCACATTAAATGAGGACACGTAACTCAAGATCTGCAATAAAAGAAACCTTGGCGTTATAAATTCCTTACACACACGCGTTGCATATAAATGTGGTATATGAATTAATTTCAGTGAGGTCAAATGTAATAAATTTTTCAGGGACTTCCAGTGATGGTATCTATATTGTGTTTTATAAAATTATGGGTTATATTTTTCACATGGGAATGTATGTCAGGGTGTAAAGGAATGTGTCAAGACAGACAATGGCGCCGATTCCCTTGTTCACAAACTAAACTAAATTTAAGTTCAGTGCATCTTTTTCTTTCTATTTCATTAAGAAAAGGACAGAAGATAAATATTAGTCTAGTTCTGTCAAATTAGTCAGCGCCTGACATAAATTAACGTATTTTTAGGCGCCATGTTTTTAATCACGTCTAAACTGTCTATGGAGTATCTTAATCTGACAGGACTAAACTAATATTTTATCTTCTGTCCTTTTCTTAGTCAAATACGGCTGACTGGCGGCTGTCGCTGAAAACCAGCGCTGGGGCTCTGTCTTGCATAGGGTCGCAGCATAATGCTGAGCGATAGCCGTTTTGCGTGGACGTGACGCATGTCAACCTTTTCTTATTGTTTTTTTTTGTTTTTTATGTTCTTTTTTGCGTCATGTTTACCGCAAATAAACGTATTTTCTTTCTTTCTTTCTTTTCTTTCAAATAGAAAGAAAAAGACGCACTGAACTTAAATTTAGTTTGTGAACATTTTCTACAAATTTAACAAAAGAAAACCGTTTAAGACTGAGCATTTTAAATGCTTACCCATATCAATCCATTTTTAAACTACTAGTGTGGTTTTTGTTGTACTATAAGTTGGCTAATAGACCAAGGTAAACCCTAATAGGAAATAGTCGTTAGTCAAAACCTGGTAGAAAATAGGCGTAACTCCAATATTAATCTACGGTATTTTTTTCCAAGACGCGTGTTCCATAAAAGAAGAAGAATATTGCGCAATATTAATGCTGTGCAATATTGTTCAATATTAGGGTTGGCTTACTTTTAGGCCAAAAAATCAACATTGCCATAGAATGTGGCAACGCTGCCAGCCTTTTGGCCACTTTTCCCATTGACAGCGATGCGGACGAATTTTTTTATGCCCAATGGCTCTTCCCTTTTTTTTGTTTCGTATCTATAGGTACTTACATCAATAACCTCGTGATTTTACAGTTTTAATAAACCCGCATTTTTTTGCAATAACGTCGTAGACGCGATCTGAGCAACACTAATAATAATCATAGAAATATATATATGATCATACTTCTATGGTTATTATTTGCAATATATCTTTTAGCACTATCCTAAAACGTAGGGATGGCTCTCATATTGTCGGTAAGTCCGTGACTTGGCGCACAAATAGACAAAACGACCTTTTTATATTACAGAAACGAGATTATAGGATTGTTTGACGACAGCTTTATTGCAGGGATCATGGGTTGGGAAATCAACGTGGGTTTAATTTGGTACTCGTAGTTAGAAGGATATCGATGGATAGGATCTGGTAAAAAGCCTCTTAAGAGACGGATTTAGTGTAATTCATGAACTGAAAACTTGTTTAGGCGCACTTTGCACTCTTTCTGAACAGTGCACGAAACTGAACCGTCACGCTCGAGTCGGTGACGTTGAATCGGGTATACTTGGCTTCGGGAGGACACGGCGCGGCATACGCTGGCAGAGTGTGCCGCCTGGGAGGAGCCGCGCCGTGCCCTCGTCTCAGAAGTAGGCAGTGACCTGTCGCTGCCGGCCGTGGTCGAGTCGATGGTCGGCAGCGAAGAGGCCTGGGACGCGGTGGTTTCCTTCTGCGAGACGACCGTTTCGCTGCTCGTGAAGCTGCGGAAAGGGAGAAGGAGATCTCGTCCTCTCACCCGGCCCGCAGCAGGCGCACCGGGCGTCGGCGGAGGGCGGACAACGCCCTCTTCCAGCCCCCCTTAATGGGTCCCCCACACATCTGGACCCGAGGTGGCGGCGCGTAGTGTTCCACGCGCGCCCCTCTTAGACGTCGCGGGGGGAGTCTAACACCTCACTCCCCCCCTGACCCGAGGAGGCCCGGCACCAGTCGGGGGTTGCGGAAGGATCTTACGTTCCCGCGACCCCCGGCGTAGGTGAGAGATGGAACACCGGGGTGGTTTTTAGTCAGTAAGAGTCTGACAGACCCCGTCGCCCGCCCCAGGGCGGCGGACATCCATGAGGATTTTCCACCCCGGGAACAAAAAAAAAAAAAGGAGTCGAGTATACGCGATTCAACGTCACCGACCAACTCAAGCCAAGTATACCCTTTTATTTTTTTTTTTCGCGGGAACGTAAGATCCTTCCGCAACGCCCGACTGATGCTGGCCCGCCAGCGCGGGCCTCCTCGGGTCAGGGAGGGGAGTGAGGTGTTTGACTCCCCCCGCGACGTCTAAGAGGGGCGCGCGTGGAACACTACGCGCCGCCACCTCGGGTCCTGATGTGTGGGGGGCGACGGACGTCCCCGAGTCCGTCGCCCCTGGACCCATTTAGGGGGGCTGGAAGAGGGCGTTGTCCGCCTCGGCTCCTGTCGTAAGTTTGCAATTCTATCGTGTGGTTATAAGCACACTTCTTTGTTGTTAATTATACCAACAGTATATTTTGTTAGATTTTTTATCCTGCCATAAATTCTAATGACCATTATTAACAAGCGGTATCGATTTTCCCAGGTTATGAAGGTCAGGTAGGCAGTTGCTCCATGTAAAATACTGGTATTCATATGCATCCGGCTAGACTGGAAGCCAATCCCAACATAGCCAAGATTTTTTAATGTTTTCGTTTAAAGCCATCATAAGCCTGTTTAAAAAAAAATATTAATGTATATTTATTTTGAGTTGGTTGCCAATTTTATCCTAAACTAGCGGACCCGGCAGAGTCGTCGTCCTGCCCGAAAAAGCAGCGCCACCTACCGGGTCCAAATGTGTATACAAAGCTTGTCCTGACAATAACAAATACAAAAAAAAGAATTATCCAATTTGGTGCAGTCGATCGGAAGTTATGCGCGTACATACATTTTGGTGATTCATTTTTATTTATATAGACTAGAGGACCCGGCAGACGTCGTCCTGCCCATAAAAGCAGCGCCACCTACCGGGTCCAATTGTGTATACAAACCTTGTCCTGACAATATATAATAATTAAAATTACACATGTTGTGCGCAATGGTACAAAGTTTTTAAATTATGCATTTAAATAATTTTTCACCTCAATTCGATTAACCTGTACACAATATTCCTTCAATAAAATACTCTCATCAATTATTATGATACCCATCAAGTTTTAGTATTTCACCTTATATTAACAGTTACATACTGCGCACTGGATTTTCAATGCACTGCTCAGCGCTGAGAGTTGAAAATGCAACAGTTTTCTTTTGACGCGCTGAGATGCGCTCTGTTGGATTCTCAATGCTCGGCTCAATATCGAAAGTTGAAAATCGAGTGCAACAAAAAAAATTGTCGCGCTAAATAATTGCCTTTATGACCCTGCACCCTAATTGCGTAACATACTATCAATCTCAATCTGAATCATTTTGAAGGATATTGCTAATCCATTGCTTCATATGTTCGATAAACGTGTCTGCTCAACAAGGTAAATAACGCAATGAAGGTTGCTGAACTGTCAAAATGAAACTCATTGCTACTAATAGTGTTTCACGCAGTCAACATTTCGACTATGAAATTCTTGGAAGCAATTTACAGCTATGTAGCGTTTTATGTCGTCAATTAGCTAATAGGTAGATAATGTTTATTTAGTACAGTTGTTTTGTGATATTTTTAGAGGTCACACACGTAGGTTTTTGACCTAAATGCTGCTTGATGTCAATGATTTGTTAAGTAAAAGGTACAAGTAGAAAGAGAACCGTTGGTGTTGCTAGATTTATATGAACAGATTTGAATAAATACAGGGTGACAGGGACATCCACGTGCCACCTGTTACCATGGATTCAGTACATGATTCCGACCCGTCAGCGTTGAAATTTTTCGTTGGTAATAAAAAAAAAAACCCTCGAAAACCATGAAACGACATCCATGACGAAAACATAAAAAAAATGGCACCCGCCACCTTCTATTTCCATTTTGACCTCACTATTGGCTTCAGCACTCTAGAAAACCATGAAAACCTGAGATGGTGATGATGGTGGTGGTAGTGGTGGTGTTCATGGTGTTCGAGGGGGCTGAAGCTCTCTCTCTCTCTCTCCCTCCTGTCTCTTTATATAAAATATAAGGGGCATTACACTTTTTTGCGACGTGACGATTGCTACCAGATTACTCCTACCGCAAGCTCCGTAAAAGAGCTTCGATACAAAAAATCTACTGTTTCATAGAAAAATACAATAATATGTGACGAAAAATACGGACGGTATGTGACGGTATTGCGGTGCGCCGCTCTCCCTACCTTCCGCGGCCTTGACGGGGTCGCCACCGTCTGATGGCGGAAGCGGTGGGGCCGCAGGGGAAGAGGAGTGTTGGTATTACGTTGGCCGCTCTCCCTATCCTCTGCGGCCGAAAATTGGCAGGCGGCGGGGCCAATGATCTGACCCGTCGCAGGGGGACCAAGGGTGCCCAGACACGGGGTCGTCTGGCGCCCATGTGCTGGTTTGGTCCCTGGGGTGGTCACGGCGTGCCATGTGTGCTGGTGCGCCGGCGATGGGGAGTAATCCCCAGAGGAGGGTCCGGTGACGGACGGCCGCGGCGGGTTCACGGATGAGTGCTAAGGCGTACCCGTGTTCCCGCCGTAAGCGGCAGAGGAGGACACCGTGGAGTTTTAGTGGGTTAGAGTCCCACATAACTGCACTATCTCCCCGTGGTAGTGCAGTATGCATGAGCATTTCTCCACGTTAAAAAAAAAAAAAAAAAAAAGGTAGCTGCGCGGTGCGGGAGGAGTGACAGTTGTAACAAGTTGACGAATCACTGAGCTCTCGCATCACGTCACCACACCCCTCCCACACCGCGCTGTTACCTCAGGCAAAGTCTCAGTTAAGCGGTTGGCCTATACACACCCTTAACCGCGTAGAAATTACTCGGAGTTTTTGAAAAAAAAATCTGCCGTTTCAAAGAAAATGTCAGAATTCAAAATATTTTAGTTCACTTAAACCTACATGGACACTTATGAAAGACAGAAGCCTATGTACACGAATTCAATTAGTCGTTTCCCATAGAGAAATTTTAATGCGGACGAAGTCGCGAGCCGAAGCTACTACTAAATAATCGGCTTTACATGTACATTCAACCATCGTATTCAACATCTACCAACACAGACTAGTCTAGCAACAACATGATAACTAGACATAGGTTCAGTGGCCAGCAGCCAATCTTTGTTCCGAACTCCGAGAGTAATCAGAACTGTGTCTACAGGATGTTCCAAGTTACTAAGTAGTTCCTCTATCATGTTTATGTTAAAATCAAAGAGGGTAGCGTAAGTTTTGATGATATAAACACTGACAGGCAGTAGGTGGGCTACCAAATGACATCGTGTAGCTTAAGATTAATGTAAAGGTCGGGTTTTAGGATATGTCTAAAAGGGCACATTGTTGCTTGTCCAAAATGTTGAAGAAAGAATCTGTTAGTTTTACGTCATTTTCCGATATGTGGGATCTCTGTAAAAATATATCTTATAAAAAGTTTTCCAATATTTTGCATGGGCTGGGCTGGACTGGGCCCGCGTAGTGGACCACTCCCGTCTCCGTCTCCTCCGAGTGGAGGCTTCTGTCCCAGCTGTGAGAACATGATAGGTTGATTATAGCACAGAAATCTCGACGTTTTGCCATATAGTAGCTATTGTCCTGCTTTGTACCTTTTAGCGACCCGCCTCTGCTTGAAGGTCATCATCATCTGCCGAGCCTTTTCCCAACTATGTTGGGGTCGGCTTCCAGTCTAACCAGCTGAATACCAGTATTTTACGTGGAGCGACTGCATATCTGACCTCCACAACCCAGTGAATGCGTAATACGATGCCCCTTGGTAAGACTGGTTGTCAGACTTTCGGGCTAGTGACGACCCGTAACGACTGTCAAAGATCCACGAATGACAGCCGGGACCAACGGCTAAACGTGACATGGAGGGGTCTCGAAATGTAAAGATGGTCACCCGTCCACAGACCAACCGCGGCAAGCGTAGCTTAACCTAATCGATCGACCTGTGCGGCTGTTATTATTTAGCCACGGAACCCTCCCTCTCGGACGCATGGTAGAAGAGATTCGCAAACAAGAATTAATGAATTTATTCGACTATTACTCGAATAAAATCATTAATTCTTGTTTGCGAATCTCTATGGCACTTTACACTTTACACACCAGTAAGACGTGGGTAAACACAGTACAAAGGGACAGAAAGTCAAATACCGTCATGAAATTCTCACCGATGTAAAATTGTTCTTTCAGTGAAGACGATAAAATCTGTACGTGACTTGAATTTGATGAAGATTTTCACATTCTTTTTATTTACTTAATTTCATATAGGTAATAATACTAAGTTTATGGCAGAAGAGTTGCCCTTCAGGGAATGCATAGAATAATCAGCCTATAATGTTCTCACTGCTAGGACACAGGCCTCCTCTCGTCGAGAGGGTGTGAGCTGTATTCTACCACCAGGGACCAGCGCGATTTGGTAGATATCAAATATCTTCGAATTTTTAGTTCTGTACGTCACATACACGGTTATCTCACGATGATGATTCACCGTTTGAAAAGCAGTGGTGATGACATTATTTACAACTCGTAGGTAAGTCGAGGCCGATACTACTGGGCCGCCACTGCTCTCCAAGGATTACAGATGTGATGTTTTTATGCTATGTAATACGTTGGTTTTGGACGGGTATAACCGAAAAATACTACCTCCTAAAGTTTCGAAGAAACGTTTCGGTCTTCGGCATCCAATTTATTGATTGAATGGTTTTGCGCTCAACAAAAAGTTTTGATGAAGAGCAATAAGCAATGAAATCATTACTGTGGTACGATAAATTTCACTCTCTATGGTGATTATTCAATCATCCATCAACAGGGTTCAATTACGGCGCCATAATTTATTGTAATTACTTTCAGTGTTTTTTTCTTTTTAGAATCCGAACATTTGTTTCGTTAAAACGAGATGGAGCTCCTTTCGCAGGTCTGTTGGAAGAATATTCTTATGAAATAAACAGTACCTTTATAGTCAGTCTTTTTTATACCGAATGTTTTTACCGTTTTTTTTTACTGTCTGGAAAACAATATGGTGTGTTGTGTAAGTGGAATAGAAGCCATACGCGAGAATATTTGCTTAGTAACATTGAGATAGCAAAAGTTCCCAATATAAATTCCGCTATTTAGTAAGGCAACATAAATTTTGATAAATTATTTTTATCAAAATTTATGTTTTTATCGTCCTAGTATGAAAATTTTACTTCAACTGTAAGTAGAGTATTTATTGACAGATTGACAATTTCACACTATGCTTTTGAAAAATTAAAAAATATGTAATACTAGCTGCGCCCCGCGGTTTCACCCGCATAAGTGTCGATCCCGTGGGAATATCGGGATAAAAAGTATCTTATGTGTTAATCCTGATTATAAACTATCTGTGTATCAAATTTCATCCAAATCCGTTCAGTAGTTTTTGTGTGAAAGAGTAACAAACATCCATCCATCCAATCATACAAACTTTCGCATTTATAATAATACTAGCCGCGCCCCGCGGTTTCACCCGCATAAGTTTCGATCCCGTGGGAATATCGGGATAAAAAGTATTTTATGTGTTAATCCTGATTATAAACTATCTGTGTATCAAATTTCATCTAAATCCGTTCAGTAGTTTTTGTATGAAAGAGTAACAAACATCCATCCATCCATCCATTCAAACTTTCGCGTTTATAATATTATTAGTAGGATTACTAGTAAAATCTATGCCATAGGCTTCATACTCCGTTCACCTATTATACTTTATTTTTATCAAGACGGTGAAAAAGATAAGCCGGTATATAGTAACTGTATCTATTTTACTGTGTGTAGGTACATAAATAATAAATAAAGGAAGAAAGAAGAATAAAAGACACAAAACAAAATTAAAATCTAAAAGTACGAGTATATCGAATGTTTGTAAACTAAAAGGCGAGGTGGCACGGTCCATGCCGTTGTAAGCGGATTTTCATCAATATTAAATATTCGAGAGGATTCGAAACGCAAGAATACCTGGGACGAAGGTGGGTATTCCTTTAATAATATCATATACCTTGCTTTGTGAGTTCAAGTACCTTTTGTAAGCATCCGACTTTGCTACAGTATTTTGATGTTTTCGTGGTAGTGAAAAGGAGCAAAAACAAAATCATATTATAAAGATTTAAAATAAACAACAAAATTAAGAACGGAAACTGGTAACCTGTGAGATTTACCTAAGTAGTTTAATAGTTCACAATCTAATCTTCATCTTTTGAAACTTAATTTTGCACATCTAGGAATCCTTGCGAATACTCGCGCATCCTCGCACGGCTTCGCTCGATTTCCCAGGCACTCCATAGCAGTCAATAAAAAGAGTTCTCTAGAATACGTGTGAATGAGGACCAGATGTTGTAATCAAGTATAGCTATTTAAATGCGCGTCGATCGTCTACGCTGAGCTCTGACGCGCCTAAAAGCACCTTAACCACACTAATATAAAAAAAACGTTATCCGTATATTTTCTCGCCTTAACGGCTTTCAATGAAATTCCGAACTCAGGTAGATCATGGCCTGGATTAAGGCATAGGAATTTATACCGGTAGCACGTTCCCGTGGGATAATAGCTTCGCAAATCATTGAATACATTTAACCGTCCTTGGTCCATGTTTGCACAGGACCGAGTTGAGTGGAAAAAGGGAAGGTAGGCCTTTATCCTGCAGTAGTGGGACAATATAAAATGCCCAGATGGAGATGGCGGGATGAGCTGGACTCCTCTCATAAAGATTGGTCCTTGGCAGTTCTGAACGGAGAGAGGTGGAAGAGAGTAGGGAGGCCTTTTAAGTTTCGTTTTGACTGGACAGGTTCTCTCAATCTGCGTGGTTCTTTCCTCAAAAGACCATCTCAGACATCGATCTACATGGTCTTCATATGATCTGACCAAGATTATGTTTCGGCCTTTCTTCTCAGACCAGTCACATGGGAAACGCCGACCTCATCTAGTTTTTAAAATATTATTTACGTGTGTTTGTACAAACCTACTTACCAAATAAAATCATTTATCATTTGCCCAGCAGTGGCATAATAACGGCTAGTAAAAAAATAAAAAAGTGGGACAATACAGGCTGATTTATTTATTTAACCGTTACGGTCAACATCACGTAAGACAATAAACCGTATTATAAATCTCTCACATTTAGAAAGCTGTCCCTCCGTGGACAAGCACAATCCCCCAGTATTGTCATCTGTCTTCACATACTTAGCTTGTCGCTTTGTTTGCGTCCATTTTTACTTAGTTCTTTTATTTTTCGCAGAATAAAGAACAATGTAATAAGATTAAGGGGGTAGTAGGGACAGGTGGTTCTTGTCTGCGCTCAGTTTATTAAGGACATGTTAATGTCACTTTATTGTGAGAGGTAGATTTTGGTGAATTAAGGCTTCTTATATTTTCCCAACCCGCACTGGGCCCGCGTGGTGGATTACGGCCCACTCCCTCTCACAGATAGGAGGCGTTCAGTCAAACACTCTTTAGCTTTATATTATTAGTGTCGATATAGATAAATACACCAACAGCATATACAAATAACATTAGTTTTAAACAGTATTTAGGCATTACTTCTAATATAAACACAAGATATAGGCATACATAACAAATCAAGAAAAAAACCGGCCAAGTGCGTGTCAGGGCACGCATAGAATAGGGTTCCGTAGTCACCCATAATGACACTTTACAAGTTAGGCCTCTATAACTCCTGAACTAACAAAGTTATCTAAGTCGTTATAGTTTTCCTTCAAAGTTCATAACATCGACTACCATCATGAATTTTTTCAGATTTTTGATCCAGCCGTTTAGCTTTTAGAGGGTTTGTATTTTAACAAAAAAATGCGCTTTAAAGTTGATTATCTCTCAAACGGATACCTAAATCAAAGAATCTTCAAGCAACCTCTCAATGTTTTTAAAATGCCTATCTAATGATACCCCCACACTATAGGGTAGACGCGAGAAAAAATAATCATCTCGACTTTACGTGTAGGTATCAAAAAAAATTTTTTTTTCGTGATTTTATTTTAGCACTTTGCCGACGTGAACTACGGAACCCTAAAAGAAGATATTGAACAGAAGCTGCTGGATTAATCGATACTTCGTGAAAGTGTAGTCAGTGACTTGTTCTTTGGTCAAAGGACTGCCATTTTATTAAAGTAACCTAGTCGTTTATTAAAGTAAAGTAGTATTTATTCAAAACGATGAAAAAAGACATCGTGAGGAAACCGGCATGTCCTAGAACCAAAAAATTCGAAGACATGTGACATCTACCAACCCGCACTGGCCCGCGTGGTGGATTACTGTCCACTCCCTCTCACCGAGAGGAGGCCTGTGTCCCAGCAGTGGGAACATATAGGCTGATGATGCTAAAGTATTTATTTGCATAAAATCATGTATATTTTTTTTTAATTTTAGGGCTCATAGATAACAACTGTCTTTCAAAATGGAATTTATATTTTATGCAAAACATTTAAATATAATTCTTTACCTTTAATTTATTCCAATAAATTAAAACGTCTATAAGAATTATTTGCACGATACTTCAAACAGATAATAGTAAGTATCGCGAATTAAAACTTCAGTGAACTAAGAGCCAATTAAAAGTTTATGGAGTATAAGGGAATAATAAGGAATCTCTGCGCCCTCACGCCCCTAGTCGCCGCAGGAGACGCCCTGGACGTCGGGAGTCACCAGCCGACTCCCGGCCACCGTAGGCGCGGGCTTGCAGGCGGCGAGCAATGGGCAGCTCGCCGCCCGGCAAGGACCAGGCCCGGGTCGACGGTGCGTTGTGTTCCACACGCGCCTCAAAGAGATGTCAGCACGAACTGACGGGGTCCGCTAGGGCCGATGCCTGCCAGGGCCGCGGGTTGTTCGAAAGAGATACCGTGGCCCCTGTGTATTCTCATTATCGTTGTATTGTAGAATGTTTAATTAATGGTTAATTAAACACCATGTAGATGCATAGGTATGTATCTCAAAATGTCATGTAAGCACTGTGAAGCGCTGATGAACACTTCTAAGAAATCAAACAACGTTATGATTTCTTTACGTTTATTTTGGGTGAGTCTTAGGGCTGGTTTTTTCAAACGGTTGGTTAACGTAACATATGTACGTCAAATAATAGCGATTACGTACTCGTTATTATTTGACGTCCGGCAAAGCCATCATTTTGTAATTGTAATTTGAAACAACGCTTTTTTTGGTTTGACGAGAGTTAGCGCCATTTTCCACGTAAACGGACGAAAATTTTCATTTCTACTTGCGTCTGTAAGGCATGAAGGCTCGGCACTCTGGCCAGGAACATTGCCTGCCTAATTATGTAAACCGAAGTAATAATAATATACCAATTGTGATAATTAAAAAATGCCAAGAAGTTTCTTGCCCGTTCTTCTCCATAAAAACCTACCACACATTGGAACGGGCAACGAGCTTCATGTTTGTGACTGTGCTGTAAATACAGAATCAGCCTATAATGCTTGCTGCTCTCTGTGAGAGGGAGTGGGCCGCAATCCACCACGCGGGCCCAGTGCGGGTTGGTAGATGTCACATGTCTTCGAATTTTTGGTTCTAGGACATGCCGGTTTCCTCACGATGTTTTCCTTCACCATTTTGAAAGTAGTGGTGATGAAATAATTTACAGAAAGTAAGACGCCTGTCTGGGCTCGAACCTACAACTCATTAGTCGCGGCCATTTTCACTGGGCCACCACTGCTCTCCTGCAAATGGTCTGTAAATGGTTTAATTGAAATAAACGGTTTGGATTTGATCAAGATTAAGAGCTAGTAAGCTGTTTGAAATAAGTACGGCTGATACTTACTTTTACAATCTAGCTCTATGCCTGTCTTAGCACGCTATAGTGCCATTTGTTACAACCAATCACATTCGAGCTGACTAGATTGATTGGTTTCGGTGCGTGACTTGGAGAAATACTAGACCTTAATTTAGGGTCTACATTTATAAGAACGTAGTTAAAGCTGTGGTCAACTGGTCCCTTACATTCTTAAAATATGAGCTTGTAACATCAGTTTATATCATAGTTATAATTATAATCTATCTCTGGGAAGCTTCTGAAAAACTGTAAAGAACACATGTTTTGAAGATTCCTTCGGTTTAAAAACTTGGCACAAATACATATGTAGGTAAATAATAGAGATCGTATTGACAAATTTTTCAAAACTACCCTTTAAAGGGTGTGGAGGGTGTGGTGGGTGTTAAAGTTCAAAAGAGAAAGTACGAAATCCCCGCCGACGAAATCGCGGGCCAAGAGTTAGTGAGACTATAAAGGGCAATATTATTAGGCCTAGTCATGCAAGAAATCTTAGCACGATAAAAATTGAGCCAGCTCGTAAGACAGTTCACTTATGCTAAATAAAATAACGCAATACAAAGAAATATATCAATGCAACGCTGACTATCATCATTATGTTTCCTACGTTTAGTGCAAGCCTGAAAATAACAAATGCCTTACATAACTTACAAACAATAAATAAGGACTTACAAAACATTTTACTTCTTTGTATCCGACAACCGACCGACCGGGGTACAGCATAGCTCCGACCACACCTGCCGGAAAAAGTTGCATTATTGAACGTGTAAACCGCACACGGTTCGGAAGACCGGTTTAATCACTGGTTGACATAATCACCGTACTTGGCAGACGGTATTATGTTATTAGCATAGAGTTAGAATTTATACAAGCGGACTCTGAGCCGAACGCGTTCTGAAATAGTCCTAATGAGAACACAATCGTCACTAGATCCATCATGGATCTGGCCAATGGATCTTCTGAACCTCCGCTCAACAACGTAACTAACGCAATGAATGTTGTTGAACTGTCAAAATGAAAGCCACATCTACTGTGTGTTACGCAACTACCCCGCGGGGAATATTTTGACAAAGTCTACTGGGAAGTCGCATGTTTTCATTGGAGTGAAGAGGTGCGGAGAAATGACCAAGAGGATTCCACTTAAACATGACGTAGATTCAGTAGAATCCATAGAAAGTTCCTAATAGCCATAGTAGAACTCAACATGAATGGACTTCTCGAGAACTCGGCTTTGAAGCCTATAGTTTCAGGGGCGTTTAGAAGTTTCCACACAACTTTGTGAAATACGATTCGCGCTCCGAGCTCAATCATCGACAAATAAACAACCCGTTTTGGTTTTGCCAAGCGCGGGTTGTAACAGGGTGGTTGATTACTTCGGAGGCATCGAAACACGCTCAAAGGAAAATAGACTGCCTATAGGTACCAACAGAAAAATGAATTGTTTATCAAATTGATTGATCATAGGCAGCTTTTTTCCCAACTTTGTTGGGGTGGGCTTCTAGTATAACCGGATGCAGATAAATACCAGTATTTTACATGGAACAACTGCATAACTTACCTCCACGACTCTCCTGGGTAACAAGACACATGACTGTCGTTTATTCAATTGACAGTATTCAAATCAGCAGAGAGCAGACAGAGAGCAATCTCAAAACGGCGAAGGAAAACATCGTGAGGAAACCGGCATGTCCCAGAACCAAAAATTCAAGATATGTGACATCCACCAACCCGCACTGGGCCCGCTTTGTGGATTACGGCCCACTCCCACTCTCTGAGGCCTGTGTCCCAGCAATGAGAACATTATAGGCTGATTATGCATTCAAATCACATTACTTTACGTTTATTATAATCACGGCAAATTTTATTGATGTAGTGTGTAATAAACAATGAATTCTCCGGACCGTACAAGAGTTTCGCTTCTCTGAAGTTTCCTTGTTCTATGTTATTAGTATAACACAGGTGCGCTATTATCCGTCCCTCCTGCATAATCTTTTTGAGAGTACAACGTCATGTAAGCTTTATAGGGAAACATTTTGTTTCGGGATTTTATCATCGCAGCTTTAAGGGGAAATATGTCAGGAATATTTTCAGTGTAACTAATATTTGTCTCCTTATTAAGCGAAATATTTTGGCGTGAACGTTAATTGGATGTAGTTTAGCAAAAAGGACTCAACCCACATTCTTCCCAATAACTCCAAAATTGCGTTAGTCTATGTAATACAACTTGACTCATAAAAATATTACCAATATTTTCATAAGTGATAATATTTCAAAATATTACATATAGATAGATAGATAGAATACTCTTTATTGTACACCATACAATTTATAAAACATAAATATACAAAATTTTTACAAAGGGTGACACAATGGGCGGTCTTATCGCTAAGAGCGATCTTTTAAAGACAACCTTTACATATACAACATCATTGCAGCAATACACATCTAAACTTAAAACCTCGATTTATTTCAAAAATTACTTTTTGTGGGTTGAGTCCTTTCTGCTAAACTACGCCAATTATTAGGACCAAACTGGTAGTCTTTTATTATGGATTTTGATTATACATTACGTTTTTAAAACAATCCTACTAATATTATAAACGCGAAAGTTTGTGAGGATGGATGGATGGATATTTGTTACTCTTTTACGCAGAAACTACTGCACGGATTTGGATGAAATTTGGCACACAGCTGTTTTATAACCAAGAACCACACATAAAATACCTGAATTTATCCTGATATTCCCACGGGATCGAAACTTATGCGGGTGAAACTATGGGGCGCTGCTAGTATGTAATAAATTCAATAAAGCATCGACTCTGAAATTACAAATTATTTAAAACTCTCAAGGACTCCAGGAGACAGGCTCGATCTAGTGTGGAGACCACACATTAAAATATTAAAATTAAGTTTCTGTAACAATAATTGTAGAAGTAGTTTATATAATAATTATGTATTATTATTTAAGGAAATGTACAGACGCCAGCAGGTCAAGCTACCCGAAACTGTCAAACTTTCCCATTCAACCTTGAACCTTAATGATTTAGAGATAAAGTTGAAAATCTATTAAAGAAATTTGACAGATTGTAGTAGCTTGATGTGCTGGCGTCTGTACACATTCTCAGTTAATTGGTCAATACCAGATTTATTATACTGCTATTATATAGCTCAAAGTATTGTTTAAAAATAATGAATTCAACGGTTACATTAGGGAAATGAATTATGATATCATTAAAGTTTTTTTATTTATTTTTATTTATTAATAATCAACTTATATTAACAATTTACACCACACATACAAGTTATCAGTCAATATTATTAATTACACATGTCATACAATCGTAAAATTAGGTTAAATCACTTAAGTAATAAAACGTTAAAATTTGATGAAATTAAATAAAATTGGTCAAAATTAGATACAATTAGATAGTTTTAGACAAAACAAGATAAAAATAGATGATAGAATTAGGATAAACTGGTATATAATTATTAATAACAAGAAACTGTTTTATTTGATTTATTTACTCCAAGGAGTTTGTACTGGGAGTATCAATGGCCTCCAGGTTAAGTTCATGTATACTACGTATGCCTACGTATTACAGGAACCTGAATACTATTTATACATAAACTTACCTTTATTAACCCTTGAACAAGAGAGAAGAGAGAGTAAGAGTCAAGAGTATTCTGTTCTATTCTATTCTAACAAGTCAAAGATACTTTAAAATAGTTTGAAAGATTAATCGTTTCTTTGTAAGTTGGTGATCTTTCTTCAGTAATTATGAACATTTGATTAATGAAGCCTGTCTCGTTAGACCGCCGGCCGTCAAAGATATCTTAATAGTTTAAATTTTGTGGAAAATTCAAGTTTCTTTGGGTAACCGTTTTTCTTAATTAATTATAAAGCTTATTTATATAAGCTTTAAAGGAATGCTGTGTTACGAGATTTTTTATGGTATTAAATTCTAGAAAAGTATAGCCTTTTGGCCTCGTATAGGACTTTCTGTTTCATTTTTATTTTTGTTACTTTTTTTATAATTTTTTATTTTTTACTGTGTTTTGTTTTTGATCTTCCTATACTAGTCGCATTACATACTTTTTCTTTCATTCTTTCTTTCAATTTGGCTACTTATTTTCTATGCATAATTTATCCTTACCTAGCTATATTTTGTTAGCATAATCAAAATATATTGTTCCCCCGGCTGGGGCACAGGTGTCCTCTCTTCGAGAGGGAGTGGGCTATAATGTAGAACGCGGACACAGTGCGGGTTAACAGATTTCACATGTCTTCGAATTTTTAGTTCTAGGACAGGCTGGTTTCCTCACAATGTTTTCGTTCACCGTTTTGATATTAACTATTATTTGCGCAAAATCCTTTACTCTCCGAATATTCGAAAGCAGTAATATTTTGCCTCAAAGGACCAGGCTGCTAGAATTAGTGGGAGCTGCGAAGTAATCTCAGCAATTACCGGGAGATCGTTATCATAGCGCCTGCGTTACGAAGAAGTAAAAATATTAACTAGGTTTAAAAAATTGTTCTTACTCAAGAAATCTCGATGTTTTGTCAAGTTGTAAAAACCGTGCAAAGCAGGGGCGAATCGCTAGTATACTAATAATTATCTCCTCGGTTTCCTACACTTTCTATGACTTAAATCCGAATCTAGAAAATTATGTCATCGAAATTATGAACAGACGCCAGCAGGTCAAGCTACCCGAAACTATCAAATTTTCCCAATCAATCTTGAACCTTAATGCTTTAGCGATAAAGTTGAAAACTTGACAGATTATAGTAGCTTGATGTGCTGGCATCTGTACTTTAACCTAATCGGTACACATTTTCGTCACATAAAAAATTTGATTTGCCAAACCAAAAGAGGCAACCAAAAAAAAAATACCTACTAGCTTATGATTTACAAGAGATCAAAGCGGTGCTAGAATTAGTGGGAGCCGCGAAGTAATCTAACCAATTACCGCTAGATCGTTGGCATGGCGGCTTAGCAACGAAGAAATAAAAATACTTACTAAGTTTCAAGAGTTTTAGTATTAGATTAGGATTTTTTAAAGAATCTATGTTAGATTTCAGAGGGGAAATTCTCGTAATTTTAAGAACGTTCACAGTCTGATCTCAGTCTTAATCTGTCAAAAATACCTCTAAAATCCCTACATGTTTGTCAAGTTTTTGACATAGATTGTCGCTGAGATCAGATTGCGACTAGATTTTAAACGTTTTTGATTACGGGAATTGGCTTTCCGTTTATGCTAAGGTAAGTCAATATATTTGACATTAATATTTACAAGAAATACAAAAAAAAAAACCAAGCTGATGAAAGTGATTTTATTGTAATCAAATTTCTAGGTAACTTAAATTCGAACATTTCATACAGGCTTTTGACTTAGTATACAGAAAACACTTCAAAGGACCAAATACAAAGAACTGATTTCCACTTCATTTTACACTATACGAAAACAAGACTTTACTCCCAATTTTCGACGGATGAAAACATAAACCAAAAATCCTGCTTAATGCGAATATCCAAGAGTTTCATCTTGCTCACAGCTGGCTTTACGAAGAGCCACGGAGTAATCTCACCAATTACAGGCAGATCGTTAACTTGGCGTATTTCGGTGATAAAGGGACTAACGGGAAAATAGTGAATGGATTGGATTGGTGATTTTTTTATGCTGTAGTATACCTATAAACAATATTGGGGTCGGCTTCCAGTCTAACCGGATGCAGCTGAATACCAGGATGATAATTTATAATGGAGCGACTGCCTATTTGACCTCCGTAACGCAATTACTAAATAATACGATATCCCTTGGTAAGACTGGTTATCAGACTTTCGGGCTTCTGACTACCCGTAACGACTGTCAAAGACCCACGAATGACAGTAGGGACCAACGGATTAACGTGTTCAACCTTCGATCGGGCCGTGCAGCTGTTATTTTTAGCCACGAGCCACGCAAGAATTACATTTACATATTTCTTTTATTTATTCATAGTTTTATCTTCACCGCAGTATTGTATTTTAAAAGACGAAATACAAAGATGTTAGTCCAGGACAGATCAGTTTGATAGATACGCAGAGGGAGAAGTATCGTTTGCGTAATCAGTAAAAAAGAAACTAAGATGAAATCTCTTCCCTGATAACGTCTGTAACGATTTGATTAAACGCTGAAATTATTTGGTGAACGTAATATTTCGAGTTAAATTATAAGCATATTGTATAAGGATAATCATAATTAAGCTTCTACCTAAGTGATTAATGAATCAAGATTACGTAAAGAAGATTTGAAAGAAGACGGTGGTTTTATGGAAAATGGTTCCAAGAATCCGCTGGAGTAACTCAGGATTGTTTGTTGTGGCTATACTAAAGAGAGCCTACTTTCAGTAGTAAGTCACTATCGGCTGAGAATTCTGTGTGCCGACTGTCGCTGAAAACCAGCGCTGGGGCTCTGTCTTGCGTTTTGCGTGGATATGACGCATGTTTCTCCCAACCCTTTATTATTTTTTGTGTCTTATGTTCTTTTTTGCATCATGTTTATCGCAAACAAACGTATTTTCTTTCTTTTCTTTTCCTGTGATAATAATGGTGATGAATTGCATATCAGCTTTTCAGTAAAAAATTTTGAAGGTCAATAAATGATGGATGGTTTGTGTGGGGATTGATGGAAAGTTTTAGTACTTTATGCGGCTTACCCTTCCTTGCTTCCTTGGCTTGTCCTTCCTTTGGTATTGTTCGTCGAGTCATTGAGCTCCTTAGGTTCTGAGTCGAGCTTCACGATTGACAAATGCTTGCACTGACTGGACAGGTCCACTCAATGAGTGTGGTTCTTTCCTCAAAATACCATTTCTGACACTAATCATATATGGTTCTCACATGATCTGACGAAGATTATGTCAGGACTTTAAGAGAGGCTTTGATTCCTGAGGTTGCTACGCCGTTTCTCTTCAGTTGTAGTCAGATAAGAAACGTCAACTCTAACGTGTCAAAGTGATTTTTTTTTTATTATTTTACAGAATAAAGGTTCTATAATCACGTGCTGAATTCATGGTTACAGTTTGCGTGTTTATGTCCCTGTCACCCTGTATATACCCACATAAAAGAGTTGATAAGATGCCCTATTACATAACCAATATTACTGCTTTGTGCTCTCCACTTTAGAGGCAAAAATTCGCCGATTCATATAAAAATCGACATCTTCATAAAAGTATATAGAATGGTGATTGCCAAAAGGCCTGAAGTTTGTAACAAAGTAATTTTATGTAAGAGGTAGGCGTTTGCCAAAAATACGAAGGCTTTAGTAAATCTATATCCACTGGCGCCTAACATAATGTAGGAATAGAAACTGTTTTTTGAAGTTTTTTTGTGAATCTGCAATGCAGATTTAGAAAACTTGTTAGCGATGTAAAAAAATGAGAGTATGTTAAAGAACTTTGTTAACTTAAGGCGGAGTAGGCAACACACAGCGAAGAGTGGAAAGAAGTGGGAAAGAACTAAAAAAGAACGCGAGTTTAAAAGCTTTGTACAGACGCCAGCAGGTCAAGCTACCCGAAACTGTCAAATTTTCCCAATCAACCTTGAACCTTAATGCTTTAACAATAAAGTTGAAAATCTATTAAATAAATTTGACAGATTGTAGTAACTTGATGTGCTGGCGTCCGTACATAATTCAGAGGAATATGTAGTATTTTTGAAATAGTACTCCTACCATTATTCTCGACCGCGATTTTATTTATAAATGCTTCTTATCAATCGATGCTTTACTTACAAACTCAAATCACCATCGTGTAACCAGAATTACACAACATTTGTGTTTCAATGGTGGATCGTATAGTTCGCATCAAACTTTTTGGCGGCTCTGAAGTACGCTACGCGCTGCCGCAGTTTCAAATTCAACAGCAGAATTTGCAGCAAGAAATTCATATGTGAGCGGGGGTGAGGGGTGGGGACCCCTCACCCCCGCTCACATATGAATTTGTTACTGCGCAGCGGCTCGTCTTATGTTCCGAGCCGCCATAACGTTTGAATCGGACTGTACACACGGCTACACTTCAAGCTATGCATTTCCAGTTTTAGCTGACCTCGTATTGTATAGGTTTTTCGTACAATCAGAAGGCAGCTTATACTGGTTTTGTATAGCTTGATCTGTAGCCGTGCGTACACGATGCGACTTACTTCTTCTTACCGTGTCGTTGGCAAAAATAGAACGAAAAATAAACATTGGCCCCGATTCCCTTAGGCACAAACTAAACTAATTATAAGTTCAGTGCATCTTTTTCTTTCTATTTCATTAAGAAAAGGACAGAAGATAAATATTAGTTTAGTCCTGTCAAATTAGTCAGCGCCTGACGTAAATTGACGTATTTTTAATTGCCATGTTTTTAATAACATCTAAATTGTCTATGGAGCATCTTAATTTGACAGGACTAAACTAATATTTATCTTCTCTCCTTTTCTTAATGAAATAGAAAGAAAAAGATGCACTGAACTTAAATTTAGTTTAGTTAGTGAACAAGGGAATCGGCGCCATTGTTTTTTAAATTAGTTTGGGCAAAAATACAGCAACGTGGATACCATTAGATAGGGTGTGACTGTGTGCAGGTGGCGACCTACTAAATCATTATGAGGTACATAACTCGTTTGGGATATGATCCAACAGACCACCATACCTACTACCTATTAGTGCTGTGACATTCTGGCTACTCAAAAAGTAAAAGTTTAAAACGTAGTATCTGCATCCCAATTTATTTGGGGTCGGCGCCACATGTCTTCTTCTTCCATACTACTTACTCTTAGTCGTCATCTCGGTAGTCACCCCGTCACACAGTCCATCCACGTTCATACTCAACACATTCCTAACCACAACTTTCTTAAAAACAGTGTCTATGTTAAGCTATATACACTGTCCCTTTAGCTAAACTAAAGGGGGACATTATGGGGGGTGTATTTATATTGAAAAAAGAAGAAAAACAAAACTATAGTCTGGTATTTAAAAAAAACAACTCACACAAAAAAATAGGGTTTCATAGCGAAGTTAGTAGACCATTAAAATTTAAGCCAATAGGAAATTGGATTTAATCAACCATATAACTAAATACATCAAGGAAACCTCAGTATGCTTCCGATGTATCGGAAATATCCTGACGCCCTCAGGCGACACGTGTACATCAAACAAAATGGGTGCCAGATGTGTATATTGGGGTTATTACTCGATAAAATATCACGTATATGTATTTCTTATTGCTTGTGGGCCTGAATCTGTGAGCATTAGGGGTAAAAATTGGTCCTTTTTTCGTTTTTGAATGAATTGTAATTTGTTCGATTGAGTGTTGAAGGGAAACGGTGCTTGAAAGGTTTTTGATTGTGTTCAATCACATTTTAAAATCTGTTTACATCTTGTGGACTATTGTGAGACTATTTAAGCTTATGTAAATCAGTAATTAATTAAAGTAGTTGCCAGAGGCTAAGCATTGTCATATAACTAGGGTACATCACCAGTCGACAGCCAAGCAGATGAATTTCTAGACGCTATATTTTAGTTTGTGAATAGTTTCGTTTAGTTTAGTGAGTTTAGAATATAATTTTGTTATTTTTATTAACTAATTATGTATTAGTTATTATTTACGTATATTTTATTTTAATCCTGAACTAATTACCATATATATACTAAAGGTAGGTACCGTAATAGATATTAAAAGATGTCAGTATTGAAAAGTCTTTCCTACCCTCCAATAAGGGTTGATTTTAAGTTTTTTTCCGTTGACAATTGTTTTTACTCTCTGTACTGCAGCCTATCGCATTGTGTTCATAGGAAGCATAATAAGTCAGTTAGTTTTCTTAATAGACTAGCAAAATTAACATAATATTCTAGCTGGGCTAAAATATTATGTTATCGTACATTTGCACAACAACAAAATGAAAATTCCATCTTCTTTTCACACACAAAGGAGTTAACTCAATCAATCGATCTGCCTAGTCTTTTCCCAGCTATTTTGGGGTCGGCTTCCAGTCTAACCGACCTAACGTTCTTTTTGAGCCACAGAGGAGTTTCAGCAAGCACGTTAAGCCGTTGTTGAATGTAATGAATGGTCACCATCCACGACCCGACCTCGGCAAGCGTAGCTTAACCTTGGATTGACCCGTGCGACTGTTATTATTCAAAGTCAAAGTCAAATCTTTTATTTCAAATAAGCACAAAATACAAAGTAGCAATGCCTCCAGTGTCTTGGGTACATTACCAGTCGACAGCGATGCGGATGAATTTTTCGACGCTATATTTTAGTTTGTAAATAGTTCTAGTTAAGTTAGGATATAATTTTGTTATTTTAGTAATATATTTTAAATTAATAACTAATACATATTTAACTTCTTATAAATAAATAATAAGCATGAAATAGGCACATAAAAGGCACTTTTGAACATCAAAATTTACAAAAAACATAATTGATTCTAGTCGCCCCTCCCTTCCAAAAGGTAATTTTGTATTTAGACACAAGCCCCTCGCACACAAAAAGTTAGCAACAGTTAGATACCTCATAATGTTTCAAATACGTAGTATAAAAGTTAGAAGGTAAAATAAATCAGCTCGTTTTTCTCCAAGCCCGGTCGTTTAAGTGCTGTGAGAAAGGTAAGTTTTCTTTTACTTTATTGTGTGTTTGCTTTTAAGTCAAGTAATGTGGTTGTATTTGCTGAACTTTTTTTATTTCCTGTAAGAATAGTTCTTAGCGGTAACTCCTAAGTCATTCTTGTTGCTTTTTGTATTCCTTTGAATGAAAGCTGCGTCGTTATTTATTGTTAAAGCCGAACATCGTGAGGAAATCGGCTTGTCTTAGAACCAAAAATTCGAAGACATGTGACATTTACCAACCCGCACTGGGTCCGCGTTGTAGATTACAGTCTAGTCCCTCTCGAAGAAAAGAGGTCTGTGTCCCAGGAGTGGGAACATTATAGGCTGATTATGTAAAGCCACAAAAATTTCATGTTTCTTTGTTTTGTAATGTTCATTAATTTCTATACGATTGTATAGAATCAAGTTCTTCTGACTGCTGAAGAGTTTATTACGCCAAATCTGCTGCCCAACTAAAGCACCAAGAAGTAGTGAAGGGTAGGCGTTTTATGTAATTCTGTCGTTCAAAATTACAATACATACCATCTCAGGTTAATTGGGAACATTTAAAAAATCAATACTAGTTAAAAAAAACTATTATTTATTACTTAAGTTATGGACATGTAGGCTCTGTGAAGACCTAAAAGCGCCCTTAAAACCAAAGGGATAATTCTCACCAAATTAATTAAAACTAGTTGGACAGCAATCCGAAATTTAACTGAAGGCGAGTTCTGCAGTCTCTTCTCAGCATCCCGGTGTTAATCTCTCTTAATATTTAGTTAAGATTAATTTAAAACTCGACTTAAAGGAACTGGAAGTGGCCTGAAATAATGAATTTGGGTCCCGATTTCGAAATCCTGTAAGGTATTTTGCCGGATACAATGACATAATTATGTATAAGCTTCGTCTAATTTAGGTATGTAAAGGGCAATTAGCAAAGACTAAGACATCTGATCGCGACGATAGGTCGTGGTGGAGCAAAATGAAATTATAGTGGACTGTATAACAAGTATAATGATGTAAAAAGATATTAAATTACAACGGTCGGTTGAACATACAAGATTTTAAGAGAGAAATTAAGACGCGCTGGCGCAGCCGTGTATCATGGAGAACCACAGCTGACTGACTCGGCGGTGCGGCGCGGGGGTTCACGCTCGGCCGTTGGCCAGCTGATTTCCCGCTGTCCCCGCACCCCTCGTTCACTGCCGCCAGCGCACGGCGATGTTGAGTGAAGCGCGAGCGGTCTCAACAACATCATAGGTATTATCATATAAATACATAGGTATAAAATAATTAATAGGATATAAAATAATTTTAACTAAATAACATAGAAAATTAATAAAGCGCTCTGCCTCTCTCTACTTATTTAAAAAATTGCTGTGCGCGACAGCGTCTATAATTGTTTCTATTATTTTTCTTTTATTTACCACCTGTAATTGTACATTATGGATTGCAATAATTGATTTGAGATTTGAGACCAATATCGTAGATTTCAATATTTAATTATTTTGTATTCTAATATTTAAAAATATAATTTATATGTTTACATTGAAATGAAGGAAATAATGAAAAAAATATTCTAACATAACATTCTAACCTAGTTTGGGGGTCGCCGTCTATTCCAATAACTTCATAATTTTGTCCGTCCCACTAAATAAAACAACAACTATGTCTTGCACAGAATAATATCTATAACAATGGCTATTGTGTAGATATTAGAAGTCTAACCCAAATCATCCAAAAGAACGTACCTAATTTTCACTATTTCCCAGAATTTTGCCGAAGCTTTCTATTCTTGTACAAATTGTGATTAATAAATAATTTTGAATTTGAATTGTTTGAACAGTACAAAGAATAGTAACAGGATAAACAAAAAACTAAAATATTTCGGTATAGAAGCTGTGATCTGCCCAGTAACTGGGTTGTGGAGGTCAGATAGGCAGTCGCTCCATGTAAAATACAGGGGGTCTACTCCGAAGTGGTATCGGCCGAATGTTCGGCCGTTTCCTGCTACGAAGTTACTATTTGGTTCGGTCGGTCCCGATCCTACACTCCTACACTCTTTCGAATATTGACTATGGTCCCGACCCAACTGAGCCGATCCAAACTATTTCGCATTTTTCAATAATATTCGGTTCGGCCATGTGTCGGTCCGATCCGATCATTCTTTCTTTCTTTCGTAGTAGACCCCCTGGTATTCAGCTGCATCCGGTTAGACTGGAAGCCGACCCCAACATAGTTGGGAAAAGGCTAGGTAGATGATGATCCCCAGGGATGTGCCTTACAGGCGTTGCGCAGGGGTGGTTCCGGAATTGGTCTTTTAAGAGGAACCGGGACCATCCCTATGTGCGGATGGTGATCACCGGGGTGGTTTTAGTGAGGTAAAAATCCCACACTCCCCGACCTCACTTCCCGGAGGTCGGGTGCCTTTTGAATGTTTCCCCCCGAAAACAAAAAAAAAAAAAAAGGTAGATGATGATGATAGAAGCTCTGATCGGAATTCCAAATAGCCTAATATCGAAAGACAAAATAACTTTTATTAAGTTTGATCCGCTTATACTTAATTTAAATAAAGAAAAAATCAGACCGATAGTTTTTTTTTTTTTTTTAAATAACACCACAATTATTCACCACAATTCACACCTACTGTAGTATCATAATTTTATTCTAGGTACAGACGCCAGCAGGTCAAGGTACCCGAAACTGTCAAATTTTCCCAATCCACCTTGAACCTTAATGGTTTAGCAATTAAGTTGAAAATCGATTAAAGAAATTTGACAGATTGTAGTAGCTTGATGTGCTGGCGTCTGTACATCGTCTTCACATATAATTATAATTCAAAATCATTTCAGCCGAAAGACGTCCACTGCTGGACTAGGCCTCCCCCAAGGACCTCCACTTCGACCGGGCTTGTGCTTCTCGCATCCAACGGGTTTCTGCGGCCTTCACAAGGTTATCGGTCCACCTCGTGGGATAATTATAATTAATGTACAGACGCCAGCACATCAAGCTACTACAATCTGTCAAATTTGTTCAATAGATTTTCAACTTTATAGTTAAAGCATTAAGGTTCAAGGTTGATTGGGAAAATTTGACAGTTTCGGGTAGCTTGACCTGCTGGCGTCTGTACTTATAGAAAATATTGTAAACCATTTTAAAAGAAACTACCCTTTGGAAAGGGCGCCTAGAATCAATTACATTTTTTCGTCGTTCGTACCAATGACTAACCTTAAATAAATAATTTGACTTTGACTTGACATTACTTTCTTGCCCACAATAGCTGTAACTACCCAGAAAACATTAAAACAAAACCGTCTAGTAATTCGAGCCACTTAATAACCGCCCTATTCTATCTCTAGGCAGACTAAAATTAAGCAACTCATTAAATATAATCCCAAAATGTATACGCCTAAGATAATAGATAGAAATAATTAGGGTAATGAATTAACTACTGCTTACAGATAAGGCTATGAATCTTTGATAACATCGTTAAGCTTAAAGCTTACTTAGTAATATTTACAACTAGCTTCGGCAACTTTGTCTGCGTGAAATTTGTTGTTCTCCACCCCGTCGCATCGCATCGCCTACCCGCGCTATTACTGTGTTCTTTCTGACTTTCTTTTGTTTTTGCTCGGCTCCTCAGTGTCCTAGCGTGATGTTAAGCAGCCTATATATAGCCTTCCTGAAGAATTGGGCTAACAAATGCAAAAAGATTTTTTCAAGCAGTGCCTTTGTAATCAAAATACAATTATGGCGTATCTTTATGTATTTTACTGTGTGTACCCACATCAAATGCAAATAAATAAAATTTCAAGCTGTTATTTTGAAATTACAAACAGACACTTCCTGTTTGTAATGTCAAAATAAAAGCTTTTTACACTTTTGGCACTTATTTAAAAGTAATGTTTATTTGTTCCGGCTAATCTCCGAAACCGCTGGACCGATTTAGACGGGACTTTCACTAGCAGATAGCTGATATTATGGAGTAACATATACTCCGACATACACGCGGGCGAAGCCGCAGGCAGAGGCTAGTATATAAATAAATAAGATCTTCATTAATTTCAATATGAATATATGATTAGGAATTGTTGTTGTTGTATCAGAATATTCAACACGCTGTTAAAACCGATTGTAATTGCAGTAGGCAAATAAGCTCCCTTACCTCTTTATCCCCCTTTTACTCACTCAATACACTCAACAAAAATCAACCTAGACATTCTACCCGGAAAACCACAAAACGCCATTCGGACACCACTACGATTCAGATTTATTTTCGCAATGTTGACATACCTGTCGCAGTTTTGAATTGTCATACCGACACTGAACGACAAAGAGCCAGTCACAACATGTCCACAATTCTACCTCAAAGGTAGCTAAGTCCAGGCGAGGTCTATTTGTTAGGCCCCCGTCACATAGCCGTCCCAATTTATGGGACAAACTGAGTCCAGTTGAAATCACAAAGGTGTGTGTATGGCATTCTGCCAGCAGACCTTTATACATCTCACCATGACTGTTGAATTTATGTCTCCCTGGTATTTCTACACCTGTGAATTTAACTATAATTTAGTCTGTATGTAATCTACTCTAGTATGTTAAAGAGGTGAGCGGGTCTGTCTGCCTGTTTGTCATACGTTTTCACGAAAAAGTTACTACATTGTCTTTGTTTTAGACGAGCATTCTTTTGACCACTATCTTTTCTGATATTTAAGCGATGTTTTGTGATTGCGGAGCAATGGAGACCCAGTGGTAACGGGCCCGACTTACGAGTTGTAGGTCGTGGGTTCGTACGGGTAGGCACTTTACTTTGAGTAAATTATTTAATCACCACTGCTCTCAAAACGGTGAAGGAAAACACCGTGAGGATACCGGCATGTCCTAGAACCAAAAAATCGAAGCAATGTGACATCTACCAACCCACACTGGGCCCGCGTGGAGGATTATAGCCCACTCCTTTTCGAAGAAAGGATGCCTGTGTCCCAGCAGTGGGAACATTAAAGGCTAGTTATGTTATGTAAGCGATGTTCATAAGCAAAAGTATCAAAAATTCACCACATAAAGTAAACATTATCTATCTAGCCTTTTCCCAACTATGTTGGGGTCGGCTTCCAGTCTAATCAGATGCAGCTGATTACCAGTATTTTACATGGAGCGACTGCCTATCTGAACTTTGACGACTTTCAAAGATTAATGAATGACAGCCGGGACCAACCGCTTAACGTGATTTCCGAGGCACGAAGGGGTCACTACATAAAGTAATGTTTTTAAATGCTTATTATATAATAAAACTATAGTGAAATAGTTTAGTTACCTTGTAAGCCACTCAAAAAGAGTGACAGGGTCGATTTTAATCAGGATCCATTTCCTTAGAAGCTTGTGTTATTCAAAGTCCTTATAAAACTACACTGAGCTTTGACTTATTTAATCTCCTAGAAAATATACTGTGTATTTTTTTCCTTTTAAACGAAGATATTTGGCCTTAGGACATTTCTTTCAAGGCTCAATATTTAAGCCTGTTGGTCCGCGTCGTGTGTGGTTGGATTTGTGTAGCATAAATGTTTAGAAAATATAGGCAAAGAAGATCCCTGTAACTTTTTTTTTTAACTATTTGTTCTTTTTTCTTGTATCTTTACAACTTCTTACATAAGTACTAGCGACCAGCCCCTGCTTCGGGTGCAATGGCGACATGTTAAAAAATCAAGATTTTCGAGCTAAACCGAAGTTAAATGTCAGTGTTTTATACATATAAACGTTCTGGAATAAATTTTCTAAATGATGGCGAAAACCGCAAATTCCATGAAGATCTAAGCGGTCGTACAGACAGACACAAAAAGCGACTTTCATTTATAAAATGTATAATTATAGAAGATAATTATTTGTAAAAAGGTGTAAGAAAGGAAATTAGATTCGAATGTAATTTTAACGACGCAACAAAAATCTGAAGGACCGATGGCCACTGAAGCAGACGAGTCTGGAGTGGAGACCGCGTATTGGCAAGCGTAGTGCGGGACGCCCTCCAGCTAGATGGAAGGACGACCTAAAGAAGGTGGCTGGGGTAGACTGGATGCGGAAGGCGGACGACAGGGTGTTGTGCCGCAGTCTGGGAGAGGCATATCTCCAGCAGAGGACTGCGACAGGCTGAGTTGATTGATTGATTGAACAAAAATGTATTAGTCCTCCTTTTCTTTAAAACAGAAGAATAAACGGAAACAAAAGCGCATCTCGACTTATCTAGAAGCACAAATTCTTTGTGTTCCATTTATTCGATGAGATTTATTGAAGCCGGTTTGTGTATCATTCATACTGTTCCTATATTTACCCGAACTTTGCCATCTGAACATAAGTCCTCAGTTTATAAGTTTTCTATGAGAGGCACTGGGTTTTAATCCTTAGTTATTGCCATAGAGCACGGAATGCCCGCGCTCGGCAGGGACTAGGGACTACAGTACTAATAAAATTCGAGGCGTCGATAGTTGTTGAGCGCACAACACTGTCGCGGACTGCTTTCAAAGCCGTCCCTTTCTATACAGGGTGGCAGCGACATCGCCGTGCAAACGGTAACCATGAATTCAGCACAGATTCTAGCTAGACCCTTTGTAGCGAAGAGATAAAAAAAAACCTGCTGTATCATAGAAAAGTGGTGAAAACCTACGAAGTCACAATGTATGACACAGCAATTTTTTTTTAATAACCTTCAAAAAGTCTCCGTTCAATAGGTACCTGAAAATGGACGGCACCGCCGAGGTTGGCCCTGAAAGAGATGGCGAGATTACCTGGACAACCTGGATTACCTGGATTACTGCGAGGGCTGGTTCGAGGTGGCACGGGAAAAGAGTTCCTGCATAGTTTAAGAATTAAAAAAAATACCGACGAAAAATTTCAACGCAGGGGCGCGGGGTGGTCAGAATCATATACTGAGTAATAGGTCTATCGATGTTCCTGTCACCCTGTATGTCATTAGTGTCGTAGTGAAAGAAAAGAAATAAATAAAAAATATTTATTGCGACTCGTACAGGAAGATCACAAATACAAGTAAATGAGACGAATACGAGTAGTGCGAGTAAACGGTGACACCATAATATACATTTCTAAAAGAAAATAGATTTATTTGCGGCAAACATGACTTATAAAAAAGAACACAAAGACAAAAAAAAAAAAATTGGGGTAAACATGCGTCACATCCACGCAAAACGGCCATCGCTCAGCATAATGCTAAGACCCTATACGAGACATCCCCAGCACTGGTTTTCAGTGACAGCCGGCGTTGACGTAATAACGTCAACAATTTCTATGGATGACACGCTTGGTTTGTATGGGAAGTGTTGGAAAGGCCACCTCTAGCTGCGGCCGCCAACACGCTTCCGTGCTCTGTGGTTATTTTACTTCCTTCTTTACTATGTCTTAAGGTTCTCGCTAAGTTTTGCTGTTTAAAGACAAAGTTGCTTCTACTTAAAGTCGTGAGGACATTATATCATCTTAGTATTGTGAATAATGTATGATAAATGTATGAACAAAGCATGCATTTTATATTTTTTTGTTGAGAAAACAATCTATAACATTGAATGTAGCCTTCATTACTTTGAATGTCTTTGTGTGTATTTAATTGGTTTGCCTAAATAATTAACTAAATAAATAAAAAAAATTATATTTTAAGACCACGTCTTAATTTTAGGAGAGGCTATTTCAATATCTATTTTAAGACCTCGTCTCAAGGCAAGGCATTCATTATTAGGTCAGGCAAATTTTGCCTCGTTCAACGCACATTATCGCCTTAATATTCCAATAATATTCACCCCCAACATTCAACTATTCCATTTAATGTAACAGTGACATCCCTTTCAACACAATAGTCGGAATGAATAGCATTGTGGAAGGCTTAATTCAAGCCCACAATGGACCGTCCTAACTAATAAGAGAGGCCTCGTTATTCTACGGTAGAGGGGTTATGATTTTAAACGAACTTAATCTGTAAAGGCTTACATCACATGATCAGTTTTAATGTCAGTTTTGCCTGGCCTCTTAATCCGTACCGCGACGATTGACGTCGACCAGTCCATATTAAGCACCTCAAAATATGTAACTTCATTTAAATATCACATTGTCAACAAGCAACCGCAAGCTAGTTCTTTGCACTTTAGGGCTTACAGCATACGGTGGCTAGAGCGACCGCTAACAAGTTGAAGCATATCCGTTCAAACTGATGAGACTGTTTCATTCAGGTAAGTACATATGTGTAAGTTTATGGCCAGTACTGACACAAGTTATCTTGATCAGTTTGGCCTTAAACATAACAGCCTTACCATTTCATGCACATACGTACATGAATCCAGTCAAGCCAAACTGACAGTTCGCCTGTCAGTTTGCCTCTCCGTGTGAAACAAGCGTTAGGGCTTGGTTAAAAATTAATGGAGGGGTGAGCAGGTATTTGTTTGTTTGTTTAAGGGATGAATTCTAATTGGATGTGAAGTGTGGCGCACGTAATGTTAAGAATATGCTTCTGTTGATAATTTCAGATAGCGTGAGTAAAATAGGCATTGTCAGTATTACCTAATCGGTATTTATGTCTGAGTTCGGGGAATATATGGTTGTTTTGAAATCACTTGGAGTGGATGTTTTGATTACAATGATTTTGTCCGTATTGCGAATTTGTGTTTACTTTGTAGATGTTAGGGTTGCAACTTTAATTAGGAATTTCTTTCAACTTAGAAGAAGAAAAATAAAGAAAATACGTTTATTTGCGGTAAACACGACGCAGAAATAAAACACAAAACAGAACAAGTTGGAGGAAAATATGTGTACGAGCCAATAATGCTCACACAGCAAAATAAATTTTGCATAATGAACTCAATAATTTTAATTAGTCGTAACTACCTCCGCTCGTACAATATGCGTTACATCCATGCAAAACGGCTAAATCTTACAAAGATGAAACTACTAATTTCACATTTTTTAGTAGGTAACCCAAAGAATTGCAAAACTTAACACGGATTTCATCCTACAACGCGCCACGCGACAGGGCGCGGGGAAAGGAGCCAAATACTCCCCGCGGAAACGCGTTATTATTGAATTTGAATGTAGAAATCTCGTGCGGGGGCGCGTGTCCTGCGCACCGGAGCTTGCCACGTGGTGTAAGTGTGAGATCCACCTAAGTGGCACATTGCTCGCTGAAAGGTTCTGGAGTGGCGACCGCGTACCGGAAGACGTAGCGCGGGAAAGCCTCCCACAAGGTGGACCTTGTGAAGACCGCAAAAATCCGCTGGATGCGAGAAGCACATAGAACCAGTCGAAGTGGTGATGCGTGGGGGGAGGCTTATGGAAGTGGACGCCTTTTAGCTGGAATGAATGAACGGTGACAACGATATATTGATTAATAATAATAAAAAAATAAATCAATAGAGTGTGTGTGCCACATTCCAGTAAGATAAAGGTAACGACCAGCTCCATATATGCCGAGGTGGCTTACGGGCTTTAGTCGGGACAAAGAAAACACCAGTAAGTCAATTGGGAGAAAATTGGGTGAGAAAACGATAACAATTGAATTCTGTTCTGCTGTGAAAGCGAATGTGTATGAATTGTGCAGACAGGACTTATGCTGCCAATTCTTTTGAACCTGTTACCTTTACTGGCACTGGCTGTCACAGTAAATATCGTGTTGATAGATAAATATGAAAGGAAAAAAAAAATTCTGCACTCAAACAACTTACACGCACATTACAAAAAAAACTGGCAAATGTAAGTCGGACTCGAAAAGTTCCGTATCCTAAGGGTGCCAACGAGACCCTATTACTAGGCCTCCGTTGTCCGTTCGTCTGTTTGTCAGCGGGCTGAATCTCATGAACCGTTATAGGTAGACAGTTGAAATGTTTACAGCAGCCTAATTGCGTAACACATTTTCGGCAAATGATTGAGATTAATTGGTTTCGTTTCGATCGCTTTTTGTTTCATTTTACGATTTTCGCTGCTGTTGGTTTGAAACGCTAAAGAGTGAACGATATGTGCTTAAGAAAATCGTAAAATGAAACAAAAAGCGATCGAAACGAAACCAATTAATCTCAACCATTTGCTGAAAATGGTTACGCAATTAGGCTGCAGAGTGTAAATCTCTAGTACCGCAATAACAATAAGAAAAATGAAATTAGATATAAAGTATTTAATTTCCGAACAAGAAACGTGTTTTTTTCTACGTTTTTTGCCTTGTGGTCATTAAATTGCACCTTCTGTCTGTTTTTCAACATGGTCAACGATTGCCCTTAGAGGAAACTGCGTGTTAACTTTTTATGTGTTATAGAGGAAATGTGACCCTCTCGCTAACAATATTACACGCCATGTCTCATGGTTATACCGGTTATTGTGTGTGACCAAAATCGCTCATGTTAGTCGTAGTTTTATCCATCAGTGTCAGAAAAAAACCAATATGATTTAGGAATAATCATCATCTGCCTAGCCTTTTCCCAACTATGACAAAGTCGGCTTCCAGTCTAACCGGATGCAGCTGAGTACCAGTATTTTACACGGAGCGACTGCCCATCTAACCTCCACAACCCAGTTACTGGGTAATACGAAACCCCTTGGTAAGACTAGTTGTCAGACTTTCGGGTTTCTAATGACCCGTAATGACTGTCAAAGATCCACTAATGAAAGCCGGGACCAACGGCTTAACATGCTTTCCGAGGCACGGGGGGGGGGGGGCTGTAATAACAAATGTTATCAATTCATGAATACCTATTCGCTTTGAGTATTAGTAGTACTTTTTCATTCCAAAAAATATTATTTTTCTATGAACAAAACTTGCCACTTCATTGAACGAATCCCATCTCTATCAAACTACAGAGCCTTGGATAACACAACTATATTTTCAATTTACAAAACAGCTAAATACCACTCTCACAAAATGGACGCTTCGTTACTTCCGTCAAACAACATCCATTGCAACTGAATTAATTTCATAAAATGTATTTTATTTTCAAACTGCACAACGGCCGGAAATCGGCCATGTTTTTTTCAAATGAATATTTTTTTTTTATAAAGTTATGATTGCATGCTGGAATAAGTATAAACATTATTTTATTTGGATACACTATAACACAATCAAAAATTGAGTTATAGAGTATTCAAATAAAATAATGCTTTTCCTTCCAAACGGGACGAAATATTTTACGTAAATAAGTTAAGTTTACTTATTTTCTTAAGTTATTATTTAAAACGGCACAACACCGATTACATTAATTAACATAGAGACAATAATATAATTATAATAAAAAAAACTAAAATGGAACAGTGGATTCCCTTGCATACTTTCTTTCACAGAACATCAGAGATAAGTTAACCGACGCGTCCGTCTTTTACTAGAAAAGAAGTAGCAACGTCCTGTCTGCTAACAATTAATTGCGACAGTGAATCTTCAAAATCAGTTTGAATGACTATGAAAAGGGGAAAAGTGCTCTAGACTTACAGGGTGGCAGAGACATCAACGTGCAAGCTGAAAACATGAATCATCACATGATTGTAGATCCCTAGGTTTTTGTAAGATATCAAAAAAAAATCTGCTCATAAAACCATAAAATCATAGAAAAGTGTGTTGCGACCTTAGCGACGCGATTGCTGAATTGCATTTTTGATTATTATGGTAAAGGAACTCGAGCGCTACGCTCGCCAGTCGCTTACATACCATCGCCCTGCCACGTCCACATTTACTATGCAATAATAATAATGCTATTTCATAAGCAATCAGAGTTATGTTGAACCTTTATTAAATATATTAACAATTTCAGTATAACACTAAATTCGCGTATCATTTATCTGGACCTTAATAATAACACGCACAACAAGTGGTGACCCCGACGTGATGATAAACCAATACCTAAACGGTTAAAATGTATGGAACAGCAATCTTCTTTTTATATCAGTTACAAAATTTTAACTCCTTTTCAGAATCATGTACTGAATCCATGCTCCATCCAGCTTGCGCGTCGATATCCCTGCCACCCTGCACCCTGTATACTCGACTTACGAAAGTAGTATGTAGCGTTCTCCAGAACCACAAGATACAAGCGATGCTTAGTTTGTGGCTCACCGAATCCGTCACATTGTATTTTTACTTTTTTGAAGAATAAAATTTATTATTATGTTTTAATATATCTCGGGACCATGGGGTCCCGGTCCTTTGGAAGGCGTACGAGGGGCCGAAGCCAACTCGCAGAGGCCCTTTACACAATTTTAAATGATGAGGAGGCACCTACCGACGATTATCCCTGTATGCACCATGCAAGTGCACCCAAGGACAACCCCCGGTTGGTGCAGGACTATTGCAGAACATGGAAACAAAATATACCGGGCTATGGGTTTGGGTGGCTATAGTGGATAGGTTACCTTGAACTATGGAAGGTCTATGTCCTCTGCCTAACCAATGAAATATAATATTCACAGATGAAATGGCAGAGGGTGACTTGCACACTCAATAATGGGCCCCCGAAACCGGTCGCTAGCACACAGGTGTCGTAGCAACAAGGGGGCAACATGCACTGAGGTGCTTGTGAGGAGTGGAGAGGTATTCCACGGCTATCAGGACAATCCCGGAAGTACGGTCAAGATCCCTACCAGCATCTTACTGGAATACTTCCTTCCTCCGAGCACGTTTGCTCTTGCGAATCTCCACTCAAGCCAGCCAATAAAGGCAAGAATGAGGTAGGAGCTCTGTTCCTCATCAGTGTTCACTCCAGCCGGCCAATAAAGGTAAGCCAGAGGTGAGGAACAAGACTTCTCCCGGAAGATAGGGTCCGTGGGGTCGCTACTGCCCAACAGCTCGCCACATGCTGCCCTGCGGGTTCCTGTATCTCTCTTGGTCTGGCTCCTCACCCTAGACCTGATCCGGCAAAGTAAACCCTTCCGTCACAGACCTAGAGTTTAGAGCGCGCAAGCCCCACCACGACGTCAACGTAGAGATACGGCGATGAGGTTATTATTATTATAAATGCAAAATTGTGCACGCAAGAAGTGTGAACCGTTATATTATCAGAAGTAAGCAATATGCATTTGGATGCTAAGCTTCAGTAGGGTCCACATATAGATAAATAATATAAATTACATGTATAGATAAATTTGACTGCATGATTGACTGGTGCGCTGCGTGTCGCGGGTTCGATTCCCGCACGGAACAAATATTTGTATGACCTGCAAGTAGTTGTTCCGGGTTCGGCTGTTTGTATGTGAGTTTAAATGTTTGTAAACGCACCAAGGATATAGGAGAAATTAGTGTGGAGCAACGTTTAGAAAAAAAAAAAATTGTCATAAAAGCTAAGTTCCGCAGCATACGCTGTTAGAAAAATTCAGCGGGAAGTAATTCAGACGAGTAACAATGACTTAAAAAATTAACTATGTTAGTAAACTTTTACGAACTAAAACAACTAACAATGACATGATCTCGCACACAATGGCACGTGGCTCCGTACCCAGTGCCATATAAAGGAACTGTCCACTTTGTCTAATAATGTTTTCAGGATGCTGTTGGAGCTTCCGCACAACCTACCCATTATTGACGCCGTTCTCTTCCTCATAATGCCATGAAAATCATCAACACGGACTTCCGCGAACATCTGCGAAGCGCTGCAGAAATGCGGAAGCCCCATCAACATCCTCATCGTCTGCCTAGCCTTTTCCCAATTATATTGGGGTCGGTTTCCAGTCTAACTGGATGCAGCTGAGTACCAGTATTTTACATGGAGCGACTGGCTATCTGATCTCTACAACCCAATTACTGGGTAATACAAAACCCCTTGGTAAGACTGGTTGTCAGACTTTCGGGCTTCTGACGACCCTAACGACTGTCAAAAATCTACAAATGTAAGCCGGCACCAACGGCTTAACGTAGTTTTCGAGGCACGGAGGGGTCTTGGTATGTAAATATGGTCACCCATCCACGGACCAACCGCGGCAAGCGTAGCTTAACCTGTGTTAAGTCGATTTGCTTCAACAATTGGTTATTTAAACATTAAACAAACGACTCGACAAACCTATGGCAATTCAACAAAACCAACACGAGCTCAACGCAAAAATTCAGTCATTAAATTCCGAATTAAAAGTACTTAGTGTTGTTCGGAACTAAACGTCACGTAGCAAAAGTTATGGCATTCCGGTACTGTCTGCTCGCCAAGCGGAAATATTTTCCGTTTCAATTCCACCGAACATTGTTTATATTCCATTGTTTTGTTTTACCACAGTTCTTGATTGTTTAAACAAACTTCTGTATTTTATTTTCGTGAAGTAACATTTTTTATAAATTATTATTCTTGCTTTTGGAATGCCACATTCTAAGCACGATTTTAATAAAGTTTTGTAGGTAGCTTGAACTGTATTTGAATGTCTTAGATTTCCTTTGATTTTGGTTCAAAGGAAGTATGTTGTTCATTTGCTTCCGTCTGCTATCAAGCTAGTACGAGTTTGGAACTATGACTCGATTGTATTCAAGAATCTTTTGACTAAAGCCAGTCCACATTGATCAAGCGTGGTAATCAATGCGCATGCCTTCTCTTTATGAGAAGAGGCCTTTGCTCGGTCTTCTTCGTTTCGTATCGATGGTACTCGTACTCGTAGTTTTTTTTTATTTTTTTATATAATTTGTGCCCAGTAGGTGGCCACTTTGATCTGCTCTGTCGTGAGACAATAATTGCACTTGTTTATTGAATTAATTGAATAATACAATCATAATCAGCCTATAACGTGCCCTCCTGTCTGTGAGCGGGAGTGGGTAATAATCCACCAATCCAGTGCGGGTTGGTACAATTTAATAATATCATTATATAATTTAATATATATTTTTTTAATACATAATTATTAAAAAAAAAATACTTGACACACACAATAAAAATCTGGCTCCTTCTTATTTTTTCACATCCATTACGCTAGGGTCTACGTAATATTTACCGTCACTGAAGCGGAGTAAAGATTTTATGCAAAATGTCTCAAGTCATTTTAAAATTAATATATTTTATTTTAATTAATTAGGTACGTAAAAAAAACTTTGACAAAAAAAATCTTTGCTATGGCCTCGTTACCACCTATAGATGTTTCTCTTAAAATATTTCGTGTATGAATAGATACACCTTATATAATTTATGCCTGCACCGATAGTTATGACAATACTGGATTATAGTTACCGCCGGATATTTAGATAACGACCTCTAATAAAATACACCTGTCAATCAAACCTACACCTGTATAATACCCAAAATACACACAATAGTGAATATTTGTGCTCGGTCCGCACAAATATTCACTTGGAGCCAATATTTGTCGTGCACACTACATCCAAGGCACTGGTACACCTCCGGGGTCGCCAATCTGTTACGACTTAATTTATCGCTTACGCTTACGCATGCCTCGGGTTCATCTTGGGTCTGGTTAATATCAAGGATAACGCTTGTGAAGATTCCACTGGGTTAAAAGATAAAGGAAAAATGTAGGAATTCTGCTTCGTTGATCAAGTGGTCGGAAGCGCTAAAGTTGAGAATGAGGAGGAACCCAGGAGGGTTCGATATCCAGGCCAGGCAAAGTGTTTATTTGTATATACTTTATTGTAAAACAGAAAATACATAGCAATAAAAATATTTTTTTATTACAATACATCCAATGAGCGGCCTGGCCTTATCGCTTTCTGTGATCTCTTCCAGGCAACCTTGGAATGGACAGTAATTGCGTGGATATAAAAAATGGTGTTGTCAATGGTGTAAAATAATAATTATACTATAATAGATACATATGTAGTTGTTGCCCGAAAGTCTGACAACCAGTCTTACCAAGGGGTATCGTATTACCCAGTAACTGGGTGGTGGAGGTCAGATAGGCAGTCGCTCCATGTAAAATACTGGAATTCAGCTGCATACGGTTGGACTGGAAGCCGACCCCAACATAGTTGGGAAAAGGCTAGGCAGATGATGGTGATGCAGTTGGTGGATTTTTTCATCTGGAATTTCTCAGTAGCCCCGAGTCTGGATTTGTGCCTGGTTAATGGCAACCAGCTCATGCCTACTGCATAGGACTTAAACCTAGGTAGCAAAATACGATGCATTACACTTCTGCCTGAGCCATCGGGGAATACAGGCATGATGTTAAGTAATTATACTGCTGCTGAAACGGACAAAGGTTAGATTATTGACATACTAATAAGGTCAGAAAAGGTAAGAGGAAAATGGAAGTGGTTGTGGAAGTGAGGTGGGGAAGACACTTGCCCAGCAGTGGGACAGTTATAGTTGAGAGAGAAAAAACAAGCTGCTTTAGTTTTGTATTCGGTCACGGTGGCCAATGTCAATGGAGAGTAGCCATGTACGCAAGAGATAGTTTAACGAACAAGTATGTGCGTAAATAACAGGTGCACTCTCTAATCCTTTACTCTCATAGTACGATGGACCGGAATTCCGACACGATCGGGGAGAGATCAGGCGCAGGACCAACAGCTTTACGTGCTTTCTGAGACACGGGAGTATTAAACCGCCAACTTCCAAACTCCGGACTGTTACTAAGAAATTCTTTGTGAAAAACCCAATAATACTTTGTCCGACCCGGGAATCGAATCCAGGACCCCACGCTCAGCAGTCGCGCTTGCAACCACGAGTCCAACGGGGCAGTTAGTTTTGTGTATTATATTGTAACAAAAAAATTCGTGAAGAAGATGGATGAAAAAATATTGCATGCAGCGGAGGTGAGGATGTTGAGATGGACGTTTGGAGTGACGGAACGGGGGTAAAACAAAAAATTAGTGTACCTATAAAAGGAAGTTTGAAAGTGGCGTCAGTGGCAAAAAGTTGAAAGGAAATCATTTCGCTTGGTATGGGCATGTGATGGGGAGGAATGATATGCATGTAACTAAAAGAGACATCAATATAAAAGTTGCTGGATGGTGAGGGAGAGGAAGGTCAACGAAAAGATGAATGGATTGTGTGAGGAAAGATACCGTGTGAGTATCGTGGACTGCCAAACGCATCAATGCATCGATCTGAACCCAGCTTCGAATAAAAACCCACTTGTCGACCATATCTCAACAATGCATTCTCTCGTAATTCGGCCACATAGTACGCAGAGGCGATGAAAGTTTGAAAAAACTGATGGTGGTTAGGAACACCGAAAGCAAGCGATCGCACGGTCGTTCACCAACACGATGGACCGATCAGGTGAAGGAATCATCGTCCTCTAAATTCTACACGGTAGTAAGGGATGCGCTGGACAGGAACCGGTGGAGGCGATCATCCGCTCCAGATGCAATTCCGAAGCCGACCACGATCCGCAGACATGAGAGACCGACTACAGAGAGAGAGTGTGGAAAGGATGAATGAATGAATGAATGATATAGACGTTTGGCAGGAAGAATGGAAGAAGAAAACATGTTGCGCCGACCCCAAGTAACATGATACAAGGGTAGGAAGATGATGATGCTTAAATCAATCAATCAATTCAGCCTATCGCAGTCCACTGCTGGACATAGGCCTCTCCCAGACTGCGCCACAACACCCTATCCTCGACCTTCCGCATTAAATCTACCCCAGCCACCTTATTTAGGTCGTCCGTCGATCTAGCTGGGAGGCGTCCCACACTACGCTTGCCGATACGCGGTCTCCACTCTAGGACTCGTCTGCTCCAGCGGCCATCGGTCCTTCGACAGACATGGCCAGCCCACTGCCACTTCAGTTGGCTTACTCTGCAAACTATGTCGGTAATTCTGGTTCTTTTCCGGATAATTTCATTTATGATTTTATCCTTTAAGGCGTGAGATGATGATTATGACAATCAAATCAAAAGTTCAATTACTGTTTAAAATGAATCACCTTTCAAACAAATAAATCTACAATAAGGAAAACGAACAACAGGACTAACGTAATCCTGATAAGAAAATATTTAAGTAGGTAGCCAGATAAGCAAACACAATGAAAACGTCCAAACTTTTCCTGCTACGAACAAACTGTATAAAAGAAAAAAATAATCCACAATTGGACCGAAAGCCGTAAACGAACGAGACACGTGATATGAAAAACATTTTCATGAAAAAACAAAGGTTATGTTTGGTCATAGTCCCAGCTAATCCTGGATGAAAATAGAGCTGAATGAGATGAGAGGATAAAACAAATGCGAATATTTATCAAATGAATCAGCGTACACTACATAAAGCTTAAAAGTAAAGGGATTTTTTTAGGGTGAGTTTATGTTAGTGTGGATGCTATTTCCATTGTATTTTTTTTTTTTGTACTGACAATTTAATTGTGCTTTTTTATGGATCACGTGATATGCAATAAAGGGTTTTATTTATTTATTTAGGAGGGGCCCAACATAGTTGGAAAATGGCTAGGCAGATGATTTTTTTATTTTTATTTAACTGATCCTCTAAAAAATTCATTGATCCTTTACGGATATTAATGACGGAAACTGTTTTTAAATAAACGAATCTCTAAAAACTTTTTGCGCTTTTAACCATGCTCACTTTTTATAATTGAGTGATACTCACACAAAAGAGAAAATTGATTATTCGCATCCCAAAACGACTTAATCCCAAATAATCAATTTAAAACAAACTTCTTCAAAGCTCTTTAATCCAAACACCTAAATCCCTATCCCAGATCAATTTACTTTAAACTCAACTGTCCCTAAAACTAACAGAGAAATCCGTTTACCCTCTAATTTGATGCACATGTCTTTCGACAAACATAATTATACCAACACAAACATACTGGATTTGCGTGCGGACAGATTTAGTACCTCGCACAAACTACCTACGAGGGATTACGTGATTACTTTTTATGATAATTCAAAAACGTAATAGTGTACAGTTCAAACATTTGGAACTAAAATATATAATCATGATGTGGTGTGTCACAGCTGAAGTGGAAAAATGTCATCTAACTTTTGGAGGCCACTGTACTTAATTCAGTCCGACAAAAACTTGCAATTTCGTTCATTATTATGAGCCTCTGTAGTCTTTCCACTTTTCCCGGTCTACTGCGATTGTGGGCCAATCCTTTAAGAATTTAAATTTTCAAATCCAATTCGTGTTTTTCGAGTACCGAGAATATGGCTTCACGTGCTAGGCTGTCGAATCTGCAAACGCCAGGGACAATGGTAGATTGAAATCTTGATGTTTTTCAATGACCTGGTTTAGAGACTGAAGATGATCAGTAGTCAAAAAAGGCCTCGACAAAATCCAGCCTGTTTGGCAGGTTCGTGTCTGATATACGGTTTTCAATCATTTTGACAAAAACTTTGGAAAGATGTGACATGAAGCTGATAGGGCGGGCAGCGGGATTGTCCGAAAGGGTTACCGCTACCCCGAAACATAAAGGGCGAAGGAAGGAACATGGGTGGGTTTTAGTCAGTAAGAGTCTGACACTCCCTTCCGCTCCACCCAGAGCGGGAGGGGTCATTTGATGATTTCCCATACCGAAAAAAAAAAAAAAAAGCTGATAGGGCGATAATTCCCAAGATCAGATTTATCTCTCTTCTTGTGCAGCAAGATTATATTGGAATGGCAGAATTTACTCGGGAACATGGCTGTTTTAAGAATTGAGTTGAAAAGGGCAACCTTTTTAAACCTATTTTATTACCTTATATGCAAATATATGAGGTAATAAAGTAGGTTTACCAACTCGAAGTGATTCAGTAGTGATACCGTCTTCACCAGGAATTATATTTCATGCTGTTTTCCTTCATACCATACATTATCGTATTTTTTAAACGCAAAACATTCAAACACCCTGAAAGATTAACACTAAACTATTTAACCACCGACCACTTTATTTACTAACCCTAACAAACGAACCATTTCAAAGCTCCATTCACAGTTCACACCCAAGTACGCACAAGTTACCTAACTCGTAATTATACTCGAACCGAACGTGATACCTTCCTACCCCAACACGCGATTCCAAACAAAAGAATTTACGAACACCGTGTCACACAGAGTCTCATGACATTACCCAGTTAGCATAGACACTGTGTAGTTGGAAAACCAAATTAAATTTATCCCAACTCATTTAATATTCACACTGAGAAACAGGGCACACTATGCCGTGGCATTTTTTCTTTGCACTATTAATTATGGAGGTGAACTAAAATATTAATTTCGCTTTTAGACTATTTTAGAGGCTCCATTGGTGTTCATATTCTCGCTTTTAAATAGCGTATGTTTTATTCGTTTAGCTTTTGAACTAACACAAAGGAGAGTAATTTAATGTTTTCGCTGAATTTCGCTTTGAAAAGTCATCTGTCTGTTTATTTCAAAGTTACCTCTGAAAGATTATTCAGTGTTTTGAATGAATTTTCATCGCAAATGTGGCAAATGTGTGTGTTTATCTAAAGAGTCAAAAATAAATCATTTAACCCGTCTGCCGTCAAAGCAAGAGTGAACAGACATCTTCTGGGCACGCTCGTTCCATCGCTTTTCATCAGGCATGATCCAAGTCAAGAACATGCCAATACAACGGTAAAAAAAATTGGGTACCCAGAAATGAAACAGAAATACATCAATCAATAGAAGATGTAACCGTATACCAGTTTCCCATAACATTTGACTTGGATTTTTTGAACCTTTGATTATATTACTGAGAAAAGGTACTATATAACTAATCAGCAATTTTGTTTTATCTGATGTATTATGTGTCTTTTAGTTTGTGCCAAATAAATGTATTTTCTTTCTTTCTTTAAGATCCTGGACCGTTGAAAGTTGTCGGTAATTAAAAAAAATATTACCTGTTCCACACATTTTGACCACGTAGGTATTGCATTTTTCTATGATACAGCTGTTTTTTTTTTATAACCGACGAATAACTTCAGCTCCCTGGCGTTAAAATTATTCGTTTAATCACGAATTGTTACTGTTACTTATAGCACGGGTACCTACCTAGTTTAAGTGACAGTGTTCATTTTGTTAACAAAATTTATTTGAACCAATAAACGTTATTATTATTATTATTATTAATTATTTAAATTATTTTTTTAATTACCGACAATTTTCAACGGTTGCAGAGTAAGCAAACTGGGGGTCTACTCCGAAGTGGTATCGGCCGAATGTTCGGCCGTTTCCTGCTATGAAGTTACTATTTGGTTCGGTCGGTCCCGATCCTACACTACACACTCTTTCGAATATTGACTATGGTCCAACTAAGCCGATCCGAACTTTTTTCGCATTTTTCAACAATATTCGGTTCGGCCATGTGTCGGTCCGATCCGAACATTCCCACTTTGCACTTCGTAGTGACCCCCTGAAGTGGCGGTGGGCTGGCCATGTTTGTCGAAGGACCGATGGCCGGTGGATTAGACGAGTCTTGGAGTGGAGACCGCGTATCGGCAGGCTTAGTGTGGGACGCCCCCCAGCTAGATGGACGGACGACCTTAAGAAGGTTGCTGGGACGGACTGGATGCAGAAGGCGGAGGACAGGGTGTTGTGGCGAAGCCTGGGAGAGGCCTATGTCCAGCAGTGGACTGCGATAGGCTGAGTTGATTGATAGAGGGGGTCCAGAATCATGTACTGAATCCATGGTAACAGGTTACGCGTCCATGGGCCTTCCACCCTGTAGAACATTAACTAGATCTATTAAAAAATGTAGCCTTAATTAAAGCATATTAAAGCTATTAGTCCCTAAGCTAGGTCCCCACCGGCCGCAATAGCCCGAACGTGCCTCGCTCGCCGATAGCAGCCGAAGATAATTTTTGGCTCTTAAACTGATACGTGTTACCACACACCACTGCCTGCACCTAAAGTACTAGCCCGCGTCGATAATGTGTTCTTACCTTAACTTTATGCTTTTTGTACGACGTTCAGTACTTGCTTACGACTGCGAGTGCGTTTAATTGTTTGAATCTGGTTGTAACGATTTTTACTGCGTTTGAGGGTAGTTTAAAACTAGTTAAATACTACTACTACTACTTTCGAGGGATCACTAAGAATGATTGGTTGGTTTAAAAACGGTAGCGCTGTTTAAGCTAACGTTGAGTTTGGATTTTATGGTGGCATTTAACCAATTCTCGTAATTTTAAGAACGTTCACAGTCTGATCTCAGTCTCAATCTGTCAAAAATACCACTAATTTCCCAACATTTTTGACAAGTTTTTGACATTTGTCTAACGCCTAGATGAGACTGCGAGACTGTGACCAGATTTTGAACGTTTTAAATTACGAGAATCGGCCTTCAGACGCCAATAAAAAGCTTAAAAACGCACCATATTGTTACAAGCACCCTACAAATTACGCCTTACAGCCGTCATCCTTCAACTTTAAGATGGAAACGCTACAATATTCAGAGAGAGCACTCTTGAATCTTTACGACGGCTATACACAAATAAAACGAGGAACATTTTTATCTTGACGAAATTTGACGTCATCACGAACCCCTATATTTCCCTTTGATATCGCGCAGTAAAGAAAATTCTTGCACCTTCTGGTTTCTTCCCCTTAAAAGCGGAAAAAATGTTGAAGCTCAAAGAGAATGGTTTGGTTTTTTTTTCAAATTAGTTTCGTTTTTATGAAGAAGCTGATGCGTTCTAAACGATCTTCCGTTGAGGCTCAAGAGCGATTGTGGCTCGTTTATTTTTTGCTCTGGCTGATTTATAAAATTTTTTACCTTTGTTGTATTGTGTTAGAATTAATAAGAGTAGATCCGTGATCTTTTGACCAGATTATGTCCCATTTGGGAGCAGTGGTGGCCCAGTGGTAACGGACGGGACAGTTGAAGATCGTAGATAGACCAGGCACGTGCTTTACTTTGTATACATTATTTCATCACCGCTGCCCTCAAAACGGTGAAGAAAAAGATCGCGAGGAAACCGGCATGTCCTAGAACCAAAAATTCGAAGACATGTGACATCTACCAACCCGCACTGGGCCCGCGTGGTGGATTACGGCCCGTTCCCTCTCACAGAGAGGAGCCCTGTGTCCCAGCAGTGGGAACATTATAGGCTTGCTTATTATGTCGCATTTGCTAGAATGTTCCAAGTGTCTTTACGCCTATAATTTTGTCAAACATAAAAAGTGTCACTTAGTTTAGTGAACAAAACTGTTTGAACTTTAAGAACGTAAACGCTGTACCATATCACAACATCACGCTGTATCATTTCTAACGAACGTATGAGGTAACCCTTATTTGGACATAAGATCATAATGTTTCTCGGCTTATTATTTATTTATTTATATATACTTTATTGTACACCACAAAAATACATAACAAAAAAAAAATATCGAACACTAAAAATATACAATGGGCGGCCTTACCGCTTTCTGCGGTCTCTTCCAGGCAACCTTGGAATGGACACTGATTAGCCTGGACATAAAATGAGGTTATCATTGGTGCAATAAAAAAGATACGTATACATAAAACACGTATATATTTGTCGATTCGCACGAATTTACTCGCCCGAAACGGGATAAAGTATGTATAGAAAAAAGGACACTAGCGCACAGAAGAGTTAAATATTATAAAGGTACTTTTTACTTACTTCATGGCATAAAATTAAAAATATGCCAATTGCCTAATACATATTTCTGGAGTTGTTGACTTGCCCACAAGAAATTTAACTTAATGCGAATCACCTATAGAAAAAATAATATTATTTAAAAGTGAAAGAGAGAGAGAGAGTGAGTGAGTGTGTGTGAGTGAGTGAGTGAGTGTGAGTGTGTGTATGTGTTTGAAGTGTCAATCTACTAATAACCCAGTTTTTCGCTTACTGTCGTGGATGAGGTTGAGTTACTGACGTCTTAAACTTCCACCCACTTAGTGTGTGCATCTACACTAACCAAAAACACAAAGTTCTTATTTATAGGTCCGAGAAATTCTATGTATAGTCGATGGAACGGTGTTGATGGGTACTTCCATGGAGCGAAAGGCGCTCATGTCGGAGAGGGCCGCAGCTTTTTACAAATGTCACACGAATTACATACACACAGATAATGCACATATTTTTAGATAATATACCGTCTGTAACCATACCTATATTTAACAAAACAAATGATTAATTGATTGAATTGATCATCATCTCCAGGGCCTCATCTATACCAGAAGCGTGATCTGATTTCTGCTTTAGTCATAACAATCCCTAAATAACTGAACTATTAGTCCAGTAAAGTAATTATTTATTTTATTATTTATGTATACACAGTAAAATACATAGGGATATGACCATGAAATGATTACCTTTTCAATAGCGCACTAATTTTACCAATAAATGTCACTTTAGAATGTGCCAAAAACAGCAGTCATAATACTGAACCAAATGGACATAATATCTTCATCGGCCTGCAAATGTACGTATTTATGCGACACAGTGTGAATATTTTGATCGTGACCTAGTTCGGTAATAGCCAAGTCAGCGCAGCCTAAAAGGCAATCGATAGTTTTAATATAACATGGGTGTGTAAGTTCGGAAATAAGTGAGCACTTTTTTCTTTTAGCTAAATTGGAAATTTGATAACATTAACACTCGAGAAAAAAGGTTTGTAATTAATGAAAATGAATGTATTTCATCTCCACTGCTCTTAAAACGGTAAAGGAAAACATTGTGAGGAAACCGGTATGTCTTTGAACCAAAAATTCGAAGACATGTGATATCTAACAACCCTCACTGGGCCCGCGTGGTATCCACCACGCGGGCCCAGGGCCCAAATCGTTAATACATACCATAGATATCTTATTTAACGTTACACGATCATTCTAATTAGTATTCCGATCCCATAAACTTTCGTTAAAATTGCGCTGGCGTTCATAAGGCGAAATACCACCGTCATTATGTAAATTTATTATCATTACTTGTACAAGTTCCTGAAAATTGTCAAGTTAGAAAGCATGACAGGTTGATTAAATTCAATTTTATGTTGCTAGTCTTTGAAAAGCATTAATATTCAAAGTCTACTTAGTCTTGACGAAGAACTTGGGTCTGTTTAACATTTTAAAGTTTTGATTTAAAGCAACAGGAGTCTTATAAATCAGATGCGGACCACACCACCGACGACGACGGCGATGCTCCGGAGGTGACCGAGGTAGAGCTGAGAGTGGCGGTACGTAGGCTGAATGCCAAAAATACCGCCCCAGGACCCGACGGCTTACCTGGAAAAGCCTGGGTTCTGGCCTTGGAGGCTCTCGGGCCTCGACTAAGGGGGCTACTAAGCGCATGCTTGGAGAGGGGCCAGTTCCCACTACGTTGGAAAACGGGGAAACTGGTCCTCATCAAGAAACCGGGGCGCCCTGCGGACTCTCCGTCCGCTTACCGGCCCATCGTGCTGCTCGACGAGGTGGGCAAGCTCTTTGAAAGAGTCATTGCAGACCGCCTTGTCGAGCGGCTGGTGCGGGTGGGGCCGGATTTGGCGGAAAGCCAGTTTGGTTTCCGCAGGGGGCGCTCTACGGTGGACGCCATCATGCGTGTGCGAGCCCTCACGACGGGGGATGCCGTGGCCCGGGGTGGGGTTGTCTTGGCGGTGTCTCTAGACATCGCCAATGCCTTCAATACCCTGCCCTGGAGTTGCATCAGGGAGGCACTCCGGTATCACCGGATGCCGACCTACCTCTGTCGCATTGTCGAGGCCTATTTGACGGACAGAGCCGTCATCTACCCCGGTCACCGGGGAGAGTGGAACCGGCGAGAGATGTCGTGCGGTGTCCCACAGGGATCGGTCCTGGGGCCGCATCTGTGGGATATCGGGTACGACTGGGTGCTGCGCGCCGACCTCCCTAGCGGCGTCAGCGTAGTTTGCTACGCTGACGACACGCTGGTCCTAGCGCAGGGGAGGTCGCACCAGGCGGCGGCCGAAATAGCGACACGCGGGGTTGCGACAATCGTTGAGAGGATCCGGCAATTGGGACTCGAGGTGGCCCTGCACAAGTCCGAGGCCATGTGTTTTCATGGTCCTCGGGACGCGCCACCGTCGGGTTCCCAAATAACGGTAGGAGGGGTTCACATCGGCGTCGAGTCGACGATGAAGTACCTGGGACTCGTCCTCGACAGCCGGTGGAACTTCGTGGAGCATTTCCGACGTTTGGCTCCCAGACTGGAGCGGGCCGGGGCTGCCTTGAGGCGGCTCCTGCCCAATCTAGGGGGTCCAAACGCCTCCTGCCGGAGGCTATATGCGGGGGTCGTGCGGTCCATGGCCCTTTACGGGGCACCGGTGTGGGCGCGTTCCTTGAGGCGGCGACCAGTCCGCCGGTTGAACGCGTCCCAAAGGGTCATGGCCGTCCGGCTGATCCGAGGATACCGCACGGTCTCCGCTGAGGCGGCGAGCCTCCTTGCCGGATTGCCGCCATGGGATCTGGAGGCAAAAGCCCTCGCCCACATATGGGAGTGGCGAGAGGAGGCAAAACGCCGGGGCGTAACTCCGCTGCCGCGAGAGATCACGGTACAGCGGACAGAGCTCCGGCGGGATCTCATGGCGACATGGAGAGTGCGATTGTCGCAACCCAGTGCTGGGCACGCCACAATTGCGGCGATAAGTCCCCTCTTTGAGGAGTGGATGGAGAGGCGCCACGGCGCCCTCACCTTCCGCCTGACGCAGGTCCTCACCGGACACGGTTGTTTCGGGAGGTTCCTGTTCAGGATAAGGCGGGAGGAAACGCCAGGGTGTCACCACTGTGTGGATCGCCCGGAGGACACGGTGGAGCATACGGTGGAGGTCTGCCCGGCTTGGGCGGAGCACCGCCGCGTCCTCGTGGTGGCGATCGGCGGCGGCGATCTCTCGCGTCCGGCCCTGGTCCAGGCCATGGTACGGAGCGAGAGTGCATGGGAAGCCGTCACCTCCTTCTGCGAAGCAGTAATGCTCGCAAAGGAGGAGGCGGAACGCGTGAGGGAGAGGCTATCTCTGCGCCCTCACGCCCCTAGTCGCCGCAGGAGACGCCCTGGTCGTCGGGAGTCACCAGCCGACTCCCGGCCACCGTAGGCGCGGGCTTGCGGGTGGCGAGCTATGGGCAGCTCGCCGCCCGGCAAGGACCAGGCCCGAGTCGACGGCGCGTTGTGTTCCACGCGCGCCTCAAAGAGATGTCAGCAAGAAGTGACGGGGTCCGTTAGGGCCGCTGCCTGCCAGGGTCGCGGGTTGTTCGGAAGAGATACCGTGGTCCCTGGCATAGGCAACTGAAGGAACACGGGTGGGTTTTAGTCAGTAAAAGTCTGACACGCCCTCCTGCTCCGCCCAGAGCGGGAGAAGTCATATGATGATTTCCCACCCAGAAAAAAAAAAAAAAAAAAAAAAAAAAAAAAAAAGGACTCTTATAAATTAAACTATTGTTTTGAGGTAACTACCTACTAAATTGTAACTTTTGTGGTTTCTCCCTCCTTCTCGTGATTTTCAGGGTTCCGTAGCCAAATGGCTAAAAACGGAACCCTTATGGATTCATCATGTCTGATTTTCACACAAAAATAGAAAAAAAAACAATAAATTTTGGGGGTTCCCCATACTTAAAACTGAAACTCAAAATTCTTTTTTCATCAAACCCATACGTGTGGAGTATATCTATGGATAGGTCTTCAAAAATATTATTGAGGTTTCCAATATCATTTTTTTCTAAACTAAATAGTTTGCGCGAGAGACACTTCCAAAGTGGTAAAATGTGTGTCCTTCCCCCCCTGTAACTTCTAAAATAAGAGAATGAAAAAACTAAAAAAAATATATGATGTACATTACCATGCAAACTTACACCGAAAATTGGTTGGAACGAGATCTAGTAAGTAGTTTTTTTTTTAATTCGTCATAAATCGTAAACCGCAATTTGCTGCTACGGAACCCTTCATGGGCGAGTCCGTCTCGCACTTGGCCGCTTTTTTAATATTGTGGCTAAGTCATAACAGCCTCTCACAGTTAAGCTACGCTTGCCGTGGTTGGTCCGTGGATTGTTGACCCTTCTTTACATAACAAGACCTCTACGTGACACGGAAACGACGTTAAACCGTTGGTCCCAGCTGTCATTCGCGTGGATCTTTGACAGTAAGTACCGGTCGTCAGAAGTCCGAAAGTATAACAACCAGTCTTACCAAGGGGTTTCGTATTACCCAGTGACTGGGTTGTAGAGGTCAGATAGGCAATCGCTCACTACTACTCAGCTGTTTTCGGTTAGACTGGCGGCCGACTTTAACATAGTTGGGAAAAGGCTAGGCATCCAAAGGTTGTCTTTAAAAGATCGCTCTTAGCGATAAGACCGCCCATTGTGTCACCCTTTGTAAGTTTTTTTATGTTTATGTCTGTATGTATTTGGTGTACGTAATAAAGATTATTTTATAATGAGTGATCGCTGATGCATACTCATTTTCAGTGTTTATTTATAACATAATAATATACCCCTTACATATTAAAAAACGTTTAAACGTGAACAGCAATGTTTATAAGTTAGGAAGAATGTATGTAGAGATTTAAATTACTCTCACTACCGGTTTTTAAAACTTAATACTGTTAAACGGTATGAATTTAGTTTATCGTCCTATCTGTTGTCCGGACCTAAACTCAATCACTTACCTGAACTTTTAATCAATTCAACCTGTGACGGATTTTTGGCAACAACTATTAGGGTATTTTTTAAATTAAAATATTACAGCTTTGGGAATAGCTTAACTCCATATTTTAATGCCATACATAGCCATATTTAAAAAATAACAATAATTAAATACAGTTTGAGGTTTTGGCTACTGATAGATTCGGCGTAAAATCGCGCTATTTTTCAGAAACTGAAATACGTCAGAAACTTAAAATCAAGTTTTCGACGTATTTCGGTTTCTGAGTTGTTAATGGTTTCTAGGTCAAAACCATTAACTACTGAAAGAACCCAAACATTAAAAAAATCCACCTTTAAATTTAAACCTTACCTTACAAAAACCGTGAAATTCTTCACAAAAGCCTTAAACTAAAAACGGAATCAATTAAGACTTCCAATTAACAACCTCCATCCTAATCAAGGTCTTAATCAAGGAAAATTAGAGGTCCGTATGTAGTACCGTAAAGTGGGCGAAACCCTGCCCGGATTAATTGTGTTAGACTAATATCCGGGCTAACTGGTGACCGGTTAACAGGGGTCGGTTGGAGCATTATCTAGTACACGTTTATGAGTCGTGGGCACGCATTGTATCGGCTTCTGTTCTATTTAGGAATAGGAAATATGCATGTGATTCAAATAAGAGTCCAATGTTTTTTTAAGTGCTGATTTTTCCAACGCCTGATAGTTTTATCCGGGGAATAATTTTGAATTTTTGACATTTCTTCCATACAAAAATTGTCAGACGTCAATTTTATTCGACGAAAAAAAAAATATCTGTCGATTGATAAATCAGCACTAAATAAACTTTATTACTTCAACATTACGCCTCTATCAATATTTTTGATTATAATTTCTTTATTTTGAGGAAGAAATTATTTTTTTTAAAGTGCAATATAACTGAGAAATTCAAATATTTGAAAAGCGACGTCATTGCTCAGAGCGAATCATCATCATCATCATCTGCCTAGCCTTTTCCCAACTATGTTGGGGTCGGCTTCCAGTCTAACCGGATGCAGCTGAATACCAGTATTTTACATGGAGCGACTGCCTATCTGACCTCCACAACCCAGTTACTGGGTAATACGATACCCCTTGGTAAGACTGGTTGTCAGACTTTCGGGCTTCTGACGACCCGTAACGACTGTCAAAGATCCACGAATGACAGCCGGGACCAACGGCTTAACGTGCTTTCCGAGGCACGGAGGGTTCTTGATATGTGAAGATGGTCACCCATCCACGGACCAACCGCGGCAAGCGTAGCTTAACCTGATCGATCGACCCGTGCGGCGGTTATTACTTAGCCACAAGCCCCTCAGAGCTCAGAGCAAATGTGACGTGAAAATCCATGAGAACAATAAATGTCGATGAGTTTTATAGGAGTATTTGTTGTCAATGTCATTTACTGTGACGTTACACCAAGCACGTCAAAATGGAGGGTGTTTAAGGTGCGTGTAGGTTGGCAATTTTTTTTTTTTTTTAATTACTTTCAATTGCTTCTTGGCGTTGAATATTTTTTTACTATTATATAGCGTTATAAACTATCGAATAAAATATAATATAATAAATATAAAAAAGTACATAATATAATAAAAAAAAATACATGCATATACCTACCTACCCTATTGTCGGAAAATGGCCATAAATGAGGTGATCGATTAAGTCAATCTTCTTGAGGATTATTTCGTATTAGATTTTGGTCTACTTCTATTAATAATGGCCGCTAATATTGTTTCTTTTGTTTCTTATAACTTTCGACTTACGAGTTTGTCTGCAACTTACCACAGGGTATTGTGTTACCTAGTAACTGGGTTGTGGAGGTCAGATAGTCACTCGCTCCATATAAAATACTGGTATTTAGCTCATTAGCTGCGTCTGGTTAGACTGGAAGCCGACCCCAACTTAGATGGGAAAAAGCTAGGTAAAATTTTACGAATTTGTCTGCCTCAAAATAATTAAAACAGAAAACATGCAACGCAAACACAGTGGATAGATTGTCAAGGAGAGATTATGGCCAGGTGCCATAATCTCACTGTATTTTGTGCCTTTCGCCTATTATAATTATTCGCTAATCAACAAAGAATAAAACCACCATTTTTTCAAATAGCAAAATTTCAACGGAAATTACTCTTTACATTCTAGTTCATATTCAGCCAGCATTGTGATTTTCTAAACAAAAGCTTTTGCGGCCACGCTAACACAAATGCATAAAGCCATTCCAATTTATTATCATAGGCTCACTAGATTCAAAACGCCTCGTAATAGCTTATAACAGAAGCCGCAGGTTTACAGCGCTATATAAACTAGTTAGAAGTGCCACAGATAAGTGTGTAAAATGGAGTGTTAACGAGTTATGATGAAGCTATGGAGACATGAAGAACAATGTGTAAAGTTCACTCATCCTCCATAGAAAAGGGAGGATCCTCCGACCAGACGGGTGTTGTGTCTGCGGGCAACTGCCCAACGATTGATGTTGGGAAATTGTATCTATGCTAATTTAGCGGTAAACTCTGCTCGCGAGATGCAGGATTTGCGTGACGTCAGTATGACGCGTTGTTCGCATGTGGCGTTGTAGATACCGCAACAAAGCAAATGATGGACAGAACCATGTTTCCACCATTTGCTCCATATTACTTTATGAGAAGAGGCTTTTAAGCTTACGGCTGCAGTAATCCAAAGTTTAAAAGCCTCTCCACACAAAGTAACGGAGTGGCGATTACTACATTGAGCAAACTCAGATTACGATGTTTTCCTAAATTGAAACTAATGACGTCCACGATTAACTTACGATGAATAGTGACAACTCGTTTCCCGTAAGCTATACTGTAGATCGGAAAAGCTGTTCGGAAACAAGGCGTTATAAGACGCGACAGAAAAAAAAAATCAGCATTATCGTCTTGTTGCCAAAACAAATGAAATAATCAACCCTATAAATAAGCGCAGTAACGTTGCGATCTAGGTAGCTTTTAACTTTTTATATTGCTTGACATTTGCTCGTCACATCATGTGGCAAACATGCCTGTACTTAATAATGTTGTTACCATCTTGCATGCGTATATTTTCTTGTATGTATGACACATGTTTAAGCAAATAAATATTATCTTATGTTATCTTACAGCAATCAGTACTGGTCCAAGCTCACTGAGACTTTCCAAACTGATGACTCCATTTGATAACTACTCTGTGGAGTGCATGTGAACTGGCTTGCAATAACTTAGTTATTGCTGACACAAAACGAATTAATCACCGTATACCGGCCATAGAAGTAACCAAAGGGGTTTTATATTTAATAATGTGGCGATGGTGAAGTAATGGCTCCAGTTTATACTGTTGTGTTGTCTTATTTTGGAACAAAGTTCTTTAACGCAGCTTGCGTTAAGAGTAAAGTTTTGGAAGTCGTCACGTAACAAAAAAGCATTGTGCGACTCTTTATTATAAATAATAATTAAACAGACAGCAATAAAAAATAAACAGATAGAGATATATAGTTTTCATGGTTTTCGAGGGTGCTTAAGCAAATAGTGAGGTCCATATAAAAATCCAAGATGGCGGCTGCAAATAATTTCAAATTTTTCATCATGGGTGTCGTTTTCATGGTATTCGAGGATGCTGAAGCCGATACTGAAAGTGGCCAAAATGAAAATCCAAGATGGCGGCTGTGAAAATTTAATATAATTCAAAATTACCAGTCTAGATTCCCGTTTTCTCAAGCCTACCATTAAAAAGTTTTCATTACATTTTCTACCACCTAAACCGGCCGCTTAAGCGTATAACTACGGTTAGCGGATCAGTAATTTCATTGAAACTTCAAATTACCCCACAGAACGACCATTAAAGAAATCGTTACGTTCATAATATTTCTTTGTGGAGATATGACTTTCTGAAGTAATAAGTGATAAAGTGTTTTAACTTTAATAAAAGAGGAGCTATTAATCTTAGCTTATGTACATAGCAAATCAAAATCAAAAGTCATTTATTCAAATTAGGCTGAGAATCATCACTTTTCGAACGTCAAAATTACAAAAGACAGTCCCCCAAAAACGCCCGCCCTTCACCACTTCCTAGTGCTATCGCTGGGAAGAAGAAGTGGCGCAACAAACTCCCCAGCAGATTAAAGCGTTATTAAAAACTTTGGTTACAATGAAGAATGACACTGCATACGTACAGTTACGAGCATAAGTACGTATACACTTGGCTTTAGTCTAAAGCGATTTACTCCTTTATTTTTTAATGAAATTTTATATTGTTACGAAGATAGTATTTTCGAACCCATAGATTTTTACAACGTGTCGTATTTCATTGCTGTTTTCGTTATTTCAGGCAAAAATCGCTATTGAAAGTTTCCAAGTGTTGACATGTTAGTGCTCGTGACTGTACCTTCTTATGGGGGTAAAGGTGTATTTATATGGGCCTTGATGCCTGAAATAAATGAATAAATAAAATAAAATAAATAAATAAAATTAAAGTAATGTCATAATGTGAATTGGTTGCCATTTGGCTGGAAATGAAAAAATTGGGTTCTTTTTTATGGAAAGTTTATTTGAAGATTTATAGAATTTATGTCATTAAGGGCGAATTTCACCAAACTTTTGTACCTAGAATAAGTCTTATCCTGAGAATAAATTTTGAATTTTTGACAGTTGATCCATAGCATAGAACTGTCAGACGTCAATTCCACGGACAAAATATATCTGGGTCCTAATTCACTATGACCACTTAATGACTCCTTACGTCGAAACCACGTCAATACCTTACCTAATCACGACAACTGTTAATAACGTATTCTCTATGACACAATGGCGTGGTTTGAACTGTCAAAATACATGTTGTCCGTACGATTGACATTTCGATTCCTTGCCGATAACAAGACACGATATTGACGTGGTAAGATTTCGTGGGGAATAATACAGAATTGGGGCCCCGGATTTTGGTTAAATCAGCCCTTAGTCGAAAAAATTATATCGCATTTGATTTTGTACTCGTTTTACAGCATTGTTTGCAAAATATCATCCAAAATAGAGATCTCTTCTTCAAAGTCGGCTTTCATGACTTGCAAGGTTTATGGTTTATTGTGGTAAACCTGAGGATTCAAAAAGCCCCAAAAAAAGAAGTCTGGCGCCGTCAGATCTGGCGATCTGGCCGACCAGTTCAAATCGCCAAAACGGGAGATCACACGGCCCCGAAATTGGTGTTACAGTATCTCCATCGTTACATGAGCTGTGTGACTGTATGTACCGCTCCATTGCATTGCCAACTAATTCTCTATCTGTCTACAACATTATGTATTAAATCAAAATGTCAATATTACGCCATTAACAAAAATTATGGCACATTCACATTATGATTTTACTTTGCCACACCGGTGCAACGTGACTCTAGTAGAACAATTACTTTGAAAACTTTATGGAAATCGTTCTATTAGAATCTCGTCGCACCGTCACGTCACGCCTGTCTGACAAAGCCTTAAAAGTCCGCCAGGCGTAGCTATAGGTCGACTAGGTAAGACCTACGTTTTTTACAGCTGAAAATGAATCGAAGAAATTACGTTTGAATCAATGTGCTTGTTAATATTTGGGTATCTGCCGTATGCGAAGTTATTTCAGCGATATAACTAATTTATGATGAATAGTTTGATTGGAAACCTTTAGATTAATTACTCTTAAAGCTTAAGAGGAAAACAAAACAAAAAAGCTAATCTTTAACGATCAGGTAGCGATCAATATCGTTACAAGAAATAGAAAAAAGCGACCAAGTGCGAGTCGGACTAGCCCAGGAAGGGTTCCGTAGCAACAAATTGCGGTTTACGATTTATGACGTATTAAAACATCATATATTTTTTTTAGTTTTATCATTCTCTCATTTTAGAAGTTACAGGGACACACATTTTACCACTTTGGAAGTGTCTCTCGCGCAAACTATTCAGTTTAGAAAAAAAATATATTAGAAACCTCAAAATCATTTTTGAAGACCTATCCATCCATAGATACCCCACACGAATGGGTGTGTAGAAAAAAAAATTTGAGTTGCAGTTCTAAGTATGGGGAACCCCCAAAATTTATTGTTTTTTTTTTCTATTTCTGTGTGAACATCTTAATGCCGTTCACAGAATACATCTACTTACCAAGTTTCAACAGTATAGTTCATAAAGTTTCGGAAAAAAGTGGCTGTGACATACGGACGGACAGACAGATAGACATGACGAATCCATAAGGGTTCCGTTTTTTGCCATTTGGCCACGGAAACCTAAAAACCGGCCAAGGGGCCAGTAATCTGTTGGATTTGCGCACGAAGGGTTCCGTAATACCGTACAATATTTTATACAATTTTTTTTTTAAACACGTTTCTTGTTTGGTGTTCAGTTAATTTTTAACTTTATTTTATTTTTGTTATTTGTTGTTATAGCTGCACTAAAAATACACACTGAAAATTTCAACTGTCTTTTTTTTTCCAGTTCATGAGATACAGCCCGCTGACAGACAGACGGACGAACAGTGGAGGCTTAGTAATAGGGTTCTGATGGCACCCTTTCTGATACCACCCACACCCGGGTACGGAACCCGAAAAACCTTAATATGTTTTTCTTTTATGTTATAATAAGTACATCGTTATTTTTAAGTAGGTAAGCTTACCTTCTTACGAAGGCTTATGAAACTTTTCAAACGCAGACAAAAATCTGATCATTATTTAAAAAATCCTGAACGTATCTTTTTTGAAAATGTAAACAATCTTGAGCTTTCAAACTTATAAAGAAACTCGCTTATCTCTGTTCCACCTACGCTACTTTTAATAGAAGTCAACATCCACAAAGATTAACCTTTAACCCTAAACATCCCACGTCCTTTCAATATCTATATTCTATACACCCATTCCTCTATGCATTGGAACCCTTAATTTAATTACCGTCCTTCAGCGATGCGGGAGTTGAAAGGAATTTCATTAAGATCCCGGAGCACCTTGCTCCACCACGTGAGAATTTTTCAATATCGGAAGATTGTACATAGAGCGTACGTTTTATGACGTCTTTCGATTCTATCGATAAGTTTTTGTTTTATTGTATATGTTGGTATTAAAGTTTTGAATTAATAAATTCGTTAACTACTAGCGATTCACCCTTGTTTCGCACGATTTTTTCGTCTTCACAAACCATCGAGATTTCTTAATTTTTTGTAAGCTGACGGCTGATTTTCAATCGAAAGATAATTACTTTATCCGAGGAATAATTTTGAATTTTTGACAGTTCTTCCATACAAAACCTGTCAGACGACAAGTTTATTCCACGAATAAATATTATCTGTCGATTAAAAAATCAGCCTTTAGAGAAATTATTAAACCTCCCGGGATAAATTCTCTAAATGATTTTGAACACTGCATCAAAACCGTTGCGTAGTTCAGAAAAAAACAACTCTGTCACACACAGTCACAAAGACCGACTTTAACTATTTTATAAAATGTATAGAAGATTTATAGCTATAGCATATAACTTGTACGTATGAAAAATCCTACTAATATTATAAACGTGAAAGTTTGTATGGATGGATGGATGTTTGTTACTCTTTCACGCAAAAACTACTGAACGGATTTGGATGAAATTTGGCACACAGATGGTTTATAACCAGGATTAACACATAGTATACTTTTTACCCCGATATTCCCCCGGGATCAAAACTTATACGGGTGAAACCGCGGGGCGCTGCTATCAAGATATAAAAACTTACTTAAGGACTCTTATTTTGACGAAAAAAAACTAGTTTACCCAAAACTAGTTTCTAAAACAAAAATTATAACGAAAACAGAAAAAAAATAAAAATATATAAGAGTACTATTATAATTTTTTATTGAGCTCTCGGTCAAAGATGATTATTTTGTTTTGAATATTTAAAAAAAGAAAAAAAAAAAAAAATCGTAACGCTAAAATTCCTATTTACAAAATAGGTACTTTTTGGTTAATGACTTCAGAATCGACACCAATTTTGGATAAACGTGCGAACGGACTCTATTCTAGTCCATGTTGTACAAATGAGTTTAGCCCACGACTTTAGTTAACTCTGCAATTACATATGCAATCGTGATTGTACACTGATTGTATTTTAAATTAAACTCTTTTCTCATCTAAGTGTTCCCTGGCTAGTTCCAATTTGGCTCTGGTCATATGTTTAATTATTGCGCGGACGGTTCCAAATTGTAAGCGCACAGCACTCAATGTTCGGATTGCGTGTTTTGGATTTGGCATAGTTTGGACAATACGGCCGATTGTCCATCGCCACCGTCAACGGGACGTCAACGAAAACGAGATTATTCGAACCGAAAGTGACGTCGGCGGCATGCGGTGGACACACAGCCATAGTAAATGTATGTATCGCTACTTTGGCGCTGTCATCTCGTTCTCGTTGACGTCCCGTTGACGGTGGCGGTGGACAAACGGTCTTAGTGTTTTTTTTTTCTTCTAAACGATGTCACGTATGGCGGTTTAGAACGGCTTATTTAGCTAATTGGCAAGGGCAAAGGGGTTATGCAACAACGGAATATGTTTATTTTTATTTTCACATTAATACACAATGCCATTTGTAAGAATAGGTAACAGGGCCGCTACCGGCTCCGTGCTTCGGAAAGCACGTTAAGCCGTTGGTCCCAGCTGTCATTCGTGGATCTTTGACGGTCGTTACGGGTCGTTAAAAGCACGAAAATCTGACAATCAGTCTTACTTAAATGGGTATCCTATTACCCAGTAACTGGGTTGTGGAGGTCAGATAGGTAACGGTTGTGCTTGCTATGTATGCAAAAAGTTATTACAAATAGGTTTAAATAACTTCGTCTTTAATAAAATAAATACTCATCATCTAGGAATTTTCCTGGGTAAATATCCGGTATTTACCCAAACTTTAATTTACCGGGTAGAATCCCATGTTTAGTCTTAACAGACAGCCTGATAGACAGACGGACAATATAGAGATCCTATTAAACAAGATGGCGGTGTTAGTTTAGATTTTGGCCACACGCCACAAGATTCCTTTACTGTTAATTATACCTACGAAAAAAATTGATTCATCCACAATAAAATAGCGTTAAACATTTTACCATAATTATAACCAGCCAGTTAAGAAGTCAAGACTACTTTATTCCAGCTTTTTTTTTCAGAGGAGGTTAGTATAACGGAGTAATCTTAAGAGAGCGCCAGTAATTATAGTCTAGCCGTGGATAATTAAAGCGTTCTACAGCTTTCAGCTTCATTCAATTATTTCTAACATTATTTTAACGTGTTTCAGTAGTTTGTTGAATGTAACTAGTTAGTGGATTCTATAAATCGTGAACTGTTAATTAAATTTAGGGTGTTAATGTTTTAATTATTAACATAAACGCTTGAATAAATATATAATAAACAACCGATCTTGAGCGAATTACACGAAAATATATTTAAAAAAAATTGGTCTATAATTTTTACATTTTCTCCGCATAACCACAAATAAAAATTCTACGTAATTATATTTTACCTCTAACTTGTTGCGAACAAAAATGTCTAAAAACCTGAAGGCCAAATCTCGTAATTTAAAACGTTCAAAATCTAGTCGCAGTCTCATCTCGGCGACAAACAAATGTCAAAATTTTGTCAAAATGTAGGGAAATTAAATTATTTTTTGACAGATTGAGACTGAGATCAAGCTGTGAACGTTCTTAAAATTACGAGAATTGCCCCTCTGCTTACACTTGCTTGCTAACATATACAATTCCTTCTAATGAGCCGAACACTTCAGCCACAAAACAAAAAATATAGGTACAAGTTCAACTAAATATGACACCCCAAAATCATACAGTGAGGGCGATAACAAACTGGCAATATGCGGCGTAATTGCATAACACACTATCAGTAGCAATCGTTTTCATTTTGACAGTTCTTCAACATTCCTTGCGTTATTTACGTTGTTGAGTACCTACACAAATTTTTCGAACATATGAAGCAATGGATTAGCAATATCCTTCAAAACTATTCAGAATGAGATAGATTGTATGTTACGCAATTATAGTGATGTTTTAAAAAAACAGTGTTGTTGGTTCAAACTTAAACTCACAGCATTTACTTCAAATAAACCAATTACCTATGGATAAGAACGGGCAAGAAACTCCGATCGCTTCCTCTCAGTCGAAGAATTAAAAAAATTAAGTTAACGTTGGCCATTTGACACAATAAGTTAGTAGACGGATTTTAAAAAACGGTGGTCAAAATAAATTCTTACCTCAAAATATGAATATATTTCTGAAATAACAGAATAATTTTTTCGTATTTCATTAACGTAATTTAATTTATTCTGTCAATTCGGCTCAGAGGCTCAAATGTTTGTGGCTAAGTAATAACAGCCGCATGGGTCGATCGATCAGGTTAAGCTACGCTTGCCGTGATTGGTCTGTGGATGGGTGACCATCTTTATCATTACATACCAAAACACCTCCGTGCCTCGGAAAGCACGTTAAGCCGTTAAATTCTTGACAGTCGTTACGGGTCGTCAGAAGCCTGTAAGTCTGACAAGCAGTCTTACCAAGGGGTATCGTATTACCCAGTAACTGGGTTGTGGAGGTCAGATAGACAGTCATCATCATCATCAGTCAGGTCAGATAGACAGTCGCTCTATATAAAATACTGGTATTCCGCTGAATACGGTTAGACTGGAAGCCGACCCCAACATAGTTGAAAAAGACTAGGCAGATGATGATCTGTCATGGCGGTTCAAGTGACTTCAAGACTTTCTTTCGCAATGTCACGTGACGTGGCTTTATTTTAACACAAAAATCTCCCAAACATAATCTAAAATCATTTACAATATTAAGTTGACTTTGATACTTTTAGCTCAACACTATTCTACAATGCAAAGTTCATAAGTTATTTTTCTACTGTCAACTAGCCTAATACTATACCAAGGGGTATCGTGTTACTAAATAACTGGGTTGGAGAGGTCAGATAGGCAGTCGCTCCATGTAAAATACTGGTATTCAGCTGAATCCGGTTAGACTGGAAGCCGACCCCAACATAGTTGGGAAAAGGCTAGGCAGATGATGAACTAGCCTAATACTCTCATAAAACTCACTTATTTTTTATGAATCTATTAATACCACTAATTAAAAGGCTTCAACGAAAACACAACGATAGAGAGAATTTTCTTCCCCTCGAAATCTTAAAAGCTAAACACAAACGAAATTGCGGAGAATAGCCAGAATTTCAATACGTGCAACTTTTTAACAGCCTGTCATTAGAAATGAGACTTCTGCACATTCAACTAAGTGCGAACACTTTGAGTTGCGACGAGCAAATGGGTTAGCTCACAATATAACGTTTAATTGCACACTCCAGTTTACTTCGTAACGCTTTATTCTTGGATTTATGAGTTTTGTGGATGTTACCGCTTTGCCGGTTCGAGGTGACTTTGGTCGTGTCATGCGGTATTTAGAAACAGAATATTCCATAGCACAAATTAATTATCCTCAAACTCGTAAATGTGAAAGTTTGGAAGATGTTTGTTAGATACTTTATCACTCATAATCGGCTGAACGGTTTAGGATACAATTTTGCACAGAGATAGACCATGTTCTTTATTGAAATTCTAACTTCTGCCCGTGATTTCATCCGCGTGAAATTTCTTGCTCCCCCGACCTACCAGGTACGGCCGCAGCTTAAGATCTTCATCTGGGGTCATCCCCCCAAAATCTTGGTAGGTAAGTTAGTAACTTAAGTTGGTAAGGCACATAAATCATGCAGATCCTGGAATGATTTTGGAGGCGCGGTCCGAGAGGGGGGGTCATAGGGGTCATGACCCCCTCCCCCCCCTCGGACCGCGCCTGCGACGTACCCGTCGCATCGCATCGCCTGCAAGCGCTATTACTTCGTTTTCGCTTAGCGTTCTTTCTGACTTTTTTTTCACTTTGCTCGGCTCCTAAGGGTCGTAACGTGATGTTAAATAATAATAATAATAAAAAAAATTTGAATAAAAAATTAAAAAAAAAAAAATTTCACAAATTAAACACGGCTCGCACTGTCAGGAGGTTCCTCTGATCGCCGGTAGCTTGGACCCTGTTCCCGATACCGGCGGGCTACTGTTTTTTATATTTTTAATGTTTTTTTTATATTTTTGTTTATAAAAATATTTTAAAATGTAATTTATATGTACTTAGTTGAAATAAAGAAAATAATAATAATAAACCATATCTGAAAAAATAAGTAAATATGCTGAACTTAAAGAAGAAGTCACAAGAATCTGGAGACAAGAAAAAGTGTACGTTATCCCTATAGTTTATATTATAGACTTTGGCCCGTAAATGTAGCTAAAAGTAGCCTAAGAGCGGAGAAAAAAAAAACACCCAAAATAAACTAATATAAAGCTTTATTGCATAAAAGGTGTTGCAGTAAATACATACAATAAAAACAGTTGCACTTTACAAATGAACACTGGTATACAACAAATGTCTGGGTACTGTCCTCTTAAATAGGCTACATAATAGCCTGTAGTAAAGAGAAACAGTGCCGTATCCCTCAAGAATGGAGAAATCAATTGTTTAGTGTTTAACATTAAAAAAAAAAAAAAAATAGCCTATAGCCTTCCTCAAGAATTGGGCTATCAAATACAAAAATTATTTTTCAAATCCGACTGGTATTTCCAGAGACTAGCGCATTCAAACAAACAAACTTCAGCTTTATTATAAGTATATACACAGTATAGATATCCCGAAAGATGTTCGCATAGGATGAGATTGTAGCAGTATCTACAACCGCCACATGCAAACTACGTTATACTGACGTCACACAAAATCCTGCATCTCGCAAGCAGAGTTTACCGCGCAACTAGCATACATACAACGGCCCAAAATGAAAGTTCAGTCATCCTCCAGCGAATCATCGGGCCACTGTCCGATAATTCGCTGGAGTATGACTGATCTTTACACCTTGTTCCTCATATCTCTGTAAGATTATTACATCGAGCAACAACTAGTAGTATTATACAATCGTAAAGGAAAATAAACAAAGTTAATAAAGGCCGAAGCCTTTGTTAACTTTTGTTTATTTGTTCCTAACCTTCGGGTTATCCTTTGATTTTAAGTCCTAGTCTATAAAACACTCGATCCTACCTTAAAGTTAAAAGGTAAGGTTTTAAGCACTTCGCTTTTCACTAAAATTCATATGCCTGCAATAAAATGACTAGGAAAGTACCATATTTGGGTCATAACCTTTTTACGATACATAACACAGCACTTCGCTTTTTTTCCAATACTTTTCATACAATGTTATTTATAATGGTTGTAATAAAAACGTGGGTTTTTATTTTGTATTGTTGAGGTCATAGTAACTAAGCTTAGTTATGGAAATGCATTAGTTGGTAACATGGTACCATTTTTACAAGCTAACACTAAAATATATACATATATATATTTTTTTTATTAGCCGTTAATGTCCCACTGCTGGGCAAAGGTCTCCCTACTCTCTTTCCACCTCTCTCTGTCCAGAGCTGCCAAGGACCAATCTTTATGAAAGGAGTCCAGCTCATCCCGCCATCTCCGTCTGGGCCTGCCGCGATGTCGTTTGCCATTAAGCGGGACCCACTGGGTTGTATGTTTGGCCCATTGATCGTCTGACATGCGGCAGATGTGTCCAGCCATATATTATATATTATATACAAGTATATAATAAAAAAAGGCAAGATCTCATTGGGCATCAAAAAATTCGTCCGCATCGTTGTCAATGGGATACGTGCCCAAAAGGCTGGCAGCATTACCACGTTGGATGGCAATGCTGATTCTTTGGGCTAAAAATAGGCCACCCCTGGAGGATGACTGTTAGTAAAATTTTGTATTCGTGTTGTGTGACAGTTTTAGGTTTAATTGTTTTAAATTCCTGATTTAATGACTTTTGAGGCCGAAAGCTTCTGGAGTAGTGACCGAAGAAGCAGCGTTGGTAAGCCTCACACAAGGTGGACCGATGACCTTCTGAAAGCCGTAGGAATCCACTGGATGCGAGGAGCACAGAACCGGTCGAAGTGGCGGTGCTTGGGACGGCCTATGTCCAGCAGTGGACGTCTTTCGGCTGAAATAATGATCTCGATGATGACTTGAAATTCTGTATTATAGAAAAATCGTAGTATTTACAAGTATTAAACTTGCAAATTAATATTTTAGTAACAAACTGGTTTCATTAATTAAGAAATCATGTTTTAATTGAGGCCACTGGGCCCCAGACGTAATGACAATAAGACTTCTATTGTGTATCATTCAGTGTCCGAACCGATCAATTGGTGATCAAAATCACAATCAATTGCAAAACTGAAAGGGACAATAAAGCTAAACAGTTTTAAATGTTCCTCCTTAATTATTACTTCACACACAATCATGATCCAGCATGTTAATGACTCCGACTTAATCACCGACAAACTACGTTTAATTCTTTCCCCAATTAAAACCATTTTCATAATAAAATTACCATACCCTGCTGACTGAGCTGTCGATAAAAACTGGATGGCAGCTGCTCACTTTAATTCAATGAGTGTCGTCGTTGCATATTCCAGCTCCATTTTATTCAAATTTAATACAAGAGGTATTTTGATGATATTAATGGAGTAGTTGTGGAGCAATTGCGAAGGGGATTTACTTAGTTCTCGAGTCGGTGAAGATGGTGATAATGGTATAGTTTTGGCGATTAATGTAGCCCCACCACAACGTTGACGTCGTGGTGGGGCTTGTGCGCTCCGAACTCTAACCCTGTGCCTGTAGTTCTCTTTGCAGTTGCAGGAGCCAGACCAAGAGAGATACAGAAACCCTTAGCGGTACTTCTGGGCACAGCCCGCATTGTTAGAAGGTTCCTCTCTCTGGAGCCTTGACCGCTTGGACCGTTTCCCCGATACCGGTCAGCTACCATTATATTTTTAAATGTTTTTTTCTGGCTAATATTTAAAAATATTATTTGTATATATATTATATAATTATGATTATATAAAAATATAATCATAATTTATTTATTGACAACAAAAATATAAACATGACAACAATTTTGTTGAATCTAACGGAATATTTATTAATATACTGTTAGATTTAATAAAATTGTAAATGTTGGCAAAAATAAAGTGTGAGATTACGAGTACAAAGGCGCCGGTACATCGTACCCCACGGCTAATCCTAGGCATTGTAACTGAGTTAGTTCAATGAAAAGCTTATTTGTCTAATCAGCCTATAATATTATGTTCCCACTGCTGGGACACAGGCCTCCTCTCTGTGAGAGGGAGTGGGCCGTAATCCACCACGCGGGCCCTATAGCATAGAATAGAATAGAATAGCTTTATTTCGGACACGAAATATCCATATAGTGTTAGTAACAAAACAAAAAATAACTTATTGCCTAGTGTTCGTAAAAATCAACCTCCGCACCAACTGTTGTATTATTGGAGAGCTGAAACTCTCGGCTACAGTTTTCAGGATGCCGTTATGACTGCCCCTCACTCTCCTCAGAAGCGACGCAGTTTTTTTGCGTATCATTGCATAGAAGCCGTCGGTGCGGGCTTGCGCAAACATGTTCGACGCGCTACAGCAACGAGGCAGCCTCAACAACATCCTGAAAGCATTGTTATATTGGACGCGCAGGACATCCAGCGATCTCTTAGTACAATTGACCCATAGACTGCCCGTGTACAAACTTTGGCAAGAGCCTTGAAGTGTTACTTTTACTTGGTCTGTACACCGCGCAAATCCTATGCGGGTTGGTGGAAAAGCTTATTTAGTTCGACGGCGCGTTGTGTTCCATACGCGCCTCAAAAAGATGTCAGCATGAACTGACGGGGTCCGCTAGGGCCGATGCCTGCCAGGGCTGCAGGTTATTCGAAAGAGATACTGTGGCCCCTGGCATAGGCAACTGAAGGAACACGGGTGGGTTTTAGTCAGTAATCTGACACGCCCTCCCGCTCCGCCCAGACCGGGAGAAGTCATATGATGATGAAAAAAAAAAAATGAAAAAAAAGGTTAACAAAGGCAACCGGAGCAAAACCTCCATAGTACAGCCGATCGATTCTGTAAAAATCTCACCGTGAAAAGTTAGGTGAAGTGAGCTTAGAGTGAGCTGTCAACGGTGTCAATCCCTAGCATTAGTTGGAATGACAGCTCACTCCACGCTCACTTCATCTAAGTTTTCACGGTGAGATGGTTACAGAATCGCACTGCAGACGTCATTAGCTTGCGATTTCAAAATCTGACATCCACAATTAGATTTTGACAGCCGATTTGTAGTTAGCGACGTCTAAGTGCCAATTCCACCAATGAAATTGAACGCGATCAGTACATGAAAACTGCGTTCAAGAGCTATCAGTGTCAATATTCTATAACAGTTGTGAAACCCGCCTTATGTATGTGTGTGGACGTCAGATTTTGAAGTCTCACTGCCTGTACTCCTCGCATAAGCTATGCATGTAAACATAAAAATATGTGGGGGATTGTCCACTTAGACTATCATCACACACGGATGCGTGCCTGGTAAACAAATCATCATCATCTGTCTGGCCTTTTCCCAACTATGTTGGTGTCGGCTTCCAATCTAACCGGACGCAGCGGAATACCAGCAGTTTACATGGAGCGACTGCCTATCCGACCTCCACAACCCAGTTACTGGATAATATGATACCCCTTAGTAAGACTAGCTGTCACGACTTTCGGGCTTCTGACGATCCGTAATGACTATCAAAGAACCACGAATGACAGCCAGGACCAACGGCTTTTACGTGCTTTCCGGGGCACGGAGGGGTCTTGTGTGTGGGTCACCCATCCACGGACCAACCGCGGCAAGCGTAGCTTAAACTGATCGATGGATCCGTGCTGCGGCTTTTACTTGGCTACAAGCCCCAGCCTGGAACACAAATGAACTATGTATTATGATACTGACCAAGTGAATGTTAATACATACAAAACAATTGGGTAGTTGCATGATATTGAATACTATATATTCTAGTAGATAATATATTCATATGCGTGATACGATAACAGAATTCGAAATCAAATTTGAAATCGGTCGAAAAATAAAAAACTTATAACTCATAAAAGCTTTTTGTCTATCTCTTTCTCGCAAAAAGAAGTTTTGCGTGTAATTTATATGGCGATACTGAACTATGATGTCACAATTTTCCTCTCTGTCTAATTGAGAGTTTTGAACGCCTATATCTTTTTAATTTCCGAAGATATTAAAAAACTGGTTATAACTACCAAGCTATTGGTGAGGTAAAAAAGCTTCAATTTAAATAATAATAAAAAAAATAGTCAACTAGCCAATTGCTATTTGAGCCTCCAATTCTCATATTTTGACATACGATCCAACAACAAATTGAAGAATCTCTCAGAAACCGGGAGGTAATCTAGAAGGTACTTATTTTATACAAATACTTCAAAATTCAAACATGTTTGGAATACGTTATTTCGGTACTAGAAGCGACCTTGACACACGAACCCTTGCTAGATACAACGTGTAAATAAATTTGTTTGCCACGCCACGCCCCAGCTGGCTTGGTCAAAACATCGTTGTCATAAACTGATTTTGTTATGAGATATTGTTATGCTATGTATATTTTCATTCTAAGGGTTCATTCTTCGTGGAAACGGATTAAGGAGTGTGTTCAGCATTTTGATGAGTATGTAAATTAACCGGCATGTCCTAGAACCAAAAATTCGAAGACATTCAACATGGTCAGGGGTAAAGATTGTGGAGGTTGAGCATGGACTAATCCTCACATCTATCAAACTGCACTGGGCTCGCGTGTTAGATTACAGCCCACTCCCTCTCACAGAGAGGAGGCCTGTGTCCCAGCAGTGGGAACATTATAGGCTGATTATGTATGTAAATCAAGAATATAGGCATTATGAATTACCTGGTTGGTCTAATGGTCGCAAGCACTACTGTTAAGCATGAGGTCAAAGTGAGGTCGGGCAAAGTGTTATTGGGTTTCCCCATCAGGCATTTCTCGGTAGCAGCCTGGAGTCTGGATTTTTGTCAGGTCGTTGATAGTTCCAAACATGGAACTTCAACATTTCTGGGGCAATGTGGCCTCTGCCTCCAAATCTCTGCCTAACCCTTCAGGGATTACAGGCGTGTAGCGGTATCTACAACGCCACATGCGAACAACGCGTCATACTGACGTCACGCAAATCCTGCATCTCGCAAGCAGAGTTTACAGCGCAATTAACATAGATACAATTTCCCAAGATCAATCGTTGGGCAATTGCCCGCCAGACACAACTCCCGTCTGGTCGGAGGATCCTCCCTTTTTTATGGAGGATGAATGAACTTTACACCCTGTTCCTCATACCTCTAAAGGCGTAATGTTAAGTTATATTATTATTTACTAACTGTTTCCCAGGACTTCATCTGTTCCCCAGGGCAGGGTCAACCCATATACCAAATTTCATCCAAATCCATTTAGCTGTTTTAGCGTGAAAGCGTAACAAACACACTTTAGTTAGGATTATAATTATGTTCCCATTCTTCTTTTCTTGTCAACGGTACTTTGATTGATTATTATTGTATTGAGTAGGTATTGTTTGAGCCCAGTAGGTGGCCACCTTAATTGCGACATCATTTCCTTTATTATTATTTAATTGGACAGAACATTCAGCACTTTATGAAGGTCAAAAAACAAAATACCACCCCCAAAACTTGGCACCACTTCCTTCAATGTTAAAGCATCACAGGCATCTTCTAGGCACGTTCTATCGTAGACCTCATCCATCGCTTTCCATCAGGCGTGATCGAGGTTAAGAGCAGGCCCATTCAGCAATAAAAATAAAGTTAAAAAAAACTGGGAAGCGGCGCTGTAAACTTCCAAGCAACACGTCTCTTTTTGATATTAAACTGTCTTAAACTGCGGTAAACGTTCCTAGGACATTAGGCCCGTAGGGTCTATAATGTCAGACAGCAGTACCCTACCTGTGTTAAGCCTTCGACAAGTCCCAAAGGTCATTTTCCTTAACACCCTTAGCGGTGCTTGGTAGCACGTGACCTGCCTTTCTCCCGAGAGATCGCTTTATTTACACCTAGAGTCCCCTACAAATTCATCCCTTATCGCATTATTAGAATACCACTAATAGTACCTACGTTTCGTAATTTTTTGAATAAGGGTTGATTTTTCAATAGTCAGATAACTTTTATCTGAAGAATAAATATGACAGTTTGACAGAAGCTGTCAAACCGCAATATTAATTCCTCAGAAGTTATGTGACTTTAGCACTAGAGCAGTGGTGGCCCAGTGGTAAAGGTTGCGACTTACGAGTTGTAGGTCGTAGGTTCGAATCAACAACAACAACAACACTGCTCTCAAAATGCTGAAGAAATAAGGAAGGGGATAGTCTATATTCATCTATTTTACTTAATTGAAAAAATAATAGATTCTCATAACAAGCCCTTTCCTTTGATATAACATACGGTACAGTTTGCAAAACTTTATTTTTAATTTTCAAATAGTCCCCAAGTAACTCTCATACTCAAAATTTGTTACACGTCCGTGTTTGGGTCACAGAAATTCATGTGTACCAAAATACCAATATAATCGGTCCAGTAGATACGGAGAAAATTGGTTGTGACAAACGGACAGATATACAGAAACACGAGTACGAGTGATCCTATAGGAGCTCCGTTTTTTCATTCGCACGTATTGAACCCTAAAAATCAGCCTGAATAAAACAAATTATAAAACTTAATTATGATTCCTATCCACTCGAGGTGGAAGTAATTTTTCTCTAGTGAAAATACTATCACTGCCAACGAATCGATAATTGAACAGCCAATCAAATGATAAAAAAAAAATAATAATACACACGACATTTTACAAGTAATTGATTTAAATATCGTGGAGAAACCTTGAGTTGTCAATGAGATCGTGAATATTAAAATAAATCGTCCTTCAGAGACGTGTAATGGGGATAGCGGTGTCTTTCCTATAGACAACGTTAACATAGCAATTCCACAGCCTCTCATGGGCGCAATTCCACCTTATCGCGATCCGATCTTTTGCACTTACCTACCAGATTTCTGCTTGATACGCTAAAGCTTTTTAAACAACAGTTCACGTTTTATTATGTAATTTAGTTCTTTCTTTCATTTATATACCTAAGTATAACCATCTTTACATATCAAGACTATTCAAGACCCCTCCGTGCTTCGAAAAGCACGTTAAGCCGTTGGTCCCGGCTGTCATTTATCTTCGAATTGTCAAGTTACTGAATACGATTAAAAGCCCAATTAAGTAGATTTTTATCATTAAAACCGTTTACCATTAAAGCAGGGGCGGTGGCGATTTTAAGACTTCACAAAAAATTGAGATTTCTTTATTATATGTTAATTTTATATTCATGTCATCATCATCTGCCAAGCGTTTTCTCAACTATGTTAGGGTCGGCTTCCAGTCTAACCGGATGCAGCTGAGTACTAATATTTTACATGGAGTGACTGACTCTCTGAAATCCACAATCCAGTCACTGGGTAGTTCGAAACCCCTTGGTAAGACAGGTTGTCAGACGACTTTGTGGCTTCTGACGACCCGTAACGACTTCCAAAGATCTACGAGTGACGAGCACGTAAGGGTCTTGGTATGTAAAGATGGTCACCCATCCACGGACAAACCGTAAATTTAATATTCATGTATTATACACATAAACCTTCCGGAATAAATTCTCTGAATGATGGTGAAACACAACATACATAATAAGCCTATAAAGTTCCCACTGCTGGGACACAGGTCTCCTCTCAATGAGAGGGAGCGGGCCGTAATCCACCACGCGGGCCCAGTGCGGGTTGGTAGATGTCACATGTCTTCGAATTTTTGCTTCTAGGACATGCCGGGTTCCTCAAGGTGTTTTACTTCACCGTTTTGAAAAATCCTTATCCGTATCCGAATGATGGTGAAAACCACATCAAAATTTATTAGAACAACGCGGTTACACTGACGGACATGAAAAGCGACTTTAATTTATATTAGGTAGGTATGTGAAGCAAAAACGGCCATGTCTGTCACAAAGTCTAAATGAATTGAATGGCTCTCAGTGGCTGTGGTCACCGTTCATTTATCACAGTCACACCCGTTTTTATGACCAGAGTGACACGACGTAATTACGGAAATCTAATTACCCTTTTACAATGAGGAAATGTTTAAAATTTATTAAATAAACTAGCTGTGCCGGCGACTTCGTTTGCATTCATGTTGGTATTAAAGAAAGAAAAAGTATTAATTGCGATTCGTACAGGAAGATAACAGAGAGACAAGCCTCCTCTCTATGAGAGGGAGTGGGTCATAATCTACCATGCAAACCCAATGTGGGTTGATGGATGTCACGTCTTCGATTTTTTGATTCTAGGACATGCCGGTTTCCTCACAATGTTTTCCTTCACCGTTTTGAGAGCAGTGGTGATGAAATTAAACACAAAGTAAAGTGCCTGCCTAGGTTCGAACTCACGACCTACAATTAGTAAGTCTGGGCCGATTCAACTGGGCCATCACTGTTCGACAGCGACGAGCGATTAATCGCTCATCGCCGTCGCGCACTCGTTGCTCGTTGCTATCCAACTCGGATTTAGTTGCTAACTCACCAGTCGCCGAGATTAGGTCAGAAACCCTCGGGACACCCAGATCTTACACAGATATTCTCAATAGGCCAGGCGACTTATTAAACTTCTGGAGGGAGGTGGGCTGGTTGGAATAACCACCGACAAGCCGCCATGGCCCACGCACAATGGTCCACTTGAAGGGCTAAGTGCGGAAACCAAACCAAATAGAACATGGTTGCTAACTCTACATGTTTCTCGTTAATATCGGGCAGTGGGACACGTGCCTCAATCACTCCTATAAAATCTACAAGGAAATCCGACACTCACATTTTCAGTTGCGTGCAGGGCGATAAGGGCGCTGTTCGATAGTAAATGTTCACGAATTTATCTTGTCCCATTAAGTAAATAAATCGAGAACATCGCGTTTTGGTGTTAACTTTACTATATATTAACTGTAGTGCGATTGTTATCAGGATTAAATACTGTCAAGTTCACTGTTTTTATCGTAGAACAGAATCTGTTTGACTGTTTCTACAAATAGATTTATGTCAAGCAATGTTGGGTAAACAAATTTTCTAATAATTTGGTGGACAACAGCATCATCAATAACAACAACGACATCAATATTTAAGATACATTTATTTTTGTGTAGATACAGAAATAAGTATTATTAATCACCATTTATTCGCCTACTTGCCTGAAGCGTTTGTTTGTTTGAACGCTCTAATCACTGAAACAATCAGTCGGATTTGAAAAAATTATTTTGCATTTGATGGCCAAATTCTTGAGGAAGGGTATTTAAATTCACGCCAGGACTCTTAGGCGTCGAGCAAAAAGAAAAAAAATCGGAAAGAACGTTCAGCGAACATGAAATAATAGCGGGGAAAGAATAAGGGATGCAACAACGGGAACAAGATATTTGACGCTGATGAAGTCGGGCAGAAGTTGGTTGGTCATAACAAACACATTGTCTCGTCAAAAAAAAATTAAAACTGGCTGAGATCGGTGTTTCCGACTCAGAGGAAAAGCCAACTCAGAGGTCACAGTCCTTTTAAAAGTCCAGGACTTCAGGCTTCATGATATTCAGATCATATTATAGGACCATGTTGGTGGTTTTTTTAGGCAAAAACCACACAGTTTTAGATGGACCTGAGGGGCAATTCTCGTAATTTAAAACCCTCAAAATGTAGTCACAGTCTCATCTGCGACAAACAAACGTTAAAAACTTGTCAAAAGGTAGGGAAATTAGAGGTATTTTTGACAGATTGATACTGAGATCAGACTGTGAACGTTCTTAAAATTACGAGAATTGCCCCTCTGATCACTCAGGGCCCTAATTCACAATACTTCGAAACCACATCAATTCCTTAGCTAACCACGCCAATCTCACGTTCATTTCGCGCGCTTTCGTTCATTGTGTTATAGAGAATACGGCCCCAGTGCACGCATTTCTCAGTAATCGTGTAGCTCAACTAGGAACTATATCATATCATATCATACCTAGGAATTATATCATATCATAAACTCTACCTATATCATAAATGGGCAACGCCCGGCCCGATCCAGCTATAGATACGGCCAGCAAACTATTTTCAAATCACGCGTGAAAAAGGATAATATTAATTCTCAATTTACGCCAATAAGAAAAAAAGATAGATTTAAACCTAACGCGAAAAAACTGATACTTTCATGATAGATGTTGTCCACTGCTTGTTTTGCACAGCTTTTTCATATAAGATTGCGGTGTCTACAAGCAATGTATAACAAAATGTTGTAAGTCACAATTCTATCGCAACTCATTCGTCTATTATCTACCTCTTATATTTATGTATGTATCTATGGCCCCTGATTTCATTAGTGATCATTAATGGTTTGGCCCGAAACTTTCCAAAGGCTGGCATCCCTGCTCTATACAAATATTACACGATATTGAATTTCCTATGGTTCTCCTTGAACATTACTTCCCTCGTGTCAGTCTTAATATAGACATACGGACCTTCAAAATTGTTAATGGGCAATACACGTCACACAACTAAAATGATTGATGGTTCGCTATTAACAGTCGAAGTTTTGTTCCGGATCTTACAAAAGAAGCATTGTGTTTATGGTGTCAAGAGTTTATACTCAATGTATGTAGGTGATGTCTAACTTAACATTTTTATAATGGCGCCGATTCCCTTGTTCACAAACTAAACTAAATTTAAGTTCAGTGCATCTTTTTCTTTCTATTTCATTAAGAAAAGGACAGTATTAGTGTAGTCCCGTTAAATTAGTCAGCGCCTGACGTAAATTGATGTATTTTTAGTAGCCATGTTTGTAATCACGTCTAAACTGTCTTTAAAGTACATATCTTAATTTGACAGGACTAAACTAATATTTATCTTCTGTCATTTTCTTAATGAAATAGAAAGAAAAAGATGCACTGAACTTGAATTTAGTTTAGTTTGTGAACAAGGGAATCGGCGCCAATGTCTATTATTTGTAACCAGGAAAAATTGTTTGTTTGTTTGCAAGAGGAAGAACGAAACACGACGAAAAATTTTAACGCAGTGGGGTTTAGAATCAGGGACATCGAGACGCGCAACCTTTTACAATGAATTCAGTAAATCCAGGGTAAAAGGTTTCGTGTCGATGTCCCTGCCTGCCAGCCTGTATAATAAAACGAAATGCTGTTCTTTGGTAAGCGCATCACTTCAAAACGGCTGGGCCGATTTGGAAAAAAAAGTATTTGAAAAGTTGCCGAGACAATTGGAAAATGTGGGAAACTGAATGTGCATTTTCCATTGGATTGGTGTATGATTAATTATTGAACTTGGACAGTACAACGTCTATCGGGTTAGCTAGTATAGAATGAATTGGCTGTCCCTACCAGTAGTAGCATATCCCCCACATTCCTACGACCGGAGCGTTCTATAATCGTAGTTAACAATAGACGACCATATCGATTCCTCGCGCCTATTGTGTGTCTGAAATAACATTGTCAATGCGCTTCATAAGATATGAGTTTGTGTTTGTAGTTTAATAATAAATTGGAGCAGCGAGAGAGGTATAAACTTACATTGGTGCGTATTAAAATGAGATAGGATTCCGGATTTCTGGAGTCTGGATTTGTGCCCGGTTGATAGCAAGCCCTTTATTACATGGGACATGTGGGTGTACTATACTATACTACGGGTTTTAGTGAAATAAAAATCCAAGGTACACCTCTGCTGCCTACCTACCTCTGCTCTGGTACCCTGGTGCATGCATAAATTGATAATTTTTGAGCTAACAACACATCACAATCATCACATCTTTGTGTCTATTTCAATCACAATTGCATGTGTCTTAGGGCTGATTTTTCAATCGATAGATTATTTATATTCGTGGAATAAAACTATAGTCTGACAAATTTTGCATGGAAGAACTGTCAAAAAATCAAATGAAAATGTCCAAATATGGACATTGTCCGAAATAAATGATATAATTTTTGGTAAACTTTTGTTTTTTAGCTCTCTGGGTAGTTTAAGCTACATTAACAGGCCCAAGCCGAGTCAATGTCGCGTGTTTTTGTTTTAAGAAGAATTAATGTTATGAGGAGTGATTTCATTTTCCCCAATTTGTATGAACTTTCTAACGATTCTGCAGGTATTTAAAATTGCGGCTTTTTGGAGTGTTATATAAATTGAGTATTTTTATTATTATTTTGTTTTTTTAATTTATTTTCTCAGGTTTCTAGAACCTGGTATTTATTAAAATCTCACGGGTGTAAACCAAGGTGAGATTTTAAGTTTCAGCAGATTAGGTGTTTTGTGCTGCATTGAAATTATTGTATAAATCTAATTGTAGGAATTTCTGAACTATGCGACATGTTTTTAATAGCTGCTTTCTGTAGTATAAGGTATGAATATTTGGAAATATTGATTGCATTTAAACTTATAAATAGTTGTTTCGGGACGATATCAGTCGTTGATACCACCTGCTGCCATTATTATTATTAAAAATTCAAAATTATTCCTGCGATAAAATTATCTGGGGTTGGAAAAATCAGACCTTAAAGAATTTAACTTTAAATAAGTGTGCTTATAAAGTCGTCATTGTAATCACGATGAAAGAAAACAGCGAGAAAAACCCTAGACTGAAAATGGTGGACAACTCGCCATAACGTAAAATGCGAGCGTGATTGTGATTTGAATGTTCAATCCTTCTCTATATTAAAAGACTAGCTGCGCCCCGCGGTTTTACCCGCATAAGTTTCGATCCCGTGGGAATATTGGGATAAAAAGTATTCTATATGTTAATCCTGGTTATAAACCATCTGTGTGCCAAATTTCATCCAAATCCGTTCAGTAGTTTTTGCGTGAAAGAGTAACAAACATCCATCCATCCATCCATCCATCCATACAAACTTTCACGTTTAGAGTATTATATATATATTATAATATTAATATTATAAGTAGAAGTAGGATAGTAGAATAGGATAGAATGTGCTGCTCGAGAGTTTGTTGCGCCACTTCTTCTTCCCAGCGAAAGCACTGGGGAGTAGTGAAGGGCGGGCGTTTTGGGGAACTGTCTTATGTAATTTTGATGCTCAAGAGAAGTGAATTCTTAGCCCAATTTGAATAAATTACTTTTGATTTTGATTTTTGAGGTGCTTTTGGTCTGCAATAGGACAGTCACAGGCCGGTAAAAATGATGTCAAGTCGTCTGTCTTACTTTTCGTTGTATAAAAACTGTTTGAATTTCCCTTTACTTAATCCACGGGTAGTGAACGATCACTAATCTTCCTAAAAATAAAAACTAAAGTACAAATCCAAGCAAAATATATGTAAATTGAAACAGCAATTAAATAATAAATAATATACAGGGTGTCCGGTAATTAATGGATAACCTCTTAAGGAGTCATTGTACTTATCATTATGAACCACTTTTACTACGGGAACAAACATGAAATCGGAAAAAAAATCAGCTATTCCCTACATTTACGTTCGCATAACTCGTCAAAATGTAGGAAACAGAGCTGATTCTTTTTGTAAATTGGTTAAAAAAACACTTTTACACGTCAAAATTAAATTATGTTTTTAAAACTAAAAGAATTCGGTGTTTCCTTACTCTGAGAAGAAAGACCGAAACAAGCTCAGAGGTCACAGTCTCTTTTTAAGTCCAGAGATAATCTTGGTCAGGCCATTATGAGGACCATGCATGTTAATTTCTGAGATGGGTCTTTTGATAAATAAACCATACAGATTTGAGTGGATCTATACAGTCCGTGCACGCATTTGTCAGTAATCGTGTAGCTCAACACAGATCTTAAGGAGCTCAACGACTCGACGAACAATTCAATATAAACGCTCTAAAAGTGTAGGTACAGTTGCAATTTTATTAAGAACACGCCACTATTACCACCGGGAAAAATCTGGAAAGTGATCAATTCATCCTATCTAACTGAAATCCGTTCAAAATTATTCCAGTTTCTAAAATCCCGGGTTTTTTAAATCCCTCTGTAGTGTTTCGTTGCGGCCAGCCGCATTGAATTTCACAGGGAGCTTTGATGCGGGTTGCGGATAAACGAACGGTGTCAGCTAGGTAGCCAACTAGTTGGTACTTGATACCCAATATATGGCTTGGTTTGTGTTGGTCTGGCTTGAAATACTAGACAGGGACAGTGTAAAAATAGCTTGGAGGGTCTATAAAGGTCGTGTTTTTGTACTAGTATTTAGCTTTTGTTTATGAAACGAGGTTCATTTTTATAAAAGTATCAGTGTTTGCTTGCGACTTTGCCCGCTTGGAGGTCGGAAATTATGCCACGGGAACGTTCTACCGGGATACAAAATGGCTGAACGAATTTGAATATAATTGGCACACAGATATGATGCGGTAACTATCTGTGTGCCAAATTATATTCAAATCCGATCAGCCGTTTTTGCGTGACTGAGTAACAAACATCCAAGTTTCACATCGTACTAATATATTAATGAGCAAGTTCGTCTAATCACGTAAAAACTGCTGAACGGATTTGGATAAAATTTGTCACATAGATGGTTTGTAACCTGGAGTAACACATAGGATACTTTTTAACCCGGTAATACGTTCCCTTGGAAAAAATATCTGACCTTCAAGCGGGCTAAGCTCCGGGCAAAACCTAGTTTTTAATATTAGTAGGCAGAGATTCAAAATAACCGTTTAAAATGGACGTCTGTTACCGCAAAATATTTTATATTTTTTTATTATCGGGACTGATAAATTTTCCGTTCTAAGTTAATAGAAAAAAATAATCATGTAGGTTAGTAATCACCAGTCACACATGCAAACACTACCAATTTACAACAATCCTACTTCGTACTGATATTGTAAACGTGAAAGTTTGTATGGATGGATGGATGGATGTTACTCTTTCACGCAAAAACTACTAAACGGATTTAGATGATTTTTTTCACACAGATGGTTTATAACTAGTATTAACATATATGATACTTTTTATCCCGATATTCCCACGGGATCGAAACTTATGCGGGTAAAACCGCGGGACGCGGCTAGTACATCATATTTTAACATACCCAATTATTTAAAGTTTAATTCTTTAAAAAGTGGCTTCAAACGATGCCAAAGCACGTGAAGGCTTCAATTAAAAAAGCCACTTATTTTTAGCAATTAACTGTTAGAACTAGCTCTTTTGTGGTCACGCTACACTTTCGTTAAAGTCTCAGACCACAATAAGTATGGTAATGTGGTCGTTATTTTTAACCACAGTGAAGTTAAGTGCTAACTGTTCCACAAAGCCGTAAGGTATAGAATATAGGCACGTTGTCACGTAACGTACGTGATCAGATTATGACGTTCCCACTGCTGGGGCACAGGCCTCCTCTCTGTGAGAGGGAGTAGGCCGTAATCGAAAACGCGGGCTCATTCAGTGTTGTGTTTTTTCCCCATTTAGTTGCTCTGAAACGTTGTAAACGTATTTCAGTGTGCCTGTTATTTAATACATAATATACATGTATATGTCGTGGTACAGGCTGGATGCGAAAAACCCAAGACCGAAATAAATGGGCTTCTTTGGAGAAGGCCTTCGCCCGCGGAGAGGTTCTTGTAAAGAAATATAGTAGGTACATTATAGTAGCCTTAAGTTCATTAGTTTGTAACTTTTTTGCAAGTAATAAAATGCTTTATTTTATTTTATTTATTTATTTATTATAATAATATGTCGTAGGAAAACTAGAAAGGAACTTCGTTCGGACTGGTTTGCCCACGACACCTCTCGACTTATTTTTTAATATCACTGAATTAGACAGAGCAGTCAGCACTTTTGAAGGTCAAAAACAAAAGACAATCCCCAACATTTTCGGCCAGTACCACTTCCTGATGATAAAGCTGAGAAGAGGTCCTGTAAACTTCCCAAAAACACAACTCTTCCTGTTATCAAACCGACTTAAACTGCGGCTGACATTTGCCAAGCCTAGCCTTTTACCAACTACATCGGGGTCGGCTTCCAGTCTATCCAGATGCAGAATTTTACATGAAGCGACTGCCTATATGACCACCACGACCCGGTTATTGAGTATCACGATACCCCTTGATAAGACTGATTGTCAGACTTTCAGGTTTCTGACTACTACTGTCAAAACAAATGAAAAAAAAAACAAAAAAAAACTCAAACAAAATTACCAGACTCCCACTTTGAATGCAACAACTGGCAACTTTGCATGCCTTTTGTTTTTGTTTTCGGGGGGAAACCTTCAAAAGGCATCCGACCTCCGGGGAGTGTACCAACAAACGATAAGAAAAAAAGGTAAAACTTTACACTCAAACGAAACATGAAATGTAAATGTGGCCAAGTTGAAAGGGGACACGGCCAAAAGTAGGACAACACAGTTAAAGAAAAAAAAACAAAACCAACAATATTGCATTATACCTCCAGCGGAAACGGAAGACGACAAATCTAATTTACTTAGATACGTGGAGAAACTAATTTCGAACTGAAATTATAAATATAGTTTCAACAATTTTCTTTGTAGCATTTTTTTGATGAAAGGTATCATATTTTAATCGTGTCGGAGGTTTTTTGTGACGTCACTGTATTTTTTTTGGTGTTTGTTTTGACTTTTTTCGAAGAAGATTGTTTTCATAGTAAAATTATGAAAGATAAGTCTTTCTTTGAGTTTTTATTCGGTTTAAAAAAAACAAAACCTAACTCGTTATTAGCTTGGCTTTCAATCAGTGTTTTCAAAATGAACTAATTTTTATAAATAAATTAGGTTACAGCAAGTGTTGGACTCTCACAGAGAGGAGGTCTGTGTCCCAGCATTGGGAACATTATAGGCTGATTATATTATGTAGGTGTTGGATCGAGCTGGCTCTAGAAAAGGATGTCTGAAAGGATTTGTAGAAGGCCTATGCAGTATCAGTGGCAGTGTCAGTGTAGGCTAAGCTGAAGACAAAAAAAATCAACGCAGGGGGTTCAAAACGCCCCTAGTCGCCGCAGGAGACGCCCTGGACGTCGGGAGTCACCAGCCGACTCCCGGCCACCGTAGGCGCGGGCTTGCGGGCGGCGAGCATTGGGCAGCTCGCCACCCGGCAAGGACCAGGCCCGAGTCGACGGCGCGTTGTGTTCCACGCGCGCCTCAAAGAGATGTCAGCACAAACTGACGGGGTCCGCTAGGGCCGATGTCTGCCAGGGCCGCGGGTTGTTCGAAAGAGATACCGTGGTCCCTGGCATGGGCAACTGAAGGAACACGGGTGGGTTTTAGTCAGTAAAAGTCTGTCACGCCCTCCTGCTCCGCCCAGAGCGGGAGAAGTCATATGATGATTTCCCACCCAGAAAAAAAAAAAAGGGGGGTTCAAAATCATGCACTGAATCCATGGTAACAGGTTGGGCGTAGATGTCCCTGCCACCCTGTATGTTTTCAATCAATCAACTCAACCTATCGCAGTCCACTGCTGGACATAGGTCTCTCCCGGGCTGCGCTGCAACACCCTGTCCTCCGCCTCCGCATCCAGTCCGTTCCAGCAACCTTCTTTAGGTCGTCCGTCCATCTAGCTGGGGGTCCCACACTACGCTTGCCGATACTCGGTCTCCACTCCAGGACTGTATGTTTTAGGATAGTTATCGGAAAACCAATCTAATTTGCCAAACAATACCAAGTTTGATGTAACATTTAAAATAGCTGGTATACAATGTCATGTCGATTTGCGGTTCAGCCAATTAACAGTTTGTCAGTTTGAGTAGATAATACGATTATGTAAATATTTCTCGCATACGAAATGTATGCCACTAATGTATTGTTAGGTTTCAGTTTATGAATGCATAATTGTTGGATTTTGTGGGATATATATTTTACTGGCATTTGTTTGTTTGTTACCTTTTCACACCTAATCCACTAAACCGATCATCATGAAATTTTGCATAGAAAAGGACGCAGGGTACCGTTCATCCTGAAAAAAAAATGCTGTTCCTGATGAAAAGAATAATAACTTTCGACGGTCACAATTGCTTTAGGACGCTAGATGGCGCTACGTGTCTATCGAATCGTGCACACGAGTGGCACTTGTCAACGGCAGAGGCAACTGCAACCGTCCACGGGTGTCGGCGGCTGTGGTCAACGCGTGCCAACATGTCGCTCGTATATTTGAGCACGTTGTAGTCGGCTGCAGTTTCGTCTGCCGTTACCGCTTGTCGCTCCTGTGTATGCACAGTTACACTTGTATAATTTGCTAAAACCTCATTTTACACATCTTTAATCCCGCTTATTGGCTTCACCTTTTTCCCAACACATCAGCATAAAATTAGGAGTCAATTAGGGACAGCCTAATGCTATAAACTAATAAGTATAAAGTTGGCTCCAAAAGCGACAACACGCGAGCCTTGCCCTCTGATTTGACAACGCGTGGGTGTGGTTAGTAATTACACAAATGGATTAATATCACACACCCTTATTTACGAATTAATACTGTTCTATGTGTGTACGAGGCTTTGTTATTGTTTTAAGTAGTTGCGGGTAGATTGCAATTGCGGAACTAATTAGAACTAATTAGATTGCAATTGCGGATAAAAGAAAAGTCAAACAGGTAAAGGAAAACATTGTGAGGAAACCATGTCCTAGGAACGAATTCGAAGACATGTGACATTTTATAAACTCGCACTAGACCCGCGTGATAGATCACAGCCCACTCTCTCTCGAAGAGAGGAAGCCTGTGCCCCAGCAGTGGGAACTGCTTAAAGCTAACTACACAAAAACTAAAAGATCGTATCGAAATGTTCTTCACTGAGTTCTGCCCGTATTTTTTTTTAATTATCAAAATATCAACACACACTCTTTTTTATATTTTTGTTTTATTAGGATTTTATTCAGCCTATTATAATTTAAATATATTATATCCTATGACACTCGGCAATAAATTGTATATTAAAATTCTTTGCAACAGAGCATCCCATTAGTGAAAGAATTTCCCTCCTCCTCCTTATCCTCCTACATACAAACTCACGTTTACCTCTTTATAATGTTGGTAACTTTATCATTATTACTATTTCAGCTTGGAATCACCAGAACAACCCACTACTGGGCCTCCTCTTTTCTGCAATACTTCCCGGTTCCGTGCGTGCCCCCATCAAGGTTTTTCCCGCGACTTTGGCCATGGTTTCGTTGGCCTAACCTTGGCCACCATTCAATCATAGCTTTACTCCATCGGCCAAGATTATAAAAAGGTAAAAAGTGAGTTTGTAAGATATGTAGGACAAATAAAAAGAGGTTCCACGAGAAGCTTATAAAGTCGGCTAAAAACAGCCTCTACTACATTTAAGCAAAGTAGCTGAGTACACCAGGGCCAGTCAGTCTCGCTTCCAACCTTGCTGACTGACTGATATTTTCATCAGGCTATTTTTGTATAGCTCATTGGTCAATAGGAGAGCAGAAAGAGAAAAACATAGGGTTTAAAGTCGTAGGTACTGTGTAAGTTTAGTGTGGGGCCTATAAAATGATACAACGTTATAATTATTACGTTTATTACAAGCAAATGTGTTTACATCAACGCGCCTATACATGTGTTTACATCACCGTTTTTCGAAACAAAAAACCAACTAGAAATAATTTGAAAGCTCAGTCTAAATTCGCTTGAATGTTCGAATGCAACCAAGTAGATATTTTTAATTTTTAGAAAAATATAAAAAAAGGTATAATAATAATAAGGGTCGACTTTTGCAGACAACCTTTACAGTAAGTATTTACTATTATTTCTATTTTAGGGTCTTCGTCAATAGTGCAAGGTTTCAAACTTGCGCCCTAACTGTTGAGCTATTCATATTTAAACTATTCTTTTAATTAATTATTATGTTTAGTACCGCAATGCAAATACCTAGTTCCTTTATAACTTAAATTAGAACCCTACACGGACACATAATTCATTGACAATCCCATTACAGAACCAACAAAGGGAATAAATCATGTCAAGCCCCCACACCTCTATTTTTAGCTTTTCACGGTCATTATAAATACAATAGTAAACTACATGCAATGAAACCATTTCAAGGACATTCCATTCCATTTTCTCTTTAAAGCAATTCCCTTGGGATAGTGGGTTATTAATTTTCATGTGAGCACAGCCGCCAGCAAATGCTAGTGTATAACATCCAATTATATTTTCAAGGAAAATCATAATACAGCGAATAGAACTTCACAAATGTAACGACTACTACCGCCATCTATTGTCGAATAGTATAACTAGATTAGTTCTGGAAAATGTCGCTAGAGAGCCATATGTAAATTCAGTTTTATAACACTTAAAACAAGTAAAATAATCACATTGGCATCAAATAATGTTAAAAATTATTTCTAAATTTTATTTCAAGTATTAGTAGTACACTTTTGAACGGCATTTTATTAGTTTTGTAGGTATGTAATTACGCGTCAGTCGTTCAGCCAATGACAGGCGTACGTCAGTTGCCGCCAGACTCTTGGCGCGTTCAGTTATGTGGGGTGGTGTTACGTCGGCCTAAAACAAAAACAAACATCACGTCTTTAATTTATATGGCTTCAATACGATCGACTTTGTGAACATTGTGAATTGTTTCCAACTTTCGGATTTGACAAGGTGAGTTTTTTCTGAGTGTGCCTAATTGTCCTAGTTATAATTTTAGTGACGGATTTTCCTTTTATTATAAAAATGTTTTTCAAATTGTTGTTTGCTTTTAATTTTAGCAGTTTATGAAGTCAATTAAGTCGAGACCTGTTCTATTTTTTTTTTTTTTTTAATTACTTTACTTTAATATAGATTACACAATAAATTGTTCTCCTATGTGTTGTATCAATTTAATACAGAGCAATTCCTAAATATTTTTGTTAAATTAATAACTTATTAAATATGTGGACATTACGATTTAATTTTTGATCTTGAGATGCTTGATTACTCTTCAAAATTTTTTATTCTTTTCGCTTGTAGCGAAAGGAATAAAAATGTTTGAAGATACATGCGCAATATAGCGCCATCTAGTGAGTAATAGATTAACAGTTGAGAAGAAAATGTGCGATGGTAGTGCCACCCAGTAGCAAATAGTTAAGTCGTTTTAACGAGCGGAAAATGAAGCGTAGATAATATTTTATTAATTCCTAAATATTTAATTAGGTAATGAGACACTCATTTACTCGTATTCAAATACAATTATCCTGCTTGCTTATTGTTTTGTTTTAAAACATTAGAAGTGATAGTACACTCATCAATATTTTGTAGAGCTTTAAATGGAAATGTCGATATACCACATTATAATTATTTGGACACTTACCAAATACCTTTTCTTGGAAATAGTCCAGCAGGTATTACATTTAAGAGACCTATAGGCCTATATTATAATGATGACGAGCGTCAATAAAGCATGACTAGATAAAATGAAAACACATTTACGGCCACCCCTTCGAAGAAGTAGCTCCGTTCATAAAATTTCAAAGACAATAATAATCCTACTGTTCTACAACATTAATGATAAGTATTATAAATGTGGAAGTTGGAATATTTGGATGTTTGCTACTCAAAAACGGCTGAAAGGATTTGGATGAAATTTGGCACACATATAGTTATAGTAGGTACCTTTATCCCGGTAGTACGTTCCCATGAGACATCCAAGCGGGCGAAGCCGCATGCAAAAGCTAGTAACGAATAATTTCTCTTATCGTTTTTCGTAGCAGTGAGCGTCGCGTAGGGTAGAAAATTAGAACAAAAACCGCTTCTTTTGTACTCAAAGCATTATATCGCGCGAAGAAAATGAGTTTTCTACCCAATGAAGTGTGAAAATTTCAGTTTTCCCTTTCAATATTTCAAACAGATTAGTTTTTGGATCATTTTCTGCGATATTTTATGGGGATTGAAAAAGAATATTCACCTAAATACTGGTATTTAGCTGCATCCGGTAAAACTAGAAGCCGACTATAGTCGGGAAAAGGCTAGGCAGACGTTGATCACGGATATGAAAGTATATTTACGCTAAAAAGCCAAAAGAAGTGCATATGCCTGGCATAATGCATTTTATTCCTTTGTAATGAAAACAAGATAAAATCTTTTTTTAAGAACATAACGTCTGATCTCAGTCATAATCTATCAACGATACTTTTATATCTATCAATAATGAGTTTTTAATTACAGGAATTAGTGGCCTTCTGTTATTTTGATAGATTTGTACTTACTGAGACTACCTGAGTCGGTACAAATCTACCAAAATAACAGAAGGGACAATCATAATAGTTATCGTTAGCCCTACATCATTTGGAAAATAACAAATTTTGCGTAATTTTTGTATGTTAAATGAATCTGAGATTGGAGATAACTGTATTCTCCTATGAATACAATACACAAAACTTCATCATCTGCCTAACCTTTTATCAACTATGTTGGGGTCGGTTTCCAGTCTATCTGGATGCAGATGAATACGAGTATTTTACATGGAGCGACTGGCTTTTTGACCTCTACAACCCAGTTACTGGCTAATTCGATACCCCTTAGTAAGACTAGTTCTCAGACTTTCGGGTTTCTGATTACTCGAAACGACTGTCAAAGATCTACGAATGACATCCGGCGACTTAACTCTCTTTCCGAGGCACGAAGGGGTCTCGGTATGTAAAGGTCCACCCATCTACAGACCAACCGCGGCAAGCCTAGCTTAACCTGATCAATCGGCCTGTACCTACGGCTGTTATTTTTTAACCACGGCGCCCTCAAACACATAACAATTAATAATAAAAAATAGTTATTAAAATAATAATATTTATTGAAATAATAAAACATGTTAGTTTACTATGCCAAATAATTTATTCTATGACTTTTGTTACAGAGTCATAAATAAAAACCCCCAACATGGTAAGTTTCAAAACAACATTTTGTATAGTTTAAATCTAAGCAATAAATAATAATTTGCATTCCGTTGTCGTTTTTCAGTACGGGTTTGTGAACTACGCCCTCGAGTTGCTTGTCACCAAAACTTTTAACGAAGAAACATGGGAGACGATCAAGTAAGTTGGAAATGGTTTTTCCTAAGTATACAGGGTTTTTGGTAAAACACTAACAACCTTGGTGGATAGTATGCTTACTTATTGTAAACAACGCACGCTGTGCCCGCGTTGTGGATTGCAGCCCACTCTTTCTCAAAGAAAGGAGACCTCTGTGTCCCAGCCGTGGGACCATTATATAGGCAGATTATGCTGTAACTATAGTATACCCATATTGCGCCAGTTATGCTCAAGTCCCATGGGGCGAGCCTGTTGTCACAAATCTAGACTCTGAGCTGCTACTGAGATATTCCAGATGGAAAACCCAATAATACTTTGTCCGACCCCGGAATTGAACCAAGGACTTCATGCTCAGAAGTAGCGCTTGCGACTACTAGACCAACGAGGCAGTCAGTTTTCTAAGGCCCGGTTTTTATATAAAATAGTAACTAATGGTTTTTTGCAAAATGTGTTTATTGATCAATTTTTTGTTTATCAAATAGTAATTTTTTAACTAATATTTAATTATTTGACCATTGGCAATTATATTATATCATTAGATAAACTAAAAATTGATCAAAAAAACACATTTTGCAAAAATTTAACCATTAGTTACTATTATTGACAATTGGTTGAATTTAACTACGGATCAATAAACCGGCCCTAAGAATAATGTTATGTAGTTTAACCTGTCATACAAGTCATACAAATCATTCCATTCGCAATCTAGCACCAGTTACTGGAAAGGTACATTCATCCTTATCTACATACTTCAAAGAGACGTTTACTATTTGTATAGGATTTGATATACCCCTATCGTTTTTAGAGTTCCGGAACCCTATTACTAAGGTGCCGCTGCCCGTACGTCCGTCTGTCTGTCACAGGGCTGTATCCTTTGAACCGTAAATGGTAGGCACTTAAAAAAACGCTAAGCGAGAACTTAGCAATAATGAAATGCAACGGGATGGGTCGGACACAAGAAATTTCACGCGGACAAAGTCGCAGGTAGAAACTAATATCAAATAACTCTCCTTGTGCAGGAAAAAAGCGGACGTGTCAATGGAAGGCAGCTTCCTTGTGCGGCAGATCTACGAAGACGAGATCACGTATCACCTGATCACCGCTGCCGTTGAAGTACTGCGTAAGTTCCTAATTTATACATAACACTGCCCTCAAAACCGTGAAGGACAACTTTGTGAGAAAACCTATATGCCCCAGAACCAAAAAATTCGCACACCCACTCTGACAGAACATGTTCCTAAAGGCAGAAGAGTTTTATTGATCTGTCTGATTTTAGTTTTTCAATAGTTTTAGTTAGTATAGGATATTATATTTTTATTTTAATGATATACCTGTCTGATCATTGCTTTATTGATTGGACTATTTATTAGAGACTGGATATCTCAGATTTCTTCCGAAAAATGGTTAGCGTAAAATGAAGTACCTGAAAATATTACTCGGGACTTCGGGAGCAACTGAGAAAGATAAACGAGATTTTTAAAGTGAACTTCTTAGGCGGCAATTTGAGAATTTGAGAGTGAAATTTCAATGACACGTCATGTTTAGACACATTTTGTTACATGAGAGAGAAGAAATATATAACTCTGTCTGTCTCTCATACTAAATCTCTCTTATTCTTTATTTTTTCAGAAGTTTCACTTCTATCACGTGTACGGTGTTTCAAGTATAACTTTTCTATCATCAACATGATCTTGTCTTATTACAGAAATCCCAGCTGATGCAATTCTAGAGTTGTTTGGGAAGACTTTCTTCGAGTTCTGTCAAGACTCCGGATACGATAAGATTTTGCAAGTTTTGGGAGCTACACCGCGGGACTTCTTGCAGGTTCGTTATTTGACAACTTTATTTCCATTAGTTTACAGTATAAATTCAATCTCTATTTGTTGGAATGAGCAAAGATCAATACAAGTCAAGCTTGATACTGCCATAGCATTAAAATAATTGAAATCAGCGCCACCTATGAGCGAAATTTTGAACTAAATTCATTAACGGAATACCGCTAATATGTCGCAATAAAAAATCTTAGCATTTACCGCTATCCTTAAAAAATATAATGCTTTTTAAAATCTTTTATCTTAATATGAATACTGACCACTGATCAATAAAAGTTTACGGTCAAATCCACGTGAGGCGCTACATGTCGTGGTGTGCTGTTGCCGCCTATCAGTCTCAGCTGTTTAGTGAGAATCAAAATATTCAATACAGAACAATAATTTTATGTATATTTACAAAAACTTATACGTAACTAGATAATCTCTCAAGCTCATGAAGAAGTTAAAAGGTTTGTTGAATAACAGTTTTGTTCTTCTTATCTACTGATGTTTTTTTTTTCTATGATAACAGTACCCTAATTGTGTAACACACTATCAGTCACAATCTGAATATTTTCCAGGATATTGCTAATGCACTGCTTTATATGTTCGAGAAACATGTCTACTCAACAACGTAAATAACGCAATGAATTTTGATGAACTGTCAAAATTAAAGCCATTCCTACTGTTAGTGTGTTTACCCTGCTGGTCCCAATTAGTGAACCTCTTATTAATTCGCAAAAGCCGTAATTTTCTCAAAATTCTACATTATCAAAACTTTTCATACTGTCTTAGTGAAGATAGGTCAATTGTGCAGTAGCTTCAACTAAAATTATTAATATGTATAATTTTTTTCCAGAACTTGGACGGTCTTCACGATCACCTGGGTACCTTGTACCCTGGCATGCGTTCGCCTTCCTTCAGATGCACTGAGCGTCCTGAAGACGGAGCTTTGGTGCTCCATTATTATTCTGACAGACCTGGCTTGGAGCATATCGTCATTGGTATTGTCAAGGTAAGAAATGCTGAACATTTTATTCTTAATATGAAGAATATTGCACTCGAAAAAACTGATTGAGAAACTAAATGGATGGAAAAAATAGTTGAGAAACTATTTCGTGATGGATATACTAGTTCAATTACATGTTCGTGATGGAAAGTGAAAAAGTAGTTGAGAAATCGTGATAGAAAACAATAAAAAATAATTTGGTTTTTTTATTTTTGAATGTGTTTAGTTTAGTTTAATTTGAGATCTTTCTGTACGAGTCGCAATAAATACTTTTTCTATCTTTCTTTAAAACTAGTTGAGCAGCTTCATGAAATGTATTATTATTATTTTTTGTATTTTTTGCAGTGAGTAACTGAACCGTCTATCTTTATGATGTACTGTTGCATAAGCTTTTCTCGAAAAGCTAATTAACAACGATTAAAACGTAACAAGAATAAAATACAAAATCACATAATCACAAGTATGTGAAATCAACCCGCTTACTTGCTCTATGATAGGAAAAAAGTATCACCAAAAGCAGTCCTCAAATCTCAGACAAAACGAAGCACATATAAAACTCAGAATATACAAGATACTTAAATAATTTTATTTTTTGAAGTCCGTTCAAAAGACGTCTCTCTTTATCCAAATTCTAGATGATAATATTAAAACTCGTTCTGTTGCAGACGGTCGCCAGCAAGCTCCATGACACCGAAGTGAAAGTGGAAATCTTGAAGACTAAACAAGAATGTGACCACGTGCAGTTCCTCATCACTGAAACATCGACTTCTGGACGAGTGTGCGCCCCAGAGATGGCTGAAATCGAAACTTTGTCTCTTGGTAAGATTGTAGAAGTTGCTCCTATAAGAGTATGTGAAACGGGCAGGTGCTGCCTTCAGCTGAAGACTTTTCGGTAAATTGTTGTTGCCCAGCCTTTAGTACCTACATATAATGTATTTACGCATTTTTTAACACAGAAGAAATACGAAATTATTTCGGTAGAGACGACTGCGTTGCTCATTCTAGAATGTACCAAGGGGTGTATTCTTTATCTTTATTAAGACTGTTACTGTTCAATATCAGTTCATTCAGTCAATCAGTCAGTTAAATCAATTCAGTCTATGATCATTACCAAAAACCCATTTCGATTTAAAAAAAAAAATACTTTGTTATAATTTTTTATATCTCGCCAACTCAGTTCCTCACCATCTAAACGTAACTTTCAACTCATTCCAGAGCCCAAAGTGAGTCCAGCAACATTCTGCCGCGTGTTCCCCTTCCACCTGATGTTCGATCGAGAGCTGAACATTGTGCAGGCAGGACGTACTGTCTCTCGTCTCATGCCGAGGGTCACCAGGCAGGGATGCAAGATCACTGATGTATTGGATACGGTATGTCGTTTAAAATTAAAGAAAAAATTAAGTTGTTGTTGTAGGTGAAGGTAGAAAAATATTATTACAGTAGCTTGCCACACACACAATAATGTACAGGCCGTTTACAGTTATTTTGCTTCTGACTGCAGCAACCTAACAGCAACCTCATTGTGACGAAGAATAAAGATCACAATGATTTTGACAGACTTGTTAATGGCAGTAGCGCAACAGCAACCTTTTAAGAATCAGAATAAAGATCACTGTGATTTGGAGTCGTGCAAAGTCAGATGTAAAATAACTTTTAGCGGACTGAATTTTGTGTAACTGTTAGCCAGCTGATATTTCGACAAGATATTTTAATTTTTTACATTCTACGATCGTTTCGATGGTGCTATTTATTTGCTGAAATGAACTTGGGAAAGTAAACAAGATGACAGCTCACTAAAATTGTGGTTGTCCAACGATGTGCAAGTCTGTAGTCGTAAAGTAAGGATATATCTCAGATTATGTTAAAATATACTAAAAATAAAAATAAAGTGTTACCATTAGAGGTTCCATTAGTAGTTAAGTTCGTCATTATAATTATCTCAATTACGTTGTAGGTGAGACCTCACTTGGAGATGACATTCGCCAATGTGCTAGCTCACATCAACACGGTGTATGTGCTGAAGACCAAACCAGAAGAGATGACCGTCACCGCACCTGATGAGGATATTGCTTCTCTTCGTTTGAAGGTAAGGTTCCATTTTTTAGTAAAACGGTTTATAATTAATGTTCACTGTTTATAGAATTTAAAAATAGCTACAAAATGTGATGACTAAGGAAAGCTTTCGCGTAAGGATATCTACGAGTACTTTTGTCAATCTTACGTTGTTACTAAAGAATCTGGCAGGACTCCATGTAATTTGGATGCCGCACTTAGACTTCGCGACATTCGTGCAAATACTCTCAAAAGATAGATCTCGGTAAAATTTAAGATAAAAGATAATTGCAGCTTACTTTTTTACGTTGGGTTTCGCCACAAAAACTTTGTTTATAGAGCAGGCGGCGGTTTTACAAATAGTATTTTATGTAGACAGTTTACTATCATTAAAAAATGGCGGAAACGAATAGTTCCAATTATGGTTAATGAAGGGAAAGGTGGCACTAGTAGCTGAGTATATTAACCCATCTACACATTGGGCATTTAGAAGAGTGCCATGTCCTATTCTGCTCCATGAACTTTTATGTAAAGCAAGCAGCCACAATAATAATGATGATCGACAAAATGTTGCAACTCCAGAAAGAAAAAAAAAACAAATAATTAATTCTATACTTAGATAGAATTAATTAATTGTTGTTTTTTAGAATTAATTAACTCAGTGATTTTTTTATAATTTCAGGGACAAATGCTGTACATTCCGGAGACAGACGTGGTTGTATTCCAATGCTATCCCAGCGTCACTAACTTAGATGATTTGACACGGTAATTACATATTAATTTATGAATCGAACCATGATTAAAAGTATCTACTTTTGGTGATTTAAAATCAAGACAACTTCACGTCTTGCACACTAATGTGTGTATCACTCGCAGGTTTTTTTTACTCATCTTAGTAAAAGAAATAATTTTGAGTCACACTGTTTTTAAATTATCTTAGTAAAACAGTTTCTTTTGAATCATACAATTTTTGAATTATCTTACTACTTTTACCAAGATAATTAAAAAAATATGTGAGTCAAAATAAACTCTCAAACTCAAAGCATTTATTTCAAATAAACCAATTACAGGCACTTTTGAATTGTTTAGGGGTCTTTTTTTTTTTTTTTTTTGGTGGGGAATTTAGTGGTCTTGACTCAAACATTTTGTTAAATTATGTTAGTACAAGAGTTTATAGTGAATCTCTGATGACTTTCCGTATTGTACAATTTGAGAAATTCATTTTAAATATCATGTTCATAAACAGTATCTAATAATTAATCATCCCATCTTACAGCCGTGGCCTCTGCATCGCTGACATTCCTCTTCACGGCGCGACTCGCGACCTTAAACCAATTACAGGCACTTTTGAATTGTTTAGGGGTCTTTTTTTTTTTTTTTCTGGTGGGGAATTTAGGGGTCTTGACTCAAACATTTTGTTAAATTATGTTAGTACAAGAGTTTATAGTGAATCTCTGATGACTTTCCGTATTGTACAATTTGAGAAATTCATTTTAAATATCATGTTCATAAACATCCCATCTTACAGCCGTGGCCTCTGCATCGCTGACATTCCTCTTCACGACGCGACTCGCGACCTGGTCCTCATGTCAGAACAGTTTGAAGCAGACTACAAGCTCACACAGAACCTAGAAGTGCTCACTGACAAGCTGCAGCAGACCTTCCGAGAGCTGGATTCTGAGAAACAAAAGACTGACAGGTATTTCGAGAGCTTCAATTGTTTTTATTTGAGATTTGATTGAGTGGTCATGGTGGCGGCCATCTTATTTATGTCACTGTCAGTGACGATCGACATGGGCAGTTAGCTCCAATCAAGCCAATTAAGAATACAGCCAACTCTTACCAAGCTAACCTTCATCGTCCATCATTTCAGCCCGGAGTCATCCACTGCTGGCCTCCCCTAACCTAATCTTATGTCGCCTGATTTCTTTCCTGTCAATAAATAATTAATATATTTGATAGAAAGGCACTTTTCCCCTTAATCATTCTATTCGAAGCCAACGGCAAATAAAATGTTTAACGTTTTGACCGCCCCCGTCGGATTAATACGACAAATGTCTTCGTGGGTGTGCCGCTTCGGTTCTCAGTCGCATAAATACGACTGAGTACCTAAAATGTTTCAAATTGATGTTATTTCAAGTTGAAGAAATATCAACTTTATTTTAATGGTGATTAAGTTGATTTCAGAGTGACTAGCACTATTGAAAAAGTTATAAAAATGTTTGAAATTGTAGCGTAAACTGGACTTTATTGTGTAGGAATTAAAGTTATATTTGTTTACATTTTTGGCAAATAAATCGCGAATGCAGATTATGTATTTTCGTTCTTTTGTTTTTTTATATTATAATTGCACGAACCTGCCGATCGATTCTGTAAAAATCTCACCGTGAAAAGTTAGGTGAAGTTAGCTTAGAGTGAGCTGTCAATAGTGTCAATCCCTAGCATTAGTTGGAATGACAGCTCACTCCACGCTCACTTCACCTAAGTTTTCACGGTGAGATGGTTACAGAATCGCAGTGCTGTTCGTCGTAGGCATTTATTTGTCGATTTATGAGCTGGGCGCTGGAAGCACGGCAATTGGTACAAAACCAAGCGGTTAATAGGTTGAGCGGCACACAGGGTATCATGTAGAGAATAACTTCATACAGTCACCCCCTTATGATTTTCTTGCAGGCTCCTCTACTCAGTCCTACCAATCAGCGTCGCTACCGAGCTTCGTCACCAGCGCCCGGTTCCGGCTCGCCGATACGACACCGTCACTTTACTCTTCAGCGGCATCGTCGGGTTCGCCAACTACTGCGCCAGGCACACTGACCATAAGGGTGCCATGAAGATTGTCAGGATGCTCAATGATCTGTACACAGCGTTCGATGTGCTGACTGATCCGAAGAGGAATCCTAATGTTTATAAGGTATGATTAGATTAACAATACTAAGGATGTCGCTTAGGATAATTTGGTAACTATCACGAATATAAATACTTTTGAAAGGGGACAATTTATTAATGCAGCGACATTTTAATACTGAATTTCTAGCTTAGCCCTTAGTTAAAAAAAAGGATCTATGTCTTATGGATGATACTGGATATACCTTCAAACAGATGACACGCTTCAAACTCAAGAACATAGATATCACAATCACTGTGTCTATGTTCTATGTTACGGGTTTGGTTTCCGCATTTAGTCCTTCAGGTGGACCATTGTACGTGGGCCATGGCGGCCGTCGGTAGTTATTCCAACCAGCCCACCTCCCTCCAGAAGCTTATTTGGTCTCCTGGTCTGTTGAGAACATCTGTGTAAGATCTGGGTGTCCCGAGGGTTTCCGACCTAATCTGGGTGACGCCTGTGCACTCAAAGAGCACATGCGCGACGGTTTCATCAGCCTTCATGCAAGCTCTGCATAGGGGGCTGTCCATTATACTAATCACTGTGTCATTGTCGGTGTCATTTCGTTCCATTGTTTTATTCAAGTCAGTGGTTCAAGTGTATAGGGAAACTCTTTCAACCATTGAAAAAGATAGATCGTAAAAATAATAGGACAAGATAAGATAAACTCAAACTCAAACTAAACTCAAATCATTTATTTCAATCAAATCATTTACAGGCACTGTTGAATTGTCAAAATTAAACAGTCGGTCAGTTAGTCAGAAAGTTGAAGCTAGTTGCCCATTCCAAAACGTAGATCTCTATGGAGAAGAACGGGCAAGAAACTCCAAGGACACTCTTTTAAATCAAGATATTATTACAAAATCCTGGGTACATTATTCTTATTGCTTCTATATGTGAGAACAATGTAAAAGAAAAACAAATAAAGAAACAATTAAAAATAAGTTAGTAATAAGTTTTAGTCAGTAAAAGTCTGTCACGCCCTCCCGCTCCGCCCAGAGCGGGAGAAGTCATATGATGATTTCCCACCCAGAAAAAAAAAAAAGCCCTGGCAGTTAAGAGATGACCAGTCTCAACCGAGGCGCCCGTTCACGAACATGACGCGTGGATCAGCACCACCAAGCTCAACCATTTTGTGGGAAACCGAATGATCCAACACACGCGCCACCACCAGTGAGACATTTAACACGCTCAGCGCCGGTGTATTCTTAATGATACACCATAGGGTGTTTTGTCACAGGCCAGTGTATCCTTAATGATACACCACACTGCCCCGTCTTTGGAGGCCGGTGTATCCCTCAGTATACATAACACAGCCATACACACCCCAATAACACAGACATATTCTCCAGGGCCAACGCTTTTGAACGCCTTACTAAAATGTATGAAACGATGTATACTGAGGGATACACCGGCCTCCAAAGACGGGGCAGTGTGGTGTATCATTAAGGATACACTGGCCTGTGACAAAACACCCTATGGTGTATCATTAAGAATACACCGGCGCTGAGCGTGTTAAGTGAGCATGACATATTCTCAACTGCCATGCTCTTTCAAATCAACATCAAAATATCATAATAAACGGATCCATGGTTCTTACATTTACAAAATTTAAAAAATGCTTCTAAATTATACAAAATTATAGTTTGCAATTTATTTAAGAGATGAAAAAAAAATACTACGAATCAGGGAGAGGTATTTAATATTGAAGTATTCATGAATTAATTCCTGATTGAGTAAAATAAACATTAAGTTCGTAATGTCAATGTGTAATAAGTATTACGTGTTTTGTTCCTGTCCGTTTCATTGTTAATAATCTTCCAAACTGTTCTTATTTTACTGTCTTCTGATTTAACCTTGTTACTAATGAATGAAGCTTTAGCTGCTTTGCAGATATTTTTAAAAGTTTTAGAATAAGTAGCAACATACTTATTAAAAGTATCCGTGTTAATATACGGCTTTTTTTTTCCGGTAGGAAAACATCAAATGACCCCTCCCGCTCTGGGTGGAGCGGAAGGAAGTGTCAGACTCTTACTGACTAAAACCCATCCATGTTCCTTCCTTCGCCCTTTATTTTCCGGGGTAGCGGTAACCCTTTCGGACAATCTCGCTGATTAATATACGGCTTAAGGCCATACAGTTCAAATAATATTTCTATAAATAAAAAACTTAACTTAAATTCCTAAGAATAAAAACTTAGGGCAAATAGTTTTAGAGTCTTCTTAAAATAATTATTGAACTCTGTTTGTACTAATGAAAATAATTCTTCATACAAAATATTACAATTGGTCATACTAAGGCCCTGAGCACTTAACTTGCTATTTAAAGTTATATTAAATTTATTCAAATTACCCGATGTTATTGGTCTAGTTTGAATCTGCACTTTTTGTATCAGTGTGTTGGACTTAAAAGAAACGGTTTGACCGCTGTGATCAGAAAGGAGATAATTTACAATGGTCTTCTCTAGATATTCGCAGCAACAGAAAACGTTATGAATACATGTAGCAGTGGCCGTGGTTATTCGTATTGGTTCCAAAAACACATTTGACAGATTTAATGATTTAAAGAGACTTAATAATCTATTGCTATTTGAATTAATTTCCAAAATATTAATATTAAAGTCACAAAATTAAACTTATGGACCGGGTTAAGAATACAACAATCCGTTCCATCACTAAAATATCTGATGTCACTCGGAAAGCTTGAATGGAACTGGGCTGGACACATCTGCCGCATGTCAGACGATCAATAGGCCAAACATACGACCCAGTGGGTTCCGCTTAATGGCAAACTACATCGCGGCAGGCCCAGACGGAGAAGGCGGGATGGACTGGATGAGCTGGACTCCTTTCATAAAGATTAGTCCTTGGCAGCTCTGGACAGAGGGAGGTGGAAAGAGAGTAGGGAGGCCTTTGCCCAGCTGTGGGACATTAACAGCTATTAAAAAAATAAATAAATAAAGTCACCACAAATAATTACTGATTTATTGCCAGTTGCAACTTTTGCCAAGACATCTTCCTTACTGACTCAAAAATAGAGTAGTTTTGATAGTTTGGAGGTCTGTATACGCACACTATAAAATGCTTATCTAGCTTAACACAGGACAGTTCGATGCTATGTTCTACCGATAGTTCCACTGTCTTTACGAGTCTTATATTTTATAGAATTTTTAATTAAAATTAATGAACCTCCACGCAGCATGGATTTTCGGTTGAAGCAACTGCCCACACTATAGTTCTCATGATTAATCAGCATTTCATAATCTTTCAACCAGTGTTCAGAACAATTCAATTTGTAATAAGAGAAACCTTGACTATTTATATATTTTTTATATTTATATTTTATTTGATGAAACAATTTCAAGGAATTCTGCTTAGCCCCTTTTTTACACTTAACTAATTGAGTGCTAGAAGATACCTCGTTGGAGGTGAGATTAACAATATTGTTATTGGTACCTTCTTTTGTCTTACTGACTAGTTTAAACTATTGTTGCTAACCACCTTAATTTTAGTATTATTACTAATTTCGATGGTGCTAATTATATCAGACTTCGACATACTACTTATGTCTGAGTTAATAATAAAAGCTAATAACCCTGCTAGTTGACGTCTAAAACTAACAGGCAGATACGCTGTATCCCTAGTCGATTTGAAATTCTCAACAAGCGTTGGTGTCAAAAAAATTGAGCTTGTCAATATAGTGATTAACTAATAAATGCATATGGTTATTTAGCATATGTATATAATAATTCTGCCTACTTGATAAGTGCTCAAAGTATGGGAAAGCACACAATATTATTTTCTGACAATTAATCTTCAGTGACACTGTCAGTGATGTAATATATTTTTACCTTAGCACTATTACCTACAAATACAGAAATAATGGCATTTGGATCATATTTATTGCTAGTTATTGATGAAATTATCTCTTTATAGGATTCCCCAGGCATACAATAATTAATAGCAGATTGACTCAGGTTGTTACTCAATAATTTACCTAACCCTCTCCCTAAACTATCTGAAAACACAACACAACAAACTTTATTAGAAGAAGTGACAGCATAAGTCTCTGTCTGTGCTACTTGAGATGAACCTTGTACAACATGTGGTGTATCTTGATCGGGGATACAGATAGGATGGAACTAATATACGAGCAATTATCTTACTTTTGTATACTTTCCAAAATCATTCAAATCTCAATTCCAGGTGGAAACAGTTGGTGACAAATACATGGCAGTATCTGGTCTGCCAGAGTACGAGGTCGGCCACGCTAAACACATCTCTCTTCTCGCTCTAGAGATGATGGACCTGTCTCAAACTGTCACCGTCGATGGAGAACCTGTTGTAAGTAGCCTGTTTCAATAAATTTATGTAGTAGCTATACATTTTACTAAGACTTGATGGCGTTATAAATCACCGGGTCAAGCCTACCTACCTTCAGCGGGATTGTCCGAAAGGGTTACCGCTACCCCGGAACATAAAGGGCGAAGGAAGGAACATGGGTGGGTTTTAGTCAGTAAGAGTCTGACACTCCCTTCCGCTCCACCCAGAGCGGGAGGGGTCATTTGATGATTTCCCATCCCGAAAAAAAAAAAAAAAAGCCTACCTACCTACGGTACCGTTTTTCCAAATCTCTCTCTGTCTCTCTCTTTTTTTTTTTTGGCTCTACGGCTAATTTTAGTCCTACATACTGGGTTATGTTTTCGTGGAGCCCCTGCCCCTGACCTGATCAATCGACCCATGCAATTATTAGATATATTTAAATAACAGCCGCAAGCCGCAAGGGCCGCAAGCCGCAAGGGCCGCAAGCCGCAAGGGTCGATCGATCAGGTTAACCTACGCTTGCCACGGTTGGTCCGTGGGTGGGTAGGACCACCATACATACCGAGACCCCTCCGTGCCTCCCGCCTATCATTTGTGGATCTTTAACAGTCGTAACAGGAAGTCAGAAGCCCGGGCTTCTGATACCCGTATCAAAGGGTATCGTATTACCCAGTAACTGGGTTATGGAGGTTAAATAGGCGGTCGCTCCATGTAAAATACTGGTATTCAACTGCATTCGGTTAGTTTGGAAGCCGACCCCAACATAGTTGGGAAAAGGTTGTTATTTCATCTACTTACGTCTGCCTTTTTCCAGGGTATCACAATTGGCATCCACACCGGCGAGGTTGTGACCGGAGTGATCGGTCACCGCATGCCTCGGTACTGTCTCTTCGGTAACACAGTCAACTTGACCAGCCGCTGCGAGACTACTGGTGTGCCTGGCACAATCAACGTCAGCGAGGATACTTATGGGTATTATATTGTTTGCAGTCTGATGATAATGTGATACAAATATATAAATAGGTACAGAATGCCTTTATAATATAAAAGATTTCGGAGCTTATAATATAAATGTAAAGGTTTTCAAAAGCCGTAGGCAGTTAAAAGTAGGTAACAGACATATAGACAAAGTACTCGCCAAAGTAACTAAACATGCCAAAGTTTTAGAGAAAAATAAAACTCAATAAGGTAAAAAAGAAAATCACTAAAATTTAATCATCACACAGATCTAAATATCGCTGCAAAGTTAAAGGAATAGGCAACTTCTGTATTCCAAATGGCAGCTCAAAATTCTGCCAAAGCATTTGCCTGATCGCACATCTAGACAGATGCTTCAACTCTACTGGCTTCAAGCCACATCTAGAAGTTGGCACTAGATGATCTGCCAGGATATCTCCGTATTGCTCCAGCATCAGTTTCCTTTGATAGTTATAGTCATCAGGCAGTTCCAGTTCCTTAAACAGTGTTTTGTTTATCGATAATGAAATGCTTGGGACAGCTCTCATAGCTAACTTCAAACAAGATACTAATTCATATGGATACTTTCTGTTGTATTCATTCAGTCGATCCAAAATGGATTCTATTGGATTTGTGGAGGCTGTATCTGCCATGATTCTTGCACCAAATCTTAGTAGTATCATCAGCATTTCTGATGCTCCCATCTGTATCACGACTCTTACTGGAGATGCATGACCACAGCTTTCCAAAGGCACGTCTATGAAACGATAAGATTTTCCATTTTCTTTGTACTCGAGGTTAGCGTTCGTCGCATGGTCTAGGTAGAAGACTAGAGCGTGTACGTTCTCTTCCTTATCCATAAAGTCTGATTTCCAACCAGCTAAGAAGTAGGGTGCTGATGTTCCAAATATTGCTCCTGGAAAAATTATAAAAATGTTTGATCAGTTGTTCATGCTTAATGGTTTTCGATACAAAAATCAATGCACCTAAACTAATGACAGGCATAAACAGCTTAAAGAGTTTTCATTGCTGGGAACCAGGCCACCTCTCAGAGAGAGATTGGTGGATATCACTACTTGGATAATCAGAAGATAAATATGTAAATTAAAAATATCTTGCAATAATAGAATAGAATTTCTTTCTCTTTGTCAGACTACAATATACCACAAAAATTACAAACATAAATGTAGAAATTTTACATAGAGTGTAAGATTTCTGATCTGTTCCGTACAGTATTTTAACTCAATTACCAATTTTATAAGGCTCCAACGTACCTAAAAATATTCTCTCAAAGGTCTTCTCACAAGCGTAAATCTCGTCCAACAAAGCGGCCATCACCTCATTATCCTGCAAGCTCCAATCGAACGCAAGCTTCATGGCCACATATAACAGGTTGTGATACTTCCCCATTCGGCAGACTTCTCCGTTCTCCGTCTTGCAGTTGTTGTGGTACCTCAATGCTGACATCACAAAGTTCTTGCATGACGTGTTGTCCGAATGATTCTGACCTAAAAAAAGAGAAACACTTCATTAGGACGACCTGGTACACATGTGTACCACAAGCGGTACAAACATTTGTACCAGCTTTTCCCTGAGAGGTTAAGTGTAGACACTTAACCGGTTTGGGAGCATGGTCAGATTTGATAGCTTCACTGATCATGGACTTGTCTATTATCAGTCAAACTGTCAACTTTCGTGTCGGCTGTTGTAGTTGGTCGGTTAAAATAATAGCTTATTGACAAAGGAGTGAACTCGCTACATAACAGAGACAGGGGGTATAAGCTTTCTATCTTATAACCAGTGCGGTAATCACGTAACACACTAACAGTAGCAATGGCTTTCATTTTGACAGTTCAACAACATTCATTGCGTTATTTACTCTGTATATATTCCGTTATTATCCGTAATAACAAAATATAAGTATGTAATAATGGTTTACTAATAATGGACGTTTCTCAACTGGCTAAAGTAGATCTTTTTGCATCGCAGTACGAATTTCTAGTTAGACAAGTTTTGATATTCGTTAAGTAGTTTCAATTAATATCTAATATGATCAAGAAATCACTATCGCCTCTTTTAAGTGTGTCAAAATTATCAATCAATGAAGTTATAGCTTGACTGCACAATTTTCTAAGTATCATGATCATAAAATTTCATTGAATCGCAATAATTAAAGTCACATAAGCTGGGAGAAAGCTTTTATTAATAGGCAATAAACTTAGTTTTGCTAGACTATCATAATTTACTTGAAATGCTATTTATGACTTAAAACGTTTCTAACTCTGCGAATCTTCTAAGCTGTGTGGTCTTTGTTAGCGAGCAGGGTACTCAATCGTGGGTGAAGATAAGTACCTAGGAATAGGTAATATTTTAAACGGATTTCTGTAACTATTGAGCTGGTGTATTTATAATTCTGAACATCATCTGAATTGAGTATCGGAAATGGAAAGTGGTTTTGCGGTATGAATTTACTTGAATTGCGTAACTGTAAATTCTACAAAGATGGAATTTATAAATACAGCTGAGCCTATTTCTTAGTAATATTCTTGTACTGGAAAGTGGACATACGAATTATTGTCATAATAATTGTCCTCTCGTCTAAATTAATTCTCCTCCTAAACCTACGAAATCTGTAAGAATGCGAATGAAAGCACTACTGATATTACAATCCGTCCACTTTTTTTACTTCTGACAGCACCAACCTAACAGCAACTTTTTTGTAACGAGAACAAAGATGACGATGATTTTGACAGACGTGTCTCAGTGGTAGCAACCCAAAAGCAACCTGATTTGAATGAGAATAAAGATCACTGTGATTTGGACAGTGATGCAAAATCAGAGGTATGACTGTGAACGGACTGCAATAGCTAGAAAGATCAAGACCAAAATGTATATAAAATATAACGCGTAGTCGTTACATGTGTAACGACATGTAACGACTACGCGTTACATGGTCTTGTTCATCTTGGTCTTGTTCACCAACATGGTCTTGTTCTTAAAGACCAAGACCATGTTTTTGTTGTGATATTGTTGTCCTAACTGCAATCATCTACAGTCTTCTTTTATTTTCGTTGCTTATATATTTAGTATGTATCTATAATTTTGGATATGTATATATCTATGTATCTATTTTAGTGTATTGTATACATAATATTTGCACCAACGACCAACGACAGCCCCATTTTATGTCCAGGAAAATCACTGTCCATTCCATGGTTGCCTGGAAGAGATCGCAGAAAGCGATAAGGCCACCCATTGTATGTTTTGTAGAGTTTGATGTGTTTTTTTATGTTATGTATTTTTGTGTTGTACAATAAAGTATATATAAAACTAAATAAAAATATTAAAAATGTAACCTCTCGCACATCCAGCAATGACAGTATTGAAGTATTCAACGAGTTCCCGCCTTTTGTACCTCTCGTTCAAACAGTCGCGATCCATGTTACTGAACACTCCTTCAAAATAATACTCCATGAACGTATCCATAATTAATCACAACAATTTCCCAGCAAAATTCAAAAAAACTCAAACGATACAAAATACTTTGTTACAATTTGAGAGATATCATTTTGACTTTTGATTGTATCTTTTATTTTATTGGAACCAGTATCAAAACGTTGTTCTGAATTGTAAAAACTTTTCACTATATTATAATTTTAAACATTCTTGTTTTAAGTGACTAATTTGTATACACAATTTTCAAGGAGGTACTGTCTACCACCACCGTTGGTGAAGGAATAGCCATGAAATCAGTGGTCACCCCTCGGTTTTACTAAGAAAACTTGCAAGTGCAGTATAATCCTCTTACCTTTATATTGGGAAGCCTTACACACTAGTCGTTTCCTATTTTACAGGTGCGATATAGTCGAGGCACATTAGGAACTCGATACTTTTTGCTAGCGTCTATTCTTTACATAAGAATAGGCTGAGGTATATATAGTCACACAAAATCCTGGGGATATAACGATTAGTCTCTAACCAGGCACAAATTAATGTAATTTCCCATCCACCAACACGCACTGGGCCCGCGTGGTGGATTACGGCCCACTCCCTCTCACAGAGAGGAGGCCTGTGTCCCAGCAGTGGGAACATTACAGGCTAAGTATGCAGTCAGATTTGCGACCTCATAATTGAGAAAAGGCTAGTCATGCTTAGAGCAGATCATGGTTTGATATACTCACCTTTGTCCACTGTGCCCAGCAGTGGGAACATAATGGGCTAATTATGTTATGTAGGCACAAATGAAGACTCGAAGCAACAGCTAGGAAAATCTCTGTTATTGCTGAGAATTGTTCTAAGTTACAACTGAGAATTCCTTAAATATATAACCTAGTAGTGTCGCACCCAGAACAAATAGACCAACAAAACTCAGAACTATACGTGAACTTAATGCTGTAGACAGTGAAGATGGAAGAATTAAATAATATGATATCAGAGAAAGAGCTATTGGCGCCGATTCCCTTGTTCACAAACTAAACTAAATTTAAGTTCAGTGCATCTTTTTCTTTCTATTTCATTAAGAAAAGGACAGAAGATAAATATTAGTTTAGTCCTGTCAAAGTTACATACTCCATAGACAGTTTAGACGTGATTAAAACATGGCTACTAAAAATACGTCAATTTACGTCAGGCGCTGACTAATTTGACAGGACTAAACTAATATTTATCTTCTGTCCTTTTCTTAATGAAATAGAAAGAAAAAGATGCACTGAACTTAAATTTAGTTTAGTTTGTGAACAAGGGAATCGGCGCCATTGACGGATTTAAATTAATAAAATGTTAGTGTAGCAATATAAATGTCTGCGCACTTGAAGGTGCAGCATAAGAAAGACCCAGATCAACAACCTCGGAATACATAATTAATATAAAGATACTCGTTGTTAAACCAAGATTGGGTAACACTAAACACAACACAACCTTTACTAAAAAGCCATGATGATTTCATTCTTATTTCTTTCTTTTCAGCTACCTGATGCGCGAAGATAACTACGATGAACAGTTTGAACTAACATACCGTGGTCATGTATCCATGAAAGGGAAGGCAGAACCCATGCAAACCTGGTTCCTGACCAAAAAGAAGATCTGAATAAATCAAGCGACCTACGCAGAGCCAGGAGTGCACCTGCCAGTAACTTGCGCAAAAGTATTCAAGAACCTTGCATGCCATCTGCCATGAAACTGATATGGGAATGGTACACTTGCATGCAAGCTTGCTTACTTTTAGGCATGTGACTGGTATGTATGTTTCTGACTTGAAGGATTTACGACCTAAACTATATATCGAAGAATTGAATGTTATGTAGAATGCCTAAAATAAAAAGTCTTGGTAACTCTGAGTGTAGGTAAAATCTTTCGGTTTTATTTTAGTACATAAAGTAAATGTTATTGGCACTCCTAAGGTAGATGTTAACCATTAATTTGATGTCAGGAGTGACGGAAATTCCGGCAGGGTCAAATTAAGTTAGCTAGCGAAACTCAGCAGACGTGATGGGAATCGATATATAAACATGATAAAACAGAAAACAGTTAATTTGATGATAATTTATTTTCGGGTCGGCGACCGTTGGTAGTGTTGTTACATGAAGTATGAGTTGAGAAAATCTGTTTTTTTTTGTGTTTGTTTTTTGTGTGACATCACATACGTGAGTGGTATGGATACTTAATATCCATACCAATCACGTAGGTATGTGATGTCTCTCTGTGGCCACTCTGTTCAAAAAGAGATTTTTGAACAGAGTGGCAATTCTCATAATTTTAAGAACGTTCACAGTCTGATCTGTCTCAATTTCTCAAAAATACCTCTGATTTCCCTACATTTTTGATAAGTTTTTGACATTGATTGTCGTTGAGATGGGATTGCGACTAAATTTTGAACGTTTTTAATTACGGGAATTGGAGTTCTGATATTTGAAGCAAATACACTACATATGGTCGTTAACCTCAAAAGAAATTATCATCAATTTTTTTTTTTTGTTTTATCATGTTTAGATGTCAATTCCCATCACTTGTGTGCAGTTTTGCTAGCTAATTTAATTTGACTCTTCATTTATTAATCAATGAATTACACGATCGGTTTATCTTCAGTCTGACGAAAGTATCTGATTTGACGTCAAATTGATGGTGTTAGCTCTGTCAGATGTTGCGTTCTGTACTTATTAGCATGTAATAGTGTTGTGTCTTCTTTAGTGAGTTTTATTGTGATTAAAGGCCTATTTATAACTAGACAGATTTCTGGTTTTAACCCCCGACAAAAACAGAGGGGTGTTATAAGTATTTATGTTCATTATTCTTAGTTAAGAATTGTCATCTGAAGTTCTTGCTATTCTTCTGAAAGTGTCATCATCATCAACCTTTATACTTATGCTTTTAAAATGAGATATTCTATTTTCTTTATTGGTATATTTTTGTGTTAATGCGAAAGCGTCAGTGAAGCCCGCGAAATTCAAATTTTCTCAAGTTTATTTTTTACGTTATTTGCAACTTATAGGTCAGTATCGAGTTGTGTGTTGATCTAAATATAATCCGCGGTCGTAACAAATATTTATTCATAGAATTATAATCATAAAAATCATCAGTCAACTCTCAATTCATATTTTCAGTATTGAATGACTATTTCATGAAATCATTTGAGGCCAAGTCTAACTTAAGGAGTTGTATTATTTATCATTTAGTCATATTTGTTACGGTCGCAAATCAACTGCAGCAAATTGTAAAAAACGTAAGTAAAGGATTATCATTCAAGTGTCGAATATTTTATACCCAAAATTTTAGTAAAAAAAGTAGGTACTATTTTCTTACGGGAAATAACATCTTGAGCATTTTTTACTATTACAGCGAAAGTCTGAAATTAACCCCCCAACTGCTATTTGAGATTGAAAATGCCAAAAATCATAATATGTTTTTTATAACAAGTATTTTAAGCATAAAATAAAAAAAATGACAACTTTTCATTGAATTTAATATCGTGCACATGTTTTAACTATAAACTTGTTAAATATGAACACGTTGAATGCCGTGATTACAGACACAATTAAAAAGCCATTGTGTCTCGCGTAGATCTACGTTCCGGCAAGGGTTAAAATATGATTTTTGACATTTTCAATCTCAAATAGTAGCCAAGGGGTTTATTGTAGACTTTCGATGTGATAGTAAATAATGCTCAAGAGATCAATTCCCATAAGAAAACGGTTTTTTTTTTCTGGCCGGCATTTTAATTTTTGGGTACAAAATGAATGTCCTATGAATTTCACGGGTTACCTTAGCGCATCCCCCTTAATCGATTGCATTTGTTTTATCCAGTATTTATTAAACAAAATAATTACATTCCTAGAGGAGTTGAAGACTCTCAGTTATTTATTTCTACCTTAGCCCTATGTGGAAGGCCTAATGTATACTAATACTATTTAAATTCTGTTGATAATATGAACTATATTCTACACTATTTACTATTGTTGCTTTCTACGTTCTGTTTGTTATTCAAATGTTTATTGTAATCTAGTCAATCTGTATTTAGTTGAAGCTTTAATATTTATTAAATGTTTAGTGATAGTGATATCAATTCTACTTCAGAAATACTAACGGTGTTGTAATATGTAATATTATTTCTACTATTGTGATAAATATCCATGTCAAAATTATTAGAAATAAAAAATAAACTATTAGCAATTTTGCGTTTTTATTGAGTACGGTGACACTTTATGACATATGGTTATTTACTGTGCCTAAAAACCCTCTAGGGAGTTCCACACCATCTTGTGACTATAGACAACGCTTCTGGATCTCATTCGACCGATACCGCTTTCTTTGGAAATCCTACAGTCTTTTCACAGTTATTTTATTTCTGACAGCAGCAACCCAATAGCAAATTTATACGAGAACAAAAATCACTGTGATTTTGACAGACTTGTTGGCATTGGCAGTAACACAACAACCTTATTGCAACGACAGTAAAGATTACTATGATTTTGGCAGTGATGCAAAATATCTGTGGATGGGCTGTACTTGTCCTTGCATCCTCGATTGGCATTTATGTCAAATTTAACGTAACCTGTCATGTCTGTTTCGTTTTTTCCTTTTTGTGGGTTATTATGTTTCTGCTTTTCTGTTTCTTTCTTGGTTTCCTTTGTGTTACGTTCCACTCCCACATTCGAATTTCTGATTCTATGACTATCCTCAGACATTCATCTAGCACAATAAGTTTCGTCTACTATAACAAGTTGTTTGTTGAAGTTATAATTTATGAAAGGCAAATAATCGGCAATCGGAACCAAAAATTCGAAGACGTGGGGCATCTACCAACCCGCACTGCGCCCGCGCGTTGGTTACAGCCCACTCCCTCTCGAAGAGGGGAGGCCTGTGTCCCAGCAGTGAGAACATTAAAGGCTGATTATGTAAATAATCGGCAAGCAATTTTCATTCATCTGGTACTTTTGTTTGATAGTGTAAACTAACTTCTTTTGAGTGATGACTTACGAGTTGTGGGTTGTAAGTTCGAACCCAGGCAGGCTCTTTACTTTGTGTAATTTTTTCATCACCACTGCTCTCAGCATCATGAGAAATATCCTAGACCCAAAACTGGGAACACATGTGACATCTAGGTACTAATCCATACTGAGCTCGCGTGGTAGATAATGGCGCCAATTCCGTTGTTCACAAACTAAACTAAATTTAAGTTCAGTGCATCTCATCTCATCAAAAAAAAAAAAAAATCTTTTTCTTTCTATTTCATTAAGAAAAGGACAGAAGATAAATATTAGTTCATTCCTGTCAAATTAGTCAGCGCCTGACGTATTTTTAGTCGCCAATTGTTTAATCACGTCTAAACTGTCTATGGTGTATCTTAATTTGACAGGACTAAACTAATATTTATCTTCTGTCATTTTCTTAATGAAATAAAAGAAAAAGATGCACTGAACTTAAATTTAGTTTAGTTTGTGAACAAGGGAATCGGCACCATTAGCCTACTCCCTCTCACAGAGAGTAGGCATGTGTCCCAGCAATGGAAACGTTATAGGCTGATTATATAAAATATAATAATATATAACCGACTTCCATCACTGACGGGACCAAACCTTTTTTTATTAGAGCCGACATTGGCATGGTACTCCATAACAAGCGGCACAGTTAACGTAACGGTGTGATGTCTGATCGTGTTACATATTTTTCAGCACGCAACTATTATATTTATATTTTGGGTTCAACGACCGATGTGAGCTGGAGGTATTATTAATATTATGTGGTACAATATAACTGTTATTATTGGCGACGACCCAACATACGGGCTTTGGACTAAAGGTCATGACGTCAAACCTTTCACCTCATCCTCTTTTCTACCTCATTATGGAAAGTTGTGTCAACATTTCTATCATCGTCGTTCAGTGGAAAGACGTCCAATGCTGGCTGTTGGCCTTTCCCAAGCGTCGCTACAATGACCAGTCCTGTTCCTCCTTTATCCAGCAGATTCTCGCGACCTTCACTAGGCCATCAGTAGATTTATGGACGACGGGGCGTAGTAAAGTCGGCGAAAGAAATTGCTTCCAAACCAACTTCATTTGTCCAATCAAATCACAATTGATATTGTATGTCATTCTTTGACAGTTGTATGAAACGGCCATAACACGGCAAATTAATTGACTTCATGTGTCAATTTGATTTTTTTTCCTGACTGCACGTAGGCCTACTCACATATCCTCTATGTATACAAGATACTGTTGTTACTATGGAAAACTATACAACAAAACGGAAACAGAATGCCATCAGCCATAATTTGTCTCCCACTGCAGGGCAAAGCCCCCCCCCCTACCCTCCTTCCACTTATTCCTATCTATTGCTATTGATATTTTTCCAATCTTTTAGAAAAGAGTCGAGTTTGTCCCGCTGTCTTCAACTGTGCCCTCCGCCATATATATGCATATAAATGCTTTCATATATATTTTTCTGTTCGTAAAATATGTTAAAAACTACAGTCCTCTTTTAAAATATCCATAACATCTGGCTTCTGCGCATTATCTAATTCTACTAATACATCAACCTGCCTAGCACCTTCCATGTTTTTTTTCTGCAACAACAGCTACATAATTTGTTCGGTTGATATTAGCGAATGCCTAAAAATAACAGTGATGTGGAATGTTGCCCGGCGACCTCCGCCATCCATTGGTTCGAACTTGACGACCAACGAAACAAGTTTTTGTAGACATTTAATAATCTTCTTACTTTTAGATATCCTTTTTAAGGTCCCTTTGTGATGGTACGTGATTTTGGTTCTTTTGCAAATCTTCGTTCTGAAAATTCTCATATTCATCGTCAAGATCTTGTCTATGTCTTTGCAAAATACAGTGCGGCCGATGAAGGAAGGCGTTCTTGACTCCTGTCAGTTTCATACAAACGAAAACGTGTTTTTCGAATTTGATCTTTATTAGCTACAAGCTTAGCTGGAATCGTCGCACTGACAGATTTGAGGAACGCATTCTCTCGACGGCCGGACTGTAGTTATCTAACATGATTATGAACTAAGAATTTTACCAAAAAAAAATCAAGACAACCAAACTTTAATATCTTAAAACAGCCCCAGAACCCCAAAATAGCTTTACTTGGCCATTAGTCATCTTCCAAAATGAGCATAGATACGAGTATACCAGATTTCATCATTTTTGGAAAGTATTACAAAACTCAAGTCCAAAAATGTATGCATACCCAAAAAAGAAAGTAAAAGTAGATCAATTAATATTACGACCACATTTTCTAGTCTGTTTAAAAAATATATTTCTCCAACATTCTCACATACCTAAGCTTTACTCCGGCAGACCTCAAAACACGTCGGTTTGTTTAACTGTGTTCACGCGCACATTTCAGAAGCTCGGCCAATAACTGGTCGTCGACTGGTACCTGTTTCATGTTTGGCCCTTTTCTCGAGTTCACGTATTTCGAATTATTGGAATTCTGGCAATATTTTTGTTTGTGTTATGATATTTATCCATCTTTAGGGGCCATCCATAAATTACGTCACACTTTAAGGGGGAGGGAGGCGGCCATCTATTCTGTTCTATTTCGTGTTATGGCAAGCAAAGCCTATGTCGACCATATGCCAATGTCTAAAAAAAAAATTCGAAAAGCAAGTGTGCATAATAAGGAGGTCATCAAAGTGTGACAAGAGGGGGAAGAGAATAAGTCTCGTGTCGTTACATGTATAAATCAAACTACTAATGCAAAACTTTATAATATTGCCAACTCTGAAACTATAAATCTTTCATTAAAATTGCAAAATATGTGACGTCACACCATTCACATAAATAAAACCACCTGTGGCAAGGACAAAAACTATGAACGACCTCTTATCAGATCTTGTAGGCATTTTTGAGATGTACCTACGAATTTTTCCACTTGGTTCTTTACCTCAGCGATGCACGTGCCGTTCTGTTTTTATTACGACGTACCTATTTTACATTACAACACCTAACACTCGATTAATACTCGCATTATTCCACACCTTGAAGTATTGTAATAAAACCAGTCACACCTTAAACAACAAAATCTATATATTATTATGTCTAAGTGTAGGTATTTAACATACGGTCACACGAGCTGTGGTTGATCTTTATTAATAAATAAATCTACAGTATCTCTACGGCGATATGGCGGGAGCTATTTACCTGACAATTTTATCTAACCATCTGAGAGCCTTCATGCCTGGGCATTTATTACCGTAGCTGACTTGGAAATCTCTAAATAGACTTCGAACCCAAGTCGGCCGGAGCAAAACAGCAAAACAGATGGGGGTTCATGGACGGCTCAGATCTCAAGTGCGTATGCGGCAATTCCCCACGAAAAATGGCCCACCTTCCATTCGGCACTGCATGCCCTGTCACCTGTGCACGGGTCTTATGACTATGTCAATGAGCGCAGTTCTCGCTGCAAATTTTTAAAAGGTAAGGAAAAAATATGTTTTAAATTTGTTATAATTTGTACTTATTTAAATGAGTTCATGAATAAAGTGTATGTATTACCCAGTAACTAGGTTGTGGAGGTCAGATAGGCAGTCGCTTCATGTAAAATACTGGTATTCAGCTGCATCCGGTTAGACTGGAAGCCGACCCCAACATAGTTGGGAAAAGGCTAGGCAGATGATGATGAATAAAGTGCCTGCTGATATAGTACCAAATTATCACTTACTACAATGTCAAACAATATAAAATACAAAACAAGTTTTCAGCGGTACCTCATAAGGTTACAATTTATTTTGTCGTTACGGGTAGTCAGAAGCCCGAAAGTCTGACAACCAGTCTTATCAAGAGGTATCGTATTACCCAGTAACTGGGTTGTGGAGGTCAGATAGGCAGTCGCTCCATATAAAATACTGGTATTCAGCTGAATCCGGTTAGACTGGAAGCCGACCCCAACATAGTTGGGAAAAGGCTATGCAGATGATGATTCAGACTCAGAGTTAATGGACTTAACTCTCCCAATATTTAATAGTTTAACTCTAGGTTTCCCTCTCAATCTTGGTGGCGCAAGATGAATTATTTGATAAGCCCTAAGTTAGCTGTTACCTCAGAGTTATATAGGATAATCCATGAACGCGCAAGTGGGCCTAAGAAGCCTAGCAAAAGGTAAAAATCCGGGAAGAATGCTTAGCGAAAACAAAGTAATAGCGCGGACGAGCGATGCGCAGCGACGTGGTGGGTCGGGGGCAGAAGCTAGTGTACAGAAAATATGTATCTATAGCTTATACATAACTAATGAGGGCTTGTGGCTAAGTAATAACAGCCGCACGGGTCGGTCGATCAGGTTAAGCTACGCTTGCCGCGGTTGGTCCGTGGATGGGTGACCATCTTCACATACCAAGACCCCTCCGTGCCTAGGAAACCACGTTAAGCCGTTAGTCCCGGCAGTCATTCGTGGATCTTTGACAGTCGTTACGGGTCGTCAGTAGCCCGAAAGTCTGACAACCAGTCTTACCAAGAGGTATCCGTATTACCCAGTAACTGGGTTGTGGAGGTCAGATAGGCAGTCGCTCCATGAAAAATACTGGTACTTAGCTGCATCCGGTTAGACTGGAAGCCGACCCCAACATAGTTGGGAAAAGGCTAGGCAGATGACGATGAGCTTATACATAACTAAAGTACCTAAACACATACCCAAAAGGGTTTAACTTGGTCAATGTGAACCATCATTACGCTTTATTGAACCTAAATACTAGTTCCTTTTACAGTTCATGGCTATGTTAGAGCTAAATCCATACTAATCTATCTATATATACGTACTAATACTAAAGGTGAAAAGTTTGTTCGTTTGTACGCGCAAATTCCTGGAACTGCCTGTCGGATTTGAAAATTATTTTTTGCACTTGATAGACCAATTCTTGAAGAAGGCTATAGGTTATTTAACATGACGCCAGGACTCTTAGGAGCCGAGTAAAAAGAAAACTAGTTAGAAAGAACGCTAAGAAAAAACGAAGTATTAGAGCGGGTAAGCGATGCGATGCGACGGGGTGGGACGAGATGAAGAAATTTCACGCAGACAAAGTCGCTGGCAAAAGCTAGTATTATAAATCCTACTTCCTACTAATATTATAAACGCGAAAATTTGTAAGGGTGGATGGATGGATGGCTGTTTATTACTCTTTCACGCAAGTACTACTGAACGGATTTTGATGAAACTTTACAGTAATTTAGCTTATACATTAGAATAATACATAGAATACTTTTTATCCCGATATTCCTACGGGATCGACACTTTTGCGGGTGAAACCGCGGTAAAAGTATAAAGGTAACGCTGTCAGTATTTCTGTCTGTTAGCTTTTCACGCCTTCACAGCTGAACAGTTTTTGATGTAATTTGACATACAGGTAGACCATGACCAATCGATCTGTTCTGTAAAAATCTCACCGTGAAACTTAGGTGAAGTGGGCTTGAAGTGAGTTGTCAATAGTGTCAATCCAAGACAGCTCACTTCAGGAGACTAACCTTCAGCGCGGGAGATATTATAGTGCACAAGTGTGCGTGCAGTGACAGGTGCAGTCCCTCCTCCCTCACTCTCATAGTCCGATGGGACGGCAATCCGACACGACCGGAGAGAAATCAGGCGCAGGACCAACGGCTTAACGTGCTTTCTTTAAGAAATTCCTAATGGAAAAACTCAATAACACTGCCCGTCCCGGGAATCAAACCCAGGACTCCACGCTCAGCAGAGCGCTTGCAACCACCAAACCAACGGGGACTATAGGATAGTTTTGATCCCGGTAGTACGTTACTCCAAGGGGGCGAAACCGCGGTCCAAAGCTAATAGACTATATTTCTTTATTGATTAAATAAATAACCGTATAAGTAACACAAATATTTTTTCCATATCTGTAGTTGACTTTGAATAAATAACAAGCAGGCTTGTGGCTGAAAATGGCTATGTACCATATTCGTTCAGAGAGCCCTTTTTATGGGAGGTATCTAGTTTTTAATTACTGTTTTTTTTTAGAATATTTGCTAAATGGATAATTAGTATTTCATCACCACTGCTCTCAAAACGGTGCAGGAAAATATCGTGAGGAAACCGGCATGTCCTAGAAGCAAAAATTCGAAGACATGTGACATCTACCAACCCGCACTGGGCCCGCGTGATGGATTACGGCGCGCTCACCGAGCGGAGGCCTGTGTCCCAGCAGTGGGAACATTATAGGCTGATTATGTATGTTATGTATGGATAATTAGTGTAGATCGTTTGGTTTATTTTGTTATATAAAACTGACTATTTTGATGCATTGAAAATATGTGGGTAGGTACATAATTTAAAAATATGCACACATCTCATTTGCTTAACCTTTTCCCAACAGTGTCGGAGTTGGCGTCTTGGGTTGGGTTGGAGTCTAACCCGATGCAGCTGAATACCAGTACCTATTTTATATGCAACACAGAGCACATTGCTCGCAGAACAGATGGCCGATGGGGCTGAAAGGTTCTGGAGTGGCGACCGCGTACCGGAAGACGTAGCGTTGGAAGGCTTCCCAAAAGGTGGACCGACGACCTTGTGAAGGCCGCAGAAACCCATTGGATGCGAGAAGCACAGATCCGGTCGAAGTGGAGACGCTTGGGGGAGGCCTATATCCAGCAGTGGACGTCTTTCGGCTGAAATGATGACTTCCTATCTGACAATAATTTGCACAAAGTAAAGCGCCTATCTGGATTCGAACCTCCGACCTACAACTCTTCAGTCGTGGCCGTTACCACTTGGTCACCATGCTGGGTTATGCTCTTTACTTGGGTAAGTCCACAGAAAGGGACATTTGTGCCGAACACTGTGCAGTACAGTGTCGCACAGTGCCGCACACTGGTGTAATCGAGCCTTCTCTATTGATACTATAAAGAAGTAAAATTTGTTTGTTTGTTAGTTTGCATGTAGCGGGTAATCTGCGGAACTGCCTGTTGGATTTGAAAAATGATGTTTGCATTTTATAGTTCAATTCTTGATGAAGGCTATAGGCTATATAACATCACGCTGGGACCCTAAAAAGCCAAGCAAAGAGAAAAAAGGTTAGAAAGAAGACTAAGCGAAAACGATGTACAGACGCCAGCACATCAAGCTACTACAATCTGTCAAATTTCTTTAATAGATTTTCAACTTTATCGCTAAAGCATTAAGGTTCAAAGTTGATTGGGAAAATTTGACAGTTTCGGGTAACTTGACCTGCTGGCGTCTGTACTAGCGCAGACAGGCGATACTATGCGACGGGGTTGGTGGGGGGACAACAAACATGCAGACGGAGTTGCGGGCAGAAGGTAGTAATAAATAGGTATCACGTGAATGTAGGCATTACGACATTTATTGCGATTATTATTTCCTACTTGCAAAAGTACAATGTGAAGAAAGAAAATATTTTTAATGATAGATTTTACACAATTGCACGACATTGCTTGGATAACAAACATTACCTACTTAATTATAATAGTCATAACCGTGTTATGTTTTACTGCGGGTTTTAACCCCATATAAAGAGTTAAATAATATTATGAAGTTTTAATGCAATTCTTTCACACATTAATTATTTTTAATTTTATGAAAATTCCTTATTTAGAAAAATGTAACCATTGTTTGTAATAATGAGTCCTCCGGCGCATTGTAAATGCGACTTAATGACGGGGGAGTTAAGGTTTTATGTCAAATAGAGTGTCTTAATAAGTCGGTTACCTTGACGACGTTTTAGCTGACTAGTTGTTTATTATAAAGACATCAACGCGAACGACTAGATGAAAAATATTAAACAAGTTTTTATTTATTGCATAAACAGTAGAATTGAGTGCAAAAACTTTCTTTACTCATGTTTTTAAATATGCTAAGTTTTATTTTATGTAATATTTATATATTCTTAAATTTTATTTTTTACATTTTTTTATGTAACATCTTTGATATAATCGTTGTGTAAGGCAGCATTTCGGGAACTTTTTTCTTCATTATATAAAATTTTAAAATGTACGAAGAAAATGAAAACGAGACATTGCAAAAAAGTGTACTCCTGCGCATGTGAAGGCGACCGAGGTGGCAATGTGTTTCTTTTTGGTGTAAACGGACTTAACCGCCAAAATCGCACAAGGGAAATTTTACCTACTGCAAAGAAAGTTAAGGTCGAAAATTGTGTATAACAGAAACAATTAACTTGACAGTGTGAATGGAGAAGGCTCGTCAACCACCACTCATTTGAGAAACTGCCTCAGTCCGCGACAAGCGTTCGTCGTTGCTGCACGCATGCGCGATCTCTCCTCATTGGCCAATTTGAATTTCGGATCCGAACGTTCTAACCGCCCGGCCAATCGCGTTCGATCGTTTGATTTCTTTTCGCGTCCACTTTTTGCATGTACGTTGTGTTCCGTTATTGTGAACTGTGCTTGTGACATTTGAAGACAGTGTATATTAATAACGGCTGATTGTTCTATGCCAGAAGGTCGGATGTTTTCTCACGTTTTCTGGTAAGATATTTAAGATATCATTTGCTGTTAATTGTATCATTCGTCTATTTTTTGTGTGGATGACTCTTATCTGGATTCACACGCATGTTGCTTGTTTGTGACTACGATTTCGAGATACCTTCATTTTGAAATTGTTACGACAATTCATTGTCATGGCTGCAATTTTCTTGCGTACGCACAGTAATTAGTCTAGCTTTAAACAACAATACCCACATTTTTATGTATATGGTATTTCTATTCATTTTAATTTCTAACAATGAATATTTAGTGATCGGACTTAAGTTTATACATACAAATGTTTGATTAAATATATTCCTGCTGAGATCATCAGCCGCGGCAAAACGTGATATTTAAATACCTACCAATCGAAATGACCTCATGAGAAGAAGCATGAGGTTCACATCACTAGCTAATAAAAAGCTTTGTGGTATTGCGCATCATTAATTGCGTACATTAACCGACTGTGGAACAACGGAGGGTGATGATTTATGACCCTTAGATCAAGGTTAACATAGTGCTAATGAACTTTTCCATACTAATATTATTATAAATACGAAAGTTACGATGTCTGTCTGTCAGTCCTTCTACGCCTAAACACCTGTACGAATCTTGATGAAATTGAGACGAAGCCGAAAATGTGCAAAAGGACATAGGCTACTTTTTATCCTGGATTGCAAACGAAGTCGCGGGCAATAGTTGGTTTACGCTAATATAGGTATAAAGAGTTGATATGCTAGATGAATATGAAAAAGATTTGATTTTTTCTGTTTGTTTGTTACGCATTCACTCTAAAACTGCTGAACGGATTTGAATGAAATTTGGCAAATCGGTAGACCATGACCTGGATTAGGATATAGGATATTTTTGTGCCGATATTCCTACGGGATCAAGATTTATATGGGTGAAACCGCGAGGCATAGCATAGTTTATAATAAAAGGTTTTTATCTTAGTTCGAGGTATAATAATAAAGATAACATACCTGCTGACTCAGAATACGTGTGTTTTGAACAAAAACAAAAGACTGCATTAGTTTAGACTTGAGATAGACAAATATGTTAGAAGATTTCTGCGGTGATCTATCGACTAAAGAAAGTTATAGATAATTCATAATGTTTTAATGTGCAATCGCTATTTTTTACTACATAACTGAGGTAGTAAAAATTGATCATAAGAAACGATTTCTCACTCTCCAAGAATGAGACATATTATACACCAGTGACCAGAGGGGCAATTCTCGTAATATTAAGAACATTCACAGTCTGATCTCAGCCCCAATCTGTAAAAAAATCGCTAATTTCCCTACATTTTTAACGAGTTTTTGACATTGATTGTCGCTGAGATGAGATTGCAACTAGATTTTGAACGTTTTTAACTACGGTAATTAGCCTTCTGCTACTAAATTATACAAACTTTGTTCACTATCAATCATACCATTGATTAATGGCAAAGTAAAGACAAATACTATATTTTTCCCTTTTTTTAATCAATCAAATGTTGGTTTTGATTTTGTCAGACTATTTTCGAGAGCGATTGAAGCCCCTTTTCTTGACGACGTGAACGTGAACTCATAAGACTTCTACCTGCAGTGCGATTCTGTAACCATCTCACCGTGAAAACTTAGGTGAAGTGAACGTGGAGTGAGCTCTCATTCGAACTAATGCTAGGGATTGACAAAATTGACAGCTCACTTTACCTAACTTTTCACGGTGTGATTTTTACAGAATCGATCGGCTGTACCATTACAGCATAAACAGCGTAAATACACGTTGTACCAAACATGTGTCGGAGTAGAAAATATGAATCTTTTTACATAAACTTTCTGCATCAATTAATTAATGAACCGTTTTATTAAACTGAAGATTTACAGTTTCTTCGCCTCTTGCTGTAATAATATTCAGATTCAGATAATAGGCAAGGAGCTAGCAACATCTCGTCTCACGCAATCTCGCTATAAATCATATTTGACCGTTATTGTCATACCTATGCAGTATGAAACCACATTGACAATCTCTTTAAAAGCGTATTGACCTTTTTGAAAGAACAAATTACTTTTTGTAAGATCTGACATAAGATTCCGCGTATAATTTGTAGGTTTACAAAACAATTTCGATTTGAATAAAGGGAATTTCTACCATTTTCCAGCTTATTCTAACACCTACGGTGTTATTTATGTTGACAAATATTTACATCGATGACATCTTAGGCTAGATTCATAATACTATAATTTTAATGTCCATGAAACGAGTCACTGGATTTATTTGTAGTTGTTTTTGATAAACTATTTACCCTGCCTGCCTTTGCCTGGATTTGGGCCAGGATGATGATAATAGGCTGGCTATTACATGGGACTTAAACATAACTGTCGAAATGTGGGTTTTCTATGGGTATAACTCTGCCTTATCCTTCGGGGAGCAGGCGTGGTTTTATGTAGTGTTGTATTATTATACCGATTAGAACTATCAATCAACCCTTGATTACTTACTTACCCTATTGCAGTCCACTGTTGGACATACGGGCAATATCGTCGTATATTAATATACAAATTGAACTTCGAGTTAAAACCTCCAACTCACTGTGCGATATGTGATCCCGTCAGATACTACAAAAAACGAAGATGTTAGCTGAAATTAAATTCCGCAAACAATGATTACTGCACGTCAATTATAGCATAAGGTGAAGGCTTTAACTACAGTAGGCTGAACGTCGATAGTAGCACTTTGACCTACTGTTCTAGCTTAGTAAGGAGTTTCAATAGAATAGGAGACCAGCTTATACAGGTTTTGTTACCACTAACATGCGGCTTACTGTACTACGTGTTAACTACAGTTACTAATTCACGTTATCATAATTATAATTACTAACAATTATCTTTCTGCCGACTTATCCTTAAGGCCATCTCCGCATGTTGGATATGTTCCAGTAAGTATACGTGCGACTACTGACCCGGATGTATTGGGGGTAAGCAGGTGTATAGGTGTTAGTGTGTAAGCCAAGTTTGTTTGATTAAGTTGTTTTTAAGTGAAGGATTGGGGTAATGAGGAAAGATTAATTAGCATTGGTTTTGTATGCATTGTTGATACTGATCAAGCAGTTGGTCATAATTTTATTGTGATGAGTGAAGAGATTTTTATTAGCCGTTAATGTCCCACTGCTGGGCAAAGGCCTCCCTACTTTCTTTCCACCTCTCTCTGTCCAGAGCTGCCAAGGACCAATCTTCATGAAAGGAGTCCAGCTCATCCCGCCATCTCCGTCTGGGCCTGCCGCGATGTCGTTTGCCATTAAGCGGGACCCACTGGGTCGTATGTTTGGCCTATTGATCGTCTGACATACGGCGATTCTAAGGTTTATATTAAATTTGCTTGTTTTGTTGTAATGACACATTTATTTTTAAATAATAAGCACTACCAGCATTCATGAGAATGCAGTGCGCCTCACAAATGCACCCGAGAGATAGGCAAAGATCGTCACTCACTGGATGCCTGGGGCCGGACATTGCCGTCGACGTAGCCCACGGCGAAAGTGGTGTGACAATCTGATAACGTTTGCAGGGCCGACATGGCCAGAGATCGCACAAGACAGGAAGGTTTGGAAGGAAAAGGGGAGGCATTTGCCCAGCTGTGGGATACAACATACGCTAACAAAAAAAACAAACAAATGCCTCGTCCATACTCGAAATTTCTCCTTTATCATGGGTGGGTAATTTAAAATATAAACAGCCAAACCCGGAACAATACTTTCTGTAGGTAATAAAATATTTAAAAAAAAAACAATATTTTTTGGGAAGAAAACTTATGTCATCGTCTATAATTAATATTGAAAACCATTGTAATTAATAAAAAAAAAACGTGTGCGGTCGGGGTACCCCGGTTAGGAACAAAGTTCATCACGCGGTTCTGTGTACAAGCTGTGTCCGTCCATATTGTAAGTCCAGTGTATCGTCATGATCCTCATATAATCCTTCAAACAACCTGGCGCAGTCGGATTCGTCATTCATTCTCCTGCCCTTATCCCAATTTATTTGGGGTCGGCGCAACATGTCTTTTTCTTCCACATTTCTTTATTATTCGTCATCTCGGTAGTCACCCCCTGTGTAACCATATCATCATTCACTCAGTCCATCCATCGTTTCTTTAGTCTTCCCCTGCTGTTATAGCCATCCAAACCAAACTCTCCGTAAAACTGACGCAGTCCGAATCAAACTCTATATTTGGTTCTCCTAGGAGTCCCAAGATACTCGCACGCATAAACACACTCACTCGTACAACAAGAAGAAGTAGAAAGAAAAAGAGAGAATGTCGCGTGAAATGGACATAGCGCCTTTTCCATAGATGACGATTTCTACCAGTCAACCTCTACCGCAAGCCACGTTCAGTAACTTCGTTCCAAAAGAGAAACAAAAACATTACCTCATTAATTCAGTTGCTCTGTACAAAGTGACAAATTCGAGCACAAACGACCCTGCACACACCTATCACTTTGATCTGATCAACATACCGTATCGCTTTCAAAACAAAGGTCGCATTTACACAACCGACTTTAATGTTCTGCTGACATTCTAACATGTGTTACCAGTAATATTATTTAATATTCCGTCCACTTAACACATGTTTTTTTAAAACAGGAGTTGAGACATCTCTCGTTAAGCAACTCGAAAGGCCTTGGCGTTAAAGTCTTGAAAATAATTGACATTTAAAAATTAAATTTTATTTTTATTCTAAGTATTAATTATGTATGTAAATTTGTATTTTTAGTTACATTTAAGATGTCTGGAATAATCTATAGACATTAGTATAATGACTGACAATTTGACAATCTTATGTCCATGTATTTATGTATGAGTTTCAAAAGATATTTTGTACATTCGGTGATATTTGTAAAGAACTGGATACATATATTTACATAATAATTCTTTAGTATTTTTTCTGGGTGTTCTTGAATTGTTTTATGTCATATTTGTCTGTCAGTTTTACGAAATAAATTGTGTCACTTAAAATGTAGACTACAATTCAATGTATATCAGAGACATTGTTTTAGATTTAAAAAAATAAACCAGTGATGTGTTTATTTTATTTTATTTATTTATATCGCTACTTACGAAGTATACTAAAATTTAAAGGTCTTCCTCGAAGTACCAACTCTTTTCTTTATCGACCGGGCTGTGTTACTGGGTTTTTCCATCTGACATTTCTCAGTAACTTCCCGGAGTCTGAATTTGTGCCCGGTTGACAGCAATGGGCTCGCCCTCTATTACATGGTACTTAAATATACCTGGCGAAATATGGGAGTACTATTTGACGACACGGTTGGCGCAGTGGCTGAGCGATTGACTGCTGCGCTGCGTGTCGCGGGTCCGATTTTCGACTGCCAAACTCATGGCAATGGACAATTTCAAATTGAGATCAAGATTGAAATGCCTGTGCCAACTTCATTCACCTAGTATAAAAATAAAATGCCAAAAACTGCCTATTCCCTTCAGCATACTATTGTCCAGTTGTCCAACGAGATGAAATAGTTACCTAAAGTTTCTTTTGTCACAGTGACGTAATGTCTTCGACCAAAGGTCTATTGTCACTTGTCCCATTGAAAGCTGTACAAACACTTTCTTTGCTATACAGGCTGATTCGTTGAGGTGGGTCAGTGTGGACATCTAGTCACTCACCTGTTGTGCCTACCTACGTGGGTGTGACGCATATTTTCCCCAAGCTTGTTATTTTTTGCGATTGTTCTTTCTCTGAGTCATGTTTACTGGAAATAAACTATTTTTCTTTCTTTCATTCTTTTTATGTGTTCATATACGCGAGCGAACCTCACCAAAGGCAACTACTGTCGACGCAGGTCGACGGCTGCAGTTGCATCCGCCGCTCATGTAATTGAGTACTTAGAGATAGAGAAATTGATCTTACAAACTACGTGTAGACTTTAGTCCAGAGTTAAAAACAACATAGAATTAAAAAAAAAACTCGTTGATAACTCAGGAATCCAACGGTGGTTATCTCTTCTACTTAGTCTTTCCTAACCTTGTTGGGGTCGGTTTCCAGTCTTACCAGATGCAGCTGAATGCCAGTATTTTACATGGAACTACCGCAGATCTGACTTCCACAACCCAGCTACTGGGTAATACCATACCCCTTGATAAGACTGGTTGTCAGACTTTCGGGCTTCTGACTACCCGTAACGACTGTCAAAGATCTACAAATGACAGTCAATGATCACCAGAAATGACTACGCTTAGTTTTATCATTTTAAACTGTTCTGGACATTTTATAATCAATTCAATATCAACAATAGGTACCTACAAAAGAAACTATTGAACTTTCATTTAAATCAAGTTGTTTTTCTAAACTCTCAACATCAATAGCAAGGTTTTTAAAAAACAGTTTATGAAACTCTTTCGAATTTTTCCATTCTGACCCATCGCAATGAATCAACCTGTATACAAATAGACTAACATACTGTAGTCAATTGAAGTATTATCAATGTTTATGTAATGTAAGTGTTAATTTGTTGTGTAACCTGCTTTAATTGTTCACTTCGCTGAATTAGAGAGATGTTTTAATTTTGCTCTTACGCTGTTAGTGTTTTGTTTTCATTTGTTTTTGTTACATTGCAGACATTCTTTCTCTTTTGTGTTGTTTAGAAGATGAATAATGGTACATTCTAGTTTCAAATCTTTTGGAAGGCTGTGAGATGGCTGTAGTATATCTGTCTATCTTTTGTAATTTGTTGATTTAATTTTGATTATTTTTATTTTTGTATATGTAATGTGACTGAATGAGTGTATTTGTTTGTATTATGAGTCAGTGATACTCGAATTAAAATTATTTTATTTTATTTTTATTTTATTTTTTTATTTATTAAGCCTGATATACACGGTGCAATTTGAATGCCTGTTGAAACAGTGTTGCTTCAATTTGCTTATATGTATGTCACAAGAAAGAAAGTTGCATCGTGTTATGGGGCTTTATTTTCGGATTATGGAAGCCCAATCAATTACAAAGGTTATCTTATGTAAATTGATTTGATTGGCTATTGTTACATCGAGCAACCAATCATTATTAGTTAACATTCGATGTCTCAATACACTTTATTTTTTAACCGACTTCAAAAAAGGAGGAGGTTCTCAATTCGATGGTATGTTTTTTTTGTGTGTTTGTTACGCGATTACTCCGCCAATTGTGGACCGATTTTCAAAATTCTTTTTTTGTTCGAAAGGAGATACTTCTGAAGTGGTCGCATAGTCACCAAGACAGGATCTGATGATTGGATCCTGGAAAAATCAAGGGCAACCCTCAAATTTTTAATTTGAAGTCGGTTTTTTTTTGCAAAGAAGTATTTTATTAATCTATATTCTCACACAAAAAGAGAAACTCACAGAAAGAGGTGTCCCAGCAGTTTGAACATTATGTGCTGATTATTATGTTATGTATTTTGACCCACTGCTAGGCACCCATATTCCTACTGTCTCACTCATATTTTTCCAGTTCTCTTTATGTTTTATGTTCTCTGGCCAATCTGGCAAGAACCAGAGTCTAGATTCTCGCGGCAGCGTTCCCTAGGCCTGCCTCAGCAACGACGCCCGTCTTCAGGCACCCACTGTGTGACGATTCTGGCCCATTTTTCCCCATGTATCATCTAAGTGTGACCCGCCCAATTCGACTTCAGTCTCGGGTATAATCAGAGTCTATCCGACTAGCCTGTATTGTCGCATTGCAGGGCAAAGGCCTGCCTCTCCCTTTTCCACGCAATTCTGTCTTTTGCGAGTGCCGGCCAGTCTTCACGGTAGGAGTCAAGCTCGTCCCGCCATCTTGGATAAACAGAGCCATCATTCTCCTGCCCTTATACCAATTTATTTGGGGTCGGCGCAACATTTCTTTTTCTTCCATACTTCTCTATTAGTTGTCATCTCGGCAGTCACCCCCTTTCTAACCATATCATCATTCACACATTCCATCCATCGTTTCTTTGGTCTTCCCCTACTCTTATTGGATAAACAGAGTAAATGTAATAAAATAGACTTACTGTTGAGATAATTCATTAAGATAATTATTCTAAACCTCCAGGGTTCTGATAAGTTACACCAATTTTCGTTTTTAAAGATCCACCTATTTATTGAGAAGCTATTATGATTCTTTTTCTATAATGTTCGCACGCAAAGTAAGGTAAAGTTCTTTGATCGTATAACAGCATACTCTTAGTTTATTGGTCCTAATTAGCACAAGTTATTTCACACACGATCGATTAGACAATGAAGTCGTTTGACTAAGTGACAGACGACGAACAAGTTTGTTTGCACGAACTATTGTAAAATGGAATAAATTATGAACACAAAATTACAAATTAACGTTACATATAAAACAGTTCGGTGAGTGACTGGCTGACAAATGTGGATGGATATATAATAGAGGAATAAAAAAACTACGGGTGTGTAAAGGGGGTGAATACTGAGAAGATGACTGAAAGAGATGTAGGTATGTGAGAAAAAGACGCGCCAACCTTTGCATTCGCGATTTATTTGCCAAAAATGTAAACAAATATGAGTTTATGGAAAATTACTTTAATTCCAACATAATAAAGTTCAGTTTACGCTATAACTTCAAACATTTTTATAACTTTTCAATAGTTCTTGTTAATCTGAAATCAACTTAATTACCATTTAAATAAAGTTGATATTTGTTTAACTTGAAATAACATCAATTTGAAACATTGGTTTGAATAGACCATAGGTTAGGATGGGAAGAACTCGAGATGACAGGCCTCAAGATTATTTGAAACTAAACGAATAATAATTCTTTGAAACTACACGAATAATAATTCTTTGAAAACAAAATTTATTATTTTAATTGATTTTAAATGCCCCTTATACCAGTTTATAATATTCGTTTAAAAGACACTCCTAAAGGAATATTGTTATTGAAATGATATTAGTAAAATATTAAATCGGATTAAAATCGCACGTGTCGTGCTGAAATATCTAGTTCCTTATTTGTGTGTAAGTCAAACTCAAGTTATTTAGGTACAGACGCCAGCACATCAAGCTACTACAATCTGTCAAATTTCTTTAATAGATTTTCAACTTTATCACTAAAGCATTAAGGTTCATTGTTAATGGGGAAAATTTGACAAATTCGGCTAGCTTGACCTGCTGGCGTCTGTACGTTTCGCTTGAAACGGTTAACAAATTGCCTTTTTGTCACTCAGTTATGAGGAATTTCGCATGTTTTATCTAAAGTTACCAGTCAACAGTCATTAGATTTACTATCTATGCATAATGTGACCGCATTGTTCTTTTAAACTGCGCAACAGATTTTCATGCAGTTTTCCCCATCATGTAGAGAATTCATTACAAAAAGTTTATGAATTCTACACATTAATATTTAAATTAAAAATTATAAAGAAATCTGCTTTGTCATAAAAACTGTGCGAAGCAGGGGCGGGTCGCTAGTCTAAACGAATATTTTATGGAGAAAATTTATTTTTAAAACGAAAAAAATTTAAAACGAATAATTTATTTTTTGTATGATTGTTTGTATGTTACGCTTTGGCGTTAAAACGGCTGAACAGATTTGGATGAAATTTGGCACATGGATAGACCATGACGTGGATTAGGACATAGAATACATTTTATGCCGATATTCCCACGGGCTCGATACTGATGCGGATAAAACCCCGGGGCGCAGCTAATTAAAATTTATAAAAATCGAAATAACTCGTCCCCATGAATAGAATCAACTTTAATTAACTAAGAAACTTGCTAATGACGCAATACCTTATTTTTTCCACTCAATATCTACTAAATATCCATAATTTACCGATGATATTTCAACACGTCTGTAATTTCATTTCGTTCATGTTTAAACATGAGGTTGTTTATTTCTCTTAGAGTCGCCATTTTTCACACCGTACTTTACATGTTTATTTTTTTGCGCAGTTGCATGTTAGCGTGTAGTTAGATGTATTACGAATCATTAGGATATTAATTAATATATCTCTGTCTTTTGCGTTAAATGTAAACAAAACGTCTTACTTTATGTCTTGCGATATTTTTCATCTAATAACTAATTGATAGTAACAAGGTTGAAGGAAAAAATCGTGAGGAAACAGACATGTCCTAGAACCAAAAACTCAAAGACATGTGACATCTACCAACGCACTGGACCCGCGTGGTAGATTACAGCCCGCTGCCTTTCAAAGAAAGGAGGCCTGTGTCTCAGCAGTGAGCACATTATAGGCTAATTAATTAATTGCTGAATCTCTATTTATCTTTGAGCATGATTGCTAGATATAATCATGATAGTAAGCAAATATCTTAGGGGAGCCTAGCAGCGCGGCACGGCAGAGCAACTTCGGCAATATTATTACATGCAAGGGCCATGATGCCACGGTATCCTTAGACATACCGCCACGTCAAGCACCATCATTGATATTTCAATTTTCTTGTCATACGATATAAGTTATATTTTTGTTAGTCGCAATAAAATCCTTTGTCGTACCATGCGCCACTAGACCCTCATCATTCTTATTAAAATTACATATTGAACCAATTTCCTTGTTTCCAGTCTACCTTTAGTCTACTTTAGTTAAAGAAAAACTCTTACAAAAATTATTTCGCCAAAGAAACTCGATAATAACCCAGTTTGCATTCACTATTGAACCACTGCGCCAATGGAGCAATCTAATACACTTATTTCTTTTATTACTAATCTCGAATCATTTCCGTGTGCGTTTCTCCGAGAAAATGTTTCTTACGAGTGTTTAAAGCTGTCTACAGATTTGATCGATTTTCGATAATCGACACTCGTGATCGAACAAAATCAAGTACCTAAATGGATAGAAGATGGCGGGACGAAGCTGAACATAACAAACAAGCAGTGATTCACATTAACCCTGGATCCTAAGAACTGGAAGTCATGGAGGATGGCTCTTGCCCAGCAGTGGGATAATACAAGCTAACAGTAACAGTGTAAGCAGCAGAAAATCGATATCGTCGTAATTTTTGTCGATCGCCATTGCTGTGAATCGTTGTTCTCGATCGATAAATCAATAACTGATCCTCGATTTTAACCTTGATATTTAACAGGCGACAGTAACGATCGATAAAATTAATTCTGTTGCACTAACAACTGCCTACTGAGTTTATTTTTAATAATTTTATAGTTTTGCAAAGTTTTGTTCGTTTTGTCACTGACAATTTATTTCGAAATATAAATTAACTACCTGTTTTAAATTCTATAATTTGTATGTTTATTGTTTATGTACAAACGAGTATTGCAATTCTTAAGGAAAATAAATATTTTTAACCGTCAGAAATCGCGCAAATCTGTAGGCAACTTAAGCGATTAGGTTGTAATGTGTCGATACGATGCGTCGGAGCACATACTCTTGCGCAGTTATGGCAGTTACCATCACTATGTTAGCAGTTACGATGACAGATGATGTTGGAGGCGAAAATGGCGTCTTTAGTGGATAGTTTATTGCCTGCGTTTATGTTAGGAATGACGGTAAAGAAATAGTGAAAACCAGTTATGGTAAGAACTGTGTTACAAGTTACGAGGAAAATCATGATATAAATATTTGAATATTTGCTTTGTTTTTCTTGATCGATGTACTGAAAATATAACATTGAAAACTGGAATCATTATTGAAATTTCTAGTAGTCAGGTAGGTACAGACGCCAGCACATCAAGCTACTACAATCTGTCAAATTTCTTGAATAGGTTTTCAACTTTATCGCTAAAGCATTAGGTTCAAGGTTGATTGGGAAAATTTGACAGTTTCGGGTAGCTTGATGTGATGGCGTCAGTATCTAACATTTCAAAAACAAAATTCATTAACTATTTTCTTCGAATCTTCACAATCTTCTTCTTGGCGTGTCGAAAGCAATCTAATTGGACTCGGCCCAAAATTCAGCTACTTTTTTGGCGCCATCACCGCCGTCCTTCAGTTCCTGTAACGTGCAGCTGATAGGACACGCAGGACACGATATTAAGTGACCCATCGTTTGAGGAACAGCACCACATTTACGCTCCAAGGCGGAGTTTTCCAATAATGTACCTAAACATCATATGAGCCACAGAGAAATGTATACAGCCAATTTGTGTATGCACACAACCATTTTACTATACTTACTTAAATTATTCCGTGTCAAATAATCGATTTTACGATCACACAATTTCCACAAACGAATACATACAGACACGCACCCATACTTAAATAAAACACATAATTTTCTTACAGACAGAGTCACGCACAAAACCTAGTCCACATACTGTCCTGTCGAATCGATTCTCACACGTCGAAAGTAGTATAACGACAATAATTTGAATAATTTTATGAAAAAGTCTACGTCGAAACGGTATTATGGGTTCATACACCGGATGAGGAGAAATTGAAGATGTATACTTCGTACTATGTATAACTTATATTTAACACTCCGTGTAAGACTGTATTGATGACTTGTTCTGCCTGAAGCTGTTGAATTTTGTTATTGGTATGTTTTTCATTTTTTTTTTCTGGAATTTCTTGTTCCCCGGCCCACCCCTTTTTTTTAGGGTGGGAAATCATCATATGACTTCTCCCGCTCTGGGCGGAGTAGGAGGGCGTGTCAGATTTTTACTGACTAAAACCCACCCGTGTTCCTTCAGTTGCCTATGCCGGGGCCCACGGTATCTCTTTCGAACAACCCGCGGCCCTGGCAGGCATCGGCCCTAGCGGACCCCGTCAGATTGTGCTGACAGCTCTTTGAGGCGCGCGTGGAACACAACGCGCCGTCGACTCGGGCTTTGTCCTTGCTGGGCGGCGAGCTGCCCATTGCTCACCCACCCCTTCCCATCGCATCGCCTGTCCGCGTAGTGACTTCGTTTCCCCTTAGCGTTCTTTCCGACTTTTTTTCTTTTTGCTCGGCTGCTAAGGGTCATAGCATGATGTTAAATAATAGCCTATAGTCGTCCTCAAGAATTGGGTTATCAAAGCCAAAAAGAATTTTACAAATCCGATTGGTAGTTCCAGAGATTAGCGCGTTCAAACAAACAAACTCCTCAGCTTTATTATTAGTATAGATTACATCAGTATGTCTATTTTTAATAAATACCCAATACTCTAATATTAAATTCCTACATAAAATAAAGATACATAACATAATCAGCCTGTACCGTTCCCACTACTGGGATACGGGCTTCCTCTCGATGAGAGGGAATGGGCCGTAATCCACCACACGGGCTCAATCGGGTTGGTAGATGTCACATGTCTTCGAATTTTTGGTTCTAGACTGACGACAGCGATTTACCTTGTGTAAATTATTTCATCACCATTGCTTTCAAACAAGGTGAAGGAAAACATCCTGAGGAAACCGACATCATCATCATCATCATCTGCCTAACCGCTTCCCACCTATGTTGGGGTCGGCTTCCAGTCTAACCGGATGCAGCTGCCGCTTCCCACCTATGTTGGGGTCGGCTTCCAGTCTAACCGGATGCAGCTGAATACCAGCATTTTACATGGAGCAACTGCCTATCTGACCTCCACAACCCGAGGAAACGTGAGGAAACCGACATGTCCTAAATACCTAGATACCTACTGTAAATTCTGCTAAACATTACAGAAAAACGTGTCATATATTTTTGATGTGTCGTAAGGCTTAATGTATAATTTCAAAGTGTAACTCAACCTCGTTTAAGCAACCTGGCATTCCGAGAACCAACATTTAAGCAACTGCAGCCTGAAATAAAATAACTTCAAACCACGAGGGAAAATGACACGTTTTTTCTGACTAATACTTTATACAACAAGAAACAGATTACAAGAAAGCACTTGTCATTACTTTGCAGTGATAAAATCTAGGGTAATGTGAGATCAGATCTAATCTAGATTTAAAATGATATATGTCTGCACTGCAACATACCATTTTGTGTTGAGAAAATCATCTCAGATTTCGTTAGCTGCAATGCGGTTCTAGTTGTAAATTAATAGCTGGATTCAAAATTTCACAATTTACATCAGACTCAAATGTGACATAAATAATCCTCTAGACATCTAGGATTAAAAGTCCTATTTTTTCCGTTAAAATATATTAACCCACTGCTGGCCAAAGGTATATATTTTCCCCCCTTATTTTTCCACCATTCTTTGTGCTCTGCCTTCTCCATCCAATTGGTTAGAAACGAATCCAAATCGTCACGCCAGCGTTTCTTAGGAAGCCTTGGTGACGACGCCCGTCTTCAGTCCCAAACATCCAAAATCGTATTTATTTTTGCTTAATACATTTTATATAACATTCAAGTTAAGCTAGGTAGGTACTTACTAATACCACCCACTCACGGAAAGTTATTTCTTGGTAACTTCATATCGAAAAGTCATTTCGTTTAGTCAGACTTATGCAGCGGTATCCAGTTTCAAAATCTCTCTTGGAAATCCCAAAGGTCAATGAAATTTACTAAACATAATTGCCAAGCCTCATAATCAAAACACATTACGTTTGCATTACTGTAATTGATGAAAGCACCACGTCAGAATCTGATTAGCATTCAGAGCTTTAAAATAAATAAAACGATCGCGGATACAGCGCCGCGTGCGCGCACAAACAAAGGCTGAGTTCATCAACACGTTTAGCCGCAGTGACAGACTTGCTAATAACTATAGCACTTTGTATTGAAACTTATTTATATACTACAAAGTTAAAAATAGAACTAATATTGCAGAAGATGAGACTGCTAAACAAATGACAAACGTTTAGACAAGAACCGATACATAATATATTTCTAAAGGCCATTTTTTTGACTTATTCGAATGTTCATATTCGAGTCGCAGTTTCGTTTCAGCGAAAATGAATGTCTAAAACTTAACAAAAATGTAGGTATAATGATTGTAATTTTGACAGATTCAGACTAAAATTAGTAGAATATGAACTTCTTAAAAATATTTCCCTCTCTAATGTTGGTAGGAACGAATTCACATATACTAATACTGACACAGATATAGGGGATACTTCAGAATAACAGTAATCAGGATAAACTAGTAGATGAGTATTGCCACGTAGAATTTGCATTGGAAATCACGGAGTTGGTCCGGTGGCTAGAGGTCAAAGTTGTAAAATAAATTATTACAACCAGAATCTAAAGGTCAGGATTCGATCAACGAGTATCGTATGCGTCTCATGTATTTCTTGAAAATAAGGCGTGTTTTGACGTTAAAATATATTTCTTCGATTGTTAGCAAAAATGAAGAAAATAACAAAGTAAAGAATTCCAAATCAAAATTAAAGAGTAGGAAATATGCAACACTATCATCTCAATAAAACATACTTTCGCACGGAATAATACAGAAAATTCAAACAAGTCCTCGGTTTCAGCAAACCTTTGTCCTTGATATTGTCCTCTTGCGATCCCTTTAGTGCAAAACGTGCGCGCGACCACAAACTGGTTCCGAAAAGCAATAACTTTGAGTCTGACGCCATCGATGCATAAATATGCTGTGCCCGAAGATGCCAATGTGATAATTGGATCCCTGACTAATAGGTTGAATGTATAACCCTGACAGGACTCTAAAGCTTTGGTCATAAACTGATATATGTCAAAAACAGCAATATATTTAAAGATTTGCAACAGACAATGACAAGAAATGGTTTAAAGCGGACGTCACATTGCTTAGAGGTGGCAGGAAGGTTATTAGACTATTGTCTAAAAGGTTTAAAGAGAGAAATCTTTCTCAGCAGCCTACAAAGGAGGAAGTTACATTTCCATCCAGTGCTCATACATAAGTTTTTACACCTTTCTTTCATCCTCATAGAACAGAGCTCATTGGCCGGTAATCACTTAGTATGCAAAGGGTACCTTTTATACATGCGGAAGTGGAACTTGGAAGACTTATTGCATCATAACTAGTATTTAAATCAGTCAACCGAGACAGAATTAAACGTCATTGCAGCACTGTTAGCGGATTGAAAAATGATTTGTGCATTGACATCGACATAGTAAAATAGAATGAAGTAGATGTTTTGTAAAATGAATTAGATGAAGAGCAGTATGCAAATGAAATGGATGCTCTAGTTGAGGCTTTTGTTTAGAATATGTTTCAGAATAGAATTGAATATTATTTATTGTTGTTTGACAGGTTAATATTATTCTAACACAAGCTAGTAACAGTCATTAAATGAAAATTAGCTGATGATTTACTATTGTAATCTGACAATAACATCTATCCAACCATAATTTGGTCCCTATGCCCATGTTTTTAAAGTATCCTTTTTCATTAATATTTTCCCAACTATATAATTTATCATCTTTTTCTTCGAAATCACCTGCCATGTCCAGTCTTCCAATTTCATTCTCGATTCCCGGAACGACTGCCTCGGAGAGCGGTGAGGCGAATCTTTAAAGCTTTGCTTTTATTTTCGGATTCCTAACGAAGCCTTATACGGAGTCAGGAGCTCAAGAGTAAGATCGTCCGATACCTTTAATAAATTGTTCTTGATTGCGTACGTCGCCTTGAGGTATAACCGCCATCACCTGCCTTTGTGGAGCTATTCATTCACTGTCTTTTGTTGGACTTGCGAAGATTTCTAGGCTGGTTCTTGCTGAATAACGTATTATGCTGGGGTTGAGATAATGTCTGGGATTCTATACAACATTCAGTGTTATTGATACATTATACTGAATGTTAAATATGAGTATCGAAGTCTCTTCTAGGATTCTTTTGCCATTGCATTTAATTATTTCTCATAAAAATTACTATACAAATCTTGTTATTTAAATTGACCTAATAGTACAAATTAGCTATTCTACAACCGTCAAGTTTCACACTACTCTCACTGTCCCTAATTTAATTGAAATCATCATACAATGTGGCAGTTGCAAAAATTCCTTGCATTAGATCCGGTAAACCAATTCAATTCATGTTTGCAATACTATTACGTCTTGACCATAACTGATCTCTGGCCTTTTTACTTCTAATATTTAATTTGCATGCATTTTATTCTAATTGGACCCGTTATGAAATGCGGAAAACGTTTAAAATAACAATGGCGTGGTTTATATGGAATTTCACTGACTGTTTACAGTTGACTGGGCTGTGCGATTGTTCAAATTTTTCGATTTTGGCCACACCCTTTGCCATTGTCGTGTTTTCCAAAGTCTGTGATATGTTGGGCAATGGTAGGATGAGAAAATGCCACACCTGTTATTGGAGCTATAAACGCATGAATTGTTTGTTTCATTTCTAGGTTTATTGCTTCTAAGAATGTGTTTATGTCCTCTCTCGCCATTTTATCCGAATTTCTTTTAGCGTAGGAGTTGTTTGTCAGTAGTATACTATGTAGATGAACATAACCTACCTATTCAGGAATTTCTACAAAGCTATTTTAGGCGTTAAACTTTCAGCGGGATTGTCCGAAAGGGTTACCGCTACCCCGGAACATAAAGGGCGAAGGAAGGAACATGGGTGGGTTTTAGTCAGTAAGAGTCTGACACTCCCTTCCGCTCCACCCAGAGCGGGACGGGTCATTTGATGATTTCCCACCAGAACAAAAAAAAAAGGCATTAAACTTACCAATTTCATATTATGAAACTTACTAAAAACGTACTAAAGTTTAGGCTTTTCTGGTTCTCTCTTTAAAAACATGGTTTTCCTTAACAAATAAAAAAAATCTGTATACCTAAGAAGAGTAAGGAGACTGAGGCAAGAGGCGGTAATAACGAATAATAATTGGTCACATAACACCTCAAACTAAGAATTTTTTAAACAACGCATTGATTTACTTAAAAAGTAAAAGAATCCGTTAAAATAAAATAAAAAAGTAATTCAATCAAATTCAAAATTTAATTAAATAATTCATCGAAAGCCTTCATCACACGAAATTATGAACATTTCAGAGTTAGAAAATTGCAATTATTCTGTTATGTAATTCCATCTGACGGACTAACCACCGCTTACGCGTTATGGTTTCGCGCAATCATTTATTTTGAAATGAAGCCATTTGCTTGAGCGATTATTTAATCCAGTTTTATTGAGAATTATTTAATAGTTTTGAGATTATATGTGATAATGTTTTGACAAGAATTGGACACAGACATATTTTATCCTTGGCTAGAGAAAAAAATGAGAAGATGAAAAACCTAATTAATAAATATCGAAAGACGAGTTTGTAATCGTATGTACTTTTCAATTTCGTTCTTGCTTTTCACATAGTAACAGAGCACTGTCTTCTCCATGGTGATTATCACCAAAATAACATCAGTCTTCATCATAATAATCCTGATTACCCACAAAATAAAAAGCATTAATAACATTCCCGCATCATTCGTCCAAAATCAAGTTTTTTCCACCTTCTTCCCGTAATTACTTATTGATGTTGAAACCGGTACTGATTCGGTGGCAGGACTTTAAAGTCCTGCAGGTTGAACGACCGGCAGCCGTCTCATGGCCAGTAGCTATGGGCTATAACAATGGCGCTTAACTTATTGTTTGTGTGGGATCCGGTGGTTGAAAGTTGAATTATAGGTTGGGATAGAAAAGGGATTGGAAGAATGGAAAGGCTACTGGTACTTGACATACGAACAAGAACGATCGTCATTTGTTATTTTTGTACAAACTCGAAATCATGACAAGAATTTGAGTAATTTAGGATTGGAATGTAGAGTAGAAACAAATGATGAATATATACAAATACACTTAAGAATGAAATCTTTGTTAAAAACAAACGAATTGTAACAATTTACAGTATGCATCAATGTTATAAATTGCTTGTATTGCTACTAGGTAGGTACATTTCTTGAGATTCTTTATAAAAATGCGCATTGCATTACATTATTATGCATGTAGGAATTTATGTAGTTATTAATAAACATTGAGGAAATCTGATCATAATAAGCTCACTAACTTACTAATACTCACCAAACGTGTCTCCGAAACTTGAACTCAAAACCCGGTCAAAATACAGTTACTACGGCATAAAAACGATACGGCACCACATCTTCAAAACATGCAAGAGAAATGCTAAGTCATCAATTTCTTTACTTAACCATTAGTACACAGACCACTCACTAAATAATATATTCAGTCAAGGTCAGCATTTAATGTGTCAAATGTAGATAAATTAATGAAAGTAAATCAAGATATTGTTTGAATAGAAAATAATATTATTGAGAAATATGTAGATCAGTAGAGATAATACTGGTATTCAGCTGCATCCGGTCAGATTGGAAGCCGACCCCAACATACATAGTTGGAAAAAGGCTAGGCAGATGATTATGTAGATCAGTAGAGACATAAAAGTGTTGGTAGACTTTCTAGAAGGTGAACCGCCTCCTAGTGAAGATCGCAGGAATCTGCCGGTTATGGGCATCGCAATTGTGACAATCCTTGTGAGGGGTCTATCTCCAGCAGTTGACGTCATTCAGATATAAGAATATTCAAGAAGGATACGAGATAGAACGGCAATATCAATTTATTGATTAAAGCTTAAGCAAAAGTTTTACCTCAACAATAATGAAAACGAATCTCATAATCATTTCACAATTAACAATAAATGAATTTGAAAATAAAGATAAAGGTTTTCAAAATGACCAACAGAAACTAGTTATAATAATTTGAAATAAAAAAGAGAGTTCAGATATTACCAATGAATATGGACGGATTTTTTCGACACATTGAAAGTTCAATGCCGTTTAACGATCTATCGTGACTAGCGGATTGTCTGTGATATATACGCTTTATGTCTGCAGACATTATATTCAAGAGGTTAGATTGATCTAAATGCGGTATAATATTTTTTGAGTTTACTGGCTAAGTTTGGCGTAGAGGAACAAAAAAGAAAAAATCTTGCAAACTTATATATTAAAATAGGAAAACGGGATGTGAATATTTAAAGAAAGTTATATTTTAAAAAGAAACATACGGTTTGTTCAGCCTTTAAAATACTAATAATTATTCACTAGATTCACATAATATCAATTACTTTTAGATATAAAGTCAATCAGAACGAGGAGAAACTAAAATGTTACCATTAAACGCGGTTAGTCACATCTGTTTAGAATCTAGAATTCTAGATGGATTCTATAAAATAATATCAAATTAAACGATATATTACCCAAAGTAGAAAATATAAAACACTAAGGAAACGATGCAAGAAAACATAACGATGTACAGACGCCAGCAGGTTAAGCTACTCGAAACTGTCAAATTTTCCCAATAAACCTTGAACCTAATGCTTTAGCGATAAAGTTGAAAATCTATTGAAGAAATTTGACAGATTGTAGTAGCTTGTTGTGCTGGCGTCTGTACGTGAACTTGACAATCAAGATATTCCAAATGTATTTGATGAAACTATCAAGGAATTAAATACTATAGGTAAAACAATGCCGCTTTTAACCGTCCTTGCCAACTACCACAAGCAGAGCAACAACCAGCTGTCAGACCAAGAATTTCTTGTCAATGTTACTACAAAAAACTTCCGCTAATTTACATTTATATTGGTCAGTTGTCCGACCACCAAGTAAGCGTTACGCATCGGTGAACGAAATATTTTTATTATTCATTCTTTAGTGAAAGTGGTTGTCAGAGACAGTCCCATTTGTTTCGTGCCTTGTGTACTAAACACAGTTTTTGTCACCATAATTTCCTTATTAGCCACGGAAGAGTTTTTGCCAAGGAATTAAGGCGAAAATTGGTCACAATTTTAGCGAAGCTGACCGTATCCAAGGTTAGTGAACTGGCATTTTGGTTAAGGAAGGAAATAATTAACCGTAGCAAATATAAAGTGAGACCATGTTTGGGTACGACATTCGATTATCGATAATTGAGAGCTATTTTTGTGATCGATACTTATTTAACGACAGCTACATTGATGGCTGTAAACTATATATATATATATATATTATAGTGTAGATTTTCACGTTCATAAGGTAAACCTACAAACACTATGAATGTAGTAAACGAAAGCTACAAAATCTATGCTTACTTGGAACATGAATAATTCTATAAATAGACTTTCTTATAAAATTCTACTTATAGATTTCAATGAATAAGATGCTAACCAAATAACTATCCATCTAAATATGACTCATGATCATGAGACTGCACCGTTTGGTGTACTTTTGGTCCACTTTAGTTTCCACCTGAAGCCAAGACGGAAATTAATGCATGTTCAGATTGATATCAATAGAAAGCAATATCACAATTTACAAGCTAATAAAAAGACTCGAGCATTTCGCCGAAATCTCATACAATTACTAAACTTACTTGCAAATAAAGTGAATCGGCAACATTTGATGTTGATTCGTCATTCATTAATTTTGTTGGTGTTAGGTTACATTTTAATAAAATGTGTGATTGCCTGCAATGCTGCCTGTTTGAATACATATTTTATATTTGCATAGCGACCTAAAAACATAATTTTGAAGCCCGTATATGTGAATCTATTGCGAAACTTGGGACTTCCCTATAAGCTACTAAAAATATATGTCTTGGGAATAGTTTTGACGCATGTGGGCAGGTAAGTGTATTCATTTCCTCCCTTCAATGGTTTAGTTCACTTGTGTCTCATTCATCTTAAGGATAAGGATTCAGGAATCTGTATCTTTTTAGTCCAAAATAATGTGAGTTTTTAAGGTCATCTTCTACAGATCTCATTTATTTAGCCCCTTTCTTACATCATAGGTCAACATAAGGTTCAAAACCATCATCAAATTGGCCAACTACTCCAATTCTCATAATTCAACAACACAGATGTTTCAAGTTAACTGAATGCGAGTGAATGACCTCGCGGACCGAATGATTATCTGATCCATTCACTCAATGGTTATTTAATGTCGAATATGGTGCTGTCAGCTTTCTTCTTTATTGGCTTTCTTGCGAATTACTTGTGAAAATTTAGGCGGCAATTCTGATGAAATACATATGAATGACTCAAGTGGTTTTATAATGATTTAAGGAAAACAATAATGATTTAATGTTTTGGTTTCTTCATTTTGTTGTATATAAAAAAATTTGTTTAATTGGGTATTAGCTCTTCGTTTTAAACGTTTAATATTTTGGTATAGAAATACAATATTACGGCTTCCATAAAATAGTTCATGGTTGCAAATATTTTTTTTTTTTTGCAAAGATTTCTTTAAACTGTTTCGAAGTTCTTTGATTAGCGATTGCTTTCGCATGGCTTTTAAAAGTATCTCCAAGCTTGGTTCTCTCATTAACTTGTTCGGTTAGTGATTATATTATAACCAAACATATTAAGAAACTAAGTCATTAAAATTAAAATTTACACAAAATTTTCTCAACACATTTCATTACTGTTTTTATCGATTCCCATTTATTCATTTTGAAATAACTCATCCGATTTATGTTTGCTTAAATATTTGATTGCTGTGCTGTGCCTTATGCGAGTAACATTACGTTTTTTGCATTCAAAATATTTTGAAGTAACCAATCACGATTACAAGTGGCCTTGCTGGTTCGTGAGTTGCAGTGACGGGTGATCAGACAAACTGACGGACTTATTATTCGTTGGACAGTTCTTGTATCTAGATCTCCTAATGTAGATCTATTTATAAGTGAGAGGCTCTTTTGTGGTTCTGGTATTACGTCAGCCTTTTCTTCGAAATGTTGAATCATATAGAAGTCAATATTTCCTACCACAATACATTTTTCATTTGTCACATTAGCACGAATGAACTCAAAGTAGACCAACACCAAAAACTAAATCACTTTCAGTTTCGTTCCAAAACTTCTTTTATATTTCAACAGCACCATTCATAATCTTTACTTAACCGTTAGAATTCGATAACTTAATGCTGTGAACACAAAATTACGAGCAAGATAATTCATGGATATGACGTAAATATTTGTATGTAATTTCTAGAATGTTCTATAATGAAAATCCAAAAAGCTTAAGCAGTTCCAACTTGTGTTTTGACAGTTCTTTAGACATCATCAAATTGTGCTTTGGTCATTGACACTTCCCGTGACCCAAGGGCTGGCTTTTACCTTGGCCTGAGTCTAATCATTGCTATACAACGTGGCAATGCCGCTAGTCTCTTGGGTACATTACCAGTCGACAGCGATGCGGTGGGATTTTTCGACGCCACAATTTAGTTAGTTAATACTTGAAGTTAGGCCAAGTTATTATATTTTAATAGTTTGTTTGTTTGTAGTAGTAGTTCATTTAGGACTGATTTTTCCAACGCCCGATAATTTAATCCGAGGAATAATTTTGAATTTTTGACGTTCATACATACCAAACCTGTCAGACGTTAATTTTATTCCACGAATACAAATTATCTGTCGATTGAAAAATCAGCCCTTAGTATAAGAAGTTTATCCGGCGTATATAGTGTTATCTTCTTTACTAAAATTACAGTTAAAATAGTGCTTTTGATGATTTCGGTTCACCTTCCCAATTTAACGAAATACCAGTAACTTCAAAAGAATGTTGAGATCAATAATCAGCTTCTTTACGCCCAAGTGAGTTGTATAACAGATTTCTTGTTTCGTCTTGTATCCAAACTTGATTTTTGAGGTGAAAGTCCCCGACAGGTGTTACGCGAGACGTATCGAATCATTTGGGTATAACACGCAATGGATAACTTAATATCATGTAGGTCATTTGTCATTTAGATTAATTGAATTTGATTCGTGTGCTTAGAAATGATTAGGTTCAGTTTTCGATGGGAAGTAAGTTAAACAGTCTTATGGATGACATAGCCGGTACAAACAACAATACTTTTCAGTACATGCTTCAATAGACAAGCTATTACCACGAACCAATGTTGTAATAGTTCGTATTCGTTCAATACTGGAGCAGTGGTGGCCCAGTGGTAACAGCCACGACTTACGAGTTGTAGATCGTAGGTTTGAACCCAGTCAGGCGCTTTAATTTGTGTAAATTATTTCATCATCACTGTTCTCAAAACGGTGGAGGAAACCGCCATGTCCTAGAACCGTAAATCGTGTAACATCTACCAACCCGCACTGGGTCCACTCCCTCTCACTGAAAGGAGGCCTGTGTTAGTGCATTAGGAACATTATAGGCTGATTATACAATACTGGAGAAGAATGAAACATAAAATATTGAAGATTACATTGGTCACTAGTTGTAAATTAGGTCAATCATTTCAACATCATCGTCAGCATTCATCAGACTGTGGAATGATACGACCAATATTTGATTGAACAACAGTTGCTCAAAACAAAAATTCAAGATATTTTAGTGTCTACGGCTTCAGTTTATGAGCATATTGTTTTTATGATATAGCTTTTTATTTTTTACAATGTAATTACTAAGACTTCAGTAAGTAAACACAATTAACAAAAAACTTTCATTACTCTTATTATTTCTACGGACCTCGCTCTAGTTAATAGAAATAATTGGATTTTGCAGACATTTTATTTTGCTCACATTTTTATTACCTACATTCTAAATTAATTTTAATAAACAATCTCAAAGTTATCCGCTAAAAGACTAACACCGGGTTTCTGAATTTACAATATGAAGATGACAACTTATTCATTTAGCATTATTTAAGGTGATTCCTTCTTTGAAGGCCACGAAATTCAATTTTTTTTTACGTTTTTTGCTTTATTAATTTCGGAGGAGTAATCACCTTAAGTGCCTTATTCTTAAGTAAAGTTTGTCTAGTTCTCAACTTTGAATTCTTGATTCAAAAACCAGGTATAAGTTAAAAAGTTTAACAACAAACTGAAAAATAACTACATATATATTTATATCAATCAATCTGCCTGGCCTTCTCCCAACTATGTTGGAATCTGCTTCCAGTCTAACTGGATACAGCTTCTCAGTATTTTATATGCAGCGACTACCTATCTGATCTCCACAACCCAGTTACTGAGAAACACGATACCCCTTGACTTAAAGCTCCCTCAGACAGGCGCGTCGCGGCTCTATTAGAACCATTTCTATGAAAACTTCATGGTTAAATGACAACCAGAATCGCGTAGCACCGTCGCATCGCGTATGTCTGCGGAAGACTTTATCAAGGGGTATCGTGTAGTCTTCACTACATATTATAACCATCTTGAATAGAAAAGGGAAAGAAACCATCTTTAAAGCTATTAAAAGTCGATTGGTTCTTCATTATAATTCCATTGGTTACAGCTGAGCAACTCGAAAAGGTGTTATTAATGTTACCCACTCAAAAATAGTTTGTAAACTTATACTTTTTTTCCTAACTATGGGAATTTTTTTACTACTTTTTTTATGTCAGCATCTTTTAATAAGGTTCTAGTGGGTTCTACACAATAGTTTCTGAGGAGAACTTGCTTATAATCCTAACTAATATTCTAAATGCAAAAGTGAGTTTGTTTGGGCCCGTGGCCCCTGTTACGCTTTCACGCTAAAACGGCTGAACGGATTTGGATGAAATATGGCATGCAGATAGACCATAACCTGGGTAAAGACATAGGCTAGATTCATCCTGGATCGCAGACGAAGTTGCGGGCAACGGCTTGTTTAATTATGATATCTAGGAGACATTGCTAGACATAAGCATCTCCCAAATTGCACCATAACACCCGGTTCTCAGCCTTCAGAAACTAAAAGATTTTGCAGATTTTGAATACATTGTTATACACAAAACACATTGTTATTTTCACCTCGGTAGCAAATAGCAAACATCACAAGTCTTATCCAGACTACACAATTAAAAAAATTAAAAAAATAAAAATGTATTTATTTCAGTAAATCTTTACAAATAAGTTGCCGGGGCTTCCCAGAAAGTAATCAAATGATACTTGTGTTGGGAAAGCCTCGCTCCTTCGATGTTAACAAAAAAATTTTGACTTACTAGACTAACAATATAAGTAGCAGTATATATAATATATTACAGTAGGTAAGTACCTTAAAAATTAAATTAAAAATTAAAGAAGAAAAACAAGCATAAAGAGCGTCTGTGTTAGGCTGTGTGTGTGTGTGAGGGTGTGTGTGTATGTGAGAGGGTGTATGTGAGGGTGAGAGGGTGTATGTGTGTATGTGTGTGTGAGTGTGAGTGTGTGAATGGTTGTTTGAACGGGTCATATATCCCTATTAATTATTTACGTGTCTATGCGAGTACGTTTATTATTAAATTGATTTTGATACATAAATTCAAGCTAATGTAAGCAGGAGTTCCTCCACATCTTCATAATTAAGGGTAAGGAGCCATTCTGTCAGTTTTTTCTTACAACACTACAATTATTATGTTACAATATAAAAAAATATATAAAACCACATAAAAAAATCATCAACAACAAAAACCCGACTACCAACTGTCATCCACCGCGGTACTATGAAACACGAGACGTCTTCCGTTTTTTTTTAATTCCTAACATTAAGAAATGGTTACTTGTTATGCTCAGGCGCAGGTAGCCAGTATTTCCGGTCTATTACTGACACTGTTTCGGGAAGTAAAAACTACGTGTAAAGGGAGCTTATTTTATTTATTGGTTAGAACTTTGTATTGTTTTAAATTCAATTTTATAACGGGTAAAATAAATGTTCTCAACGGTTTTGTGTGCTGTCTAGTTAGGCACAAATGCAAACGCATAGGTGCAAAAGAAACTTTAAAAAAAAAAAAGTTTATTGCAGAAACTTGTACAACTTTTACAGTAAATCTTATATAGGGACCTCCTTTTAAATAAAAAATGTACCTATGCTAGGAGGCCCCACTCTTCAATGACATTATAAAATGGTAAAAGTGATGTACCAAAAGAAAATAGAATTTAAACCAGAACTGAGAAAATATAAATAAAATCTAAAATTAAATAAAATAAGACTTGAACTAACTTTAACCACAGATTACTGAATAGTTTGCTTTAACTACTAACTTTAAATAAATTGGGGTGAAATCAGAAGGATGATGGATTCATTATGATAACGTGCACAGGTCTTGGTTAGGATCAGGTTAAGGTCAGGTTAAAGTCTTAATCTGAGCTAACTCCTGTAATGTATCTTAAGCAGTGCATGTTTAGAGGCACAATGTATGTAAAGAGGCGGTTTAATACAACCAGCAAAGAAGATCTCATAAATTTAAATGGCGGACACACTTTTTGTATTAGTGCCAATACCCAGTTTTTTTGCTCAGTTCGTCACATATCGGTATATTTTTTTGTCCCTGAGACAGCTTCAATGAACGGTAGCGACGACGGCGGAAATATTAAGATCACAGGTAGACCGACACGTCTTCAATACACATACAAGGTATGTACAGTGGCCTACTGTGCATACCTTTTATTATATTGGGTGACATCTATCAACCTGCACTGGGCCCGCATGGTGGATTAAGGCCCACTCCCTCCGGCGGCGATCTCTCGTGTCGGGCCCTGGTCTAGACCATGGTACGGAGCGAGATTGCATGGGAAGCCGTCACCTCCTTCTTCGAAGCAGTAATGCTCCCAAAGGAGGAGGCAATCTCTGCGCCCTCACGCCCCTAGTCGCCGCAGGAGACGCCCGTCGGGAGTCACCAGCCGACTCCCGGCCACCGTAGGCGCGGGCTTGCGGGCGGCGAGCAATGGGCAGGTCCCGCCCGGCAAGGTGTTATGGTGCCCAGGTCGACGGCGCGTTGTGTTCCACGCGCGCCTCAAAGAGATGTCAGCACGAACTGACGGGGTCCGGTAGGGCCGATGCCTGCCAGGGCCGCGGGTTGTTCGAAAGAGATACCGTGGCCCCTGGCATAGGCAACTGAAGGAACACGGGTGGGTTTTAGTCAGTAAAAGTCTGACACGCCCTCCCGCTCCGCCCAGAGCGGGAGAAGTCATATGATGATTTCCCACCCAGAAAAAAAAGGCCCACTCCCTCTCACCGAGAGGAGTATTTAATTTAATTGTATATTCACCATACTAACGCAATTTTCGGAGCTCTCAACAAAGTCTAATTAAGTTATCAAATGGTCAACTGTACACCCATGGATTCTTATAACCTATCTATAGGTATATTTGATTCTAAGTCATTTCTTACGTCATCCTAGAGCAATTTGAACCACGCAAGAGGTTCTAGCGAAATCGGAAACCACATGGCAATTTAGACTCAGTTCATACCTAAGCTCAAATACCTTGAATGAATGAACGATGATATCACTGAAGTTCTAAGTAATAAATTACTAAAGACTTGAGCTCTGAATCAAAGCTTAAAACTTTTTCCTTAAGTCTAAATATGTATAAGTTTCAAACTACTTCGAGTTTCATAATATTGTTACTAAAGCATTTGAATGTGAACCCGGATTGTAAGTTCGTCCGCTGAATCATTCCCAAAAACTTCTAAGCGTTATTCATTGCATAAGGACGTGTCCACATTGCGTTGTGGTGTTGAATTTTGTAGGGTGCAGGCGCTGACCCACCTGTTTTTTTTTTTTTTGTAGCTCGATATTATTAGATTTATTTGATGGAGTTTAAATGTGGTTACAATCACAAGAAATTTTAGCTACTGTCACTTCTGTAACTTTATAAATAGAGGTCACTGCCTGATTGACTATGAGCCAATATACAAGACAGTTAAGATTAAGATGTACCTAACGTCATTTGCAAATAAATAATTTCATTTCGACTGGCTAACTCACATGATAGATTGCTCTCATTTTACAATAAATCGATCATGTTTCAATACCAATCGATTTAAAAAAATCGATTAGCAATCAGAACTAACTTATCAACCACTTCGCTTCCGTCCGACACCTTACAGCATGACACTTCCCCCCCCCCGCACACGCACTCTTGCACATAAATATGTCAGTGTATGAATGTATTGTCCACTCTCACACATACACGCACATACTCACACATAAATATGTCAATGTATGAATATGTTGTTGATGAAAGCCTGCGCGTGAGTCGCATGTTAACGTTCGGAGCCGTCAATGGACGCTTTCGTGGCAGTACCAACTTGTTGTGAACTGGACTGGTTTGCTCTATGACGGGTTTTTTTATTAGTTGGGATTTTATTGGGTTGTTAATTGATGTGTTTTTCATCTATTCGGCGTACTTTGTACCTCGTATGTTTCTTTTTTAATATTTTAACGAAAAGTTATACATTACGAGACGACATATCAAGTTAAACATTACCAGTACCTATAAGCTGACTTCTCATTGTACGAAAAGCCTATAAAATGCGAAGTCAGCTAAAACTGGATTTACATAGCTTGTGATGTCGTCGAGTGTCCAAATCAAGAGTTTAAAGAAAGAAACACTATTGGGATTACAAATTTCAAAGTTTCACAAGTAACGGCTCGCCCTATCCTGCCTTCTGTGTCGCATAACATGCGGTCAAAATGACCTGGTGACGTTTTGGCCAATAAGCTCTAAAACACAATTTATTGTGCCAGCGACACTAAGAAGAAGAATGACCAGAATGAAAAATCAAGCAATCAATCAACAGTAAACTACGTAAAAATGGAAAAGTAGATCTAAAGAATTTTTTTCCAGAAATTTTCCTAAATAAATAAAATAAAAATAAAGAGTGTAATGCTTGATAAAATTGGGTACAAGTATTTCCTGCTTCCGAGAGAACAGATTTCAAAATCCAGCTGTCTGTACTTAACCCAACATTGTCCCAAAAAGTCTTAAAAGCATAAACAAAATTCGTACCACTACATCAACGCAATATATTGACATTTCGAAACGGCAAAAAAACTCGAGACCCAAAGGTCGTTGAGAGATCGAATGGAAAAAAACCCGCAAAGTACATAAATATTTATAAGACTAACAGACATTTTCTATTGTTTTTTATTTATCAGAATATCTTGTTTCATTCTAGTTTTACGAAATTACTTAGTTTTTATGGCTTCATAATTATATGGCGATTTTACAGGAAACATGTCTATCTTTTATTTTAATAATTAAAAAGATAGGCATTTTTTATTGATTTATACAGTATCAGCAGTGCGATTCTGTAACCATCTCACAGTGAAAACTTAGGTGAAGTGAGCGTGGAGTGAGCTGTCATTCCAACTAATGCTAGGGATTGACACTATTGACAGCTCACTTTAAGCTCACCTAACTTTTCACGGTGAGATTTTTACAGAATCGATCGGTAGGTTACACAGGGTTTTATAATTTACAAAGAAATACGAACGGGTGAAGTGAGTACGAAACTGATTATTCTTTTAGGAAACGGGATTCGTCCTATCCAATTCCGCGTAGGCTACTTTATACTATCCAGAATACCATTACTTTACGATCAAAAATGTTTAAAAATCTGATGTGTTGCAATTGCACTCGAACCATTTAAATTCTAACACCAAAATGTACTTTGCAAGCGTGGAATGTGTCAAAAACCTTCTTATTTTACAAGGGGTTTTATTGCTACGGTAATATTTTTCTTGCATTTACTAAAATCATCCGACTCATTCTCACAGTGTCATATAAAAAAAAACAATGAAACAAAATTAATGTTATGCACGAACTTGCATAGGCCCCGACGAGATTCGAACTCGTGATCTCCTGTTTACTAGACAGGCGCTTTAACCAACTAAGCCACGGCGCCGTTTTATATGACATGCGTACAATCGGCCCTTGTCTTAGCCTCCGTAGTGACAGAAGAAATGTAAAACAGCCCAACAGAGGTTCAATTCCCGTAAAACCCTTATTTTTAAGAACGTTTGCATTCAAATTGCTGTCATAATCTATCAAAAATACCACGAATTTCCCAAATTTTTTGACATGGATGTCGAGGATGATATTTAGAAGGTTTTTAACTAAGGGAATCGGCCTAAGGATAGAAAGATTTCTCCGATGCGATGTCAAAAATGAAGTAAAAAAATATTACTTTGTCTTCGTAGAGTTAAGATAAAAATAGTCTTACTACGCATGCAGAACCTTTCAAAACCAATCACAATCATAATAATACTCGCGTATTATTGTGTTATTGCCACTGCAGGGCAAAGGCCTTTTCCCATACATGGCGATTCAGAGTTCACCAGATGTCTCATACAAAATGGCCAACAAAAAACAGTGTAATTCTCAGCCAATATAACATGACACCATATTTTCTATTACGTGATATCGAACGATCAACGCATCGATCCAAGTACAGACGCCAGCACATCAATCTACTACAATCTGTCAAGTTCCTTTAATAGATTTTCAACTTTATCGCTAAAGCATTAGGTTCAAGTTTGATTGGGAAAGTTTGACAGTTTCTGTTAGCTTGATGTGCTGGTGTACATAGAAAACACAGGCGTATAAATCAAGATGGAAACTTGTACAACACTTAATATGGTAACCAGTCACGTTGGTTATATCTTTAATGGCAATGCAGATCAGTTCGAAAGTCTGACTGATTTGAAGGTAAACATGATGATACTGAGAATTTTTTAATGGTTGGGGATATATACGAGTAATTAGTAGCTAAAGTGAAGTGAGGTCTTAGAATCCTAGGTCAGGTTAAGATGAATAGGAGTTAGCCTTAAGAACATTCTTGGGTAATGTGTAGAGTTAGACTGCGTTTAGTTGTGCTTGGCCATTTTTTATCTGTGCTCCTATGAAATCATTATAGTTATCTTAAGATCGATTTGATGGATTTGAAAATAAGGAAAATGATTTGATAGTGTAATTTTTAAGACAAAACTATACAGGGTGGCGGACATCGACGCGCAACCGCTTATCATGGATTCAGTACATGATTCTGGACCCCCTTGCGTTTAAATTTTTCGTCGGCTTTTTCTTAATTTTTACGTTTTTTCTGCAATATTTTTTTACTGTAAACTGTATAAAATCACGATTTCTGTCTAACCCAATAAGATTTTTAATTAAAAATAGTAAATTCACTTGTTTCATTTAAAACAGCAATGTAAATAAATCTCGAAAGGGCAGCGCGCGGTATCGCGGTAGGTAGCGCGCGCGCGCGCGTGCCATCCGCGGAGCGTTTTGATCGCGTTGTTTGCAATACATTGCGCACTCAAAATTGAAAATTTTTTAACCGGTCGTTGCCGAGATGAGTGACTTTCGTAATTTTATTTATGGCATCAGGTGTAACCTTTTCACGACGTTTGCGCGTCGAAGTCCCTGCCACCCTGTATTGTTCATTATTACTATATCAATACAGACATACTTTTTGTTGTGTTTTTGTGGTATAGCAATAAATTTTAATATCAATAATATTATTTAAAATGATGATCGTCTTATAAAAATACCTATTCAACGACTTAGTTCCAATAAAGATGACGTTGAAAAAACTCTAGGCAGACAGCAATCAACGACAAAAGAACATTCCTAACCATTTGAAAATCCCTTACAAGGTGCTTTTAAACCATATCTTGTAACATGTTCAAACAACGATGAACATGTCCAAAGCTAATAATATCCATTACGAGTTCTTAGTCATATTCAACAAGGTGTTTACGAACAAACCGCTATTAATCCACCCATTGCTTCTTGAACGCACAAGAAAGCTGTCGAAGTTGTTAGTAATCGATCAATGGATGACTGTTACTCGTTTTTATCGTTTATCATAAATACTCAGGCTTAGAGATGGTATCCAAGTGTATATTCACTACAAAAAGTGACGCTCAGGTAAATATGTAGTAGGTAGGACAGAGATGGATATAAATATATTTTGTTTAGAGATGAACAGTTCTCAAAAAGAATGTAGACCATTCGATGTATCGGAAATCCATTCTTCTTTTTTGCCACTTCATATTCTTTGGTTTGAAAAGTTAATTTTTTTATACAAAGATGCTATAAAAACATCTTCACCATTCGAAAGAAGCCGTTCAAAATTTCTCACACGCAAATTAAATTCCAATATACAAACCGCTAATTCTTGTAACCTTTTCATGCAAGGCTGCCAGTTACCGCTAATCAAGAGATTCAAAAAAATGTGGCACCTTCATCTGACTATGTAAGTAGGTACTGTCAACCGCAATTAATACTTAACACTTGAACTACGAAAACCGCTCACTGCTTCGAAATGAAGACGCTGTTGAAGTCAAATTGTCGAGATATACGGGTGGTTGACTGTACTCGTCGCGTGCGCCGGTGCGCATCTAAACGGCCTTGACAGCGTGACTTTTGAGAGCCAACTAAATGTCGGGATCGGTAATATCAAAGGCCAAAACCATTAGAATATCATAATACCAATAATGTGTTTCGTATTACATGTATTGTAATACGTATTTGTAATTAAATAGACATCCGAATAATTGTTGCGCTTGTACAGAGACGTTTGATATTGTTGATTGATAAGGAATTGAAGGTAAACGGTAAACGTAAGGTGGGACGCCTCAGGCTCGGTAGAGCGGCGATCTTCGCAGGATGGCCGGTAGCAGCTGGATGAGAGTTGCCGAAAATCGAGTTGAATGGCGTGCAATAATAATAATAAATTTTATTAGACACAAAAAAAAGGTACACAGATACAGGGTGACACTTAATTTAAGCGTGCGAATAGCCTGGTACATAATAAATTATCAATGACCCCCGTACTAGGCAAAACCTGTGTTACAGGGGTCATAATAGGAGAGGCCTATGTCCAGCAGTGGACTGCTATAGGCTGTTAATGATGATGATGAAGGAATTGTTATCTGACTAGTTTAGAATTTAAAAAGATTCAAATAATCTTACCTCCTCCATATTTATTTGAATGTCAACATTTTCCCTACTAGAAGTTGCACATTTGTGTAGTGTGTCTATGAAGGGTACTATAATTTTTTGGTGCGTCGTCCTTTAAATGTAATAAAACGGAAATAGTTTTTTGAAATGTATTCGTTATTACAATAAATTAATAAATGAGAGCAGTGGTGGCCCAGTGCCAATGGCCGCGATTTACAAGTTGTAGTTCGTAGGTTCGAACCCAGACAGACGCTTTACTTTGTGTAAATTATTTCATCACCACTGCTCTCAAAACGGTGAAGGAAAAAATCGTGAGGAAACATCTCCTGGAACTAAAAATTCGAAGACGTGACATCTACCAACCCGCACTGGGCCCGCTTGGTGGATTATAGCCCACTCCCTCTCGAAGAGAAGAGGCCTGTGTCCCAGCAGTGGGAACAATATAGGCTGATTATGATGTCAATGAATTAGTCAAACAATATTAAATCTTTGTTATTATTTTGTTGCAAGATAATTATTTTTGTTAGCCAAATTTTGGCCCACTACTGGGCAAAGGCCTCCCCTTTTCTTCCATACCTCTCTTGGTTGTTCTATATGCACATGGCTATTCGCAATGGCAACGATATCTAACATAAAGTAGCTCCAAGAAAGTTATTTCTAATTGCCTTTCAGTAATTTTCATTGAGCAATTATTTGTTATTAGCTACAGACTGCGTCAATAGAATTATTGATCATGGCTATTAAGTGCTTTTTAAGTTAAATTTTTACTACTTTTTCATCAATTTCTAGGAAACTTATGGTTTTGCGAAAAAGGGATTTAAACAACTTATTTAAAAGAAAAAGATGCCAAAGTAGTGGGTATATTACAGATCATCAAACTAAACAACTGTCTCCATGGGACCAACATCGCAAAAAAATTATAAACTGTCCCATAAAAACATCAAGCATCTTCATCATCATTATTTCAGCCGAAAGACGTCCACTGCTGGATATAGGCCCCCAAGCACCTCCACTTCGACTGGTTCTGTGCATCCCGCATTCAGCGGATTCCTGTGGCCTTCAAACCCATCAATACCTGCTCGAAAATAATCAGTAGTTCATACATTTGGTTCGAGTTGAGATGTTGGTCCCATGGAGAAAGTTGGTCAGTTTGATGGTCTGTGCCACACCCTTAAATATGACTACACCATTCTGATTAATGCTATATAATTGTGTTGAATACATTATAATATAAACCTTCGGGAATAAGCTTAAAGCATAATCAGCCTCTCTCTCTCTGTAAGAAGGAACCTTCCGGAATAAGTTTTCAAAATGATTGTGAAACCCGCAATTAAATTCTGTGGCGCAGATTCCCTTGTGCACAAACTAAATTTAAGTTCAGTGCATCTTTTTCTTTCTACTTCGTTAAGAAAAGGACACAAGATAAATATTAGTTTAGTCCTGTCAAATTAAGATGCTCCATAGCAAGTTTAGACGTGATTAAAAACATGGCTACTAAAAATACGTCAATTTACGTCAGGCGCTGACTAATTCGACAGGACTAAGAAAACTAAGAAATTTCTTTATATTTCATTAAAAAAACTTAATGAAATAGAAAGAAAAAGATGCACGGAACTTAAATTTAGTTTAGTTTGTGAACAAGGAATACGGCGTCATTGTGTAGTTTAGTGTAGCGTAAAAAGTAGGTCTTGGTTCCTTTAAAAATACTGAACGTATTATATTATATATTTACAGGAACCAAGAGCTACTGATTCGCGTTATTTAAACGTTTAAAAACAGTAAATCATCATTCTTTGAAAAACAAATGCAGTTTCACTTTACCGTTTAAAAAACGCATTTTTTATGCGCAATTTAATGATATCAATGATCATAAAATTAACAATGCATAGGTCGTGTAGAATTATTATCGTAGGGTTAAAATAATTACTTGAGTAGGAAAAAACTTAAGTATTTGCACCTGTCTAATACCCTTGACCGTTTGTTAATTAAAATACAACTGTGTCTTATTAATTGAGTATGGGTACGTATTTAGAAACAAAAAATAATCACCTTAATGGCTTTGATTAACAATTATTTTCACAATCTTAATTTTTAATCGAAATTATAATTAGTTTTAACTTTAAGAGGTGTCAGGTAGATGCATGTAGTATTGCATTAATTTTTGTATACAGTGTGTGGTTTTTACTAACATTAGCTTAAGACTTTTACTAACAAAATATGGATGTTATAATTTGATTTAAAATAAAATACTTATTTCTTGAAATTGGATTTGTATTTGTTGAAACTAAATAACTTTATTTCCAATTTTACAATTTACATAAGACAATAGGTTAATTCTATGACAATATTCTTTTTTAAATTGCATAAATCACTGATTACTCCACTGGCACCCAAGCTAAGATTAAACTTGTGTTATGGGTGCCAGGGCTCTCTCTGTTAATATATTTCCCAATTTATACAACACTAGTCTAATTATATTATTAGTATAATTATGTATTTAGCCCATAATGTTGCACTACACTGGGCAAATGCCATCCTTCCCTTTTTCCACAACGATTGTCTTGCCCATTCTTCCAACAGTTTATAGGTACCTAATGTTGAAAACAATGTTTTGAAAAAATCTGTATATGTAGGTTACAAAGTCTTTATTTAAAAGCCTATAAAATATATTATCAACAAAATATGTAAAAGTCTACCAATCAGGAAATAAAAAGCTCTTAAACAAATAAAGTTAACAATAACACAAAAGTCATTACAAAACTGTAATGCAAATTATATTTAAAGCCCATTTACATGGATTTCAACATGAATGTCAAGTTTCTTATTTTAATAACATTGACAGTAAGTAGGTGTTATCACCTTGAACTATCTAAGAACAGAGGTATTATTATATTGAACAGTTACGTTCCTATTACGGATTAATAATAATAATAGAGTTGTCAATCTAATAATAACATGTAATCCTAGGTACGGACTGGCGATTTTTTTACGCGACGGATTTTCAACTCTAGGTGTTGAGCCGAGGTTTCAGAATCCAACAGAGTGCATTCCAGCGCGTCCAAAAATACAGTGTTGGATTTTCAACTCTCGGCGTTGAGCAGTGCGTTGAAAATGCAGTGCGCGATAAATAAACGCCCGATACGAGGGCTAATACTTCAGTATTAGTTCGAGTTTACACGCTACAGTACGGACAAGGTTAGGTAGGCAATTTTAAATGTAGGTTAGTATGTTTATTATGTCAACATTGGATAAGCACGTCAGATGACCCAAAGAAATCAAACAATGGTTTTTACAATCATAAATGGTTGTTTTTCTGTATTTTTTTTCGCGTTTTTAATCTGGGTCTGGGTAAAAGAAAGAAAAACAAAAGATAAAATGTATTTTTATCTTTTGTTTTTCTTTCTTTCTTAGAATTAGAAAGAGTTTTGATACCGTATGCGTTTCGCTAGAGATACTGTGACACTAATAAAAATTCGCAATTAATTAAACCAATAACACTTTATCCGACCTAGGATCGATCCCAGGGCGCCATGGTCAGTATTCGCTCTTACGATCACTTTACCAACGAACCTGTCAAATTTTAATAATCTTAAGTATATACTCGTACATTAAGGGAAATATTTTTTAAGCAAATTTACACCGTGCGTCAATTTGCAGTGTTATCGTAAAACTGTCAAATAATGACAGTTGCGATTTGAATAAACGAACATTCTAAGTTCATCATCATCATAATTTCAGCCGAAAGACGGCCACTGCTGGATATAAGTCTTTCGAAGTACCTCCACTTCAACCGGTTGTGTGCTTCCCGCATCCAGCGGATTCCTGCGACCTTCACAAGGTCATCGGTCCACCTTGTAGGAGGCCTTCCAACACTACGTCTTCCGGTACGCGGTCGCCACTCCAGAACCTTTCGGCCCCTTCGGTCATCTGTTCTGCGAGTCACTTAAGTCTGGCAATTCTTCGGTCCATGTCGGTCAAACTAACACTCTTAGTTAATCAATTTTCCTGGTTTTGCCTACTCTTAAATAAACTGTTATACGGATCTCAAATGGTAAACACACACATCGCCTGTCGCCTGTCGCCTGTCAACCGGTGCAAGTCAAACGGGGGTAATATGTCATTACGGTGCAAGAGATAGACTTATAACATAACCTGTTAGTTAGGCCGAAGACACACTGGCTGTAACTTCGCTTAGACGTTTCGACGGCTGCATATTCAGCCGATAATGTTCCCACTGCTGGGACACAGGCCTCCTCTCGGTGAGAGAGAGTGGGCCGTAATCCGCACGCGGGCCCAGTGCGGGTTGGTAGATGTCTCAAGTCTTCGAATTTTTGGTTCTAGAACATGTCGGTTTCCTCACGATGTTTTTCTATACCGTTTTGAGAGCAGTGGTAATGAAATAATTTACACAAAATAAAGTGCCTGCTTGGGTTCGAAGCCACGACCTACAACTCGTAAGTCATGGCCGTTACACTGGGCCACAACTGCTCTCCATCGATTATCGTCGGTTATAAAAACAAAATTTGATGTTTAATACAAAAGTACAGTACCTATATGGTCAAAATGTATGTATCCGTAGATTATTTTGAATAACTGATGAAAAATTTTCCCAACGGTGTTCCTTTTTTTCTGGGTGGGAAATCATCATATGACTTCTCCTGCTCTGGGCGGAGCGGGACGACGTGTCAGACTTTTACTGACTAAAACCCACCCGTGTTCCTTCAGTTGCCTATGCCAGAGGCCACGGTATCTCTTTCGAACAACCCGCGGCCCTGGCAGGCATCGGCCCTAGCGGACCCCGTCAGTTCGTGCTGACATCTCTTTGAGGCGCGCGTGGGATACAACGCGCAGTCCCGTCGGTGTCCCTTACATCCTATTTATATCGGACTAGTAGATCCATGCATTTGGTTCGAGAGTGTAATCTAGTACGCGTCGTTACAGCTCTAAAACTGCTGCTTCCCAAAAGAGCGATGGCCGCCACATGAAAATGATGGCACCGGGGTTTGACTTTACGGTATTAAAAAACGTTCTTTAGGAAAACACACCAATTTACTTTAATATATTATAACGTTTCAGTGACGGTATTCGCTAGTAAATTACGGACGCTGTATGGCGGCCACTGCAGTCTTAGGAAACCCTAAATCAAAATCAAAAGTCATTTGTATTCAAACCATTCTGAAAATCAGCACTTTTTGGACGTCAAAGTTATATGAAACGGTGTGTCGTATTTTTATTATATTTTTTACTACTTCCTAGTGCTTTAGCTGAGAAATGACTAGCATAAGCAGCAAACGAAACTTCTCTTCTGAGTCGGAGTCCTCCTCCTGAGTGTGTCTTTGGCCTTACATAGACATGACATCTTATATCTTATTTTCCGTGCTCAACTGCTCACGTGTCTATGTATTTATCATGGCATGTAATTGCTGTATGTAAATAATGGCTGATGGGATTCTTGCGTCCTGGCAGTTTGACTCGGGGCCTACCTGAAGATACATTTTATGTTTTGGTACTTAATTATTGGACGGAACAAATCAAACCTTTTTTCCAGAAACCTTGCACGTTTAATAGAAATTAAAGGGGTCTGAAGATTTCTCTTTGGAGCCTCATACCTACTGTAGCGCCATTTTGATTTTTTTTCAAAATGGCTGAGAAAATCAAAATGGTAGGTATGCGACGGACTTTCAAAGCCAGTCATGATTAATAATCACTCAGGTCAAGCAAGAATAAATAATAAGTGCTCATTTATGATAGGTACTTAATAAAAAGGAAATTACCAATTTCTACTTTCTCAGATTTCGCAGATAAAATTATTAAAATACGTCGCCTACACAATATGCGTGGTGCACCTTTCAGTAGTAGGATTTGAAACGTTATTATTTTAATTTCATTTTTCTTCTCAGACTAGTCAGAACGCCGACCTCATCTAGTTTTAAAATATGATTGACGTGTAAAAGTGTTTGTACAAACCTATATATATAACCTAATAATGATAAATGATTTTATTTTTGTAAAAATAAGATCATTTATCATTATTAAAAAACTAAAATGGCTTACTTAACTTCTTTTATCGACGTTAAAATATTTTGACTGATTTATTTTTTAAGGATTTTTATTAGATTAAGAATATACTCTTGATCGAAGATCCTAGGTAAGATAATAAATTTAAAAAATAACCATAAAACTAAAAATTAAATTGAAAAAAAAAAAACAGAACTCTTTTTCGCGTAACCTTGCCATATGCAAAGAATTATAAAATTTTAAAAAGAATACTTTTTATTGAACAAAAGTAATTATCAACCACGATTAATCATTCCGTCGAAGCGATAACTGCACTAATTACTTATTCTTTGAAATTAAATAATACCTAAAGAAAAACTAGCTATAAAAGGATTACCATGAATAAAATTCAGAGATAATTGCAACTGACGATAGCCTTAATAACATCAAGAACAGCGTATAAAAAAATGCAAAGAATTAAAAAGTTACTCTTCGAAGATGAGACGCTCGTGTAAGGGCTGATTTTTGAATTGACAGATAATTTTTATTCGCGGAATAAAATTGACGTCTGACAGTTTTTTTTATGGAATAACTGTCTAAAATTCAAAATTATTCCTCCGATAAAATTATTTGGCGCTGGAATAATCAGCCCTAAGTTAACAAAAACTAAGGGCTGATTTTGCCATCGCCAGAAAACTTTTATTCTAGTAATAAAATTGACTTTTGACAGTGAAATAACTGTAAAAAATTTGCCCAAACATGTGTACACATACAAGAAGCTACCAGATGATTGAAAAATTAGTCATAAATACAAATAAAATTATATTTTATCTACTTTTTCAGAGACAACGTTCAAAAAGTAACTGAATTAAGTTATGTGAAAATCCTGCGTTTTCATTTACTAATCATAAATGCATGGCCTGGGAAGGAACTCGGGGAGGACCGTTCGAAATACATGAATTTACACAGTTTTTTTCAAATTGTGACATATGGATTTTGTATGAGCACTGGTACGGCGTTTCTTTGGCTACATTCGGGGATGAGTTTTTACGAGTTGGGACATTCTATTGTATCTGTATTTATGGGGTTTGTTGCTTTGGTGCGTATTTTTTGTTTAACTTTTTTTTAACAAAGTGATTTAATCCGAACCCAGTGGGTATTGGTGCACAATTTTACCACTCTATCTCAATATTTAATATTTCTTTGTATTACGTTTTTGGGTAAAAATCAGGCCTAATATATTTTTCACGAGAATATTGCATGCCTGCATAAACTTCGAATAATTGTAAATATTTTTTTTTGTATGGTTAAAATTTTGTAATATCTAGTATGTATTTTGTCTACAGTCGAGGGTAATAATCACGCTACCGCAATCTACAAAATACAGAACCCTGACCACTACATTTCTGACTAAAATGCACTTGCTATTCTTCAAAGACGTGTCTGAATATGCTATGAAGGTAATTAACAAAGTCAATATTATTTTATCAGAGTGAAATTAAATGAAATTGTTTATTCTGTTAATAGGATAATATCATACCTATATATGTTATATATATTAAAAAAAATAAGCTAGATCTGGAGTGACTTTCCTATCTGACCCCTGAGAAGAAATGGCGAAACAAACCAGAGTCCAAGTCTTTATTAAAGTCCAAACATAATCTTTGACAGATCATGTGAGGACACTAGCTTCGCGACACTACATGAGATTAGCGTCTGAAATGGTATTCTGAGGTCTATTGTCTACCAAGCATTGAGAATTTTATATTTTTTTTACAGACACACAGGCAAGTTCATTTCATGTCCCACCGCTTTACCTTGTTCTTGACAGGCCAGATGTTTGCCGGTATTATCCTGTATAACATTATTCCTATGTGGAAAAACTACTCTGCAGGAAATTACAAACAAAAAATCCTCTACAACACAACGTATGAACATGCCCTGTATCTTTCTGTGCCAGTACTAAAAATTTATACGCACTTCGAAGCTTATATGGTTGCATGGACTTATAATTGGTAAGTTCGTTTTTAAAATGTTGTGGTCAACAGCTCAACTTCTGGTCGGGATTTAACGACTCATTCATGACAAAAGTTTCGTGAAGGTGCTTATGGTTAATCAAACGAATTCATACCATGCAAGCAGAGACAGTGGAAACAGCCAAGCTTTACGAGGTCGTGAGTTCGAGCCCAGACAAGCACTTTACTTTGTGTAAATTATTTTATCACCTCGCTCCCAAAACGTTGAAGAAAAACATAAGAAACGAACGAAAAATTCGAAGACATGTCATATCCGCCAATACGTGCTGTTGGGCCCGCGTGGTGGGTAACGGCTTACTCCCTCTATCATAGAGGCCTATGTCCCAGCAGTGGGAACATTATAGGCGGATTATGCTGTTATGCTAAGCGGTGACAGCGGTGATTGTAATCTTCAAGTACCCATAAGAAATTAGACGTATGTTAAAAAAACTTCAGTCAAAATCATATTTTTTTCTTCAGGATAATGTCATTCCTGTGTTCGACGGCTCTTTGTATGTTGGATTTGCTACTAGTTGTGATAGTTTTCAATATCCGGGGACATTTGAAAATACTACTTCACGATCTACAAACTTTTCCATTGCCTGCTAATAAAATCGCTTTATCAATGGACTGTAGACACGCTACTGTAAATGCAGGAATGTATTCCGAAGAAGAATTGAAAGTAATTTTAGAAAAATTGAAACAGTGCATAGATTATCACCGACATATTAAGGAGTAAGTTATATTAAATATACCCACGAGCATAGTACTCTGATATTTTTTTTATTTTTGTTTAGCTGTTTTGTTTGGCAGACCATACAACCCGCAAGAGTTAACTTGAGACTTCGCTTGGATGACGTATGCGCGCGGTACCACAGAATAAATAATGCGGTACTGAGGTCTCGATGGCGAGAGCGGTGACAGTGGGGGTCGCGGAGGGGGTCTCAAGTTAACTCTTGCGGGTAATACCTACAAATATGCATTTGTCACAAATGCGACAACAAGTTGCTGCACTATATTTATTTGCTTTAAAACAATATTTATTCTAGGAATGTTTCTTATTTCAGTTTCACTGATAAAATGTCAGAAGCTTTTGGTTCGATGTTGTTAATTTATTACATGTTTCATCAAGTGAGCGGGTGTTTACTGCTTCTTGAATGTTCGCAAATGGTCAGTAATAATAAAAAAATATTATTTATTCCTCTCTTCTTCACAGAATTAAAAAACACCGATTTCTGAAATTAAATCGTGTTTTATTTTAATTTTTTTTTTGATACTGTGGTCTAACTTGAATAACATCATTACTGTTTCAGACAGCAGAAGCCTTGGTACGATACTTACCTTTGTCAGCCGTAGTTTTTCAACAGTTAATTCTGCTGTCAGTCATATTTGAGTTGGTAGGATCTACGGTAAGAACCCAATGGGGAAGAAACCTTACCGCTAATTTTTTCCACTATAGGGAATTGCTAACAAAAAGTTTAAAATATTAATATAGGATAAAATAATTTTAAAAAAATACGATAAGAAACCAATTACACAACTAAAATAATAATAAAAAATATGAATCTTATGCAATACTTCACTGCATTGGTATTGAATTTCAGTCAAAAATATTTTCAGAGTGAAAAACTGAAGGACGCCGTTTACGGTGTGCCGTGGCAATATATGGACACAAATAATAAGAAGATCGTTTCCATATTTCTGTACAACGTTCAGGAACCAATACAGGTGAAGGCAATGGGGGTTGTCAGTGTCGGAGTCACTACTATGGCCACGGTAAGGTTTTGAGCAGGTTCCACGAAAAATATTTCACTCTTCGTAATATTTTCAGTCTTCTGGTACCTACTTATGTTTTGTTAATATTTTTCAGATTTTGAAAACGTCGCTGTCTTATTTTACTTTCCTTCGTAGCATGTAAAATAGTAACAGAGAACACGTACCTATTTGATTAAATAATGTTCTTTCTTCACAATATTTTAATATTTTTCATGGAAATATTTTGCTTCTTGCATTGTTTGCACATAAGTTTCAATATTAATTAAATCAATTTTGCTGTTTTCCTTTGTCGTAATTTAGCTATATTTTGTCGTGTGTCGAATAAAATTCTCAAATAATATTTTTGGGCTATTATTGAATTATTCAAAAAGCAACACCAGAAAGTTTTGTCCTTTTACAACCATTTGAGAAAATTTATGAAAAAAAAACTAAATGGCATCATCATAAGCAGCATATAATGTTCCCACTCCTGGGACACACCTCGTCACAACGTGAAGAAGAAAAAAAGAGTAATGAGAAATTTCATAGAGTGACGACATATTTCTACGAATAACCATTGTTTTAACAAATCAATGGAAATAGGAAATAGCGCGGGTGATGGTGTCATAAAAACACTAAATCTCATAATTGCGATCATTTTCTTTACATTGACAACTTTCTTTGACTGTTTGTTTGAAAAAAACTAGGAAATAGATAATTGTTGTTCTGTGGAATTGAAGTTCTGTCGGGTTTAATAAAAGTGAAGAATGTTGTAGGTTGAAAGTGAAGCGGTGTCCCTGCATTGAGAGCCTTGATGTGGTAGTGAGCTAGTGTAGTGATTCTACAGTTTGCTGTATTGAATGTCTTCAGTCGTATGTGTTTGTATGGACCTTGATGCCTGAAATAAATGGTTAAATAAAATAAATAAATAAACCCGAGAATCATGCGCGGTGCCATATTTTGGCAGTTAGATTGAAATTACTAGTCACAGAAATATGATTTAAGATTTTTTTGTGGAAACAGGGAAATGACATTACTATTCAAGTAATTACTTACCTATTTTTAAAATGACAAACGACAAACATTATAAGTTATTTTCGAGCTATTTAAGTAGCTCTTAAGTTGCACCAGTCGTGTTTTGTCTCTGCATCACCCTAAGGTTGACTGGCAGAAAATGCCTCAGGCATTAGTCATGGATATAGTATTTTTACTTGTACATAAAGTTTTAATCTATACTAATAATATAATATTATGAAGGGGTAAAATTTGTTTGTTTGTTAGTTTGTATGTAGGGGGTAATCTCCGGAACTCCCAGTCGGATTTGAAAAAATATTTTTGCATTTGATAGCCCAATTCTTGAGGATTGACATCATTATAGGTATTTAACATCACGCTACCAACCCTTAGGAGCAGAGCAAAAAGAAAAAAAGTCGGAAAGAACGCTAAAACGACTTGATGGGTCGGGGGCCGAGAGTTCACGCCGACTAAGTCGCGGGCTGAAGCTAGTAGATAAATAAATGAACATTGGTCTTGCAATTCCATTATTGAATCAGAGCTGAACAATTTTTATTTATAATTGGGTATGCCCTAAATATTTCCACGATTGTGTCCAGTTATATGATGCAATTTTCTAAGTGAGGCAAATCGAATTAAGAAAAGTCAACGAGGCTTGACAGTTAAAGTTTTCCATGGTTTGTTAAATTTCCAAGGGACAAAATTTAAAAGAAACTGTGTTGGATATTTTATTTCATTAGAATTTGTCCAGCGCTGCGACACATAATTTTAAATGTCGCGGCCCCATGCTGAGATAGGTGCTTTTTGGCCTCGTACAAGACTTTCTGATTTTAATTTCTTTTCTTTTTTTAAATAGACTTTTGTTTTTTTATGTTTCTACTAGCTACACCCCGCGGTTTCATTCGCATAAGTCACAATCCCGTGGAAATATCGGGATAAAAATATCCTATGTTCTAACCCAGGTCATGGTTTACCCATTTGCAAAATATCATCCAAACCGCCCAGCCGTTTTAGCGCGAAAGCGTAAAACATAAAAAACAAACTCGCTTTGGCATTTATAATATTAGTTAGGGTAATTGTGTTTAGTTTAGTTTGTGATCTTCATTGATTTGTGACATTTAATACGAATATATCTTTTTACTGATATCGGCACTAGTAAAAACGGATATTTTTCTATTCGCGTATGTCGGTCGTCACTATCTTGGAGATTTTATCATAAAAATTGTACTGAACATTTTTATATCAAAGCTATAAAAGTTATATTGCGGGTATTTTCACTCATAAACAAGTTAGAAACGGTTTATCTTACTGTTAGAAGATTACCTGTTATATTTCACATTGGACTATTTATCCACCCACGGCGCAACAAAGTAGTTGTAAGTTTTTTTTTCTTTTCTCTAGAGACAAGTGCCGTGACACTTAAGCCAGTGCAAGTGACATTATTGGTTTTATGTAATATTTAAAAAGTTTAGGTATAGTCTGTCCATTAGGTAAACCGTTTTTTGACAGATGGAAATAGTGATTGCAGCAACACACAATACATTGATTGATACACGTACGGTATTAATGTCTGTGAGAAGCCATAGTTTATATATTTATTTTATTACGTATGTTAAAGTTAACTTTTACATAATCTGGAATGTATACGTTCTAAGACAGCTGTCAAAAAACGGTTAACCTAATGGATAGGGTATAGTAATGTAACAAATGATTGGTTTAGCATTAGGCACCTGTAATGGGACAGGTGCCTAATATTAACCCAATGATTTACGGCGTCGACGTCGGCGACTAACGAGAAGCGAGTAGAGCTAGCAACTCAAACGAGTAGCGAGTGCGCGACGGCGATTACGTTTCTCGAGCGAGAAAATCGTTGATCAGTCGCTTCCTTGTCCACGCTGGGACTGGTCACTTAAATAGCTAAAGTCTCCAATAGCATTGTTAAATATTTTAGATCTTTACGAAAACTTTATTTACATTAATTGCTAGGTTCTGCCCGCGACTTCGGCCGCGTGAAATTTCTTGTTCCCTCGACCCACCCTGTCGCATCGCATCGCCTGCCCGCGCTTTTACTTCGTTTTTTAATTTTGCTCGGCTCCTAAAGGTCATATCGTGATGTCAAATGCTCTAAGCCTTCCTCAAGAGTTGAGCTATCAAACGCAAAAAGATTTTTTTCAAATCCGTCGGGTGGTTCCAGAGATTAGCGCGTTCAAACAAACAAACAAGTTCTTTAGCTTTATTATTAGTACTAGCTGCGACCCGCGGTTTCACCCGCATAGGTTTCGATCCTGTGGAAATATCGGGATAAAAAGAATCCTATGTGTTAATCCTGGTTATAAACCATCTGTGAGCCAAGTTTCATCCAAATCCGTATAGTAGTTTTTGCGTGAATGAGTAACAAACATCCATCCATCCATCCATCCATACAAACTTTCGCGTTTATAATATTATTAGTAGGATAAGATAGATAAGAACTCAAACTTGAATATGAAGAAGTTTTCATTTTTAACATATTATTCCCATTTATCTGTTTTACTAATGATGTTAATGATTACGACACAAGACATACGTAATAATTACTAAAATATTCCTAATCGCCGGATGCGCAGTCCGTTTGACAGTAAATTGGTCATTTTAGTTGATTTATTTCAAATATTTAAGACAAGTCATGATGTCTATGATAATAATGCTTTAATGATCGGTGGGTGGAAATCGGTATTTTGTAATCATTGGCTAAACGATAAAAACCCTGGGTTTTAAACCAAAAAATGCATATTTTTCTCATTTTTACCGACTGCCGCTAACCCCAAAAGGAGGGTAATTTTTATTATTTGTATTTTGTACCTATTGCAAAATATACAGAATATATTTGCAGAGTTTTAACGGCCTTCAATAAGTATAACTAATGAAAAGCCGAAAGACAAATACGAAAATAAAAAAAATGAAAGAAAGAAAATGTATTTATTAGGAGTCGCATAGTAATATCGCAAACTAAACACACTCATAGAAACAAAAAAGAACATTCTGCTTAGTGAAGGACAAAGCGTTTTCAGCTGTAGGTACTCTATCTATATATACATACAGTCGATCACAAAATCCTACAAAACTACCTGGATCCTACATCCTACAAACTCACAACATGTCTAATACAAACTCGTCAAATCAGTTGCCTACACAAGCGATGGATCGTGAAAAATATTCAGTATTTACGCTCATTCGTGGCGTGACAACCGATCATTGTGGATAATGGCTACATACTTCAAAATGAAACATGTTGTATATGCAAAATGAGATCCCGATGAGATGTAGCGTGTCCACTAATGTGTTGTCAAGAAAGTTTAGTATTCACATTAATATACTTACTTATAACTGGGAATTATGGGTTGTCGGATTTTGTGTTACGTATTTACGGCTAAAGACTGCTGCTGCTACTGTGGAACTAATTTTAATGAACTTTGGCGGAATTACATAAATAAAAACCTAAAAAAAGAACAATTATTTGCGTTATTTGCTTAACAAAATTTTGGAGCACATGGAAAGTATCCGTAATATGATGCTCAGAAAAGGACACAGTTTGATGTCATCATTAAGATTAATACAAAATATGTTATTATAATATTAAATTTGGATGTGGTTTTCACCATCAATTAAAGCATATACTCGGGAAGGTTTACTTCTATAATACATTAATATTTAACTTAGATAAAGAACAGACATTTCGATGTTTTAATAACGTGTAAAGCTGCTAGAAAAATACAAAATAAAAAATCTCCGCGTACTTACTTTAAAAAGCTATGTAAAGGGGCTGTAGAAAATCTACTTTCACTAGGTACAATATATCTGAAAAATGGTTTCTTGACCGGGGAAACCAAGACGAACCTACCACAATCATGTAGAAAGTGCAAGTACTACAACGACTACTACCTTGTAATGTATGTGTAATGTTTAAAAATTGCTATTGTAAGCAAATGGCAATTTTCACTGTATTACCTTTAGCGAATAATTTTAGATTTTTTATTGCCATCTATAATAGCTTAAATAGCATACATTGAGTGTACACGTCTTTTTACTTGCTAAAACACACACACAATTCGGCACACACTATAATTGTAGTTAAAACATTATTTTCACTTTTTATTTTGTGATTTGTATTTTGCGTTGAAAAAAAGAATAAGTAAAACTATAAACCCAAAACATTATCTTGTCTGTAGATTATAATTATTATTTTGTGATAATACAGTGTGGCATACATCGACGTGAAAACTGTAATCATGAATTCAGCACATGATTCTAAACCGCGTAGAAATTTTTCATCGAATAATAAAAAAGAAAACTGCTTTTTCATAGAAAAGTGCAAAATGTATGGAACAGCAATTTTTTTTATAATCCTAAATTTCATCGCAGGCTGTCCAGAATTATGTAATAAATCCATGGTAACAGGTTACTCCTCAATGTCCCTGCCATCCTGTAATTTTACGACCCAAAAATATAGAAGTTCTGGGTGTTGAATCTTACTATACAGGGTTATTGGTAAAACACCAACAACCTCTTAAGAGGTCATTGTACTCATCATTATGAACAACTTTTACTATGGGACCAAACCAGAAATCGCGAAAAAAAAATCAGCTGTTCCCTACATTTTGACGAGTTAGACGAACATAAATGTAGGGAACAGCTGTTTTTATTTCGCGATTTCTGGTTTGGTCCCATAGTAAAAGTTGTTCATAATGATGAGTACAATGACCTCCTAAGAGGTTGTTGGTGTTTTACCAATAACCCTGTATAAAAACACAGTACAGGAAACTCGAAATATGTAAGCCGTATGTACAGTTCTCATTTAAATACCATACTTTTCCACCGCATTCATAACAGAATCAACCGTTGGTACGGAACATAACTCTAGCTAGCCTATCAAATTCCACTTGCTGGCCGGTACCTTCCACTGGCGGTCGAATGTCGGACATCTGGCCGACAGTGAAAGTATAAAGTGCCATATTTTGTCAACAACCGATGGTTAGAGTTACGTCAGAAGAATTTGATTGTCCGTAAGTGGTACTGTTGCAAACGGGTAATGAGGTGAAGAAAGAAAAGGTATTGGCTTGTTATTTAATTATTGTTTTCATACAATAATAATGAAAAAGTCGTGCTGGTCCCGAGGTTTATGGATAAAAATGTTTTATTTCATAATAGCTTCTACTTGTGATTCCGTCCGCGTGAAATTTCTTGTCTCCCCGTTTCTTGTCGCACCGCATCGCATCGCCCGCGCTATTTTTTAATTTTTGCTTAGCGTTCTTTCTGCCTTTTCCCCTTTGCGCGGTTTCTAAGGATAGCAGCGTGTTGTAACCCTATAACCTTTCTCAAGAATTGGGATATCAATTGGAAAAAAAATATTCGAATCTGTCTATTAGTTCCAGAGATTAGTGCGTTCAAACTAAAAAGCAGCTTCAGCTTTATTATATTAAGTACAGATTTCAATTGATTGAATTAAATTAATAGATAATAATACCAGTCAGTATTATTATGTAATTTTAATTCTTAAAAAGATAGAAAGTCCAGCAGCATTTACGTCATTCGAAATACATATTTATTGTTTACTAGCTGCGCCCCGCAGTTTCACCCGCATAAGTTTATATCCCAAGGGAATATCGAGATAAAACGTATCCTATATGTTAATCCTGGTTATAAACCATCTGTTTGCCAAGTTTCATCCAAATCCGTTCAGAAGTTTTTGCGTGAAAGAGTAACAAACATCCATCCATCCATCCATACAAACTTTCACGTTTATAATATTAGTAGGATTTTCCGAGCAGAAATTACTAAAATATGTAAATGACGATAGGTTTGTTTATGTCCGTCCGTCACACAGTCACACCCGTTTTGCCTCTTATACTGTTTACTATAGAAAGTTAAAAGCACAGTTCTATGAAAGGAAAGATTAAACTGGTACTAAACCAGGTTAAAACATCACCAGGTTTTTTTGTTGTTGTAAATTATTTTACAAAAAAAAAAAATATTTCTTAGAAATCTTGTAAATTAATAATCTGTGTATCTATATAAAAATCTATTCAATACGAAATCTTGTCAAAACGAATTTAAAGATGATAAAAACACAAGTCTGTTTTCAATTAAAATAATATTTCACAGTTTGCTGCAAGTAAAAATTAAAGCGGTTTTCAAAAAGTTATACAGGGTGGCAGGGACATGGACGCGCAAACTGTAGATAACCATGAATTCAGCAAATGATTCTGGGCGTAGTAACTTTTCGTATGTTATAAAAAAAAATCAGCTGTTTCATAGAAAAGTTCAACAATACCAATACGCGGACAAAATTTAACAGCAATTTATTTTTGATAACCGACGAAAAATGTAATTATCTGACCCGACAGAAGTTTTCCAGTCCCAATAATTCTTACAAAATTCACATAAAAAATGAAATTTTCAATTTTCTCTGTAACTTTATTTTTTTCTTTCCGCACTTGATTCGGACTATGGAGGAACATTTGAAACCAAAAATTTTCCAAATCGGTTCACCCGTTCTGAAGTGATGCGTTTACCAACGAACAGCATTTCATTTTTGTTATATAGAATATAACAAAATGAGTTATCAATTTTTATTAACCTTTTACAACTGGTGCTAACAACCTGTTTATGGTTAAATCATAAAAACGGAAGTAATTAATTACTTTCACTTTTTATAATCAAAGACGATAAATTTATTGTATATTTACGTCATAATCTCACATTATACCATCGGATTATGTCATCTCGATTACGAACTAAATCGATTCTGAATTCATTAATGTATTATCTGAGGGATTTATTATCAATCTTATTAGCTTTAAAATATGTTTTATTAATTTTCTTAGATTGTGTTCGTCAAACTTCAAACGGAATTTCTTCATTGGCTAAAATTCCGTTTCACTTACAAATGTAACACACAAATGAAATTGTTTATTATGTAAATAGGACTTCCAAATTACTTTAGACGTCGTATTAAAAAAAAATTAAGCTAGATGGAGTCTACATTTCCTGTCTGTTTACCCCTGAAAAGAAATGGCGAAATAAATTCAGGGGTCAGTCTCTTAAAGTCCAGCCATAATCTTGGTCGGATCATGTAGAAGTCTCTCTAATTGTCTTTTAAAGAAAGAACCATACAGATTTGAATGGACATGTTCAATCAGTGCAAGCATTGGTCAGTGGTACAATATGTTCTTAATCTTGAGAAAATCAGAAAATTAAAAAAAAAAATGCTAGAAAACACATAACCCTGACTTATCAGTCGTATAAAAATAAATAAAGAAAGAAAAATGCATTTATTGGCATTACATTACATTACCATGACCACCTCGAATGAATATAAACTCACTACAAAATAACAAAAGCATTGCATGAAATTCTTTTCGCTCTTGAAATCATCACGACACACCGGTCGTAACATCTTACTTAACTATTTCGTTCATTCGTTAAAATCAAAACAATACAATTTCACTGCTACACTCTTCAATGATTTATCATCAACTGTGGTCACTATCCGGAACAGTCTTCCATTAGGTATTGTGATGTGAATTGAATTGGATAGAGTTTTTGATTGTCACTTGATTTTGTAGAAGCATTTTGAGCGTACCTACAGTGGAAAATTAAACGAATAAAAAAGTAAGCAAATTGTATCGATTTACAGGAATATTAAAAGTAATATGTAAAACTTGTACGTTAAAATTTACTTTATAAAAAAAATATGTAGGAATATGTTGTCATCCGTAGAGAGTGAAAATTCAATAAACAAAGACGAGCTACTGTTATTATTAATAAATAAATTGCATGCTAACACCGCATTAAAATTAGGAGCTAAGTGAGTGGAAAATTATAATTGTTCTTTGTTTTACTTTTATCAACTCAATGTTATCGAATTTATCAGATTGGACACTTTGGACACTTTGTTAGCGTTCACTGTTGTAAAACCACACGAATACAGTTTCTTTTAAGCTCGAAAATGACAGCTGTTATTATGGCTCAACTGTCATGTTGACAAAAAAGGTCGATCGCAGCTGTCATTTTAGTCTAGCAAATTAAAAATTACAGTATAGTATAATTAATTACTATTAAAGGAATTCATTATCCTCTAATGACAGTAGGGATGAAAAGACATTAATAAAAATTAAACTCCAAACAATGTTTCTTTGGAAATAGTGCAAACAATGTTATAAAAAGTGTACAAGCTTAAAAATTGTCAAGTTGTAACCATTTTAAAATAACTACTAGACCTGACGTCACTCTCACAGAACTGACATCACGACTATGTAACTTCATACTAGCGCCATCGTACCACGCGACAAGGACGGGAATAATCCCCCTTCCAAAATTTTTTCTCCATATTTCCATCGGTTTTACTGATTTTTTTTGATTATAAGATCGTTTAACCATTTACTCTTAGAAATTATATTATTTCTTCGAACATTTCTAATTTTAGTCTTGGGTCTTTAGGATGGTCTTGAATTGAGTAAAACATTACAAAAGTAAAACCAAACAAATGTGTGTACCTAATGCTGGAACGATAGCCATTACGTATTTAATAACAATAGCCACCGGTCTTCATTGTAACACAGAACAGGAGCCAAAGCAAATCGTTCAAAGCGTAAAGAATTCATTAGAAAATCCCAATTCGCACCGAATTTGTAAAAAGCGAAAGTATTTTGTGTATTGTTTTGACGAACGATCCATATTACATATTTTGCAATAGCCATGATAATAATTGAGATGTCCGTTATTTGGAGCCATTTGTTTACTGCTTTTTCATAGTCGCGGTTCGTCCGTGGATGGGTGACCATCTTAACATACCAAGACCCCTCCGAGTCTCACAAAGCACGTTAAGCCGTTGATCCCGGCTGTCATTCGCGGATCTTTGACAGTCGTTACGGGTCAGAAGCCTGAAATTATGACAACCAGTCTTACCAAGAGGTATAGTATTACCTAGGGCAGTTCCTAGATAATACTATACCTTTTGGTAAGGGTTTGTGGAGGTCAGATAGGCAGGCGCTCCTTTTAAAATACTGGTATCCAGCTGCATCCGGTTAGAATGGAAGCCGACCCCAACATTGTCGGGAAAAGGCTACACAGATGATGTGTTTTCATTGAAATTTGCACAATTTAAAACTACACGGCACAACTTCATTAAATTACATTTGGTTAAGGACTGATTTTTCCAACGCCAGATAATTTTATCCAGATTATTCATTTTAAATTTTTGACAGTTCTTCCAAAAATCTGTCAGACGTAAATTTTACTCCACGAATAAGGTTTATCTGACGATTGAAAAATCAACCCTTAACCAAATGTAATTTAATAAAATTGTGCCATGTAGTTTAACATCAAAACGCATCTTTTTTAAAACCTTGCACATAACAAAAATTAGAACAACCAATGATCCAAATACTAATTAGGTAACAATGTGAGCCTTAACTGTTTTGCTTAGATTTAAAAATAGCGGTAACAAAATGTACTGTGCAATTAATCTACCCGAATGACGGCTAGGTCGGCGCCAAGCTTATTTAAATCTAATGTCCAGTACAAATAACATTACCATCTTTAAGTAGGTAACTGACCTCTCATCACCCTGAGAATTTCTTCAAGTAAAAAACAAATTGCTGACTCATTCGTTTCTCCTTATCCCGGATAAATCGAATCCAAATCGATGTAAATTTCAATCGACTCGAACCATAATCGATTCTAGACTTGTACATGCAAATCTGTCAGTTGATCTGATTATCACTATCAGGTTGTCTAGATTTACCGTATCACATTTACTTACGTGGAGACATGTGCGCGTGAGTTGTGTACAGACTGCTTTTTAAAGTGCACTGACTTTTGTTTCTTTCTTTAGACTTTGTAAACGCAAGGTCAAGGTATGAGTGTACGTCTTCTCTTCAACAATAGGTTTGGTGAAGGTTGTGCTGTGAGAGGGAATCTATACCTGATTATAAATTGAAGTCGCTTTTCATGCACAGACGCCAGCAGGTCAAGCTACTCGAAACTGTCAAATTTTCCCAACCAACATTGAACCTTAATGCTTTAGCGATAAAGTTAAAAATCTATTAAAGAAATTTGACAGATTGTAGTAGCTTGATGTGCTGACGTCTGTACGTCTGTGACCGCATTGTTCTTCTAAACTATGCGAGGGATTTCGGACGTATTCTGCATTAGGTACCCGCTTAATTTGATACGGTTTTCACCACCATTTAGAGTATTTATTCCGAAAAGTTTATATGTATAATAGATAAATACGAAACTTACATTTATTTCAAAGATCTCCATGTTTTGTTAAAACTATGCGAAGCAGGGTGGGTCGTTAATTTATTTTATAATTAGCTAATTGTAGAATACAAAAATGGTATGAATTGATAACTATTTTCATTAGTTTTTTGCTACATTCTAGCCTCAAATTTACATTCAGTTTAGGCTTGAAACTGTCATGTATCGACGTCTTGTCAGTTTTTTGTCACATCCTAATCTTAACTATCCTAACAAATATTATAAATGCGAAAGTGAGTTTATTTGTTTGTTACGCTTTCACGCTTAAAGGGCTGAACGGATTTAGATGAAATTTGGCACATGTGTACAACATGACCTAAGTTAGAACATAAGATATTTTTTATCTTCGATATTCTCACGGGTTCGAGATTTATGCGGGTGAAACCGCGGGGTGCAGCTAGTTTGTTATATGTCTTGTGTGCCCTTCGCCTTCACATTGTCTTCAATTGTACTTTCATTCAAGCAAAACACAATACAATAATCACGTCCGCGTTCCTTCTAAGGCTTAAGGCTCTCTACAACCAATCGTTAACATTGTCGCTGTCAGTATCCAGTTTGCTGATGACAGTAGTCTTTTCTATGATTGGCTCGAGCCAATTATGTTAGAACTTTCTCTAAATACAATATATTTTTATATTTAATATTAGATACGCTTCACTCATACCGAGAACCCTTCCTGTCCTGATAAGCACGTTACGCCTTTGATCCTCTGTCATTCGAAGATTTTGATAGTCGTTACGCGTAGTCAGAAGTCCGAAAAATCTTACCACCAAAGGGTAGAGATGTCATCCAGTAACTGGGTTGTGGAGGTCAGATAAGCAGTCATTCCACGAATGAAATAGACCTGATTTTCAGCTGCATCCAGTTAGACGGGAAGCCGACTCCAACATAGTTGGGAAAAGGCTAGGCTGGATGTTCATGATTTGATATGCTCGCCTGACTTCCTAACAGTAGCAATGGCTTTCATTCGGCAGTTCAAAAACATTAATTGCGTTGTTTACGTTGTTGAGGAGGCAAATTTTTCTAACTTATGAAGAGATGGATAAGAATGGAAATGGATGTAATGGATGAAAATGGAATGGATTGGATTCAGATTGTGATGGAAAGTGTATTACGTAATTATTTACGCGAGGCCTAAAGATTCCCAAGTTATAGCTACAAAAAAACAAAGACTAGGCCAAGGAGTTTAATTCAAATTTCCAGCCAACCAACCGTATCAACTTTCTTTAAATAGTTTACTTTTTATTCGTAATGTCATCAAAGATTACGTAAAAATAGAAGTAGTAGATAGTGTTCGTAGTTAATGTAGTATGACGAATACTTTGCCTATTCTTTGTTTGCAAAACTATATTAGTAAATGTTTCGAAGAGTCGTCTGTGAATAATCGATGTTTTCTGCTCATCGTCTGTTTGAAGATTACTCTTTACTTTTGTTCTGAAATTACTAAATAATAATAAAGAAAAAACTTCTAAGTTCAGTCTCCGATGAACCATTACTTTATTGAAACTATTTTGAAATCACTTAACTTTTTACTACCAAAAAAGTTAATAAAATCTTTGATAGGTAAGGTAACTCAATTACTAAACTTGCTAAACGTTCCATTATTTGATAAATACAGAATAATATACTGATTGACACCTGAAGGCCAATTGCCATAATTGACCACGTTCAAAATCTAGTCGCAATCGCATCTCAGCGACCATCAATGTCAAAAACTTGTCAAAAATATAGCGAAATTGGAAGTATTTTTGACAGATTGAGACTTAGATCAGACTGTGAACGTTCTTGAAATTACGAGAATTGCCCCTCAGCTTATTTTTTGAGATATGGAGAATATGTAGATAGGTCAAACGAAGATAAAGCCATGACTCGATGGATATTACTTTGTGTGATGAGCTTTGTGACGTGATCGAGAAACACCGAATATTACAGTATTTTTATCTTATGCGCTTTACTTGTGGTAACTAAGTGTAATAAACACACTGTAAATCAGTGCGTCAACACAAGTAGCGTCAGCACATAACGCGCACACACACACTTCCGACTTGCTCCATTGTCTCGGTATCGGATGCTCCTGAGCTTACACAAATATTCACAGCGTATTTATACACTTAGCAAACGCAAGTAAAGCGCGCGTCACTTCTTGAGATAAAAATGAATAAGAGTTGTAAACTCGTTATTTACACGAGAATAAAACCTTTCCGATCGCATAAAATTAAACGCTTTTACTCAATTAACAAGACACTTATAACACTCAATCCCTTCATTATATGGAAAATCATTTATCATGGAAATGTATTACGAAAGTATAAATACATAAATATTCAGTCTTATTCGTGGGAGCTACCATATTAGAAAATTTGATTACAGCTCAATTTCCTGTTGCAAACACAAAATTATCTGCTACTTTAAACCGCAAATGATTTGCTAAATTCAACCGTAACTCTTTAATAATAAGGTTTAATGATGATGGGGGACACATTATAGAAAATACATGTTGTTTTATTGGAATAACTATCGCATTAGTATAAATTACTCCACATTTGCGAGTATCTTATGTAAGATGTTGCGTCAAGTTTGTATTGAAAAATGTCTGCGTCAGAATCATTGATAGTATAATTAATATTAAGTTAGTAAGTCCATTTAAATTTACGTACGTGACTTGTCAATGGTATCACACCCTTGTTATTGATATATTTTCATAAGTGGAAATATAGTTGCACGAGTGCATATTTGTCGATAAACAATTACGTTGTAAATTGCGTACTTATTTCAGTAAACTTTTATTTGCAACCTTTCACAAACAAGCAATTATCAAACTAAAGTTATATGCTCGTATATAATGTAGCATCACGCCTGCAGCCCTCTGCAGGTGTGATCCCTCGTGATCCTCGTATCCCTATACCTGTCTATAGTATACCCACATTTCGCCAGTTATGTCCGGCGACCCTATTGCCATCAATGTGTAATTGTGTAGCTTATTTCATTCATTCAGTATACTAACATACAAATTCTCCTCTTTCCAGATGTAAATAAACAACGCGCAAGAAAAACAGGCCACCTGAGCGGATTATTGACCTAGTCACGAACGGTCACCGGAACCATTATGCCTTATACATCCAACACTATCTGAACGGACCTGACCAGCATTGCGAACGGGAAGCACCGTTAATTATGCCAATTTATTAGCAACCACAATGATGGAAGAAGTAACGTCTCGCCCCAGTGTCGAATACATCCCTCCTTTACCCCCAAAGGTGAAGCAAAGAGGATCGACCACTTATACACAAATAACAAGTGACGAAGCCAATATGAACACAAACGGGTTCACCTCTACCGACGTCCGGATGGACTCGCTAAGTTCGATGCACTCACTCGTCCTTAATTCTAAGACACCATCTGCAACGGTATTCGTAGCGGCGACCCAGTCAGATCGACCCGCGAGTACGCCTAGCACGGACGCTCTCAACGGTCCACACGTGGTCACTATCAGAATAAACACCGACGCAGACAAACCGAAAGCACCAAAAATATCCAGCGTACACCTCAAGAGCGACGTCGACTTCGAAACCTTCAAGATTAACGACGTGTGCAAGAAAAACAACAGCTTAGTCAGAATCAATGTTGATGAAAACAGACCGAAAATTCTAGAAAACGAGGATCACCCGAAGACTGACAAAGCGCCATACATTTATTGTAATTCCTTCGTGAATTCCATGACAAATATGGTTATGTCAAGCGGTCAGTGCTCCCCTAGTGATACCCTGGACTCTGGCACCTGCAGCGACCTTGACGGCACTCCTCCACCTCTACCCAAAAAGAAGACCTCAAAAACTAGTTCAATAAAGAAAGCCGTATCTGTAACGCTAATCAGTTCGAGAAACGGGAGCAGCCAAAGTGAAGTGGATTTTGAAGACAACGACTCGAATATATCGTGCGATTCTCTGAATAGTAGCGAGCTGAACGTAAGCGTGCACGCCGATGAAAGTCATAGCGAATATAGTAAAAAAGAAAAGAAACAGAGTGCGGAATCACCCGACGCACCGGAGACGTTCGCCAAAGCGAACAATAAAGACAGTAGCTTTCTACCGCTGGGTCTGCTTCAAGACATAAGAGACCGTTCAGCGAAACTAAATACGGTCGAAACCGAAAGCGAGGCGAAGCCCGAGCCACCCGAGCCACACGAGGAAGCGAACCAGAATATTAATGAGGATGCTAATATTTCAAAAGAAAGCGCACAACTCACATCGTTCCGTCTAGTTTCTCAGTTTAATAGCGAGTGCAAGAACACGACGGAGTCGTTACCCGCGAACCTGTGCTCCAAAACTCCACTGATTAGCGAGAGCACTTACGAGGACCGAAAGCAACAGGACAAGATGAAACAAGAACAAATGTTCTACAGCAGTCATTACTTTGATACGGACAAGTTTTACGATTTCCATCTCAACGAAAAACAATTTGATGATGTGAAAAGTGTTAGTGTTGGTGCTAAAAGTGAGTGTGAAGTGTCTGAAGTGGAATACTTCGCCGGTGTGAAGGATTATAAAAACGAGGAGATGCCGTCGACGATAAAAAGTTCCAAGGGAACAATAAGGGGCGTGAAGAACCGCGTACGTGCGGGCATAGCGACGTTTTTGCAAATACAGAACACGACAAAGGTAATTTTTTGTGATTGTCTTACTTTTTAATTTTAGTTCGCTCGGTTTTTTATGTCGACTGCTACCTCGTTATACACGTACTGATTTTAGAGGTCACAACTAAATGCATTCGAAAGTGTTACACGCAAGCACGTATTCTAGTTTATTAAAATTCTTATTTTAAATGGCGTTCGTGAAAATGTTCGATATAGAGCCTTCATGGTAGATTGTCGTGAACAATGGAAGGGTGAAGGAACAAAATGGATAAACAATCGGCAGGTTTAATTGCCATTGAGAATTATGAACGGACGTTGCCGTGTCTTGGTCTAAAGGCTTTTGTATGACAACAATTGTCATTGTAAAGACATCGTGTTATGTAATTGCTGGAAAACGAGTTTTGATAGCTCATATCTAATTTGTAAACAATCGAGCTTTTTCATTTGGAGTTTCATAATAGTTTTGATTTATGGGCTTTGAAGTGATTTCTCGTCCATCAAATCGCTTGATATACAATGTGGATACACACGTTCTGCTAGACTATCAATTTGAGTTAAACCATGCTGTTTAATTAATATTGAATCATTAAATAAGATGATTTTGATACCAAATCAGTTGAGAATAGCCTAAACGGTATGAGGAATTTAGTTACACTTTCGCCAGTCGTAAAAGTTGACCTAGGGTAAATGTAAGGCTGTTCAAGCCACGTACTTACTTTATATGGACCAGCCGGTTTATTCTGTAAAAATCTCACCGTGAAAACTTAGGTGAAGTGAGCTTGGAGTGAGCTGTCAATAGTGTCAATCCCCTAGCATCAATATTGTTGTTCAGGTGGAATGACAGCTCACTTCACTTAAGTTTCCACGGTGAGATTTTTTAGAATAGACCAGCTGGTGGAGTGACAGCTCATTTTAAACTCACTTCACCTCAGTCTTCTCGGTGATATTTTTACAGAATACAGTGGGATTCACACTATTGACAGCTCACGTCACCTAAGTTTTCACAAGAAGATTTTTACAGAATACATCAGCTGTTAATTCAAAGTAACTTATCAAAACTACATATACTCTTATATCACAGTAGAGATTAATTCAACGCCTACTTAATGAAAGCTATAAACTTACCTAGCTATGAAGCTCTTTATATTATGCAATAATAATGTAGCACATTAACAGACTCAAGCTTAAGTCTATAATTAATACTGGTGCGAAGAACTCGATAGAAATAACCATGTTACTACTAATAAACGTACAGACTAAACGTCTTTTAATACGTTTATCTTACAAATCTGTAACAATTATCATTTCAACTGATTTCCACGGCTATAATTGCCCTCAGACCATCTTCCGCTTTTCTACCAGTTTTAATTAAGGTAAAATTGTCGTTTCCTACAGCTGGGGTCTCACGTCTGGCTCTAAGTGTGTCGGAAGTGTGACTTCTAGTTTTCTAAGCGATTCTATTGAACGGGTAGAAAGTTAGGAAAAATTGTTTATGACGGTAACTGGAGCTATTGTTAGAAAAGGGTGATTGTTATTGGCTCATGTGTATGTTGATTGTGATGTAGATACGCATGATTTTGATCAAAAGGTAAGAAAGAAAGGGAAATCAAAAAATTATAGCATTGATCATCAATGCTATTAAAATGTTTGAATCTAAGATCAAAATATCAGCTTTCCGAAATATCATTACATTTTATGATTGTAATAACTTGTGCCCGGGTCTTCATCCGCGTGAAATATTTACTTATCCCGACCCACCCCGTCGCATCGCGTCGCTTCGTTGTCGCTTCGCGTGCTTTCCGACATCTTTTCTTTTTGTAAAAAAAAAAATGCGGTCCTAGCGTGATGTTAAATTAGCGCATTCAAACAAACAAAACAACAAAAGAACTCATCAGCTTAATTATAAGTATTCCGACCGGAATAACTCAGATTGAGATATGTAGATAAGATAAAGATTTCGCTGAAATTACAAGAACAATTACAATATATTTGCACAATAGCAGTTACTTCAGGCATGAGTCGAAAAATTCGTACAAGAACAAATTCTTAAAATCAATTTATTTTCAAAGCACATTCGCTTCGCCTTTTATCAGCAAGACTAATTAATAATACCGTGAAAATAGAAAAAAATATACAAATAAAAACACCAAATAATCTTTCTGCTGGTTTTGTTGATAAGTATCGGTAAAGCTATTCAGGCGTAAAGGCGACTTGCTTTGTTAACTTTTTTACTATTTTTAAACCTGGTTTCTTTAGAAACATATTTATTCCTGTACCAGAGCAGTTTGTGATAAAAATTGAACACAATTTTGATAACCACAATAAATTGAGCATATGTATAATTAGCCTAATGTACCCACTGCTGGGACACAGGCCTCTTCTTGGTCTTCACCACGCGGGCCCAGTGCGGGTTGGTTGATGTTTCAAAATTGAGCAAGTTGTAAATTCTCAAAAATAAACGTTAACTAAACTAATATTATAAAAAGAAAATATTTGTATTTTTTCGCTTTTTTTTTGGTTTGTTAGTTACGCTTCCACGCTAAAACGGCTGAATGGATTTGAATGAAATTTCGCACAGGTACCCCTGTGCGACCATGATCTGGATACGGAGGACATAGGATACTTTTTATCCCGATATTCCCACGGGATCAAGACCGATGTGGGGGAAACCGCAAGGCACAGCTAGTGTGTGTATAAATTAAAACCTCGATAAACGGTGTTACGATTAGGTTATAATTTCATCTGATTGATTTAAATGCAATATCGAAACATGTACAGCCGCAATCGCATTTTTTTTTTTTTAATTTGTTTAGTGTTTACGACTTGTTTTGGGTACCTACGATGTGAAAATGAATGACCTTATTATTGAATGTAATTTGCACGTTTGCTTGCAGGCAGAATACAAGAACTCGTAGGCTTTAAGTTCTTCCCTTGTTGAAAAATGTGTGCAAATAAATATTTTGTATTTGAATTTGAATTTGATAGTGGTAAGCCGCAAGCGGTATAAGAGTACTTTATGCAAGAATGTATGGAATAATTTAATCAATTTTATTACCAGTGGACGTCCTTGCCCTGTGACATCCCTGTTCCAAAGTTATGGTTAACCATAGATCTGCTAGATCTTAGTTGTCTTCATCATCATCAATTCAGCCCGGAATCACCCACTGCTGAATAATAGGCCTCCCCTTTTTTCTGGCATTAATTATCTTAGTGCCAATTTATACAGGGTTATTGGTAAAACACCAACAAACTCTTAAGAGGTCATTGTACTCATCATTATGAACAACTTTTACTATGGGACCAAACCAGAAGTCGCGAAAAAAAAAAACAGCTGTTCCCTACGTAGTGTTCGTCTAACTCGTCAAAATGTAGGGAACAGCTGATTTTTTTTTCGCGATTTCGCGAAATTTCGCTGATTTTTTTTTCGCAATTTCGCGGTCAGGGCTTCAGAGAGAGGAACCTCCTGACAATGCGAGCCGTGTCCAGAAGTACCGCTTTCTGAATCAAGCCCTTGATCCAGCTGCCCAACGAGAGCCTCCTCAGGTGTTGGTCGAGGCTCTTGGCTATTAAGCCATTGTCTTATTATTATTATTATGAGCCTGTGTTGTCCCACCGCAGGGCAAAGGCCTCTGTTCCCTCCTTCCGCGTTTCCCGGTCTACGGCGATTGTGGGCCAATCCTTTAAGAAGTCCAGTTGGAAAACCTACCTTATTACCTCACATATGCAACCTTTTTAACTCAATTCTTAAATACTTGTTTTCCTATTCTATAAACTTAAACGGTTCTAGCCGGTTGGACTTCTTGTAATTGCAGTCCGACTTTTACCTGCACCGACTCATAGACGCAAATTGCAACTCGTGAACCTTTCATTCGTAGAACGGTGCATATTATCCGTGCCACATTTGACCTAGTTTTGACCTCTATAATCTAAAACTGTAGACAATTGGACAATGTATATACTTTTTTTGGTCGTAATTCAATTATTATTCATTTCGTCAAACTTTGTGACATTGTCCTAGATTTTTGACAGGTGTGCTTTTGTGCAATTCGGATGATTAGGTTCATAATGCGCTTCTAGAATGATCATTAAATCCACATTAAATTTAAAAATGCTTCCGTATATTTCTCAGTTTGTCTTGGTCTACTGACATCGGCGAAGGATAACAATCGTCAGGAAACTACAGGGCAAAAGCCTTCTCTGTATGAGAAGGCTTTTGCCCTGTAGTCGGACAATAATAGGTATTTGGAATATGTTTGTGTCATGTGAGACTTACGAAATGAATGCCACAGTCTTCAATTTTATTGGAATTGGCTGCTATCGATTATACTTGGTTAACAAAAAACTAGTATTTCGATAATCAACACCGCATATAATTTTATAATCACACATTACAAGTTCGGCTAAGATCCGACCTTTATTCAATACAAAATACTGGACCAACATACACACACATATCAAGTTGAAACTTCCTCATACCGCCTTCCGTGTGCTACAATTTTTAGCCTTGGCTTTACTTGCATTCACTGCTCGCTTCATTAAACTAGTTATTATTAACTGTTTGTTTTTAAACTATTCAGTAATTAGAGGTAATAAGTTCAGTGATGGTTGTATTCACGATTCTTTAGGAGCGATAAAAATTGGATTAGGTGTATTATTAGTTGCAGCTAATATGGCTTATGCCCTTGCCGATTTGGTTGACTTAATGTACTCTAATTTGGAATTTTCAATGTAAGCTCAAGGAGGGTTTTATTACGAGAACGTTAAGCTAGTTTTAGGTCACTACAGACCTTGTGTTGCAAACATTGTGTCAATAGATGTTTCATCTCAACTAATATTATAAAGAGAAATTGTTTGATTTTTTTGTATGTTCCTTTGTTACGCGCTCACGCTAAAATGGCTCAACGGATTTGCATGAAATTTGGCACATTGGTAGATCATGATCTGGACAAGGACATACTTTTGTCCCGATATTCCTATGAGATCGAGACTTATGCAGGTGAAACTGCGGGACGCAGCTAGTTTGAAATAAAATTACACTCTTTCAAGGATACCTCAGACTACTTTAAAACTCTTGAAAGGCAATCAATTAATCATTAGTCTACAAAAAATGTCCAAAGTTCAGTTTTCTAGCAATGAGATTTCAAAATACTGTAACAATGGTTATTGCATAAAAAATATTTTGAAAATATAATTATATACATATAATAAATAATTAATTATATATACCTATATAATTATGTATATTTTTTTAAATTAAGAACTTAACTGTCACTATTGAAACACAATTACTTTTTCTATTGTTACCGAACTTAATAAGCTTGCCTAACAGAAATCGCCAACCATTATTATAAAATATTTTTTTTATAATAATGTTAACGAAGGTAGCTGCTATACTATCGACGTAAGGATATCTAGTTCGAAGTAACAAGTTACTTTAGCGCCTACGTCTTTCTTCAGCGACCTAGATCTCTATTGGCATTTGAAATTTGCGCCACAAGACGAATGCATCTTCACTTTTATTCAATGCATTTTTTATGTTTGTATTGCATTCTTTTGAAATTTGATTTTAGGTTTCAACATCACGTATAGAACCTCATACTTGATTGTATTTTACAATTAACTATTGTTTGACTTCCGCAATCTTTAATCATTAATTTGTTTCCAATTCTATGAGTTTAGTCATATTTGTAATATCTGCTTTAATTCATAAAAGCCAGTACTTAAAAGCCTAGTAGTAAAAATTACCCACACTTGACAGACCAGTGGTGGCCCAGTGGTAAAGGCCATGACTTACGAGTACAGTCGTGGTTTCGAACCCAGGCATGCGTTTTACTTTCTGTAATTTATTTCATCACCACTGCTCTCAAAAACGCTAAGGAAAACATCATCACGTCAAGTAGTTGGTCCTGGCTGTCAATGCTTTTATTTTTTAATTCATTAATCTTTAACAATCGTTACAGGTCATCAGAAGCCTGAAAGTCTAAGACAGACTAGGTTGTGGAGGTCAGATAGGCAGTCGCTCCTTGTATTATACTGGTACTCAGCTGCTTTCGGTTAGATAGGAAGCCGACCCCAACATAGTTGGGAAAAGGCTAGGCAGATGATGAAATAGAGAGGAGGCCTGCACCCCAGCAGTGGGAACATTATAGGCTGATATTGTAATATTACATATATATTACATTATATGGAAAACTCCGTGAAGTCTTCTCGTCGCCTATCCCACAGTGTTTGAAGACTTAAGGTCTTCAACCAGTGCCAGCCCCACAGCTAGATGGACGGATGCTCTAAAGAAGGTTGCTGGGACGGACTGGATGCGGAAGGCCGAGGACAGGGTGTTGTGGCATAGCCTGGGAGAGGCCTATGTCCAGCAGTGGACTGCGATAGGCTGAGTTGATTGATTGTAACATTAATAATAAGCTTGTATACAATATCAATATCGATGTTTTTTGTCAAGTCGTAAAAACCGTGCGTGCAAGAGCGGGTCACTAGTTAAATAATAAAAATAAACATCCTGCTTCAATCAGACATCCACCTGCATTCCTCGATAGTGTCTTTGTTCAGCAGCCTTGACTTTTCGTGTTGACTTTCGAGCGAGAACAAAAATTGTATATTAATTGTATTTGCATGTTTTGTAGGCAAGATTGCTTTACGTTCTCTTGTGCTGTATGCTTCGGTCTGCCGCGTTCGTGGTGATCGTTTTATTTTGAGAAACTGGGTTTATTTTACTGTCTATGTCTGGGATATGCTCATGTTTAAAACAAAACTGAACTTATTTAAAAAAATATTCATTTGAATTCTCTGATTTGATAACGGGAATACACGATCATTCCAACCAATAATCGTCTCCTGTTGGATATAGGACTGACAAATCTTATGTTTTAAATACAAATTAAAATGACAAAGATATTGAAAAAAAAATATGAAAATGTAGTAGACACATTGCGAAATCAGCCTATGATGTTTCCACTGCTGGGACACAGGCCTCCTCTCTACGAGAGCGGGTGGGCAGTAATTCACCACACCGGCCCAGTGCGGGCTGGTAGATGTCACATGTCTTCGTATTTATAGTCAGACATGTGACATGGTGGTCTGGACAGAGTGCAGTTATGACAAACTTACTCAAACCTATATACCAACTAACGTACTAACTTCTTGCTACATAATTTGAAAAACCAGCCTACTCTAATCACAGACCACATACACACGAGTACATAGTCCACATAAGAAAGTGATATCTACCCGCTGAAGCGGCACACAATCCTGCGTTCTACAAATAGACCATATCAGCAACATTGATAGTTTTAATTCAATAATTTTAGCTCGGCATATCTAATTATGACAAACAAGAAGTGCACGTTTTTTTAACTAGAGTGAAGCTTGTTGGCCGTACTATGTTAGCATGTTGGTAGCCACAGTAGAACTATTGAGCAGTAGATCAATATTTGTACCTGTGGAGTAATTGCGTAGCTCATCAGTAGGAATAGCCTTGAATTTTGACAGTTTGACAACATTCATTGTGTTATTGAAGTTGTTGAGCAGATTTTTTTTTCAAACATATGATGCAATGGATTAGCAATGTCCTTCAAAACGATTCAGATTGAGATTGATTGTGGGTTACGCAATTAGGGTGCTGGTATTTTAATCACTCCTTTTTATCTTTAAAAAGGAGTTTTTTTTAATATTACGGATTTGTTATATTTTATTTTTTTATTATATGTATGTGTATGTTCTATTGTGTATATCGGGCTGCTACTGAGAAATTCCTAATGGAAAATCTCAATAATACTTTTTCCGACCTAGGATTTGAACCCAGGACGTCATGCTCAGCATACCGCTTGCAACCACGAGACCAACGATGAACAAAAATTGTTATTTAATTAATACAAGTTAGTATTAACAGACGCAGGAAATATAAACAGCGAAGACTCACTCATCTCTATTCACAATCACAATAAACAATACCCTCAATCAATCAATTATATTTCGTGAGTCAATCATTAACTCAACCAATCACTTCACACATCTAACAATCAAATCATACACACCCAAGCGATGATTGGTAATAGCAACTCTATGGAGACGGTATAAATTGCATAATTAAATGAATATTGACGAGTGATTACATGAATTTGACATCGATTACTAAACAAATGACAATCGCGACTCTTGCTGTCAGGTATAGCAGTTGCAAATCACGAGCGTGCGTTGTGAGACTTTATGTCGTTGGCATAAGATTTAAATTACAATGATTGACTACTATTGTGGTCTGCTATTATATAGGTACCTATTGCTGTGTAATAATTCGTAGATTGTGATAGATGACGTCTGCCTACTTAAAAACGGTGTTAAGTCAATATATAGAAAGATGTAAATGCCAGCGATGAAACCTATCCTTAACATAATATTTAGGTATAGAAGTGATGATGTAAAAGGCTCTATTCTTTTTTAGAATTTTACTGTAGGCATTGACTTTCATTTTGGCCGGATCTGGGAGCGGCCTGACAAGCCATATCGGATACGCCCGAGAATTTCATACGAAATGTTACAAAATCTGTGACGAGACAAAACTTCTCGTACGCTCTTTAAATAAACACAAAACAGTTATATAAACATATCTACTAAACCAGGCCACCATTGAAACATTGACCATCCCATTCCAAACCAAAGGTCTCTTCTCTCTTAAAGAGAAGAGAGAAACAGATCGGTCAAACTCGTTTTTGTTCACCGTAACTCAGTAGTTACCTAAATTCACTTAGCCAACTTCAAACCAGCACCCTTCTTGTGAAGCACACTTTAAATCGCAATCCGAAAAAAATTGAAGGATATTGCTAATCCATTGCTTTATATGCTCGAAAAATGTGTCTGCTCAACAGCGTAATTAACGCAATGAATTTTGTTGAACTGTCAAAATGAAAGCCATTGCTACTGTTAGTGTGTAGTCTTAATTACATTTTATGCCTAAGATTATTTATTAAAGTTAAACTACTGTATAATATTTACTCGGCGCCTGCACAGCGTATAATTTAATTACATGCGCGCGCTTGCTTGTTCTTACACATGGCATAGGAAGAATTGATTACACGGTTGTGAACGCTTCCTGCGAGTTGCGATCGCTCGTGATCTCGGTCGCAACTGGTTGCCGTCGCGACTAATCGATCTATCGATTGCGATTAGATAGATGATTTGTGAAGATCTGTAGGTAGTTATGTAGGTATGTTGTTGAACGTGTGTGTTTCAATTTAAAGATCGTTTTGTTAGTACTAATTGTTAATTTAATGAAGAACTTGTTTTATTTCTTGTAATATTATATAATAATATCATCATCATCATCATCTGTCCAGCCTTTTCCCAACTATGTTGAGATCGGCTTCCAGTCTAACCGGATTCAGCTGAATACCAGTATTTTACATGGAGCGACTGCCTATCTGACCTCCACTACCCAGTTACTGGGTAATACGATACCCCTTGGTAAGACTGGTTGTCAGACTTTCGGGCTTCTGACTACCCGTAACGACTGTCAGAGATCTACGAATGACAGTCGGGACCAACGGCTTAACGTGCTTTCCGAGGCATAATTCTTCGGGCCATCGATGGGTAGATATACGTACAAAAATGAACACAGTCAAATTAATTTAATTTAATCAAACTTAATTCGGATGGAGTTAAATTGAAGGCTAAATCTTAATAAGTTTAAGGTAAACATATATTAGTTTAGTAAGTTTCTGAAGTAAACTTTGAAATACTAGAAACTTTAAGTTACATAATTTAAAAAGCTAACAGTCTTAAAATAATAATATGTACAAATGTATAAAAAGGACGAAATAATCAAAGGACATCCAAAAATTCGTCCGAATCTCCGTCACTAGGATAGATCCCAAAAGGCTGGCAGCATTGCCGCGTTGTATGGCAATGCTGATTCTATGGTCAAAATATAGGCCGACCCTCTGGTCACGTGGAGAGTCGAATCTTTAAGTTAAACAATTATAAAAATTAAAGGTTTTATAAGCATTGGTAATTACATATTTTCGGATAAAACTCCTCTAATGAAAACTTTCATATCAGTAACATCATTATCGCAGATCGATAACTTTCTCAGATGATCGGACAAATGAGATCCAACCAATATTCATGATTTACTTTCACTAAATAAATGTATAATGTGGAATATTTCTAACTCTTAGTGAACACTCTTAAGTAGGTTTGTGGAATGGACAGGTTTTCAACTGTTTTCTGATCAAAACTATTGGTTGCTGCGGTTTAGAGATTCTTGGAGAATAGGGTTGTCGAGCAAAGGTACACATAAATTAATATAGGAAAAATACAAATCTTGTTACAAGAATGCCTTGATGGCCTTGCCTCTCGTGCACGAGGTTGGGTTCAAATCCGGGCAAGTACCAATATGATTGTTTCAATACTATGTTATTTTTGTAGTTTATCTTGGACAACCGTGAAGGAAAAACATTGTGAGGAAACCTGGCCTTACAGCTAACATAAGTCTGAAATCGCTAACCCGTCTTGAGGAAGTGGTGATCAATTCTCATGCCTTCTCTATGTAAGAAGAACCCTTTGCCTTTGAAGAATCATTTGTGCAGTTATAGAACATTAATAAAGTGGTATTACTATTATTTCTGCTCTCAAAACGGTGAAGGAACACATCATGAGGAAACCGGCAGAAACAAAAATTCGAAGACATGTGACATCTAACCATCTGCATTGGGCTCGCGTGGTAGATTATTAGCCCACTTCCTCTCGAAGAGAGGAGGCCTATGTCCCAGCAGTGGGAACATTATAGGCTGATTTTGTATTATTATTATTTATTATTGTATTATAAAAAAATCGAATAATTATAGGTTCTGATAAATGAACGGCATATATATTTTTTGCTTTATTCGTCCAGTGCGATAAAAGTTACGGAAGTAAAAAATTATGTAAAATTTAAAATAAGAAAACAAGTTTTATTTTATTATTAGAGAAGTAGATCAAACATTGCAAATTTTGCATTACCCACTAATCTAGCAAGTGTTTGCGTCATCAACTGTTATGCACACACTAGAAAACACACGTAAATAAATAAGCAGCCTTGATGAATTTCGCTGATACATAATGTATCCATATAGACGTCCAAATTTTACGCAATTTTCAACTTTAACGTCTATAGCATAAAGCTTTAACCTAGTTGGAAATATAATACGACTATGCCGTAACATAGAACCTCTCGCTTCTGTGTCACTTGTCACCTGTGACATAGATGATATCGAATGTCAATAAACAAGTATTCAATTATAAAGACCGTCTTTGACATCCATTCAAGTTTTTAATAAGGTTACAGTATGTTTTATTTGATGTCGAGATCGTTTTAAAGGTTAATCAGGTCTCTCATTTTGGAATGATTGAAGTATCGAATTCCTAGATTAAGAAAGAGCCTCGTATAGCTTCTAAGACAAACAATAATGATTGGACTTTTTATTTAATCTTTCTTTTTATTTTTTTATTTGATTGTGTGTGTTTATTTGATGTATGTATCTGGTGTATTGTGTGTCTTTTAGTTTGTGCCAAATAAATGCATTTTCTTTCTTTCTTTCTTTTCTTTCTTTCTTTCTTTTCTTTCTTTCTTTTCTTTCTTTCTTTTCTTTCTTTCTTTTCTTTCTTTCTTTCTGGAGTCCAAGCTTATTATCCCACTGCAGGTCACAGGCTTCTACTTGTACTGAAATAGCTTTAATTGCTTAGATCTTCTTCATTGCGTATTGCCGAATTCAGACTTAATTGTTTGTCAGTTAAGTTATTCTAAAAAACTGAAATTCATTTTATTGATGTGGTTCATATATCAGGGGGGCAATTCCCGTAATTTTAAGACCGTTCACAGCCGGATCTCAGTCTTAATCTGTCAAAAATACCTCTAGGTTTCCCTACATTTTTGACAAGTTTTTGACATTGATTGTCGCTGAGGTGAGATTGCGACTAGATTTTGAACATTTTTATTACGGGAACTGGCCTTCAGGTCAAGGGTAAACTCAGGTACAACTCAATTCAAACTTAATGGCGGCTCGGAATATGAGGCGAGTCGCTGCGCAGTAACAAATTCACCTGCCAGAGATGAGGTGAGGTACTGCGTAGCTAGTCGAGCAATTCAGAGCCATAAAGTTTGAATCGGGAATCAGTTGTAAGATTGCTACTAGCTTGCCTGGTGTTTGACGTGACATTGTATTGTTGGACATGACAAAAAGAAAAGAAGTCTGAATGGTAACTATTTACATAATATTTGGGGTACCTACTTACGTAGCTTATACCTAATGTTCCCACTGCTCGGACACAGGCCTCCCCTCTGTGAGAGGGAATGGGCCGAATACAACAGGCGAGCCCAGTACGGGTTGATAGATGTCACATGTCTTCGAATATTTGGTTCTAGGACATGTCTCACGATGTTTTCCTTCGCCGTTTTGAGAGCAGTGGTGATGAAATAAAATACACAAAGTGCCTGCCTGGGTTCGAACTCACGACCTACAAATCGCATGTCAGGGCTACCACTGGACCACTAGCCTGGGCCTGGCCTGGGCCACCATTGGGGTATCTACTTGGAATACTTAAATTATGTCCAGTAGTGAATTGGGTCTGAGAAAATTCATTGAGAAGTCAATATCTGAAAAAATATTATAATTATAATATAATATTCTCTTGAAATATGCCAACCTTAAACAAACATTGGATCAAAATAGCATAGATTGGAAGTAACAGTAGATTGTAATAGCATGCCTTGTCTATTATTGCGGTTGAGTAACATAGAAAATCACACAAATAACTTTGTTTTTGATTTAGTATTGTGAAAGCTTAAGGCCACAAAAATAAATGGTAATATTTTCCTTTTACGTGTGCCACAAGATCATTTCCTTCCAAAGGTTTTGTTTAAACTAATATTAGAGAGAAAATATATGATTTTTTTTATTTGTTTGTTACGCACTAAAACGGCTGAACGGATTTGGATAAAATTTGGCACATGGGTTGACCATGACCTGTGTTAGGTCATTGAATACTTTTTGTTCCGATAATCCAAAAACATCGAGACTTGTGGGGGTGTAACCGCGGAGCGCAGCTAGTCGAATATAAATAAATGGTTTTAAGTATTCGATTTTCTATAGCCAAGATACTTAACCATATTATTATCGCATTATAAACAAAATCGTATCTATACATGTATGGCTTTGATAACTAAAAATACCTAATGTCTTCTAATCTGAACGAATTACCTTGCGATCGACTTTTTATAAAACTTCTCTCGAAGTTAGTTGTGAAAATCGATGTTACTTCAGTATGACGAAATATTTTGACAATTTCATGACAACGTCATACGTTGTACCTACATAATCGTCACTTATTATCCAAAGAATTTTACAGCCGGTTTATTCTGTAAAAATCTCACTGTGAGAACTCAAATGAAGTGAGCTGTCATGCCTGATGGACGCCTAGCATCAGGTGGAATGCTGCTAATAATAACAGCTAGCTCACTTCAAGCTCACTTCACCTTACTTTTTACGGTGAGAATTACAGAATAGATTGGCTGGTCACTCGGCTTAAACTCTGGTCCACTTATCATTCAGATTTAATCATAACAGTCAAACTAACACTGGCATATAAAGTGCCATAAAGACATACGTATTGTAGTAGATTCTAGTGATAATTTGAAGAAAGTGTGCAAACGTATGATGAAACACTTAACTGCTAAGTTATTGCATACATAAAACGTGTTAACAAAATAGTTTAAAATAGAATTGTGTAAAAGTTGTGTAACTTAGGTGTTTTCTTTTTCTGTCTGCTTGAAAATAAAAGTTCAAGAGTATTTTTCTGTCTCTGTTAATTCAGTTTTAGATGTGATTCGTAAATTTTTGACGTCTTTACCGGTGTAAAGACTGTCAACACTGACACTGTCGGTGTAAAGTCTGCCAGCCAGCCTTGCCAAGGGGTAGCGAGTTGCCTAGCAACTGGGTTGTGGAGATCAGATGGGCAGTCGCTTCATGTAAAATTCTAATATTCATCTGCATCCGGAGCACCGCACCTTATATATTTGTTACTGGATTTGAAGTATGTCATAGTGTCACTATAATTCTTTAAGTACGTTTTTCTTTTTGTATATTGGCACTTTATTTGTATATTTAATATTCATGTAATTTATTATCATATAATTGTGGTTTTGTGTGTTGTGGTATGTCTTTTGTGTGCACTGAATATTTTTTTATTCATCTGAAGTATGATATTGAATAGCCTAGCTCCTTGTCTAATAGTTTAAATAACTATCATTATATATGAAAGGAGCACACATATTATATAACTAAACAAACTAAACTTTCACTGAATACTTTGAAAACGTTGTTAATTTGAATAAATACGAGATTACTATCAACGTTCATATATCTAAATGGTAAAAAATGAACGTATAAAATGTCATTTTTAACTTTTACCAAACAAAGTGTACAAATTATAATGTTTTATGCGGCCAACTTGCCAAAACAGATTTCGTTACGTTCACCTAGAATGTATTATGCATTTTTCTTCAGTTTTTTTTTTCTCTATTGTAGATAACTTAGAATAAACTTAGACTTTCTTAGGTATATAAAAAAACACAGCTATAATATACGAGGTTTCGTTTTTATTTCAATGTAACATAAAAATCCCAACACAATGTTCGGGTCACTGAACTTTCAATCTTATCAGACGCTTCCAATGATTTATTCGAAATAAATAACGCGTGAGAAACTTGCTATCTAATCATTGACACCATTTTACAAGAATATTGTGAATTTGTGATAAATCTGTAATGTTTTTTTTTTTAGCAAAACGATGTAGGGTCATAATTATACAAAAACTCTAAAAGTGACTGTATAATAGAAAAACTAATTAACCAGAGGGGTAATTCCCGTAATTTTAAGAACGTTCACAATCTGATCTCTGTCTCAATCTGTCAAAAATACCTCTAATTTCCCCACATTTATGACAAGTTCTTAATATTTACTGTCGCTGAGATGACACTGCGACTAGATTTTAAACGTTTTTATTACTGGAATTGGTCTTCAGATTACTAACAGTCATGGAAAATTAACTTCATCATCTGCGGAAATAAATTAAATAAATGGGACTGGGCAGGACATGTCTGCCGCATGCCGGACAAACTGTGGGCCCAAATAGCTCAAAATTGGTGCCCTGAGACAGCGAGGCGAGGTCGCGGCAGACCACGTAGGAGATGGCGGGACGAGCTGGATAGGTTTCGTCAAAATTGGAAGGAGAACGCGCGGGCTCGCGAAAGATGGAAGGAGTGGAGGGAGGGCTTTGCCCAGGAGTGGGACAGCGTAGGCTAACATAAAAAAAAAAAATCTGCGGGAAATTAACTGCCCAGCTTTCCAAGTCTGAACTCCACCACAGCTCCAATTAAATAGTTATTTCCAACAATTTTAATAATCCACACACCCACCTTTTTTTTTTGTTTTCGGGGGGAAACCTTCAAAAGGCACCCGACCTCCGGGGAGTGAGGTCGGGGAGTGTGGGATTTTTACCTCACTAAAACCACTCCGGTGATCACCATCCGCATATTGGGGTGGTCCCGGTTCCTCTTAAAAGACCAATTCTGGAACCACCTAAGGAAAGTGTCAGGTACAATCATAATCACACTTATCAACGATGTCGGACAACCGATGTGAACTGGGTCAGTACATGCTTGTTGGAGATAACCTCAATTTATCTTAACATCATTTTTGTAGTGGGATTGACTTGATACAATTTGACAGTTTAGGAATACTAGCATTGTTTAGCATAATCAGCCTAAAATGTTCCCACTGCTGGGGCACATTTCTCCTCTCAGTGAGAGGGTATGGGCCGATATCCACCACGCAGACCCAGTGCAGGGTTAGTAGATGTCACATGTCTTCGAATTTGTGGCTCTGGGACATGCAGGTTTCCACAAATGTTTTCTTTCACCGATTTGAGAGTAGTGGTGATTTATAATTTACACAAAGTGAAGCGCTTGTCTGGGTTCGACCCTGCGACCCTCAACTCCAGCACTGCTCCCCCCATATGAATATTAAGGTGACATTGACAATATTAAAGCTTCAAGCAACAAATTTCCCAAGCTGTCTGTACAGATGGAAAAACTTGCTTCTATACAATAGTAGGGATATAATTCCACAGACAACCTTATAACAAAATTACATCACAGTAATAAATTGCCATAGCATTGTTTTCTATCCTGTTACGACTAGGTCAAACAAACAGCGATATTATTATTATAAAGCCCAGTTCTGCTGGTCATCCCACACAAAAGTCAAGTCGTCTGGCATAACTAGTTCTTTACTTAGTCTGTGGGCGATGGTATTAATCTGTCACTTGTTTGTAAGGCGCCTAAATGACGATAACCATTGGAATTTGCGAAGTAGGAAACAAGGCGTATTGATAATAGTCAATAAATATTGTGATTTGTGTCAAGTTCTCACTTTTCCATTCTAAGGTCGCCTAAGATATCGAAGACAATATCTACAATTATTATTAATATTATTAAGATACAATCAGGTATTGTAAATATTTTTAGAAATCACAATGATTTGTCGTTGACGGCGTACAAATATCAATGAAATATCTTAATCCATCCAAAGGTGGTATTTAAAAGATCGCTTTTAGCGATAAGACTGCCCATTGTGTCACCCCGTGTAAAATTTCAACATTTAAATGTGTAATATTTATTGTGTACAGACGCCAGCACATCAAGCTACTACAATCTGTCAAATTTCTTTAATAGATTTTCAGCTTTATCGCTAAAACATTAAGGTTCAATGTTGATTGGGAAAATTTGACAGTTTCGGGTAGCTTGACCTGCTGGCGTCTGTACATAGTAACGAGTATTTCTATTCTTAAATTATAATAATAAAAACATATGTAACAACGCTATGTGTTGTTTTCTCTACCATTTTACCTAACACTATAGAAAGGTAAAATAATAGACGCAAGAATACCACCGACATGCGCCAAAAAATAATTGACTTCCATTGATGATGATTTTGTAATATTTTACCATGTCAAAACAAAAATCCCATCTGAATATCAAGCTAAGCCGCTCGAAAACCACTCTAAACATCCGCTGCCAAACTTTTAAATAACATTATTTTTTCTATAGGTGACTCGCCTACAAATTAACTTCATGCGAGTCGTCTATAGAAAAAATAATATTAATTAAAAGTGACGATTTGCCCGTTTAAATTCATGCGAATTGACTAATAAGCCTTCCAAACATCAATTTTCCATCCCTTTATTTAAGAAGCTATCCAACTAATAACATTGTAATCATCTCCAATCCCGCTAAACGACCTATACATCCCAGCTTTATCGACATGCCCCAACTATACACATTACTCATACAATATACAGCTAGTTTGATAAATAGGCCCATCCCATGGTTACGGTATCCAGGAGCTCCCAGTAAGCCGTTTGCCACAGGAATGTCGCTTTATGTCGCGAACACCTGTTCTGATAGATCCATGGAGTGGTTCGGATGGATGTGGCATTAGTTTTAATAAATAATTTCGGTTAGTGGACCATTAACATTAACTACAAGGCTACAAAATTGGGTTACATGAGGGGTCCCATTTAAAGATGCTGTCTGTACCTACAAGATTGGGAATATTTTTAAAGATATAACTGATTAAAATTATGGAGCATATATCAAATTAACATTAGATATTTAGTAAAACGATTGAACGCTGAAAGACTGTCATTATTTGACATTCGTATGCAATCCTTATAACACGTAAATTGACGTAGTGTGACTTTCATATAGTTTCCTGACTGTGCATTTATATATATTATTATGGTACCGCAAAAACATTCAATAAATCGTGCCGACACGTGTCACGAACACAACACTATCGTTAAAAAACAATTCATTATATATGTCTTATCACAATAATCACCAAAACAAATGCCTTAGTTGTGTCACTTTTATCAGCTCTTATTAAGACCCCATCGCTGCCTGAGGCGGCCCGTGGGCGAACCAAGGTAGTCCGCATATTATCATGTCATTCATAACTCAGCACCATGGCTTAGTGGTTTTAAAGCCGTAATGCCATGTAATGCTGTTACGAATCCGCTTAGATTTCTGTTAGCATAATTTTAAGACTATCCAAACATGGAGAGATCGATATAAACGGACAAGTATTCGTCAGATCGGTCGGGCCGGGTTTGACACACGAAACAATCTCATCATTTCATTATAATAGCATGTGACTTTGTTTGAAAATGTCGGTTCCCCTCGAAATGCTTAGGGTTAAGAATTTCTTATCTCAGTACGGGATTAACCTCTAAGGAACATAATTTCATCTTTTTACCTTTTTTTTATCTTTTGAAGTTTAGGTTGTACTTACCTATGTGTGTTGTCAGTCAGCAGGTTCTATAGTAACTACTCCGCCAATAAAACCATAAAGCTGACCGTGTTTAAAGACTAACTTGCATACTAGATAAATATTTTTTCAGGAACACTCAACAAACTGACATTGTGACATGATTGTGTGGTAAAATTGTATGAGAGATCAGTGAGATCAGTCACAGATTTTACTGAATATTTCAAGATACATTTTAGGAGCAATTTTCGTAATTTTAAGACCGTTCACAGTCTGATCTCATTCTCAATCTGTCAAAAAATACTTCTAATTTCCCTACATTTTGATAAGTTTTTGACATTTGTTTGTCGCTGAGATGAGACTGCGACTAGATTTTGAACGTTTTAAATTACGAGAATTGGCCTTCTTCTGTCATACAATTGGGTACAAAAACAATAGATAATCTTCTCTCAGACATAGCAAATATGGTATTTTCGAATATCGACATAAATCACGTAGATAAATTTTCGTGAAATGCCTCCTCAACTATGTCCATTCTCTTATCTCTTCTATGTCACAGGTCGCATCGACGTGGGCGCGCCGTGATCAGGGTTGTCAGATGCACTTTCTTATGGGTTTAGGTGGCAAATTGTTTTGTAGGGAGCTCGATTTATTCTTATTGATGGACAATTACTTAAGTATTATAAACTTTTTGTAGAAGAAACTCTAAGGGAACTAACTCCAATATCTAAGAAATTATTTACCATCCCTGTCGTTTTTTTTGTACAAGGTACCTAACCAAAGTCATGTTTTATGAATACACTACTGTGTTTTTATCTCACGAAGGGGCGCGTGTTTTACTTGTGTTAAGTAAGTGTACAGACACGCTATGAATGTGTGCGGGAGACGAGTAACGTCAGCCCGTAACACACACACACGACTTCGCCATCGTCTCGGACTGTACCGAGAGCTTCTGCACATCATATCCATACTCGCTACCATCTCAACATGACACTGTGTGTCAGATTGCCAATCCATCAGGCTTCTGACTGTCTTTGCCTTCAAATCTTAGGCAACCCTAACAATAAGCGTCCCAAGGCAGGCGGCGTTCTTGTCATAACTCGGCACCATGACTTACCGGCCAGTATTAAGTAATAATTGTTAATTCGCATTCATTACTGCGTGGGCTGTAATTAATTCTAAGATTTGTTAGCAGATTGCAGTTAGAGAATCAACTGCGATAGAAAGATTATGTTATGTTACTAATTTTGTAACTGGAAAGGTGTAAACGGCCTTATAACTAACGAACTACTTAACAATGTATTCAATGATTAGTGCTAAATAAATAAATAAACTCATTTTCCATAGTAAGAATTTCACAGTAATCGTGTAAACTAAGCACTACAACAGGATACAACTCAGCTCAAAAAATTAAAACGACAAAGCGTGAAACCGCACATTCTAATTACTATGACGACTAAAAGAAAGAACTTCCTATACTAAACTAATTACATGCACTCCGCGTCTAATTAACGTTTAAAACCGTCGTATCGGATTTGCCGGCGCACGCGACTTCTGTCACCGTCACGAAAATAATTAGAAAATAAAAAAAGAGTAAAAAACTGACGTCTTTCGTGGATGTGACAAATGGTTGTTCAAAAAAGAGTAATTTTTCGGATGAATTATGTCTGTTTTTATTTTTACACTTGAGTAAGCTAAATCTCGAATGTTGTTTATTTTGCTAAACGAATGCATTGTTCAAGATGGAGCAGATAGTAAACTATTTTAACTATTTTAACCCAAGCAAAAGTTGACTAACAAATGTAATTCCTACCTTATGTCATTAACTGCCCCGTTTCTGCGTTGGTCTAATAGTCGCAAGCGCTACTGTTGAGCATGAGTTCCTGGGTTCGATTCCCGGGTCGGGAAGTGTTACCGGGTTTTTCCATCTGGAATTTCTCAATAGCAGCCCGGAGTCAGGATTTATGCCCGGTTGATGGCAACAGGCCCACCTTTTATAACGTGGGATTAAACATAACTAGCGAAATGTGGGTGTACCTATAGTACACCTCTAGGTACACCTAGAGGTGCCTTCTGCCTAACTAACTCTTTGGGGAAAACAGCCGATCGATTCTGTAAAAATATCATCGTGAAAAGTTAGGTGAAGTGAGCTTAGAGTGAGCTGTCAATAGTGTCAATCCCTAGCATTAGTTGGAATGACAGCTAGTGAGCTGTCATTCCACGCTCACTTCACCTAAGTTTTCAGGGTGAGATGGTTACAGAATCGCACTGGCGTGTTTTTATGTTATGTCATTAACTCGGCCTTATGTAGTATCGCAAGGCAGTGTTAAATAGCATATAATCAAATCATAAAAGTTGCTTGAACGTTTATAACATAATTATGTATACTAACAATAAAACTGAAGAGTTTGTTTGTTTGAACGCGCTAATCTCTAGAACTACCGGTCGGATTTGAAAAATTATTTTTGCATTCGAGAGCTTAATTTTTGAGGAACGCTATAGGCTATTTAGCATCACGCTACAACCCTTAGAAGTAAAAAGAAGTAAGAAAGAACGCTATGCGAAAACGAAGTCATAGCGCGGGCAGGCGATGAGTTGCGACGAGGTGGCTCAGAACAAAAAAAATTCACGCTGACAGAAGCTAATCTACTATATTTAAACGATTGTACAGATGCTAGCAGGTCAAGCTACCCAAAACTGTCAAATTTTCCCAATCAACATTGAACCTTAAAGCTATAGCGATAAAGTTGAAAATCGATTAAATAAATTTGACAGATTGTACTAGCTTGATGTGCTGGCGTCTGTACCTACCTACCTCGTGAGAGAATGATGGAATGCTCTCATTAACAGTTTCATTCGATAACTGATCGAGATGACAATCATTTCATTCATTCGTTGATCAGTCTTATGTCTTTATTTATTGACATAGTTTTGGTCACGCAAGTTAAATATTTTGTAATAGACATTTCTCCAATTTGACCGAGATAATTAATAATTGCGTAGGTACTTTTTGAAATCGTATGTTATGATGAACGTAGTCTTTTGATGTTTTGATATAACTGATGGATGACCTAAGTACAAATTGAGACAAACTAGAATAGAATAGAATACTCTTTTGTTGTACACCATACAAATTATAAAACATAAATATACAAAAATTTTACAAATGGTGACACAATGGGCGGTCTTATCGCTAAGAGCGATCTTTTAAAGATAACCTTTGATACCTACTTCAGCACAAACCCTATAATATGACTGGGCGCTACAAAAAATAATAATTAGGTTGAATAATTCAAATTGCTCTACAGTCCGGCTGTCGAGGAATGCGTTCCTGACAGCTGCCAGTGCGACAATTCTGGTGGCTAATAAAGTTCAAATTCGCAAACACGTAGTCGCTTATATGAAACTGACAGGAGTCAGGAACGGATTCTCTCGGCGTCCGGACTGTAGTTGATAACTATATATATTTTTTTTATTTATTTGTCAAATAACATAAATTGTGTATGTAATACAGTTTATGTTCAATGATTTCAGACTTAAAATCTTGAATAACAAAATTAGCGAATATTCTGTAGTTGCCTTACGAAAAAAATCTCTAATTCCACCGCACGTTCATACAATTTTATCAATAATCAAGAATCAAGATTGCCCAGCAGCGTGGCAACACTGGCTTCATCTCGGTATAATATCAGCAAGTGCCACGAATAACTGCACGCTACGTGAATGAAATTCATTTCTCACTAATTACTTATTACAAAACGGTTTTTTTGTTCGTACTGACAAGTAATTAATTACTTTTGTGTTGTGTTGTGTGGTGTATCTTTTGATGGTGATTTGTGATTGGTTGCTGGAGGTGAGGAGATAGTGGAATGTCATGATGAAAAGTCATACATTCTACTATTATTTGCGTATTACCTACTTTTATATGATATGGAAGAGGATGAATGATAGCGTTATGGGTGACAGGGAAGAATGGAATGTAATATGGAAAATGTCGTTAGGAAAGTTTTGAGTATGAATGTGTGTGGGGTGTGTCAGTAGGGGAAGACCAAAGAAACGATGGGTGGACTGTGTGAAAGATGATATGGGTAGAAAGGAGATGACGACTAATAGAGAAGTATGGAAGAAAAAGACATGTTGCGCCGAACCCAAATCCTACTAATATTATAAACGTAAAAGTCGGTATGGATGGATGGATGGATGTTTGTTACTCTTTCACGCAAAAACTACTGTACGGATTTGGATGAAATTTGACACACAGATGGTTTATAACCAGGGTTAATATATAGTAGGATACTTTTTATCCCGATATTCCCACGGGATCGAAACTTATGCGGGAGAAACCGCGGGGCGCAGCTAGTAAATGATAATGACAGGAGAATAATAACACATAACTACAGTATTTGGAACAAAACCTAACTTAGAAAGGGTTACCACTCACAATATTTCGGGAAACTTCAGGATGGAAAAGCATGAGTTTAATACAATAAGTTGATTGTACCGATACATAAACAAGTAGGTAGGTATAGTCAAGGAAAATGAAGGAATTGTTAATCAAATTGCTACTCTACGTCAGTATGTCACTTAATGACCATTTCATACACCATTATTTTTTTATTTTTTGTTTAGATGTATAGAAGTATGAGGAACAGGGTGTAAAGCTCAGCCATCGTCTATAGAAAAGGGCAGATCCTCCGACTGGTGGGCAACTGCCCGACGATTGATGTCGGGACGTTGTATACTACATGCTAGTTGCTCGGTAAACTCTGCTTGCGCGATGCAGGATTTTATGTGCAGTATGATGCGTAGTTCGCATGTCGCGGTGTAGACGCCGCTACAGTTATTTATAGTAATATCATAGATTTGGATCAATTGAACTTTTGCCACAGACAATACCTCTATTTCTCCAACATACCAAACAAAGATCATCTCGAATCACCAAGCTGTTATACATCATGATTGATTGCAGTCCATGTTATGTTGAACATCGGTCACCGTTAGTACTGTAATGTGGAATACCGTTCACTTCGATGACTCAGCCTAGATGTACTCACGGCCGAATATTTCGATACGAAAAAAATGTTTACTGTATTGGGAAGGAGAAAAAAACTTTGCTGTAACTGTCTTATTAAAAAAACAAGTGACTGTCTCGTTGGTCTATTTGTAACAAGCCCGATTGCTGAGCACGAGGTCTCTGGTTCGATTTCTGGGGTATGGCAATATTGAGTCTATCCATTGGATATTTCTCAGCTCGGAGTGCGAATTTGCGTCCGGTTGATGGGAATACGATCGCCCTTTATCATACTACTTACGCATGGTACTTTAACATGAACTTTGCCTACCCCCTTATGGTCAGCAGTCGCGCTTACGACCACCAGACCAAATTCATGACCAAGATAGTACATCTATCAAATAAACCTCTTAAATTCACTGACAGACCACGCAGTCTAAATGCGCCAGGTTGACGGCAATAGGCTCGCCCACTATCGTTAGTACTACTTTAACATTAACTTTGCGTACCCCTTAAATTCTGCAGTAGCGCTTACCAGACCGAAATGCATGACAAAGATATAACATCGATTAAATAAAAATAAAAAATTCTCTGACATATAACGCACAGCCCAAATCCTAGAAGCGCTGAAGCAGCTAGCGCTGGGTCTAGAAGTTTACAATTTTGCACAAGAGCTCCTTAAAGAATGAAGGTAAGCATTAAGAAAGGATTTATTAAAAGAAAGATTTCCCAAAAGGGGTTACATTGGGGATGAAAGATTATATGGTTGCTCGTCATGTTTACCAATGGCGATGGGAAATCCCATAAAACCCGAAGCTTGTATATTTTATTATAAAAACTAACAAAAACCTATAATTATATATCAAAACGTGTTTAATAACAAACCAACAACAACTATGACTTTTAACAGCCCTGAATTTATCGAAGTGAACGTACAGTAATTCGATAAAAAATTGATCATTAAATCGATAGTAATCGACAAATTAGCGGCTCACAAACCCAATAAAAACTCGATTATTCATACCAAGGTTGACACTGGAACAGGCAATTCGATTGTTTATAAAGTGATCGATTAGCCATTTGAAAATCGTGACACTTGTTACCGATTTATGGATCGATAAACGTGCTAATGTGGTATTGTCTTGCGTGTGTGGAAATTCTTTTGAAGGTCATTTTAGTATAGTTTGAAGGTAACATGGAATTCGGAAAACCACTTATTCTAAATCAAAATCAAAAGTCATTTATTCAAATTAAGCTGAGAATCAGCACTTTTCAAACGTAAAAATTACAAAACACAGTCTCCCAAGCGCCCGCCCTTCACCACTTCGTAATGCTTTCGCTGGGAAGAAGAAGTGGCGCAACAAACTCCCCAGTAGCACAGCTGCCTGTTCAATTAGAAAATACTTGATTATATACAATACTAGGTATGTAAAATAATTAACATTACAAGACACAGGACATTAAATTAAATTATTTGCCATTATGACAGCTGGCTAGCTGACATATGGCAAATAATTGGAGTGGCTACGCCAATATACCAACAAAAAGGTTAAATAAAATCAAATTAATTAAAAAGGTTTGCTTTTTCCTACTGGTTCTATATTTTGAGGGCCAGTCATCTTATTACCTAAAAGGTACATAACATACAATTACGCCTGTTTACCCTGAAGGGTTGGACAGAGGAGTCCCACAAATAGCACACCCATATTTCGCCAGTTATGTCTAAGTCCCATGTAATAGGGCTCGAGCCTATTGCCATCAACCGACTGAGAAATACCTGTAGGAAAACCCCAATAATACTGTGCCCGACCTGGGAATTAAACCTAGTACCTCATGCTCAACAGTAGCGGTTGCGACCACTTGACCATCGAGGCACGATTCATTTTTAATTTAAGAAAAACCTTAAAGTGCTGACAAAAATATTTGCGAGTTAGTTTTACTACAAAAATTTTACATAGATGTTTTTTTTTTTCGATTCACGCTGATAGATTTCGCCGTATATATGTAGGTGTACCTATTATGTAAGTTAACATCAATTTTAAATACTTTAATCTATTTTAATTATACCACTCTTAAGAAATATGTAGATGATGTGATGACATTGAGAAATCTACATTTCCCTCGTTTAAGGCAAAAACTGCTTAACTCCTCCATAAAAGCCTCCACATCACCACAAAAGTTAACATTGTATGAATAGACTTATAGGCTAATTAACATACCTAATTTAAATTCCTTTTATAAGAAAAAAATATGGAAATATAGTAACACAGGATGTATAAATATCGCAAATGTTGGCAATTCCCCCCATAAACATTTTATTAGTATGTATTTTTATATTATTATTATGGTAATATTTGATATAAATAATCTCTATATCAGAAAAAGATACAATAATATTATTTTATATAAAATATTTTATTTGCTGAGCGCCTTTTTATCTGTAACTAGGCTTGATGTTTAAAAGTTAACGAGAAAAACTGGTTGGTTTTGAATATTTTACTGTTCATAAAATTCATATAATCTACGCCTCAGAAAAGATTTTATCACAACTAACGGACCCGACAGACGTTGTCCTGCCCGAAAGACACACGCAAAAAAAAAATCAAAATCGGTCCAGCCGTTTAGGAGTCCGGTAACATACACACGTAGACACTAGCACATCAAGCCACTATAATCTGTCAAATTTCTTTAATAGATTTTCAACTTTATCGCTAAAGCATTAGGTTCAAAGTTGATTGGGAAAATTTGACAGTTTCAGATAGCTTGATGTGTCTGTACAGAAGCATTGTATAGATAGGTACCGATAAAGATAACATTTATTTTAAGTAGCATGAGTTTAAAAAGGATCACGGGATCAGGATACGGAATGATCCCTTTTTCCAAGGTTTTATCAAAGGAAATGAAATAACAAGGGCATTGAAAAAATAATATTCAAACAGCCTTTGTTATTTCAATGTATCGTTTAATTTTTTTACATTTAAAATCAGTAACATAACAATTCTTCAGCTCGAAAATTCAGAAGTTACAAGTGTCAAACTCCATTTTCCTTGAAAAACGTAGCTTTAAAAAACCTATGAATTTCTCCTTTGAAAATTGAGGGTGCGTGTACAAATATTTAAAAAAAAAACTTGTACGAACATTCAGGCCGAAATCTATAAACGTCAGTTAGCACGTACTAGTAGTTATGATTCGCGGGTTCTGGCGCAACCGTCAGGTGCGCCAGACCCCCGTTCTTTTGTGAATATTTTGCATTTTGTAGGAAGCTACTGTCCTCATCACGAAACAATGCGTTGCGCCAGAGCCCCGTTCTTTTGTGAATATTTTGTATTTTACAATGCGAGATTACTAGTGGTGATTCGCCAGAACCCCGACCCTCATCGGTCGCCGAGGGACGACGCAAACTAAAAAAAAAAAAAAAAAAAAAAAAAAAAAAGTTTGGTATGGTTTCTATGGTTTTGATGTGTTCTGAGTTCGAATCTGCGGTCCATTTTAGTATAGGATGCACGGTTTCGGAGATGTGCAGATTGATTTCCTCATATCTAATTGATATCCGGTGTCATTGTTCACCTTCTCGGCGGTCGGCGGTCATATCTATTACTCATTGTGCACCCCGCTTATCACTGCTTTTGTCTTGAACTTCTTTGTTATAACCTACCTGCCTTTTCTGAATCATCAATAAAACACATTCCTTCATTTTACTACCATTTTAATTCCAAATAATTATTGATGAACATTTAAATTATAGTCTTATCTACTTATAAAATAGGAGCGAAACATCTCATCCACTAAAATATCGTTGTACAGTGTGTTCCCTGTAAATATGCTCGTAAAACTATGCATTGAATATCCCTGAAACTTATACAGCAAATACATTAAGCAATATTCACCACAAACTGAAGTCCAATCATTCTGAATCCTATCAAAATTCCAGTCCCATCTCTTACAATTCCTTTTCAAAAACTGGAGATGATATCGCTCAGGTGTTCGTCCATATGAATCAAAATATTGACCGATGCCATTCGTATCGATATGTATAGCTACCCAGTGTGAACCTGGTTTATCATCCGCATCCAAATTGCATATTATATACGTTGGTACATGGGTATACATAGGCAGTCTATTAGCAGCATAAACATTATTTTCTAGACTGGGATGAATCTTTTTCATATGTTTTTGTAATTCTAGTGTATCCATGATATTACTGTTATTAGCAGATTATTACAGTACCAATCTATTCAATGGTTGTCATAGGAATGTTCACTCATCACGAAACAATGCAAGATAAGTCTGTTGACTCATAAAGCGATACAAGCTTGTCGACTTGAAAGTTACTATCAGTTTTGGTACATGGGTATACATAGGCAGTCTATTAGCAGCATAAACATTATTTTCTAGACTGGGATGAATCTTTTTCATATGTTTTTGTAATTCTAGTGTATCCATGATATTACTGTTATTAGCAGATTATTACAGTACCAATCTATTCAATGGTTGTCATAGGAATGTTCACTCATCACGAAACAATGCAAGATAAGTCTGTTGACTCATAAAGCGATACAAGCTTGTCGACTTGAAAGTTACTATCAGTTTCACTGCGGAAATGCCTTAGATTAAATAGTGCTATATAAGCCGAGCAGCCGCAGTCATAGAATCAGTGTATGGTCGTCTCGTTAGACCGCAGTGGATCTTCCAATACTACGTGTGTGTTACTTCAACGCATCAATTGCCATGGAGGTAAGTGTTTATTTATTCTATTGACAAACTTACTTTTCTTTCTGTTGTTATTTCCTTACGTGTGTTTGTGTGTGTGTGATTAAGTGTAAACAATTTGATATTAATATGATAACTGTGTTGTTGCAGAAATCATTCAACTTCGATGAAAATACCTATAAACAGTATTACTACTCGCCACTCTCCCCTCAGCAAGAAGAAGAGAGTGACGACATCGTCATTAAGAACACATGCGATGGAGGAAAAAGGAAATCGCAGTCGATTGATCAATTTTTTGAAGTAGAATCAAAAACGAAAAAGAGCAAGAAGCTGTTATCGTCAACTGTCGCACGAGCCGCTAGAGATGGTATATCATACATTTCTACTAATTCTGACGACGGAGACCAAGCGACGCATCTCATAAAAATTGAAATGTACGATATGAAGAAGCTATGCAAGATTCCAACTACTGATCATTGGAAACATGCTACCACGAGAATTAAATATTATGTAAAGAATAATAACGATTGCATTTACGACAACACAAACGCCCTCGTATACAATATTACAAAGACAATAGCAGAAAGTGAAAAAGTTAAAAAATACTTTTTTAACAATGACACTCATTAGTGGATTAGTGAATGTGATTCTGTTTACTTAAAGTACTTCTGTGTACTCATTAGATTTTACTTGACTTTCCTAATCCTTTGCTAGACTATAAATATTGGACATTATTTGAAATTGGGTATCAGTTGCTCTACCAACACTTAACTGTTACTTTCCAGAAGGAAGAGATGAGTGTGGTATGTGTGTACAGAACACTTCATTGAAAAGCAAAACTACAAAACTGATTGGAGAAGAAAAAGTGGTGAATATGCAGTACCCAAGAGCTGAATATCCATTTTTCAGTTCAAAATCTAGACGGTTGATCAGTTTCGAAAACTGGCCTCTCGATATGCAACAGAAGCCTGAAGATCTTGCAGAAGCCGGTTTCTTTTATACTGGTCATGGAGACAGGACCAAGTGTTTCCATTGTGGTGGTGGTTTAAAAGATTGGGAAGATGATGATGATCCTTGGCAGCAGCATGTTCAGTGGTTTAGTCAGTGTGCTTATGTAAAGTTTAAACTCGAACAGTGTTTTGTATAAGATTAAATAGGGAGTTTATAAAGAAATAAAAAATAATACATTGCATACAATTTGTTTTATTTAATTTTATATTGTTTCCTTTAGTTACATATACACAAAATGCATTAAGCATAACACATAAATCTAAAACACAACACACATTATAACCTTAACTACTATAGTCTACAGTAACATTTCTATTTTTATCTATTTCAATAATATTATCAAACTCAGCATAAACAATACAGTTAATTGTTTGTATTAGTGAGGATTCAAATCGTACTTCTAATCTTACACTGCCATGCTTTATGAGATTCCAATGAGCTGATGAGTTAGCTGATAAATCAGGAGTTAAATCAAATGCTAAAAGACAGTAGCCTTTGGCATACTGTTCACGAGAGATTGCATTTCCTTCATTAAGAAAGTGAATACCAGTCCCCGAGAATAGAGTATGATATGCCGATGTAAATATATTATTATTAAAAGATGGTTGCAAAGCTTTTGAAGGTATTTGTTGACCATCAATATATAAGCTGAAAGAGTTAATACCATAGTTTTCAAAGTTAAATGGATTTTTAGTAAGTGAACCATTAAATGCAGAATTGTTCACAAATCCAATAATACATCTTTTGGGTACCTGTCCTAAGAATATATTATCAAGAGTTTTTCCTTGTACACCGGATGGAATTGTTAAAACTTTAACTTCAGCACGAGTAATAGGATATTTAGCAGTGGTAGAAGCTAAAACTTTCTGATGTGCGAGTAATACACTTGGATTAATTCGTGCTCTTCGAACAATAAGAGTTGCGTCCGTAATGCAAACTTTAAACTTTACATCATTTGACCCAGCAATTAAATTAAAACTCTCTCTTGACCGAACTAATTTTACACTCATTTCAACGCCATTAATTAAAAATTTATCTTGATTGAAAATGTCACCATGAAGATGACCAATCATTTCTATTTCCCTGCTTTCATTAACTAATTCCTGTCTTTTAACAAATCCTATGTTTTTACCATCTGTGGAATCCATTTTTCCTGCTGTATCCTCATACCAAAGACTACAAGTAAGATGAGATTGTTTAGCAGCAGGAGCATAGTTTAAAAGGGTTTCCATGTATGCTCGATAGGCATAGGTATTATTAGGTGGTGATATAAGTTTTTGGTTTAAATAAACATCGAGTTGACTAAAAAGTGAATGCAACCAATTATTTACAGGTGCTACTGCTGTAGCTGATATCAAGTTTGTTGAATCTTGATTTAATACTTTTGCCTTTATGTGGAGTAATGTATGAGACAAATCTATGTAGTCATCGCCTGTTCCAGGAACTTGAAACTCGATAGGTCCATCATCAGCAAGAGATGAAATTGGTTTATAGTGAATCCACAATCCATTTTCAATGCTTGTTTGTGTAGACGGTAATGCAAACAAATCTAATTCTGACTTAACGCACTCACAAGAATGATTATGAAGGAAAGACATACTTAATTTGAAAATATATCTTTGATGTTTTTTGGTTTTAGACCAAGTTTTTTCGTAGCTTTCACTTTAGCTGTTAGTGGTGGAATGAACGAGGCCAATCGTTTTCTTTTAGTTATATACCCAGATCCTGTCATGTTAAATCGATCAATTTTGTCATCAGCCTTTCGTTTTAAGTTCGTACTAACTTGCTTTAGACGATCTTTTATTGAGGCTTCCATAGGACGGGCTTGAACCATATCCGATAAAAGTCCTACTCCAGCGTTTAATGCCTCCTTACCAACCACTCGAGCACCACTTGAAAGTAAAGGTAAAACTGATCTAAATAACCCTCCTAAGAAGCTCCCAATACCATGACCGCGTTGGTATGGTGAACCCTTATAAATTACTCCAACTCCTGATCCAGCTTGATGTGAATAATAATTTTCATATGGACATTTATGATGATCATGAGGAGAATACATTATTATAATTTGCGGAAATGTAGTTTAATACACACGGTTCCAAATTGGAATGGTATTTTTTGTCCTGTGCTCGATCTTATATCTATTTCCAGCGTATCGAACTCTCTTCGCATAACAGGTAAGTAGTGAGGTGGAGAGAAAACGTGCATTTTATTCGCACCATAAATGTATTTTGAAGGATCTAATGAAATGACTCTTAATAGCGGAGTCATAACATCACCCACAATCTGAGGATCGATAATGTCGCAATATAGAAATAGTTGAGATGGTAACCCTAAGTGTAAATTAGCAGGACACTTCCCAAAATTTCTGTCTAGGAGATTTTTATCTGGTTCATAACCTAGTTGTAAACTTAATTTGGGTGATAATGTTACGGATGTTATATTTTTATCCAAAACAGAAACAGACACAAATTTTGTTATTCCATCATAACGAAATTTCAAGTTCTCTCTAACACCATTTAACGCTCTTAAAATATGTTCAACGTTATCGTAGTTGGTAGCGGGAATATGTTTTTTGTAGTACACTGTTGATGGTTTATCTTCAGTAGGCATTAACATGGTTTTTGTGATATAAACAACATTTTCATGATCTTGAACAGTAAACATGGTGCATGGATATTGAAACTCGACAACTCCAACCGACCATTCACCTTCTAATTTCATAGCTTTTGGTAATTTTGTTGAAAAATTTGTGGTCTTGTTATCAGGAAAGTATTCCATTGAACTATTGCTGAGCAAAGTTAAATAAAAACTTTCTTTATTCATATTTCTTTTAAACTAGAAGCTAAAATCCAACTGTTAAATTTATCTGGATAACCTTTCCACTTCACTAATACTTCTTTTCTGTTACCCGAATAACGAGTGCCAATTATTTTATCTATTTTATATTGTGAGGTGGGGTTGTAAGTGACCTTCTGTAATTCTCTTTCATAAAAAGTACCAACTATTGGTTCATTTTGTAAATCTGTTATTGTATAAACAACCCATGGAGATCTATCAATTATTGAAGATATAATGAATATTTCATCACTCCAATTTGATTCATATCCTTTTTGGAAAACATGTTTATATTTAGTTATTCGAACATAATCACCCACGTTGAAATTTGGTTTTGGATTTTCTAAAGAAAGTTTGTTTGACCCTCTATCATAAAGATTAGTCCAAACTGTCATAATATTGTTGGAACTTACATCACATGGGCACATCTTAATACTCGAGTGAATGCTGTGATTATAAGAGTAAATTAAATCTTGTAAAACATCTATATATCTATAAGTATTATTATGAGTGAAATAACGCCACATTTTCATTTTTAGAGTTCTTTGAAATCGTTCAACAATACTAGCCTTAATATCAGGATTGTTAGTGGTATAGTAATTTATCTTTTTGGATTTAAAGTATTTTTGTACATCTTTTGAAACAAATTCTGTACCTTTATCAGATTGTATGTGAGTAGGTGTTGAATTACTTTCAGTAAATATACTTTCAAAACATTCTTTAGTTGTTTCTGAGTTTTTCTTTTTCATTGGTCTTGCAAAAGCATATTTACTAAATACATCAATAACACAAAGTATGTAGTTGAAACCATCATTATATTGAGAATGAGTTCGCATATCACTTAAATCAGCTTGCCACAGCTCATTAATATTTGATAGAATGTACCTATTACGCGGGAATTTTTTCCGAATGGGTTTATGTAATGTATATGTTTCTTGTGATTGTAACCATTCCTTTACTTGCTTTTTATCCATTTTACCCTTCATAGCTTTTGATAATTTATCAATACTACCAAAACCAGCGGGGTTAGATGGATCATAATAAATCCTGTTAATTTCTTCTAGTACGGGGTCCATTTTTCCCAATCGATCTTTTTACGTATTTTAGTTATAGATCTTTTATCTCCACTGCTCGGTGTAGAAAACTCTTGAACTTCAATCTCAGAGGTTTTGTTCAGATCTTTTGTTTGAAGTTGGTTAATAAACTCACATCTCTTTGGATTTCCAATAAAAGTAAGTGGTACTTTAATATCTTTTAATGCTTTAGCAAATCTATCCCACCCTATCGGATCACTTTTTTTTAAGGGTCTTAGTGAATCATTTATTAAATCAACAATATTACTTCCTGGAATTTTTTCATTATCAATTATGACTGTGCCTTCATTATCCCAACGTATTTTACTTTTACTTGTTCCAATTAAGTTTAATAATGACTCACCTTTTTTATTATAAGTTTTCGGTATTAAACTGAGTATTTGTGTTGGTGAATACAGTGGATTTGCCTCACTTTCTATACTTTTAATGGATCCTTTCTCCTCCAACAAAGATTCAACATCAACTGAACTTTTTAGATCTCTATCTTTATTTTTAAAACCAATTTTAGACCCATTTGAATCTTCATTAGATGTATCAGAATAAATTGGTAATCTGAGTGGTTGACGATCCTCTTCGGTAAAGTGAAGGTATCTTTGTAGTGTTTGTAAATATAACATCCACTTCTTTCGGTCTTCCGTCTTACTATTCATAATATTTTGCATTTCAATATCTAATCGAGACAAATTACTAGTAACCTTATTTTCTTGTTTTAATTTTTCAATCAATCCAGGTTCAATAAGTATCATTTTTTTAGCATTTTCCATGTTAACTGGCTAGTCCACTTACTAATCCACTCAATATTGCACCTAATATTATTGGTAAGAAAGCCCCTCCTTTTTGTATAATAATATTTTTTCTTAGTTTATGTTTACACTTATGCACCAGTTTACGGAGTATATTTTTGTGTTTATTCAATTTTTGTTTATCTTGATCTTTAAGAGGTATCTTTCCTTGTAAAACGTTATGAATACATTCACAAATACAATTTATTTCTTCTTCATCACACGTTTTAAGTAACGCTCTTTGATATTTTGGTTTAAGCGTATGCAAAGCGTTTAGCAAATGCTTATGCGTTGTGAGTCGACGATGCATCATTTAGAAATGATTTGAATTGTTTGATTCTTGGTGTATTTAAACTCTTTCGTGGGGACGTAGACTGTGCAGTAACCATTAAATGGGAATACATTTGTCTTGATACGACAAAAATCATTTGTATTCTGTTTTAAATCTACCATTAAATATCCATGCGCTTCTAAAGTTGCATCCCTGTAGGCGTCTTCAATGAATTTTGGGTTATCTGGTGACACTTGTCGTGCTAAATATCTTATTTGAGTTTTATCTCGAGGGTTTTTAAAATAAATTATATAACTTGAGTTTAAAGAAATGTCTCTTTGACCTTTACCTTGATGAAATAAATTTTGTGTTAAATAAAATACACTAAGATTCCTGTGATGACTACCTTTTGTAAATATATCCACAATTCTTCCATCAGACTCTCTCATTAGATCATCAATAATAATAAGGTGTGGGTTTTCACCATCAAACATATTAAGATTTGGAATTCCTTGATGATAGTTAACATTTGGTAAATTATATAAAGGCTGCATTTCATCAAAGCACCATGTGATCTGATTAAAATCACAATTACATATTTCTTTAACTGATTTTATGAAATTTGTTACAAAATTTGACTTCCCACATCCACTTGGTCCTGCCACAATAGCAGTAAACGGATGGATAAAGTGAAACATTTCACACGTCTAGAGTTTAAAGGGATGAAATAAAAATGAAAATGTTTTTGTAAAAATTAAATATATATATTGCTAAAATGATAAAAGAGAAAGGTGATTTCACAATCACCTCAACGTCAAATTTAAGCACACAAATAGAAACTACAATTATTTTACATTATTTACAATCAAACAATAAATTTTAAATATGTAATAAACTATTATATAACATTATAGTAATATCATAATTTTACAATCAGTACAAAGTTTGTATATACACACAGAAATAAAAGTAAAAAGTATTACACTTAGCGTAATTTATAATGTCCCCAAGCCAATGTATCAATGTTGTTGTTCATAATACATCGTTTGGTATCATTATATGATAAAGATGTTTTATTTATTTTTTGTGTAAAAATAGTGTGTTTGATTGACTTAAATCGAAGCATACTACAATATAATACATTTTTATTAAACAAACACGATTTGTAATTTTCCATATTCATTTTTTTGGTAACACTTTTGTTAACCCCTTTTGCCTTTGCTATAAATTTATCTTCTATTTCTAAGGCATACATTTTTGATCGCAACCCTACAAATTCCTTCAATACTTTACCATTATTCTCATCTTTAAAAAAACCTAACTTTTTTTTATTTATTTTTGGATATCCGTAAATATTATTTTCCGGGTAATCTGATGTATCGAAATAGTGAAGTAGATCTGGTTTTATATCCTCATAAAAATTGTCTGTAAAAATTTGATATATCAAACTATCGGTATCGGTGTACAATAACTTAATTTTATTATGAAACTTTTTAATCATGTAGTTATAATGAAATTCATACATAAGGGTCTTAGATATATCTAAAATACAAAATCCTAAATAAATCGGCTTATCATAAATTAATTTTGTTTTCCGTAATTGTATTGCGACTAAATGTTCTGAAAATATTGATAAACTATGGAATTCTGGTTTTGCAATCCAATCTTGAGCACCTAAAACTTTACCACGATTATCCCAGTGAGTTAGTAGTTTAACGTTTACTCTTTTTTCAATATTTTCCATAGTCTTACCGAAGACAGAATTGTTCATTAATTTAAAAAAGTCTTTTTCAAAGTTTGATGTAGCTAACGTTCTCAAACTAGTATTTAAGTCTATGTATTTCTTTAACCAAGAACTCTGTTTAAATTTTAAAATTCTATGTACTTTAATTAATTTAATTCCCATTTCAATGCATTGTTTTAAATTCCTGTAGTGAATGATGTATTTATTTTTATTATTTAAATTAGGAACTAATTTAGTTTCTTTAGTATTACCCACACATATGTTTTCGGGACATAACGGAAAGTCAGAATGCAAATTATGAAGTTCATCATGATATTCCAAATCAACTTCTAAAACATAACCGAAATTAGAGTTATCCAACACATTATAATCTGTATTAGAATCTATCCATTCGAAACCACCAACAGGAAGAGATTGAGACATTGCCCAACCATATAAATTATTCGCATCAAAATATATTAGATATGAATTAGGTTTTTCACTATCATAATCCTCCATGAATTTATTATTTGCTCTAGCAAAACGATTGCTACACTGAGATACACCCCCTCTAATACCAGCTTTAAAAAAAGCAATTTTGTCATAGTCCGTTAACAATTCTAATTCTATTTTGGTAAATTTTAACATTGCATCCCAACTTAAACCTGGGGCAGTATAGTAATGAGCAGGATCTAATCCATAAGTTTTAATACAAAGCTTTCTAAAGTTTTCGAATACATCAGTCAAAAGTAAAACATCAGTTTTTAAATATAAATTGGAATAATCAGACATACTACTACACTTAAAATGTTGCCAAATATCTTTTGCGTGATTATAATCATCATTTGAAATATTTGAATCTGTGAGTGAACTATAAAATTGGTGTTGATCAGGAAGTGATGGATGTTTCAAGCAATCACTATTACACATAAATTCATAAGGATAAATACCTTTCCGTCTTAAACGTGAAAAATCTTCATTATTAGGATAGTTCCTTTTTAGTTCTGTAAACTGATCATCATTCAGATTTTTAGCTAGTTGATCTAAACTACACGATAAAAATTTCAATGAATCTACGAATCTTAAACTTACTGGTTGATTATTTATTGTTAACTGTTTTGAAAATGATATGTATCGTTCTTTATTTTGTGGAATAACTTCAACTTTGCCATCATCGAGGTTTAATGCATGGACAATGAAATGAGCATCGTAGTGACTGAGGTTATGTAAAAATATTGGAATATGACGAGGGGTTCTGTACTTAGAACTACACACTTGATGTGCAACACCCCTAAAACTGCCAGTGTGCCAATCAAAATCGTAAAAAGGATCTTCATTTAACTCAGTTTCACAAATATGACATATGTTTGAATTTGAAATTTTAATTTTATCTTCATCTGATAATGGAACGGGACATTTTTGGAAACTATTTTTTTTAACTATTGTTTTCACATCTTCACAAAGGCGATTCATAAACACTTGTGCACAGTTTGGCCCACTATACGTCTCATATTTTGATAATCTGTTATCATATGAACATTTAATGTAATATCCAAAACTATACACTTCATGTTTTTGAATATTAATTGTACTAGGCTTGGATGGATCGTTACTACATGATTCTATCGGATTCAAAAATGCCTCAAAGTCTGCATAAACCACAAAGGGCATTTCCAACTTTTTCACGAATTTATCAAATTTTAATTTATTATTTGAGGTTGCTTTACCAAACCAATCCTTTTTGGAATCCTCACCGTTTGGTAATTCCGTACAAATGTGGGCGCAATCATATTGTTGATGGTTATTAAGTCTTTCCTCTGATGGGAAATGAAGTAAACATGAATCACATATATAAACTGCACGATGTTGACTTGATATTTGTGAACTAACTAATCGCGATAAGTTTTTAATATAACAGTAATGTTTGTTAGTACCATTCGATATATATAGTAGGTTAATATGATTAGGTGTACGACATTTTGTTAAATATAAAGGACCTACAACAGAATTACACCTTTTTTCTTTATTATACTCTAAGCCAAAAACATTAATACTAATATTGTTTAATTTCTCTACTTTTGATATATCTGCAATTTTAACCGGAAAAGAAATACCAGTAAATTTTAGTTTATTTCCATGAATTGCGTAAGATGCTACCCGATCTACACTTTTACATACAGGATATAAACCAGAGAGTAATGCCCATTTGAAACACATATTATCATTATTTTTAACATTGATTACAGCTTTTTTTGATTTAATATCTTGAGGAAGGTCGATATATGAACTACCACGTAGGGGGTTGAATTTGTTAACATTCATATCTATGTATTTAATTTGATTAAGACTCCAACCACTATCTTTTTTTTCAAATTGACAAATTTTACCGACTACAGTGTCTATTAATGATGAATAAAAAATATTTAAGTCATCTCCCTGACAAATTATGTAATTAAACGTTTGAAAATCAAACGTATTTTTAATATCTTTAGTTTGTTGTATGAAATCAGCATGCAATATGAAGTTTATTTTAAAAATTGTATGTTGTTGAATACATTCATTTATCAAAAATAAGATATCGATTTTTAACGAATTTAAAAAGGATTCCGGTGTTTCAAAATATTGTCCCGATTGAAGTGTTTTACTATTAATTCTATATGTTAAAATTCGATTGCCAAAAGCGCTTTCAACAACTGTAACATTTGTTAATGAATTATGTGATTTTAAAAGATTATTTTTATGTATATTGCTTTTTAAATGGTTGTTTAGATACCTTTTATTAATATAAACATGACATGTATCACATTCCACCTTATTGTTGTCCACGTCATTGGTTTCAATTGATGATGTAGAAGCTCCTTCATCAAATTTTGCTTTCTTGGTAACCTTATATGAATCGAACAGTTCACGCTTCTCCATTTCATCACAAACTTTAGACAGCTCCTGATTGAATTCACTGTTGGATTGTTCTATATTCTCTTCAATGGGTGCGGAAAAGAAAGCACTGGTGCACATTTCACTGAAGTTTTCCATCTTTATAATAAAGAAGAAAGTATGTAGCACAGTAAGTAACAGTTAAGTGTTGGTAGAGCAACTGATACCCAATTTCAAATAATGTCCAATATTTATAGTCTAGCAAAGGATTAGGAAAGTCAAGTAAAATCTAATGAGTACACAGAAGTACTTTAAGTAAACAGAATCACATTCACTAATCCACTAATGAGTGTCATTGTTAAAAAAGTATTTTTTAACTTTTTCACTTTCTGCTATTGTCTTTGTAATATTGTATACGAGGGCGTTTGTGTTGTCGTAAATGCAATCGTTATTATTCTTTACATAATATTTAATTCTCGTGGTAGCATGTTTCCAATGATCAGTAGTTGGAATCTTGCATAGCTTCTTCATATCGTACATTTCAATTTTTATGAGATGCGTCGCTTGGTCTCCGTCGTCAGAATTAGTAGAAATGTATGATATACCATCTCTAGCGGCTCGTGCGACAGTTGACGATAACAGCTTCTTGCTCTTTTTCGTTTTTGATTCTACTTCAAAAAATTGATCAATCGACTGCGATTTCCTTTTTCCTCCATCGCATGTGTTCTTAATGACGATGTCGTCACTCTCTTCTTCTTGCTGAGGGGAGAGTGGCGAGTAGTAATACTGTTTATAGGTATTTTCATCGAAGTTGAATGATTTCTGCAACAACACAGTTATCATATTAATATCAAATTGTTTACACTTAATCACACACACAAACACACGTAAGGAAATAACAACAGAAAGAAAAGTAAGTTTGTCAATAGAATAAATAAACACTTACCTCCATGGCAATTGATGCGTTGAAGTAACACACACGTAGTATTGGAAGATCCACTGCGGTCTAACGAGACGACCATACACTGATTCTATGACTGCGGCTGCTCGGCTTATATAGCACTATTTAATCTAAGGCATTTCCGCAGTGAAACTGATAGTAACTTTCAAGTCGACAAGCTTGTATCGCTTTATGAGTCAACAGACTTATCTTGCATTGTTTCGTGATGAGTGAACATTCCTATGACAACCATTGAATAGATTGGTACTGTAATAATCTGCTAATAACAGTAATATCATGGATACACTAGAATTACAAAAACATATGAAAAAGATTCATCCCAGTCTAGAAAATAATGTTTATGCTGCTAATAGACTGCCTATGTATACCCATGTACCAAAACTGATAGTAACTTTCAAGTCGACAAGCTTGTATCGCTTTATGAGTCAACAGACTTATCTTGCATTGTTTCGTGATGAGTGAACATTCCTATGACAACCATTGAATAGATTGGTACTGTAATAATCTGCTAATAACAGTAATATCATGGATACACTAGAATTACAAAAACATATGAAAAAGATTCATCCCAGTCTAGAAAATAATGTTTATGCTGCTAATAGACTGCCTATGTATACCCATGTACCAACGTATATAATATGCAATTTGGATGCGGATGATAAACCAGGTTCACACTGGGTAGCTATACATATCGATACGAATGGCATCGGTCAATATTTTGATTCATATGGACGAACACCTGAGCGATATCATCTCCAGTTTTTGAAAAGGAATTGTAAGAGATGGGACTGGAATTTTGATAGGATTCAGAATGATTGGACTTCAGTTTGTGGTGAATATTGCTTAATGTATTTGCTGTATAAGTTTCAGGGATATTCAATGCATAGTTTTACGAGCATATTTACAGGGAACACACTGTACAACGATATTTTAGTGGATGAGATGTTTCGCTCCTATTTTATAAGTAGATAAGACTATAATTTAAATGTTCATCAATAATTATTTGGAATTAAAATGGTAGTAAAATGAAGGAATGTGTTTTATTGATGATTCAGAAAAGGCAGGTAGGTTATAACAAAGAAGTTCAAGACAAAAGCAGTGATAAGCGGGGTGCACAATGAGTAATAGATATGACCGCCGACCGCCGAGAAGGTGAACAATGACACCGGATATCAATTAGATATGAGGAAATCAATCTGCACATCTCCGAAACCGTGCATCCTATACTAAAATGGACCGCAGATTCGAACTCAGAACACATCAAAACCATAGAAACCATACCAAACTTTTTTTTTTTTTTTTTTTTTTTTTAGTTTGCGTCGTCCCTCGGCGACCGATGAGGGTCGGGGTTCTGGCGAATCACCACTAGTAATCTCGCATTGTAAAATACAAAATATTCACAAAAGAACGGGGCTCTGGCGCAACGCATTGTTTCGTGATGAGGACAGTAGCTTCCTACAAAATGCAAAATATTCACAAAAGAACGGGGGTCTGGCGCACCTGACGGTTGCGCCAGAACCCGCGAATCATAACTACTCGTACTTAGGCTAAAACATGTCCCAGCCTCTATCTTGCATTTGTATTTTGACAGATGTGTGCGTGGAACAACGCTTAAAAATACGTGCTAAGTAACGTTTATAGATCTCGGCCTTATACACTATCTATAGTAGGCTATGCATAATATTTGTTCCATACCGTAGTCGAACCTACGATACGTTCAGTGCCAATCGCGACGCTAATTCTTATTAACAATTTATCAAAGCCACATCACTATTTACACTCCTAAGTCAAAAATTCTTGACCAAGGACGTCAAACCACTTAACATTTAGCGGTCAACACTATGATGTCGTCACACACAAGAATGTTCATCACGCATGCGCCATTCTTGCCAAACGTCAACTTGAAAGCGTGGGAAGGACATGCCGCCATTGTTCGTAACATTTCTATTGCTTGGATTTATTGAAATCAATTTGTAAAGAACTTTTTATGTAAGATGTGTAAGAATCATTCGCTTTGTGAGGTGTTTGATCGTCTGATTATAAAGTATTGTACTTTAAATGCATCACTGTATATCACTGGTGTGGCTAAGTAATAACAGCCGCACAGGTCGATCGATCAGGTTAAGCTACGCTAGCCGCGGTTGGTCCGTGGATGAGCGGAGACCACCTTTCCATACCAAGATCCTCCAGGCCTACTTCGAAATCTCTAAAAAGACTTCGAACCCAAGTCGGCCGTAGCAAAGACAATCTCCACAGATGGGGGTCCATTGACGACTCAGATCGCAAATGCGTATGCGGCACCTCCGTATGCCTTGTCACCTGTGCACTTGATCATCTTATGACTACGCAGTCATAAGGTGATCAAGTGCACAGGTGACAAAATGCAGCTGCACGAACTCCGCTCACTGACGCCAGTGAGCGGTGTTCGTGCAGCTGCATTTTAGGTGAAAGATGTTTGAACTGTTTGCCATCGATACGCTAAGAAGACGGCAGAACATAGTAATTTATTATAAAAATATTTAGCATGTATTAGGTATAAAACATTTTAGATATTGTTGAATTTTCAAATTAAAGCAATTTTCATTAGGAGTGATTTACATACTAGTTAGACTCTAATGTTGGTCGCGCTTTTAACCATTGAAGATTATGGTGTTTGATTATTATTAACTAGCTGCGCCCCGTGGTTTCACCCGCATAAGTTGCGGTCCCGTGGGAATATCGGGATGAAAAGTATCCTATGTGTTAATCCTGGTTATAAACTATCTGTGTGCCAAATTTCATCCAAATCCGTTCAGTAGTTTTGGCGTGAAAGAGTAACAAACATCGATCCATCCATCCATCCATACCAACTTTCACGTTTTTAATATTAGTAGGATATCAACAGCTTCGACTGTATATATATGAAAGATGATATTCCTGGGATTAAGAATATTGAGATCAATGGCCTCAATTTCGATAAGTATAAAGAGTCACTCTTCACAACAGAAAATTAATCATTAACCAACCTTTTCAAATGAATAAAAAGGTTACAAACTGATATTAATTACTCAGAAAACATTAAGTAATGATATTAGATTACGAGTGTAAAGGTGTACATTTCACAAATGTGTGTTTGGCAACTTAATACTTTATTGCATTGGTTGCCCTTGTCTTATAATATTGTAATTGATACATGCTTAGTCATAGTGAGGGGCCCGTGGCTAAATAATAACAGCTGCACAGGTCGATCGATCAGGTTAAGCTACGCTTGCCGCGGTTGGTCTGTGGATGGGTGACCATCTTTACATACCGAGACCCCTCCGTGCCTCGGAAAGCACGTTAAGCCGTTGGTCCCGGCTGTCATTCGTAGATCTTTGACAGTCGTTACGGGTAGTCAGAAGCCCGAAAGTCTGACAACCAGTCTTACCAAGGGGTAACGTATTACCCAGTAACTGGGTTATGGAGGTCAGATAGGCAGTCGCTCCATGTAAAATACTGGTATTCAGCTGAATCCGGTTAGACTGGAAGCCGACCCCAACATAGTTGGGAAAAGGCAGATGATGATGACATGCTTAGTCATAGCAGTGATAAAAGAGTTGTAGGTTCTAATTGGATATCTTGATCAGTAAGGTAAACAGCTACTGTTTAAATTCTTTTGATAAATTGTTTCCATCTTTTTTCTTGGGATTGATTTTAATTTTCATAATTCATCATCATCATCAACCTAACCTCTTTGCAACTATGTATGTTGGAGTCGGCTTCCAGTCTAACCGGATGCATCTGAATATTTTGATTTTCTTAATTCTGCTTATAATTAATAATAATTTAATTTTTCCGGTACAAAAAACAATCCATCTTGAGAAACAAAGTTACTTCTTTGCCCAAACTCATGAATATCTCTTATGCTTCCAATTACACCAACTCTATTCTAATCGGAACTCAACAATGCTGTTTAACAGTAGATATTGGAAAGTGAGGCTGCTTCCTTAGATTTTCACGGAGAGTTTTAACTTCATTAGAAAAAGCTGGTACACATGTGTACCACAAACGGTACAAATTTGTACCAGCTCGTCCCTGAAAGTTATTCTACCATTGGAGCCTTTTTGAACACGGACACATAGTAAGGATGCATCTCTTTTAATAATCGAGTTCGTTTATGCCCGGGACATCACAGCGGGCCTTATCAGAGTACCAGCGCTGTAACGTTATTTTTTAATTTTGTCGCGCATTTTGGCCTCGTACGACTTTCTGTTTTTTTTTTTTTACATTATTTTTTATAATTTTTCTTTTTTTATTTTTATTTATGACTGTGTTTAGTTTAGTTTGTGATGTTCCTGTACGAGTCACAATAAATACTTTTCTTTTTTTCTTTAACAGATTTCCTATGGGTTCGATATAAAATATTTGCTTAGGTAATATCTAACATCGGTTTACCTATAAAAAAAGTAATTCAATGTCCTCGGAAGCTCGACTAGTCGCGTGACGATCAACATGGACCGTCCATTACCAATGGCCGATGTCTTCTTATGTCTGACATTAGAACGTCAGCGTCATTGTCTATTTCCCTGAAGAAAGTTCCTACTGATTGCGGAAAAGGAATGACTGCGATATTAGTACTCTATGTAGTATTTTTGTATGTGTGAATGTTCACCTATTGCATAAGCATAATCAGACCTATAATGTTCCCACTACTTGGACACAAGCGGATCGGTGAGAGGTACTGTAATACACCACGTAGGTCCAGTGCGGGTGGTTACGTGGCGGATTAGGCCCTAGAATAAAACATTCGCCATGTCCTAGAATCTAGGATATGCTGGTTTTCTTCTTTCCTTTACTGATTTGAGAGCAGTTTTGATGAATGAACGTACACAAAGTAAAACGCCTGTCTGTGTTCGAACCTATCTAGTAAGTCGCAGCCTTTAACACTGATCCCAGCTGCACTGCTCCTTATAATGTTCCCCCTATTCCGGGAAATATCCCCCAATTCCGGGAAATATCCCCCAATTTCCGGGAAACTATTCCAATTTTTATTTTTATAAAAATCGAAATCGAATTATTACGGACATTTTAAAACGGAATATAGCCAAATCGCTCCAGCAATTCTCAAGTCGTCACGCTCACCAACGACCAGTATTTTATTTTTATTTATCTAAATACAGATAATTAGATTATTAAGAGGAATTATGATATGTCATCATAATTCTTTATCAAAAGTCACAAAATCCACTTAGCGTATTTATAAAAGCTGAGAGAGCAGATGAGATGGCTGCTGCTTTTTTTTGTAGCTAAGCTACACAATCTAACTAGTTAGAATATAATGTTTAGGCCTCCCAATACACGTTGAATCACCGATCCAAAGGCCCTTCTAACAGCATAAATAGAATTCACCAACATTCCTGAGCATTCCGAGTCATACAAACTTTCACATACAAATTAATGATATCCACGGTTCCCTAGTTTCCCCGGACCGGTTCGTACCGGTCCGACACCGGACTGGTTAGCCTCACAAGGTCGTGGCCTAAGATCATAGAAGAAAGAGATATGCCGTGGCTTTAAACGGGTTTTGGTAGTGTCAAGTTTTTAATCTGGAGAGTTGATGATTGGCCGAAGATATTTTCTATGATTCCCTTGATTCTTGAGCTTATTTTTAAAGCTTTTGCATAAACATTTATTGTAAACTCGTTAAGAATTCCTTTCAGTATTTAAGTAAATGCAGAAGGTTAGGAAACACAGAACTGCAGATGACTGTCTGATCATTCGCATTAGCATAAGATTAAAGATTCTCTGATATTGTACCTCTAATGGCCGATTTCTATAATTTTCGGATGTTTATTGTTTAAAATTAAAATTCTTGAATATATCCCAATAATGCAGCAAATACCTCATAGATTTGCGTAATAGACCCTCTCATACACCCATCACAGGCCAAATTATCTTACGAATATATTTATATGCCCAGTTTGGCAATCAAAAATGCTACCATTTGTAAGCGAAACGATTCGTTTATGTTTATAGGAACCGAGCATAAGTCCTTCCAAATATGCTCCTTAAGGTGATAGTAAACCTGCAGATAGCTTGATATAATATAATGGATTCGATTGTGCCCAAAGATACACTTATCATATTGGTAAGTGGGACATTTGGGATTCAGACAAGTTTATTGTAAATACACCAAATCTGACGAACACGCTGCTATATGTCAATTTTGCCATATTGTAGCATATAAAGTTGTCATATTCCTTTGCCACATCTCCTATGTTTATCATGATCTGTGGTATGGTAACGAAATCGTGACCAGTTAGGTTTAGTCAGATGTTTATGTTAGTTCTTGAGCTGATAGTAGATTCAATCGGACACATTATAATGAGGTATGCTAGTATTAGTATGGTGATTTGAGTTACAGGTGTCAGGTGGCATTCTGTGGTGCTGGCGGGTAGTTTATGGGATTCGTAGATTACGGCTCATTTTATAAACGTTTGGTTGTAAGGTTGGATGTCGGCAATAGATATGTGTCTTTGTTCAAAGTGTTGCTTTGTTTTTGTAATTTAATTATTAGCTTTCATTAGCTTTGTTATTAGCTTTAGAAATAGCATTAGAAAATAATAGTCATAACCCTTCCGTTATTTCGATATAAACGTATACTAAGTTTCTTTATTTAACAATATTACACAATAACTGTAGTTATTTGGCCGTAATTTTTCTAATGCTATAATAAATGGACACACATACATACATAAATAAACTCATTCCTTCTTTCCATGGGTGCTACGGTTCTACTTATTTCTGAAATATCTGAAAACAAAGTTTTTTTTTTCCCTAAGACCTTCTATAAAGTCGTAAGATTATATTTATCATTTTGTGAAAGCTGTCCAGAAAAGGTTGGACTGTAACGAAAAATCTTAAATAAATATACCTACCTACTTATTCTAAACTACTGCACTTACCAACAGTGGTCAGTAAATTATGGTAAAAGACATTCAAGATAATTTACTTGCGCGAGTTACGATTCATTACCCAATTACTACATAAGATTTATCTACATCATTATAATTTTCAATACAGTCAAAGTCATTTCTCAATAGCCTTACTTAATATCTTATTGATATAAATAAACTAATTTATTTTGCAAGGCAAGCCTGCATTAGTTCTAGGTGTTACAGAATTATCATATTAAGCAATGGGTATGCCATTAAGTAGGAGTTAGAAAAATGCTAAGGTTATATGTGGGTTTTGATAAATATGCAATTAATTGCGGTGTCATCAACTGGTCCAGTGTTAACAGCTCAGATAACAGACTTACGAGGTCGTGAGTTCAAACCCAGGCAGGCACAGTTCTTTCAGTAAATTATTTCTTCACCACTGCTCTTAAGGAAAACATCGGGAGGAAACCGGCATGTTCTAGATCCAAAAATTCGAAGACGTGGCATCGACCTACTGTACTGGGCCCGCGTGGTGGATTACGGCCCACAGAGAGGAAGCCTGTGTCCCAGTAGTGGGAATATTACAGGGTGATTATGTACGCGTGGAGGCTATTTTAACGCACTCTGGGTTAGTTATTACATATAGTATTTTTTGGAAAGGAATTTATATTAAAACTAGTGGAGTTTTTGGTTCTCTATATAATTTGTTACAGACGCCAGCACATCAAGCTACCCGAAACTGTCAAATTTTCCCAATCAACTTTGAACCTAATGCTTTAGCGATAAAGTTGAAAATGTATTAAAGAAATTTGACAGATTGTAGTAGCTTGAAGTGCTGTTGTCTGTACACTATCCTCTTTCTAAATTCAAAGAGAATATAAACATCGTGGGATTATCTCTGGGCAAGTCTACTGAATGTAAAAAAGTTTATTGACAGTTAAGTATTTAAACGTCCGTACGTTATATAAGTCATACGACATATCCGTAGTTGCTTATTGTAGTACAAATCTGTCCACCCCTCAATACGCCACACTATTATTTCCCGGCTATTACGATCGACAGGCAATAATTTCATATTCAATAACCGTGTCCAAGTCGACTTCCTACTCAATAATAATTCATAATTAATGGTCTTAATACGACATGCAAATTAATGACACAGTTCGTTGCAGAAAGGTTAAAAAAGACGGTTTGATTTTGAAAGTCTATAATTGGTCGCAATAAGAATATAGTAATGATTGGGTGCTAATACTTTCAATTGGAACTCAATCTGCTTAGCCTTTTCCCAACCATGTTGAGGTTGGCTTCCAGTCTAACCGGATGCACCAGAATACTAGTAGTTCTATCTGACCTCCACAACCCAGTTACTGGGTCATCTTGAGGAAACCGGCATGTGCTAGAACCAAAAATTCGAAGACAGCTATCAACCCGCACTAGGCCCGCGTGGTAGATTATGGCCCACTCTCTCTCGTAGAGAGGCCTGTGTCCCAGCAATGGAACGTTATAGGCTGATTATGCTACTTGTCGATCTAAATAATCCAAATTTGTAAGAGTGGCACAATTTTTCCGAGAGCTGTGTGTTGTCATTTGCAAAGTTCAATAAATTCTCGAAAAATTTCGTCAGTCGCCAAGAATCCTCATTTACCTAAATTCCGTCCCAACTATTTTGCAAGTATACACATAAGTCTCGCTCAACTTGCCGCTAAAAGTGCTTAATCTCACTTAGTGCGCAATGTCCACTTAGGTTGCATGCCAGTGACGTAAGCAGCGGCATAGAACATGAAAACCGCAGAGAAGTCCAAAGAATAGACCCATACAGCGTGAATCAGAAACGTGTGGTCATATATAAGGTGTATATAGGGTATATAGGGTGTGGGTACAGATCATGAAACTGAATAACTTTCTCCATGGAACTAACACAAAAAAATGGCTTACAAGTCCATTCGCACGAATTTACTCGTCCGAAACGGGCGAATAACGTTAAAAGATTTTTTTTTTCGCACTAAGTTAATTTATTTGTGGGCGAGTCGACAACTCCAGATTTATGTAATAGGCAATTGGCACATTTTGAATTTTTTGCAATAAAATATAGAGGACACGCGCGTATAAGCCAAAAAATATAATTGGCCGTTATAATTGGGTCGAATATGTATTGAAGTTTTATATGGGACAGATGATTTTTTTTCATTTTTTATGGTGAAAGTTGTAACTTTCACCATAGAACCGACATCGTAATCGTGGTGGTAAAGACCATCAAACTTTACAAAGTTTGATGGTCTTTACCACCCCTTAAATTTGACCACGACTTTCTGGTACACACTGTATACATTCTTATTCTATGGCAGCGGTTAGCGGTTCGTTCTTAATAGCACCAACTATGGTTACCGTAAATAAGGCTAAAGGTTTGGGCACACTTGTCTGTAATTGATCCGATGGACGCACGTGTCATATCCGATGTCGCTTACCGAATTCCTGAGTCGACAAACAATATTATTTTGGGTTGGGAGTGGTTTTTCTAGTGTAAATATGGGTTTGGTTCTATGGTATTATAATAATTATACCATATTTTGGTTTTACGTGGATTGTGAAAGAAAGAAAAAAAACTGCTTTTATTGGCACTACAACAAAAACAAACACATCCAAGAAGAAGAAGTAAAAGTTGATTATAATGATCAATCATATGTTATAAGTTTTCTTAGCTTTCTTTCTCACTGCTGGGCAACGGCATCCTGCAAATCCTTCCAGGAAGTCTTTTCCCCGCGCCACCTCTCGCCTCTCCATCGCTTTCTGCGGTCTTCGTGCATACGGCTGATGTTGAACTGCTTACCTACTCTTAAATTATCTGTCGTGTGAAGTTTAACTCAGTTAGTCTCCTTTTGATAGTAATACTCATAGTCATCATCATCAGAACTATGAAACAAACTATGGAACCATGTTGGGTGTTGGGATACTGATAGTATTACTATAAAAAGGAAGTCGTTCATTCGGTTAAAATCTATCGACTAATCTGTGGGTCCGATTGCATAAGAAGTTTCCGGTGATCAAGATCGAAACTTATACCATAGATCAAATTATATAACTAATGACTCTGGTAACAGTTGACGACCCCGCTACCGGGTCAGAAGATTTATAGATCGAACCGATTATGCCGCCACAAACATGACTATCAAAATAAGCATTTTGAATTTAGTTGGCTATATGATAAGCAATGCAATTACGTGTATGCCGCATGTCATATGGCAATTGAGCTAAAAGAACCACCGATTAGGTCCCACTAAAGGAAGATGGCGGGATGAGCTTGACTCTTACCGTAAGGACTGGCTGGCACTCGCAAAAGACAGAATTGTGTGGAAAAGGGAGAGGGTGGCCTTTGCCCTGCAGTAGGACAATACAGGCTATTTAGATTAGATTAGATAAGATAAGAGGTGCAGGATGGCCTTTGTAATAATCTGGGCAAGCTGTGCTGTAGTGTTTCCTACAGTTGCTGGAGAAGACTTCAAAAGATGCAAATATATGTATACGGGTCAATGATATAAATATAACCTTATTAGTATTTATATCATTGAGCCGTTTTTGGTTACGGGGTCCGAGTGCTCACCTACTTTTTGTGGTCAAGCGTCGTGCGCTTCACGTGTCCAGTCAGTTTATGTAACCTGGCTTTTTTTTTTTTGAACGGCTTCTCGCATCCCAGTTATGCAGACGTCAGCCTCATAGGTTGACGTCTGCTTAAGGCCTCCAGCCAGGGCTTAAAAAACGTATGGCCCCTGGCAATAAGTTACCTGCCTTTATAAAGCAACGAAATTATATAAAACTTTTTAAGATGAATTTAGCGTTTTGAAATATGTTTTCGTGTGAATTTATTTTGCAATTCTGTGCAAGGTTAATAGATGAGGTCAATTGATTGGTTGCGGTTATACGGTATGTGTGAATGTCCACGGTTAACGTTAACCGCATTTAGCAAAGCTTGAGGCAATAACTATTAAACGCCAATTAAGTTGGAGCAGAGTGAAAGAAAAATACTGAAGGTGGTGGCAGTTATCGGTGGTACTAAAGAGCTAACGAAAATAATCCTGCTAATATTATAAATTTAAACGTTTGTATGGATGGATGGTTGTTTGTTACTAACTATTTCTCGCAAGAACGGATTAGAATAAAATTTGGCACACAGATGGTTTATAACCAGGATTAGCATATAGGATACTGTTTATCCGGATATTCTCACGGGATCGAAAGTTATGCGGGTGAAACCGCGGGGCGCAGCTTGTAGAGATGTATACGGTCAAATTAAATTAGCAATCGCAACTCAGCATATAAGATGGTATACAAAAATAAAAGATTTGTTTTTTTTATTGGAGTCAGCGACCGTTGGTAGTGTTGTTACTTAAAGTATGAGTTGAGAGAATCTATTTTATTTTGTGTTATCGTGTTTCGATATTGATACTCATTATGGTCTGTTTTTTAAACTGAACTGATCGTTACTAGCTGCGCCCGCGGTTTCACCCGCATAAGTTTCGATCCCGTTGGAATATTGGGATAAAAAGTACAATATGTGTTAATCCTGGTTTCAAACTATCTGTATGCCAAAATTCATCCAAATCCGTTCAGTAGTTTTTGCATGAAAGAATAACAAACATCCATCTATCCATACAAACTTTCACGTTTATAATATTAGTAGGATTTATTTAACTACATATTTATGTACACAGATATATAAACAGACAAGAAAAAATAGATACAAAGGTGATGCTTATTTCATAAGAAATCTCTTCCAGCACACCTGCGTTCTTTATAACTAGTAGATCTGTTTAGTATTTTGTGGACAAATTTGTGAGTAGTTTATTTGTTACCTCTATTATTAAGTTCTAACCTATGTTTACTTATTATTACACTACTCTTTGTTGTCTCTAAATAAATAAATAAGTGATTACAATACCTGCGGTCGATGACCCCAAAAAAAGGCAACAAATTAATTACCTATTTTTTTGTTTTATCGTGTTTAGATATCGAAACCGAAGTTTCGCTAGCTAATTTAATTTGATCCTGTATAATTATAACAAATCTGTCATCGATCATATAAAAATCAATACCGTTATCATCATCAATCTCCTGCCTTTATCCCAATTTATTTGAGATCGGCGCAGCATGTCTTATTCTTCCACACTTCTCAATTAGTCGTCATCTCTGTCCCCCCCCTTTCTAGCCAAATAATTTCTGTTATCCTACTTCCTATCCTACTAATATTATAAACGTGAAAGTTTGTATGGATGGATGGATGGATGGATGTATGGATGTTTGTTACTCTTTCACGCAAAAACTACTAAACGGATTTGGATGAAATTTGGCACACAGATGGTTTATAACCAGGATTAACATATAGGATACTGTTTATCCCGGTATTCCCACGGGATCGAAACTTATGCGGGTGAAACCGCGCGGCGCAGCTAGTAATCTTAATAATATTGCATACACTGAGATAATCCCGTAGACAATATACATGGGACAATTCATAAGCTAATGATCTCATTATCTTATGAATTGTCCCATCTATATTGCCTACGGGATTATCTCTTTCTAACCCCATCCATCTAAACTAATATTATAAAGAGAATAGATTTGATTTTATGTCCATATGTTCGTTTGTTACGATTTGACGGTAAAACGGCTGAACTGATTTGGATGCACATGCGTAGACTATAACCTGTATTAGGGTATAGAATACTTTTTATCCCGATATTCCCCCGGGATCGGGATTTATGCGGGTGAAATTGCGGGGCGCAGCTAGTGGTCCATTATAACGGACGTTCACAGTGATGATACCTTTATAAGTTCCACGCACCCTATCAAGTCATACCTGAGGGTCTACTACGAAGTGCAAAGTGCGAATGATCGGATCGGATCGACACATGGCCGGACCGAATATTATTGAAAAATGCGAAGAAAGTTCGGATCGGCTCAGTTGGGTCGGGACCATAGTCAATATTCGAAAGAGTGTAGGAGTGTAGGATCGGGACCGACCGAACCAAATAGTAACTTCATAGCAGGAAACGGCCGAACATTCGGCCGATACCACTTCGGAGTAGACCCCGTGGTAGCAATTCAATTAAACTAACTGATTTACTACTTTAAAAGGCCCGTTTTCATATAAATAATTATAACAGAGAGCAGTTACAGTCATATGAGTATGAGTAATCTACTTTTCAGTGAATTCATACAACAAAAAACAATGGCACAGTTACAAAATACCAACTGCATAACTTGCATAATTCCTGCAATACTTACTCAGGATAATATGGAAACCTTTCTAGTAATTTCCTTCGCGTTAACCAGTAAATTATAAATGTGGTAACCTAAGAAATGTTGCGAGCTTGGAAAACCACTAAACTGCGGGGTCTTAGGGCAGGTGACGTAATATGAACGACTGGAGAAATGGTGACATAAGCAGTGGAAAGACTTTGTCACCTTGTACGGCGATAGTTTAATGAGTTGAGTCAACTTTGGGTGATAAAGTTTAGAGCTTGTTGTGATGGTGTAACTTTCGTTTTCCATTCTAAATGGTAACAAGAGCCGGGTCAGCGGGATTGCGCCGGGTCAGCGGGATTGTGCCGGGTCAGCGGGATTGTGCCGGGTCAGCGGGATTGTGCCGGGTCAGCGGGATTGTCCGAAAGGTTTACCGCTACCCCGGAACATAAAGGGCGAAGGAAGGAACATGGTTGGGTTTTAGTCAGTTAGAGTCTGACACTCCCTTCCGCTCCACCCAGAGCGGGAGGGGTCATTTGATGATTTCCCACCAGAAAAAAAAAAGTGGTAACAAGAATCAGCTGATACAGAAATACTGAAGCTGTAGATTAGACTGCTAAGTAGTGCTAAGTCTTATCATAACATAACGTCATCAGACCTGCACCCTGATTGCATAACACACTATCAAGAACAATCTGAATCATTTTACAGGATATTGCTAATCCATTGCTTCATATGTTCGAAAAATGTGTCTGCTCAACAACGTAAATAACTCAATGAATGTTGTTGAACTGTCAAAATGAAACCCATTACTACTGATAGTGTGTTACGCAATTAGGGTGCTGTTTCCCGGAGGGGTTAGGTAGAGTACTAATTAGTGTATCCACATTTCGCCAGTTATATTTAATTAAGTCCCCTGCAGATAATACGGGCGGGCCTATTTTTCGTCGTTTACACCGCAAATGATTAATTGCCGATTCCTATAATTAACGGACCATAATTGGTTAAAATTAAGACTCTTGGTAGGTTTACTAATAATGAAGAAAAACCTCATAGCTTTGCATAGCAGACCCTCCCATATGGAAGTAGCTATGACAGGTAAAATTAGCTTACGAATCTATTTATCTATTTATATCTCAGATTAGCTATAAAAATGGTACAATAGGTAAAGAAAACGATTCGTTTTTTGTTTATAGTACTAATGCTCGATTCCAATAAACAAAAAACGAATGAACAATCAGCGGTGCTATTCTGTAAAAATCTCACCGTGAAAACTTAGATGAAGTGAGCTTAAAGTGAGCTGTCAATAGTGTCAATCCCTATAATCAGGTGGAATGACAGCTCACTTCACCTAAGTTATCACGGTGATATTTTCACTGAATAGCATCGCTGATTGTTCATTAAATCGACCTAGTATGCTTCTGACTAGTTGTTACCATGGCATAAGCGTTACTTTTATCTATGTTCATCATATTTTCTATGATAAGTAGATATAGTGTTTTTACGACACTAGTGCTCCTTTTCCGTCTCATACAATGTTCATAATTAGTGTTAGACCCGTAGATTCTAGATTTGTAGACCATTTTCCCTATTTATTAACATTGTAATTTTAAAACATTTTAAAAGCCAATTATTTTTATATAAAAGAGTAACCGTGCATTTTCTTGTCGGATCTTCTTCATAGGACGTTTCGTGCACCTAGCTTTTGAAGTGTCATAAGTGCCCATGTTGTGTGAAATAACATATATATATTATTCTATTTTTAGTATCTGTCACTTTTGGTGATAAGAGAGATGGTGAATTTCGACTAAAGTAAGCTAATGAAACAGCAAGAAGTCTCAATTCAGTTATGACGTATGTTGTCATACCGGAAATTAATTTCGTACCAATTTTCTCAGCACCAAAAACGGTCATAAACCTCCTTATTTAGTTTAAGTAAAGTGTTACACGAACAGGGAAGGCCGTGTTGTGGTTAGGTTGCATATGTGTGACTACTGACGTAAGACTGAGTGTAGACAGTATGTCAGCCGGTCTCGAGGCTGTGATATAACTGAGTCTGCAGTTTTCGGTAATACTGGTTTTATTTTGGTGACGTCCTTTGAGTGATAGGTTTGATTTTGTTTTAGTTTTGATTTAGTTTTGTTATAGAGGTTCCATAGGACAACCTTTGTAATATTCTTCTTCGTGTCGTTGGCACGACAGTTATTCCAATTTTGTTGGCCCAAAACTTCGTCACTTCCACGGCGTTATCGGTGGCAGCGCAGAGGTCACTTTGGTTGCATGTTTTGGGGCACAAACCTTTGTAATATTTCTAGGGATTATGAAACTTCACTTGTCAATCCTCGTCTAGCATCCATGGTCATTAAAAGAGTCTTTTTTTGGCAAGAAGACGATCAGCAAGAATCCAAATGTATATACGTATGTATCTACACAAAAGTAGTTTCTACAAAAGTTTTGTAAAAGTTTGCACCATTTCAATAAAACCTGATTTATCAATCACAAAAATTGAAAATAATTAATTTAAATAATTAACGAAATTCATAGTACACAAAAACCAAATCAATAAATTCATATATAACACTATACCAGTTAAAACATGAGGATGAGCAACCAACTATGAGGATAAGCAGGTGTGACGCAACTTTACAAAAGACATCTGTTAAAAGTGCAGGTGAAAAAAAGAAACAGGTGACAACGCACAAGTACGAAAACTTAGCCCTAAAAGAGTACAGACAGGCCTCACGTCAGTGGCAATACTATGAACTTGAGCTGGCCTAGTGATGTAAGGAGTTTCAATAGAAGAAGAGGCCAGCGTATACTGGTTTTGTTACCTCTGACGTAGTGAGGTCTTCCGTAGCTTTAGAATATAGCGAGGATTACTATGGAATAAGTAGGCTTATTTATTTATTTATATAACAATTGCTTGCTGCACTTACAGTACAGCACCAAAGCGCGCAAAAAGCCAACAACATAACATTTAACTAAAAAACTTCATACAAATATTAAACATAGATTTACTGCTATACATAAATATATCAACTTCCAGCTCCTCCATTATGTCTGTGTTTGTAAGCCGATTTGTTATAGACACGACAAGTGGACAAGTGGACATAACAGGAGTGCTTATTATGCTAGCAAGATAAGACTTATAAATATTATTTTGTCCTGATGTTGCAAATTCACGCACCGTTTAGGTTACAAAATACATTAGTGTAACGACTGGTCTTGCTCTTAGGTATATTCTAGTTGAGTTTTGTTACCTGCACTTATTAGAAAGTGCTTCTTTTGTCAACTTCATACATAATTATTATCTCTGATTCAGAATCGCTTTGTCAGTCCTAGGAAACGGCATTTTCGGAGTTTACAAGCACCTTATTTATTTAACGGATTTTATGACTACGTAGTTTGCGCCCTTAAAATTGATAAGGGCAGTTCATCTCACTTAAGATTTTTTTTTTTTAATTACAATAATAATCATCATCATCATTTCAGCGAAAAACGTCCACTGCTGGACATAGGCTTCCCCAAGCACCTCCACTTCGACCGGTTCCGTGCTTCTCGCATCCAACGGGTTCCTGCGGCTTTAACAAGGTCGGCGGTCCACCTTGTGGGAGGCCTTCCAATACTACGTCTTCCGGTACGCGGTCGCCACTCCAGAATTTTTCGGCCCCATCGGCCATCTGTTCTGCGAGCAATGTGCCCTGTCCACTGCCACTTAAGTTTGGCAATTCTTCGGGCTATATCGGTTACCTTGGTTCTCCTGCGGACCTCTTCATTTCTGATTCGATCATGAAGGGAAACTCCAAGCATAGCCCTCTCCTTTGCCCTTTGTGTGACTTTAAGCCTTCTAATAAAAATTACAATAATGCCGTTCTAGATATAAGTCTGTATTTAGATCGGTTCCCCTCATCAATAAATGACACGTTACAGAGCGTGTCATCGAATCGATTGGAGATGTGTTGGGTACCTTGTTACGTCACAAATAGATAGTAGTATGGAACATCTCTCGTAATTGGTTGCGTCATAAAAATACTGGTGATCAGTAAAATGTTTTCAACAGTAGTATAGGTACTGTTTGGCGTTAGAAATCTAACTCCGGGGAAATATTATGTAGGTACCTAAGGTAGGCCTTACGTACCTACATTTCCCCGGAGATAGATTTCTAACTCTTTATTGTAGGTACCCTATATTATTTATTGAGGACACGAAATACACATAATGTTACTGTTCCACTCATCAGCCCTTTATTCATAAACTTTGCATAAAATTAAATAGTGATTAGCGACTGTTTGACCATACATTTGTGATGTCACTTTTAATAATTGTCTAAAAATAAACCCCTATATTGCTGACAGTGGCGCTGATTCCCTTGTTCACAAACTAAACTAAATTTAAGTTCAGTGCATCTTTTCCTTTCTATTTCATTAAGTAAAGAACAGAAGATAAAGTAGTAGATATAGTTTAGTCCTATCAAATTAAGATACTCCATAGACATTTTAGACGTGCTTAAAAACATGGCTACTAAAAATACGTCAATTTACGTCAGACGCTGACTAATTTGACAGGACTAAACTAATACCTATTTATCTTCTGTCCTTTTCTTAATGAAATAGAAAGAAAAAGATGCACTGAACTTAAATTTAGTTTAGTTTATGGACAAAGGAATCGGCGCCAATGAAGCTTGAAATAGACTAAAATGCGCGTTTAGGCAGCAGCTTTTTACTCAAAATTGGTTCATCCTCTAAGTTTATCATTATTAGTAACAGAATTATCTTCTTCATACCAATATGCTCCATCGTTATATGCATTATTAGCTCAAAACTTTTGACTATCAAAACCAACGGCATGTTCACGCGTCAATCGTTAAACTTTTGACACCGTCTGTACTTAATAGCCAATAGGAAGTTACGCAAAGCGTTTGACCGTTTGTATCGTAAAAGATGTGAATTTGTGGTCGACACTTGACACTCCGACGATATACTGGCACCTGTGTTCATGTTTGTGTTGGGCAGTTTGCACAAGCTGTGATATATCACTGTGATGTTAATAAGTTTTCAGAACTTTTGAGCTTTACTGGTGCTAAAATATAGAAGTTAAGTTCCTCCTGAAGTCCAGGTTATTCAATCAAGCATGAAACATGATTATCACAGTTCACTGTTTGGACTGAAAATTCTTCAATAAAAAAAATAATCCACAAGTTCAAGAAAAATCTCACTTTTTTAAATCTTTGATTCTATGATTAGATGCCATGTAGTAATCAATATCTAGCATATTGCAGTCAATGTTTATTATTCAGTACAAGATTAGAATATTGTTAGAAATTAAGAAAAGCGCTATCTATCGAGAAAGTGCTGCATTACCAATTTCACTTAAATGTTATGAGCACAACGAAAGTGGTGAACATAACAATTCTACCACTATCTAACAGATGGCGCTATTCCTAATAATATTAAAGCGCCATCTTTCGACTTTCACCGTATACTGAATTCCCGCCTTTTTGATACTTTTTCTTTTGTAAAATGTTTAATTTTTCTTTCTTTTTTTACAGAGTTACAAAGAAAAAGACGCTGGCAAGGTGGTAGTGTACACGACAACGATGGGCATCGTCCGGGGTACGTACCAACGATGCGTCCTCGTGAAAAAAATCCTGAGGAACTTACTGGTGAAGTACGAGGAACGGGATGTTTTCATGAGCATCGAGTATCAAGACGAGATCCGGGACAGGATGAACAGCGACCAGATCTTGATTCCGCAACTGTTTCTTGATGGGCAGCATATTGGGGTGAGTGAATCATATTTCCATTTATACTAACGAACTAAAAGATTCTTACTCGTAGATAGATATCCTTCATCTATGCCATTCTCTCACTGCTGTAAGGATATACCCATGACTCGTCTGCAATCAGCTTTTATTGTTCCCACTGCTCCTGCTGCTGTGAAACAGGCCTTCCTCTTTTCGACAGGAAGTGTACAGTGACAGGGCTGTAATCTACCACGCGAGCCCAGTATGGGCTGGTAGATGTCACATTCACCGTTTTAAGAACAGCCCAACTATTCGGTCTACGAAATAAATAATACACTCCGATTTAACTGAAATATTCATTAAGTACCCAAATAAAAATAAAGAAGGTAGGTTCCTGCCATAAAAAACCCGTTACCTTCAGGTTTTTAGTGCCTTTTTCAGTTATAACCAACCTCCAACTCAGGAATTTATAATTTTAGACTGAAGCCCTAATTTAGCTCCCTTTCCAAGATTATTCTGATTAATCTTGGAAAATTTGGGTCATACTGCAAAACAGGGCAAAGACCATATTTAGGAGGGCAAAGACCTCCGTGCTACTTACATATTATGAAAATTTAATAAGGTTCTCTCAACTGCTTTGTCTGGGGAAGACATTTTCAGGGAGCTATTTAGGGGGATTTTCAGCCTTCGAAAACTTTTCTTGAGTAAGAACATTGGCAAGAGTTTGAGCGGAATGTTTTGTTGTTAAAGATAAACAATCGTGTTTTCAATTGGTTTTACCACAACTTAAATGAATTATCAACTGCCTAGCCGTTTCCCCAATTCATTTCCTTAAATTCATTCAATGACCCGCAGCCTAATTGCGTAACACATTTTCGGCAAATGATTGAGATTAATTGGTTTCGTTTCGATCGCTTTTTGTTTCATTTTACGATTTTCGTATTGCGTAACTCCACTATCATGTAATAGCAATAGCTGTTGGTTTGAAACGCTAAAGAGTGAACTATATGTGCTTATGAAAATCGTAAAATGAAACAAAAAGCGATCGAAACGAAACCAATTAATCTCAATCATTTGCCGAAATTGTGTTACGCAATTAGGCTGCTGGTCTAGAAACATGAAACTTTCTAAAAGAGTTCCTTTTATACCCCCCCTGGCCACTTAAACATGGGGCTTAAACATAATTGGCGAAATGTGGGTACTGTCGGTGCACCTGTCACCGACTTCGAGGAACGTAAACGAGATGTTATATGTATTATGTAATTCCTTTAGTAACGGAAGTGAGCACTAAGGGAGGGATTGTTGCAAATTCATCCCCTAAAGGAGTTAAATGAATGTTTGTATGGAAGTTCGTTCTTTTTACCGACTGAGAAATCCTATCGGGCACGCTGCTTGTTTTATAAATAAAATTCTCAATGAACCCAGTCCACTGCTGGATATAGGCCGCTCACAGGCTGTACCACAACACCCTGTCCTCCGCCTTTCGCATCCAGTTTGTTCCAGCCACCTTCTTAAGGTCATCGTTCCATATAGTTGGTGGGCGTGCCGTATCGAGCTTACTGATACACGGTCTCTACTCTAGGCCTCGGCTGCTCCACCGGCCATCGGTTGGTTCTTGTACAAACATGGCCAGCCCGCCAGCCAGCATACTACTTCAGCTTGCATAAAATAAATAAATAAATAAATCCCTGGACATTTCACACAGCACCATTTGTCCCAAGCTAAGCAACTTAATGCTTGTGTTATGGTAACAAGATGGCTGATAAACTACTTATATACATTTTTTTTTTGTAAATACATACATATTATAGATAGAAAAACACCCAGACTCGGAACAAATACATGTAGGTCATACAAATATTTGTTCCGTGCGGGAATCGAACCCGCGACACGCAGCGCAGCACATACACACACACACAGCGCACACGCAGCGCAGCGACATATATGCATAATGCATATATGTCGGAAACTCCGGTTCTTTTCCGGATAATAAAATCCTCATTCTTGGAAACTCGTTCGGTATCGATAATGGCTCCTTATAACAACAATATAGAACTAACAAATTTCAAGATTAGTTCAATGAGTTTCAAACTACCAATTTCCGCTTAATTGGAGCCTATCTTGACAGGTTTTAATACTAATATGTACTAAAACAACCGCTTTCAAGGATTATTATATAAACTAGCTTCTGCTCGTGACTTCGTCCAGATGTAATTTCTTACTGTCCCGTCGCATCGCATCGCCCACCCGCTTTATTTACTCCCCCGTCGCATCGCATCGCCCATCCGCGGTATTTACTCCCCCGTCGCATCGCATCGCCCATCCGCGGTATTTACTCACCCGTCGCATCGCATCGCCCACCCGCTTTATTTACTCCCCCGTCGCATCGCATCGCCCATCCGCGGTATTTACTCCCCCGTCGCATCGCATCGCCCATCCGCGGTATTTACTCACCCGTCGCATCGCATCGCCCATCAACGGTATTACTTCGTTTTCGCTTAGTGTTCTTTCTGACTTTTATTTTCATTTTGCTTGGCTCCTAAGGTTGCTAGCGTGATGTTAATGTAGCCTATAGTCGAGCACTTCCGACGTTTGGCCCCCAAACTGGAACGGGCTGGGGCCGCCTTCAAGCGGCTCTTGCCCAACCTGGGGGGGCCAAACGCCTCCTGCCGGAGGCTTTACGCGGGGGTCGTGCGGTCCATGGCCCTATACGGGGCCCCGGTGTGGGCGCGTTCACTGCGGCTGCGAGCCGCCCACTACCTGAACGCGCCCCAGAAGGTGGTAGCCGTAAGGCTAATCCGGGGCTACCGCACGATCTCGCGCGAGGCGGCAAGCCTCCTTGCCGGACTGCCGCCATGGGATCTGGAGGCGATAGTCCTCGCGCGCCTGCATGAGTGGCGCGCGGAGGCACTACGCCGGGGGGAAAGTCCGCTCCCGCGGCAAATTGCTGCGGAGCGGACGGACCTCCGGCTCGATCTCATGGCGACATGGAAAGAGCGACTGTCGCAACCCAGCGCAGGGCACGCCGCGATAGCGGCGATAAGACCCCTCTTTGAGGAGTGGCTAGAGAGGCGCCACGGCGCCCTCACCTACCACCTGACGCAGGTCCTCACCGGACACGGAAGCTTCGGGAGGTTCCTGCACATCATCAGGCGGGAGGAAACGCCCGGGTGTCACCATTGCCAGGATCGCCCAGAGGACACGGTGGAGCACACGGTGGAGGTCTGCCCCGCTTGGGCGGAGCACCGCCGTGTCCTCGTGGAGGCGATCGGCAGCGGCGGCGGCCTCTCGCGCCCGGCCCTGGTGCAAGCCATGGTCCGGAGCGAGAGGGAGTGGGAGGCAGTCGCCTCCTTCTGCGAAGCAGTCATGCTAGCGAAGGAGGTGGCGGGACGGATGAGGGAGAGAGCCTCCCGTCCCAGCCGCCGCGGGAGACGCCCCGGGCGTCGGGAGTCTATAGGAGACTACCGGCCACCGTAGGCGCGGGCCTGCGGGCGGAGAGCAATGGGTAGCTCACCGCCCGATCAGGACCAGGCCCGTGCCGGACGGCGCGTAAGTGTTCCACGCGCGCCTCAAAGAGATGTCAGCATAATTCGAGGGGCCCCTTAGGGCCGAAGCCTGCCGGGGCAGCGGGATTGTCCGGAAGGGTTACCGCTACCCCGGAACATAAAGGGCGAAGGAAGGAACATGGGTGGGTTTTAGTCAGTAAGAGTCTGACACTCCCTTCCGCTCCACCCAGAGCGGGAGGAGTCATTTGATGATTTCCCATCCCAAAAAAAAAAAAAAAAAAAATGTAGCCTATAGTCTTCCTCAAGAATTAGACTATCAAATGTAAAGAGAATTTTTAAAATCCGACTGGTAGTACTAGAGATTAGTGTGTTTTGCAAACAAACTGTTCAGCTTTATTATTCGTATATCGCTTCCCATGGATTCAGTACATGATTCTGGACCCCCCTGCGTTGAAAGTTTTCGTCGGCTTTTTCTTAATTTTTACTTTTTTTTCTGCAATTTTTTTAACTGTAAACTGTATAAAATCATTATATGTATCTAACCCAATGATATTTTTAATTAAAAAATAGTAAATTCACTTGTTTCACTTAAAACAGCAATGTAAATAAAACTCGAAAGGGCAGCGCGCGGTATCGCGGTTGGTAGCGCGCGCGCGCGTGCCATCCACGGAGCGTTTGGATCGCGTTGTTTGCAATACATTGCGCACTCAAAAGTGACAATTTTTTTAACCGGTCATTTCCGAGATGAATAACTTTCGTAATTTTATTTATGGCATCAGGTGTAACCTTTTCACGACGTTTGCGCGTCGATGTCCCTGCCACCCTGTACGTAGATAGATCTCAAGGCCCCTCAAGATTTACAATACAATTACAGATTATGATCGTCCTTCACAGGATTTACAATAACAGAGCCAATTATAATCCAAGAGACATTTCGAGGTCACTTCTCCTAAATAGGCTTACATCCAGGAGAAAGTGACCTCGAAATGTCTAATGTTAATCTTGCCTAAACCGAAATAACAGTATGATAATGTTTGATCTAGGTATTTTGAGATACTTTAGGGAAACGAATTACAAAGGTAATTGCTTCGTTAGTAACACGACTTATCGTCTACGACGCTTCTCACAACAAACGTGTTACAAACTCAAATTAACAATGAGTAGCCAGACTGTTAGCATCATCAGCCTATATGTTCCCACTGCTGGGCCACAGGCCTCCTCTTTCTGTGCGAGGAAGTGGGCCATAATCCACCACGCAGGCCCATTGCGGGTTGGTGGATGCCAAACTGTTATAGAGCGAAATTTCTAAACTCGTATTGATAAAAATGAATCATCATCTGCCTTCCCAACAAGGTCGGCTTCTTCTCTATCCGGATGCAGGTGGATGTCTGTATTTTACATAGAGCGACTACCTATCGGACCTGCACAATCAAGTTACTGGGTTATACGATAACCCTAGGCAAGACTGTTTGTCAAATAGTCGGGCTTCTGACTACCTGTAACCACTGTCAAAGATGACAGACGAATGACAGCCGGGTCTCGGTAAATAAACCGATCCACGGATCGAATTTGGCAAGCGTTGCTGTACCTTGAATATCGACCCGTGCGGCCATTTAGCCACGAGTCTTGATAAATTAATTGATACAGTGAAATATTTTGACAGCTATTTGCGACGTTGCGTTGCTAACTTTCAGAATGCAACTTTCATGCTGTCTTAGGGCCGGTTTTTTGATTCGTAGTTAAACTCAACCAATTGTTAAAAATAATAACTAATGGTTAAATTTTTGCAAAATGAGTTTTTTGATATTTTTTTAGTATCTAATGGTTATTTTTTTAACTAATAGTTATTATTTGACCATTAGCAATGATATAATATCATTAAGCATGCCATAAATTAAGGCAATTGCCTTAACTTATACGACACGTGCCAGACGAAAAGTTCATCTGGCACGTGTCATATAAATTAAGGTAGGTAACACAGGAACCATTTTAAGTACTTTCTCCTTATTCATTTACGAAGTAATTGGTACTTACTATTTCTGTTTAGTAAATATGTTTGATGTTGCCAAATAATGATTTCCTATGGGTTTTCAAGAAAAGCTCTTGTAAGGCTTATGACGACTGTTTTTCTCCGAAATAGTTTCCTTCGAAATACTGTAGATGTTATTTCTTCAAACTGCTAGTAGATCGCGTCGTTTGTAAGATTAAACGCTAGATTTTAGCATCTCTTTTCATATTGTTTACCAAAATGTTCTTAGTATTGAGATGAACAAACCAATCCATTATGTACCTAAGACCGGGGCTCAATAGAGTCCATACGAAAATTGCTACTTTTGCCTTAGAAAAAAATTTAAACTATCATCAATCAATCAACTCAGCCTATCGCAGTCCACTGCTGGACATAGGCCGCTCCCAGGCTGCACCACAACACCCTGCCCTTCGCGTTCCGCATTCAGTCTATCTCAGTCTCCTTACCTACCAAGCTGACCTCTAAATAATATAGATAGCGCATTGGAATAATATGGTGTGACAAAATATTACCTACCTACTTAAAATTCTATGGAGTTTGTCAGCCATGCTAATACACACCACTCACGGTATATTGCATTTTTTTATACCATGAACCAACCCAATGTCTGTCACATTGTGTTGACACGTCCATGGACGCCCTTCGGAAATAACTAAGTTACTTTTACCATTAAAAATATGAGCTCAGGGTCCTCGGTTACTATGACCAAAAAATAAATTTCATTACCTGCCAAAATATTTATTTGTTGTTGTAGTTTTGAGTACGTTGTATATGGCCTACGCAAATGTCCTGCAGATCGGGTAGCGTCATGCGACGGGTCGTTGAGCTCCCTAAAATGGGGTTGAGCTACACGATGACTGATACATGCATCTATTCGGACAGGTAAACGCTCAAAGCTTCAATGGCACTTTCTTCAAAAGGCCCTTCCAGGCATGGCCCTGGATTGTTAGACTCACATAATATAATGCTTGGACTTTAAAAGAGACCATGACCGAATGAGTTTGTTTCGGCATTTCTTCTTAGTTATCAGTCGGCTAGAAAATGCCGATGCCACCTAGTTTTAAAATATTGACCAACATAATATTGACGTGTAAAAGTGTCTTAAACGATCTACTTACCTACAGAAATATACATAGGATTCGTTATTTATGTCACTGTTAACCAAACGATAAACAACAAATGAAATAAAACAACCATCTCGTTTGAATTCCCCGAAGGGTTTGGCAAAAAAGTATTTACTTATAGTATGTACACCCATATTTCACCACAATCCCTGTCTATTTTCTTGTAAATTTTGACGTTAAAAAGTGCCTTTTGTACCCTGTTTGAAATAAATGATTATACTTTGACTTTGATTTGCCTTTAAAAAGGAGGGCGAGCTTATCAAAATTAAATACCTACTTCGTATAATCACCGATTCATATAAACTAAATAATTTACTAAAACCTGAGATTAGTAATATTAATTTAGTCTAGTTTATGATTATGGCGCATAACACCTACCTACATCAAGGCTCAGAACTAAAATCCATAATCCATGGGGAAAAACCCCATACCGAAAAAGCCACTACATCAACTTTAGCAGTCAAAACAACATTTCAAGGTTACACAAGCTCAAAACAAAACAAACTATTGCACTACAATATTGCACTGGAATTGTCGCATGTAGTCGTAACAGTGATGAACATGTTACGCCCTGCCTCACAATTAACGTTATGATATAAAAAATAGACTCTGCCACAATGCGACCGCTCGTAAAGCCAAGCTATCGCATTAGGGTAGGGCTGGCACGTAGATAAACGTAGGTGATATAGATTAAATTGCGGCTAGGATTATAGGTGTCAGTCAGTCGGTTGAATAATATACTGTAAAGCTCCCTACGAGCTTCATGGTATCGAGAGGAATCAGTTAAACTACGGATTATCACGTATATTACTATTTACAAGCTAACACTAAAATATATATACAATTATATACAAGTATATAATACAAAATAATATAGAAAAAGGCAGGAGCTCAATTGGGCATCAAAAAATTCGTCCGCATCACTGTCAATGGGATAAGTGCCCAAAAGGCTGGCAGCATTACCACGTTGGATGGAAATGCTGATTATTTTGGCTAAAAATAGGCTAGCCTTCTGGTCACGTGAAGAGTCAACCAACCGCTTGGCGATGTCCCGAAAAATTCGATGAGCACTCGGACCCCAAAGCCCTAGAGTTTCAACCCCAAACGGCTCAAACATATAGCTCCCAATAAGGTTGTTATATTTGCGCCCTTTGAGGTTTTCTGCTCCTGCAGCAGCCGCCCCAGCACAGCCCTCCGTGCTAGTCGTCTAGTCTAGTCTAGTCGAGGGTGTCAACACAGATTGCATCCCACACCGAAGACCTACTCAACTTCCAAGGCATCACGTATATTCAATCATCATTCCTAGAGATCATTCGACGTATTTTATATCTTTTTCATTTGGCTTGATAGCCAAATCTGACGCCTAATCTCTTCTAATCTTAAACTAACTTTATGTTTGTCTCGTATTTCTTGTTAATAACTTTTAACTGACTTGCGGAGGTTGCATGTAAGCACCAAATAGGCTGCTCTCTATAGTACACAGTACAGATTTTGTAATATCTTGATTTAAAAGAGTGTGCTTGGAGCTTCTTGCCTGTTCTTCTCCATAGAGATCTACATTTTTGAAATCTCTAAAATCTATGGTTCAACCCTAAGTTAGCTAAAGTCATAACCACAGGTAGGATATTCAGGCTTCCATTGCGCGCAGCTACCATCTTTATTGCAACTGTCTGCGCCGCCAGACGTGCGCACTTAACTTTATATGTACATATTGTTATGTACTGTCTTGTTAATATAAAACATGGGGTGTAACGCAAGTCCTGAAAGTAGTTTGTTCATAATTGACTACTAAATCGATTTCAGTAACTTTGAACACAGGTATATTTTTCAAAAAATATTATTATGTATTTTGCCATAGTGACCGTCGCCGCCGTTTGCACCAAAGAAAATTAAATCCTATTTCAAGGCAATAAGACTCAATTTTAAATGCATAAAGTAATGCTAAGGTCAACACGACGGGCAGCGGGATTGTCCGGAAGGGTTACCGCTACCCCGGAACATAAAGGGCGAAGGAAGGAACATGGGTGGGTTTTAGTCAGTAAGAGTCTGACACTCCCTTCCGCTCCACCCAGAGCGAGAGGAGTCATTTGATGATTTCCCATCCCAAAAAAAAAAAAAGGTCAACACGATTTTCTTATTAAAAATAGTTAGCTTAAAAAAAAATAGTTTTGGTCATTGGCTTTTAACTAAATACTCTAATTGGGGTGTATGAGGTTTTCCATTAATTATGTTACACATTGTAGAAACAAAAGAGGGGTCTTGCCGCGGTTAGTCTGTGGATGGGTGACCATCTTTACAAACCAAGACCCCTCTGTGCCTAGGAAAGCACGCTAAGCCGTTGGTCCCGGCTGTAATTCGTGGATCTGTGACAGTCGTTACCGGTCGTCAGTAGCCCGAAAGTCTGACAACCAGTCTTACCAAGGGGTTTCGTATTACCCAGAAACTGGATTGTGGAGGTCAGATAGGCAGTTGCTCCATGTAAAATACTGTTATTCAGCTGCATCCGGTTAGACTGGAAGCCGACCCCAACATAGTTGGGAAAAGGCTAGGCAGATGATTGTAGAAGCAAAAGGTTGGAGCATAAAAATGATCGCTGCTAATCATAAGCTACGTAGTTATTGGTTCGTGAACGTTGAATGGTCCATTGCCATAATCGCAATATCATTTATATTACAGGCACTTGGAAAAGTTATTATTGAAAAACATAAACATCACGCCTTGTTGCCTTGAAGGGTTGGGCAGAGGTAGAGGTATAGTACACCCACATTTCGCCGGTTATGTATAAGTCCCATGTAATAAGGGGCGAGCCTATTGCCATCAACCGGGCACAAATCCAACCTGGGAATGCCCGACCTGGGAATCGATCCCAGGACCTCATGCTCAATAGTAGCGCTTGCAACCACAAGACCAAGGAGGCATCAAGCTGCAAGTCTGGCAACCAGTCTTACTAAGGAGTACCGTATTACTCAGTAAGTGGGGTGTCGAGATCAGTAAGGCGGCTGCCTTACTGACCTCGACACCTCATTTCCCCCTCGACACTCCATGGACAATAAATACTGGTATTCAGCTGCAATCGGTTAGTCTGAAAGTTGATTACAACATAACTGGGAAAAGGATGGGTAGATGATGTGGAGCAGAGGAATATTATTTGCAGAATACACAATGATTTTTAACATTACCTTCTTAAACCTACCATGAAGAGGTTTTCATAGTAGCTTTGTGCGAAAGAACAGATAAAATAGTTTCAAACTGTTGAACAGCCACGGGCACTCACACAGACATAGCCCTCAGCCCTGTCTGTTTGTTGGTAGAACAACATGCACACATGCTAGAACAAACAAAACTAAAATTGCATTATTATGTGTATAAAATATGCTTATTTCAAGTTGAAGTTGTTTCTTTTAAGGGCTCGAGTAATGCAATAATGAACAAGTTATAACATAACAAAACATCACACCTGTATTGCCTGAAGGGTTAGGCAGAGGTCCACCTATTAGTACACCCACATTTTGCCAGTTATGTTTAAGTCCCATGTAATAGAGGGCGAGCCTATGGCCACCTACAGGGCACAAATCCAGACTCCAGGCTGCTGCAGATAAATTCCAGATGGAAAAACTCAATAACACTTTACCCGACCCGGTAATCGAACCAAGGACCTCATGGTCAACAGTAGCGCTTGCACAGATTTATAAACTAAAGGGAGATATGGTGTGGCTGCCCAACTGTTCGAGTCCGGCTGTCGCCTTCAACTACATATGCACTACAATACGAACACGCGCTCACTCACACTATAACAGTCACCACACTCAACGCGAGCCAATCGCGTAACGCAGATCGCAACGTTGAGACACACAACTACATTGAAAATTCTTACTGACAAATCAACGGCGCCCGCGTTTGTTTCTGTTTTGTGCATACATTATACGCACGCGCCACGCCCCCTTGGCATATCTCCCTTTAGTTTATAAATCTGTGAGTGCTTGCAACCACTAGACCAACGAGGAGTTCACAAGTTATAAAATACAAATGAATATTTTTGTAGAGAGCTTATTAGAGCAAAAAAGAAGAAAAAGAAGTCATAGACTCAATTTACATTGCTGCGGAACGGAGTAGAAACAAGTTTTCGTAACGATATTGTACATAGCAAAATGAACTTTACGTCAATTGTCTAACGTACAAACTAGATACGAGCTTGTTACTGCGGGAATTCCCGAGAATGCGCAATAATTCTCCAAAAGATGCACGACCTGTGCGTATGTGTGTATCTAACATGTGCGTTACACTATTGACATAAAGTTCATTATGCTTTGTAAAAAAAAGGCTTCCATTTCGATTCAAGGCAATATAAATTGAGCCTTAACTTAAGTCCGAATTCCACGATGCCATTTAACTGCCTGAGGCATTTGATAAGTGTAAACAGTATTTAGACGATTGAAGTCATTGGTTGGTTCAATATAATTATATGCCACAGGCATCTAACTTATACTTATACGACTGACGACCGTAAGGAGGCGGCTGGGACAGACTGGATGCGAAAGGCGGAGGACAGGGTGTTGTGCAGCCTGGGAGGGCCCTATGTCCAGCAGTGGACTGCGATAGGCTGAGTTGATTGAGACAACTAACTTGCATCGTGTAAATGAGGTTTTATACACAGCCTTGTCTACGTGTCACACAAGGCTAAATACCTAGAAAAGACACAATATCTAATACATTATAGGTACATACGCCAGCACATCAAGGTACTACAATCTGTCAAATTTCTTTAATAGATTTTCAACCTTATTGCTGATGTATTAAAGTTCAAGGTTGATTAGGAAAGTTGGTCAGTTTCGGGTAGCTCGACCCGCTGGCGTCTGTACTTGGTTTAAAAAATGAAATTCGAAACGAAATATTCAGTAGAAATGGCTTACATTAATTGATGCATACTCAAATTAATTGGGCTTTCGACACGTGTACATTTTGCAAATCGACACCTATTTTATACAAGGTTAATTTACAAATAAAGCAAAAGAGGACGTTGATATCATGAAAATATTCATGAGACCAATGTCCTCCTTGGCGTTGTGTAGTTTCTGCCTACCCCATAGGAAGAAGGCGTGAGTTTTTAGTAAGTAACAATATCCTCCAATACATTGCTTTGAAAAATAAAGTTCTATTTCTGGAGTTTTTACCCGTGCCATCACCCGCGTGGATGTCGGAAAATTTCTCACGGGAACGTACTACCGGGATTAAAAATACCCTATGTCTTAGTCCAGGATAATTATAAACTATCTGCTTGCCAAATTTCATCAAAATCCGTTCAGCCGTTTTTGCGCCAATCCGGAACATACGAGTACATACAGAACAGACAAAAATTTTCGTTACTATTTATTATATGTAAAGATGTTTGTATATAGAAACCAGGACAAAAATTTCACTGCTAAAGGTTTACCATAGAATCAACTAACTTTCTTTTTATGGCCCTTTAAATTTTTATTAGTTAGCAACTAACGAAGAGTATGTTTTAATTGGTTCAGTGTATCGTTAAACGTTGCAACACAACACTTTGTAGCAAACGGTTGCTACCCCCGTGTGTTTTACAGCGTAAAACTGAACAGAAGCAGCCAGTATTTCAATACTATTTTTTTCTTCTATGAAAACTTTTTCTGCTCTTTTTTACGAGGCAAAATATTCGCGGAAGACAAAAGGCTTATGAGAACTATCTGAATCAACTCTTACACCGTACACTGACCGTGCGCATATGTCAAGCGCGCTGTGCCGTAGTGCTGCCGTGTCTATCAAGAATCTTCCATAGTGATCCACATACAACACTGACGACTGTGCCTACACACGGCGAATAAACCGTAGTTTTCCACGGCAAGAAAAACGTGTGTGTACAGACGCCAGCAGGTCAAGCTACCCGAAACTGTCAAATTTTCCCAATCAACCTTGAACCTTAACGATTTAGCGATAAAGTTGAAAATCTATTAAAGAAATTTGACAGATTGTAGTAACTTGATGTGCTGGCGTCCGTACAATGGGCCTTATGGTGTGCTGCCAAATGTCCTACTCCGCTACGGCTCTGTGCTTGTAGGGCCGTATTTAATATAACTGACACGACAAAATGGTCACATTAAAAATGTATGAAAGAAACTTGTCAAATTGTAGGATTCTCGCCTGTCACCTGTCGCCTGTCGGTTTTATTTAAAGGCCCCTGGATTTGTATCTGCTTATTAAATTCAAAATTAAACCATTTTTTTGGTGCACGTTTCACAAATGCACTCTTACGGCTGACTCTTGCCTCTCTCGTTACCCTCAGGATGACCTGTTCTGCATCATTCCCTACAATAATATCCATATCTCCATAAATAACCTTGTATGAATAACGTCATCATGTCCGAGCTTGTAAAGTACAGGTGATGGCAGGAAGGTGATGTCAGTGCAGTTAAATACTTCCGCCCATCCATATCGGAGAATTGCCTTTAATGGGAAGAATGGCTTTACATGCCAAGGACGTGGCACAAGATGTCATACATCATCTGTAGTATTAACAATAAAAACTACCCACAGTCCGTTCACAGTTATTTTACCACTGACAGCAGCAACCTAATAGCAACCTTATATTAACGTTAATAGAGTGCAAAATGATTTTGACAGACTTGTCAGTAGTAGCAACCCAACAGCAACCTTAATAGAATGAGACTAAGGATCACTGTGATTTGGACAGTGATGTAAAATATCTGTGAACCAACTGTAGTGCTATTCTGTAAAGTTCACTCAAGTGAACGTCATCCAAAGCGAACTCAGTTTTTTTTAAAGTTAATCATCGGATACTCACTCCTCGACATTCTTCGTTAGAAGTTGTATTAGAGAACTAGCTTCCTAGCTTCTGCCCGCGGCTTCACCTGCGGTGAGGTATGGCGATAGAAAGTAGCCTATGTCCTTCCTCAGGGTTCAAAGTACCCCCATACTAAATTTCATCAATCAAAATCGGTTCAGCCGTTTACACAGAACAAACAGACAGACCGACAGACAGACCAAAATTTTAGAAATTATTTTTCTGTTCTAAGTACCGTATATACATTGATCTCTATAGAGCACCTCTACAGAATGTAGCATTAAAAGGTTCAGCTATTTAACGCAACATCCTGTAGAGGCTCTTTCCCTCTTCTTGTCTGTACTCTCGACCCAAGCTTCTGTAATTTTATATAGTCCTGTTGTTTGTATATTTAACTCTAGCAATGACAAGGTCTGTTTTGTACAAATGTGCATACAGATGAGCGACACACGTCGACGACTGCAATTCCTCTGAGCACTAAGCCACAGATCATTTCACATCATCATATTCATCATTTCAGCCCGGAATCACCCACTGCTGGCTATAGACCTCCCCTTTCTTCGGCCATACTTCCCGGTTCTGTGCATCTTTCATCCAGGTGTTTCCCGCAACATTGACGATATCGTCAACCCAGCGCGCTTTTGGACGACCCTGGTTTCTTTGGCCGAACCTTGGCCACCATTCGGTCACAGCTTTACTCCATCGGACATCTCTTCACCTAGCTTGATGTCCTGCCCTGTCCCTTTATTTCACATAAACACCTACAAAGCCATGACGCTTTGGCTTTGGCTTCGTAATGAGTCTCTTCACTCGCTACAACAAAGTTAGTCAAAAAAGCTCCATGTACCGTCATCTGCCTAGCCTTTCGAAAGCACCCTTATAATTATTAGAAAAAAAACTGGGAGTGGATCCATACTGAAGTAAATACACACTAAAATAATAGTACAAACAACTAGAATGTCGCACGTAACTTCTAATTACACCTTTTTTTCCTAATTAATAGAAAGCTGATCCAATCTCCGTTCAGGCGTAAAGATAAATGCAGCTAATTGTATCATACACTGCCTTAGAGGTATGTGAGAGGTTTATGTTTCTTAGTTGGATTACTGGGAGAGTGTTCTGTGAGAGGGAGACAGTTTAATTTGTACTTTTTATCTTTCTCTTTTTATTATTATACGAAGCACACTGTGTCGATTAATATCCGCATTCATTTGCATGCGTTGGATGCTATAGCAAGGCAAATCAAGGTTTGAAATGGAACTCCAATAGTAATAATATTTCTCATTGTGGGGACAAATTTATTTCTATCAACATTCCTGATATTTTTTCCTCATCGGTCAGATTTATTCAAATATGAGAGACTAGCAGCGCCCCGCGGTTTCACCCGCATAAGTTTCGATCCCGTAAGAATATCGGCATAAAAAGTATCCTATGTGTTATTCTGATGTATAAGCTATATTACTATAAAGTTTCATAAAAATCCGTTCAGTAGTTTTTGTGTGAAAGAGTAATAGATATCCATCCTCACAGACGTTCGTGTTTATAATACACTAGCAGAGGAATATAGGGATAAAAAGTATCGTATGTGTTAATTCTGGTTATAAACTATCTGTGAGCCAAATTTAATCTAAATCCGTTTAGTAGTTTCTGCGTGAAAGAGTAGCAAACATCCATCCATCCTCACAAACTTTCGCGTTTTAATATTAGTAGGATTGATATTAAACTTCCTACTTCATTTATCTTATGAAAATCAGAGATCCTTCATTGTCACAGTTAGCAATTGACCAAAAGGAACTAAATTACAATGGTCGTGTCAAAATTATACGAACATGGAGGAAATCAACTCATTTTTATGCGCACTCCGTGATTGCGAGGACACTGTTCATGCATCTGTCGCGGCCTACTAACCTCCAATATTAATCATATTTATTCATAAATGTCATGTTTTAAACGGAATAATAATGATCCCAACAATGGCAGAATTAACTGTTGGGATTGCTTTTTGAGTGAAATTAGTAATATACATACATACATTCATACACTCATAGAGGGGCTTGTGGCTAAGTAATAACAGCCGCACGGGTCGATCGATCAGGTTAAGCTACGCTTGCAGAGGTTGGTTCGTGGATGGGTGACCATACGCCTCGGAAAGCACGTTATGACGTTGGTCCCGGCTGTCATTCGTGGATCGTTGACAGTCGTTACGGGTCGTCAGAAGCCCGAAAGTCTGACAACCAGTCTTACCACCAAGGGGTATCGTATTACCCAGTAGCTGGGTTGTGGAGGTCAGATAGGCAGTCGCTCCATGTAAAATACTGGTACTCAGCTGCATCCGGTTAGACTGGAAACCAACCCCACTATCGTTGGGAAAAGGCTAGTGGATTCATAAGCTCATGCCTTCTTCCCATGAGGGTAGGCAGAAACTGCAGTACGCCTGTAACGGCCCTGACATACTTATTTAAGCAAGTACCAAACCTTAGTAAAACCTTCAATTTATTGGTTTTATAAAATCAAGAAGAGAAAGTTTCCTATTTGCTCGAGTTTTGATTTGGTCCTTATAAGGGATACTCAAACTTACTCAGCAACCTTCAACATTGAACCTTCTAAAGCTTTTGCAAAGTTTTATTTATTCAAGTTGTCCTCAATATAAGAGGGACTTTGGATTTTCCTACACTTTCTTTTCTTCGTCGCGTCGTACTTACTTGTGGTTCAATCTTCAGTAGTATTGAGACTAGGTTACTTGTCAGTTGCACTTTAGTAACAATTACATATTATCTCTCTCTTAAGATAAAGGCCTCCTTCTTTAAGAAACAGGGTTTAAACTTTTCCACACACTCACACACCCACACACTCCTCACGAACACTCCTTCCTATAAATAAAATTGAAAACATTGTCTAGTTTTAGTATACAGGAAACCATAATAAAATTGTATATTTGGGGCGGAGACCTGGTGGCCAGTCTCCCACAATATTTTTCTTTAAGCCCATGACTGGACAATATTGTTTTTTTATTATTATTTTATAAGGATATTGTGGTGAGAAAATAAATTAATATTATATTATTTACTATATTTTGTTTGTATAGATTTTTGTAGCCTTCAACTTTTGTACAGACAATTACGTATGATTTTAGTAGTCTAATATTGTGCTCAACCTGTGTCTATGTATAACGTTGGATAAATAAACATTATTTATTATTTTTGTTATTATATAAATATATACACGTCTCACGAATGTGCAAAGATCGTTACTCACTGGACGCCTGAGGCAGTACATCGCCGTTGAGGTAGACCAAGGTGAAGGTAGTGTGACGATCTAATATCATTTGCAGGGCCAATATGGCCAGAGATCGCACAAGACAGGAAGGTTTGGAAGAAAAAAGGGGAGGCCCTTGCCCAGAAGTGGGATGCAATACAGGCTAACAAAAAAAAAAATGTATTATATAATTTTAGATGTGCTAAGAACTTTTTTCGCGTCAAGTTATAATTTTTCTACACCTAGTTCATACAACCTTATGGTCATATCTTCAGTAGCATACTAACTAGGTTATACATCAGTTGGCACTTTAACAACGATCTTAGAAAGAAAGAAGAAAGCAAGAAAATACGTTTATTTGCGGCAAACATGACGCATAAAAAAGAACATAAGCACAAAAAAAAAGTAACAAGTTGGGGGTAAGCATGCGTCACATTCACGCAAAACGGCCATCGCTCAGCATAATGCTATGACTCTATACGAGACAGAGCCCCAGCGCTGGTTTTCAGCGGCAGCCGGCGTTAACGTGATGACGTCAACCAGTGTTGCATGCAATTATACACAAATAAATAAAAACAACAATCAAGACAAGAAATAAAATAAACCATTGCAACATAGGTAATATGATTCGAGATAATCGAAATAAATGTACTTTTATTAACCTTAAAATAAATAATGATACTTCTTGGTTCACTCTGAGCTCACACCGACCAGCACGCGTATCCACCCTGTGTCCACGTGCATGCTTTACCCTTGACCCCTCTCGTGCAACGCCGGTGTCGTGTTTGTTTTGTTTTGCTGATAACTTCGTAAGGTAAATGGAGCTTGAAGAGTGGTGGCTACCTAGTATGGTGCTTTGTTTATGTAGGGTTTAAAAACGGTAAGAAGTCTCTTCCGCTCGTGTTGGCATGCATGTGTTAGGTATACGAGAATGGGTTGTCTGTAAAAGATTTGCTAGTCAGCGTGTTGGTCAGTTCAGGCAATTTGGAAGATAATGTGTTCCTTATAGGTTTTTAGAAACACGACTCATGAGTACTTTATTTAGGAGTATAAAAATATATACACTCGTTAAACTTCTAATAATAAATAAAATTGCAAACTGTTAAAATAAAAATGTAATAACCTAACCTAACTAAAATTATAAAAAAAAAATATGGCGTCAAAAAATTCCTCCGCATCGCTGTCGACTGGAAATGTACCCAAAGGACTGGCGGCATTGCCACGCTCTATGGCAATACTTAGTCTCTGGCCAAAGTAAAAACCAGCCCTTGGTTCCCGGAAAGTGACAAACCAGCCGTTTGGAGATTTCATTGAACAAGCCATAAGCACTCGGACCTGGACAAACGGCTCGAAAATATAATTACCTACCGATAAGGTTATCATACTATCGCCGCTTGAGGTTTTCCGCAGCCATGGGTTGGTTAGAGTTTGTTTGTAAACAAATGTAGTAAAGTTGTGTAAAACTTGTTATATTCAGTGGGAACCGAGGCAAGCATGACAAGAACGGTATTCGACCTCAAAATAATTGAGGCCAAATTGTCACTTGTGTGATAAAAATCTGACAGTTTGTAATAACAATGGTTGCAACATGGAATACAAAGTACCAACTAAGAAATTGCCTACGTTCATAGTTGTGAAAGTCGATTTCCTTTCGATCCCGTGGGAATATCGGAATAAAAAGTATCCTATTTGTTAATCCTGGTTATAAACCATCCGTGTGCCAAATTTCATCCAAACCCGTTCAGTAGTTTTTGCGTGAAAGAGTAACAAACATCCATCCATCCATACAAACTTTCACGTTTACAATATTAGTAGGATAGTAGGATTTATTTATTTATTTATAGTTAATTAAAACGGTACAACACCAATTACCTTAATTATAAATATACTCCGTACTTAGGTAGGCCGAGGTGAAGAAAACCTGCTTTTTTTTTTTTTTTTTTCCGGATGGGAAATCATCAAATGACCCCTCCCGCTCTGGGTGGAGCGGACGGGAGTGTCAGACTCTTACTGACTAAAACCCACCCATGTTCCTTCCTTCGCCCTTTATGTTCCGGGGTAGCGGTAACCCTTTCGGACAATCCCGCTGACCCGGCAGGCTTCGGCCCTAAGGGGCCCCTCGTTATGCTGACATCTCTTTGAGGCGCGCGTGGAACACTTACGCACCGTCCGGCACGGGCCTAGTCCTGATCGGGCGGTGAGCTACCCATTGCTCTCCGCCCGCAGGCCAAGAAAACCTGCTCAGGTGGAGATTTACAGATGATTCCGGCCTGGACTTTAAATGCGGTGCTGTCCCACAAACAATCAAATGGAGCATTTAATATCGTGTCCAGCGTGTCCTGCACCCTAATTACTCAATTATGGGACACGGTTATTACTAATCCATTGCTTCATATAATGTTCGAAAAATTTGTCTACTCAACAACGGAAATTACGCAATAAAACTTGTTGAACTATCAAAATGAAACCCATTCCTACGATTAGTTTAGTGTGTTTTACCCCGCTATTGACTACACGCTACAGGAATTGATGGACCCTATTGAAGGTGCCAAGCTCGGAGCCAAACTCTGGGCTGACTGTATACAATTATGTAGATTGCCATTGACACGCTAAGAAGAGGAAAACTCAAATCCGGTCCTTCGTTGGAAACTCCAAACTAAAGGCATAATGGCCAGACAAAGAACAACAGCTGATGCCGTAATGACTATCCCAAGGCGATATGAAAAGGCTAATTCGAAAAACTTTATCCTTTTCAAATACATAGCTATAAGAAAATGTAATAACTCTTCCGGAAACAGGCCTATGGCAGATGAACGGAACGTTTTATAGTAAAACCAACATAATATAGTATCCTACTACAAATGAAACTTATGGCAACGAAGCCATTAACTCCGCAACTTAGAAAACACACCTTAGTTCTCAGTGTTAAGGTGTAAATTACAGTGTGTTTAAATAATAATTTCCCCAGAAGATTTTCTTGAATGCTCTCATTATGTGCAATGTAAAGAAAGTAGGTAAAAGTTTGTACTTACCGTCAAATAGATTGAGATCTTGAGTCGGTTTAAACGAGTTTTTTTATCGAGTTTAGTTATAGGTTACTGTGTTGGTGTAATCGTTTAATTTTAATAGAAAATTAAGAAAGAAAAAGGAATTGAGGAAAATTCAACAGCTTCATTATGCTATGGACACGTCTTAAGTTATGAAGAGAACTTTACGCCAGTTTTTCGATCATAATGGTCTGCCATAGAATATTACAAATCTCGCCAAATATTTTGAAAGAGTCACAAACATATTTTTGTGACTCGCTCGGGATACTAAGTCTGTGTTCGAAAAAAAAATTCCTAATCGTGTCTAGACGCGACTTTTAACAAAATAATGCGAAATTTTTGCTTGTTGGTTTTATTAACACTGCCCTTTAATTTCGCCTTCACCTTCAAATATTACTACAATTATAGAGAACTGCTGTTTAGCAGTTAGCAGTAGCATATCACCATGTCTGTTTAGACATGGTCATATGCATTATTCATCAGTGGTCGTCAACCCACCGATCACATCAAGTCGTTATCTCATTACCTTGACAGTAATGCTTCCAGATTATTCCGTAGTCGAAGCTAGTAACAACGTATGTGATACTAGGTAGAACATTTATCACTGTTCTAAGAAAACATGCTAAGTTTTTACTGGAAATTTTCCCGAGGGATCTAACAATAGTGTCTTGTTGTAAAGCTTGATGCATACCATAGAGCCGCAAATGATTAATGAATTGTGATTGATTATTTTGCTTGTATGAAAAATATAAAATATATTTTTGAAAGGAAATAGATTGTTTTATTTATACAACATTTGAAGAAATGCCTCGTTCGTCTATGTATGTTTAATTGATACTGCTGAGCATGAAATGAAGTTTCCTCAGTTCGATTCCCATGTCGGGCAAAGTGTTATTGAGTATTTCCATCTAGAATTTCTCAGTAGCAGCCCGGATTCTAAAGTCCTGGGCTTACTTTTTTTTTTTTTTTTTCTCTTTATAAAACGTTGCCCCACACTAGGAATTACTCCTGTATCGTGGGTGCGTTACTAGCCTTATGGCAAGTACCCATAACCCACACTGGGCCCGCGTGTTGGATTATGGTTCCACTCCCTCTCACAGAGAAGAGGCCTGTGTCCCAGCAGTGGGAACAGAATGGGCTGATTATACTAATGGCAAGATTCGCTCCCTATGCTAGAAGTGGGTGTACTGAAAGATACACCTCTGCTCAACCCTTTGCGGAATGCAGGTGTGATTTTATGTTAATTGAGAAACAGATTACCATAACAGCTTGGAAACCGATGATAGTTTGAGTGCGACTCTAAATGATTTCACACTAAAAATATGAAGATACTTATCAGTTTTTTTTCTGTCCATTGTTTGATTGAATCCTACTATATTATATTTATTTTATATTTTATATTTATATAATATTATAAACGTAAAAGTTTGTATGGATAGATGGATGGATGGATGGATGAAATCAAAATCAAAAGTAATTTATTCAAATTAAGCTGAGAATCAGCACTTTTCGATTGTCAAAATTACAAAAAACCGTCCCCCAAAAACGCCCGCTCTTCACCACTTCCTAGTGCTATTGCTGGGAAGAAGAAGTGGCGCAACAAACTCCCCAGCAGCACAACAAACTCTCAAGCAAGATGGATGTTTGTTACTCTTTCACGCAAAAACTACTGAACGGATTTGGATGAAATTTAGCACACAGGTGGTTTATAACCAGGATTAACATATATGATACTTTTTATCTCGATATTCCCACGAGATCGAAACTTATGCGGGTGAAACCGCGGGGCGCAGCTAGTAAAACCATAAATATATTTTTTGTTCTTATCATGTCAAATACTAATGAAAATCACAAAGATATAACGCACAACGCATTCATGAGAAGACCTCACAGAAGACGTACACGTAAATACATTACATATTTACAGTTAAACCAGAAAAAATCTACGCTTCGGTAATCTTCGTGCTTCCGAATTAGCACGAACGTCGCGCCACAAAGCAACCCACCCACCTATGTGGGTGGGTTGCTTTGTGGCCCGCATGGCAGGAAAAGCTTCTAACTTTTTTCATGAAATACCTGATGATGTGTTTAACAGTAACAGATGGTATATACATACAAAAAGCTCTAGAAGGATACGTTAGAACGAAGTACTAACAGCGAATGTCACATTGAATATTTTAATTCTGTTGTTTTGTATAACTGTATATGAACAGTGATCCCAGAGACAGTATCTACTTTTATTATATATTTTCTATACATTTCTCAATATGTAAGTAAAGTGATTAAGGTTCAATGTCTTGAAAAAAAAATGAAATGAAATGTAAATGGAAATCAGGAATGGAGGAATGTTGTGAATGGAATGGAATGTCTTTAAACCGTATTATTTGAACAATACTTTGATCGAGTTTTGTTTACGTTGCCTATTGTTCAAGTTACTAGAAACTACTTGAAACAATTATCACGGGGTATTGTTGTCTGTCTGTGAATAATAAAATCAAGGTTTGTTTTGGTAATGAAAGGAATTCTAAAAAGCAGTTAGAGTTTAGTTGTAATTTTAATTGGTCTTAGTACAACAATAATAAAACAAACGCGGAGAAGAATTATTATTATTATAATGCTTACGGGGGGCTTGTGGCTAAGTAATAACAGCCGCACGGGTCAATAGATCAGGTTAAACTACGCTTGCCGCGGTTGGTGCGTCGGTGGGTGACCATCTTCACATACCAAGACCCCTCCGTGCCTTGAAAAGCACGTTAAGCCATTTATCCGGGCTGTCATTCGCGGATTTGACCATGGTTACGGGTCGCCAGAAGCCCGAAAGTCTGACAACTAGTCTTACCATGGGGTATCGTATTACCCAGTAACTAGGTTGTGGAGGCCAGATAGGCAGTCGCTCCATGTAAAATACAGCTGCATCCGGTTGGACTGGAAGCCGACCCCAACAATGGTGAAATATGACTGAACACACCTAAAACGTATTATTATTTGTTTATGATCTAGGAAGATCATAAACAAATAATGGTACAGGAGTACGAATCGCAATAAACACTTTTTCTTTCTTTCTTTCTCACCCATATTTACAAAATAAATGTATATTCTATTCAAGTCGTGTAACCTTAGCCTTATAATATTTCTAATACCTTAACTAACAATAGAAGTAGTGTGTAATGTGAGAAAATGAAGTTTTTACAGAACCGATCACTATTATCCACTGCCTTTACAATGTCAATAACCATAATTACTAGGAATTATAGAAAAGTTATCGCTAATCGTTTTTACTCTAAGCATAATTATGCGATTGTGAATCGTATCTTTGTGTGATGTCATACTGTGGAAAGACCTCTCTTTTTCAATGCATAATCAACCTATCACAGGCCAGCACCCTAATTGCGTAATACACTATCAATCACAATCATACTATGAATCATGTTGACGTATATTGCTAATCCATTGCTTCATATGTTCATAAATTTGTCTGTTCAACAACGTAAATAACGCAATGAATGTTGTTGAACTGTCAAAATGAAAACCATCCCTACTGATAGTGTGTTACGCGATAACTCCGCTGCTCTCGGTGAGAGGGAGTGAGCCGTAATCCACCACGCGGGCCCAGTGCGGGTGGAGATATCAAATGTCTTCGAATTTTTGGTTCTAGGCCATGCCGGTTTCTTCACGATGTGTTCCATAACCATTTTGAGAGCAGTGGTAATGAAATAATTTACCCAATAGAAGTAACGCCCTTGTGGCGGGTGCAAAACCCTTTGAAAATTTAAATGGGCTATTTAGGATCTGCTTACGGGATATCAGGATTTTTATTTTTAGCCTAAGGTGACCCACGGTTGGGCAAAGGCCTCCAAAAAATAAATGAATCCGAAAAGTTCACTTTAAGATCACATGTACAGACGCCAACACATAAAGCTACCCGAAACTGTCAAAATTTCCGAATCAACCTTGAACCTACTGCTTTAGCGATAAAGTTGAAAATCTTCTAAAGAAATTTGACAGATTGTAGTAGCTGGCGTCTGTAACAATTTCCACTTTAACAAATGAGTTATAAATGTTTAAGAGTCCTATTCGATTCAAAGGCTCAACGGTGAAAAACCAAACCAATAGGTAGTTTGACCTATTTACTTCAGATCAAAAAACCTTTTAACCTGTACCCAATACTCATTATAGACCGTACTGTAATCTTTTTTTATCTTTATACCGTGAGTACTAAAAGCCGATAGCGTAGCGTATAACAGTCCACATTAACATACAAACTAGAGCTAACAAGATGGAGTTCAGAAGAAAATGGATGAGCTTTGAAAAGCTACTGAGCTTTCACTAAACCTCTACCTTGACGGAACGACAGTAGGGTGTAATTGTGGAGCTATGTTTACAAACCATGCTCCATCTCTTACCCTACCCTCCGTGCCCCAAAACATGCAGTCAAAGTGACCTCTGCGCTGCCGTTGACTACGCCGCGGAAGTGGCAAAGTTTTAGGAAAGCAAGATTTAAAATACAGTCGTGCCAGCTACACGATGAGGAAGAAGACTAAACCTCTTCACTTTACAGCTTGTTAGAGGATATGCAGACATAATTACGGGGTGGCAGGGACATCTACGCGCAAACTGAAAGCATGAATTCAGCACGTGTTTTAGACACTCTAGTGTAGAAATTTAAAATGCCTGCCTAGCCTTTTGCCAACAATGTTAGAGTCGGCTTCCAGTTATTGGGTTATAATAATAAAAGCCTCTCGACCGATTTAGGTCACGGAGATTAGCCAGGTACGCAGGAGATATTATAGTGCACAAGTGTGTGTGTAAACACATGTGCATTCTCTGTTCCTTTACTCTCATAGTCCGTTGGGAAGGCAATCCGACACTACCGGGGAGAGATCAAGCGCAGAACAACTCCAAGAACTTAACGTGCTTTCCGAGACACGGAATTATTTAAAACTAGCTACGCCCCGCATAAGTTTCGATCCCGTGGGAATATCGGGATAAAAAGTATCGTATGTATGTGTTAATCCTGGTTTTAAACTAAATGTGTGCCAAATTTCATTCAAATCCGTTCAGTAGTTTTTGCGTGAAAGAGTAACAAACATCCATCCATCCATACAATCTTTCACGTTTATAATATTAGTAGGATATGAAATAGCTAATTAGAATAATCGTTGCAAACCTTGGGGTCTACTAAGAAGTGCAAACTGCGAATGATCGGATCGGACCGACACATGGCCGAATCGAATATTATTGAAAAATGCGAAAAAAGTTCGAATCGGCTCAGTTGGGTCGGGACCATAGTCAATATTCGAAAGAGTGTAGGAGTGTGGGATCGGGACCCACAGAACCAAATAGTAACTTCAGAGCAGGAAACGGCCGAACATTCGGCCGATACCACTCCGGAGTAGACCCCCTGATAACTTTTAACTGCAGAAGTACCACATCCAATCACAATAACCTCATAATTCCGAGCCAAACTGGGATGAAGCTGATAAAACCCTAGACCGTACAAAGGCCGCCGATCGGAAACTGTACGAGTATTGCCGACATACTCCGGTACTCGTACGATAATGCACTGCTTACCGACATTTCCTGGGTCTACCTGGACTATGGTGGTTGTTTTATTTTTGTTTGTTGCGCCACGTCTTCTCAGCTAAAACACTGAGAAGTTTTGGGGTGAGTGGTGGTGGTGGTCGAGTGGTGGGTGGTGGTAGGAGTGGTGGTGGATAAAATATTTTTCTTTCTTTCTTTCTTTTCTTTGGTGATGGGCGGGTGTTTTGGGGGACTTTCTTATGTAATTTTGACGTTCAAAATCGAGATCATTCTCAGCCTCATTATAAAGGGTGGCAGGGCCATCGACGCGTAACCTTTTACCATAAAAGTCAAAGTCAAAGTATTTATTCATGCGATTTTTGGTGATATAACAGAGGGGCGATTCTCGTAATTTTAAGAACGTTCACAGTCTGATCTCAGTCTCAATCTGTCAAAAATACGTCTAATTTCCCTACAATTTGACAAGTTTTTGATTTGTTTGTCGCCGAGATGAGACTGCGACTAGATTTTGAACGTTTTAAATTACGAGAATTGGCCTTCAGGTCTTACAGATATTTTATAGAAACTCAAAAATTTACCATGGATTCAGTACATGATTCTTAAGCCAAAAACAGCTGTTTTTATTTTTATAACCTACGAAGAATTTCAACGCATGTATGTCAAAATGTTTCGTTGGTGTTCAAAAAATTGCTGCTCCATACATTTTCACCGCGTAGGTATTGCACGTCAATTGCGTCAAAATTTATGGTCCAGAATCATACATGGTAAGAGGTTTTGCGTCGATGTCCCTATCACTGTATTACTGATTTAATTTACCTCTAATTCAATGCTGAACATTACTGATCGAGACCTACCTGCAGATTGAAATTAATCCATTACAAAACTTAAATAATGTTCCCTTAAAAACATCCTGATTCTCTCAAAGACTCGATCAATATTCCCTTGACTGTCAGGCTAGACTCTTCCCCACAGGCGCGTTATTACCTGTACATAATATTGGATGCGTTATTGCGATATCTGTTTTCAATACATTTTGTATTAGAACGGCTATGAAGTTAGACACCGCTGCGATAATAACGACGCAATAGAAGCAAGACGCTTGCGTTCTCCGTCCTGCGATATTCCGATATGAGTTCTTAGAATATTTTTTATTAGGACGCATACGATGTTGCGCACATCTGCGTTAATAACGTAGTAACGCGTAGTGCGGGCGGAGGGCCTGTAGTGTAGGATACAAGCACACGTGAGAAATATCGGACGATAAAACCGCAGCTGTGTGCCAAGGAATCGGGACGCATTATCGCAATAATGCATCCGATATTATCGACCGATAATAACGCGCCTGTGGTGAAGAGCCTTTATACTTTTGATCTTGAAAAATGGAACGTGCGAGTATTTCCGAGTTTCCTATTGTCGTGTTTTCACCGCCATCCGTTACCAGCTTTTACCTGTCGCTGTATTTCCATGGAAATCGAGTAGCTACGGAAAGCGAAGCGAAATTTATGAGAAGTATTTCTTTTAAAACGAGACCGAGGTTGAAAAATTTTGCTTTGAAATATTATAGACGGTTGTGTCGTTCCCTTTACGTAAATGTGTTTAGGAAATGGATGATGCATTTTATTTATGAAGTTGTGAAGGTTTAAAGAGGTTATTTCCCGACACGAGGGAAGAAAAAGGAAGGTTGGATTTTCACAATACAGGGTGGCAGGGATATCAGCGCGCAACGTGTCACCATGGATTCAGTACATGATTCTGAACCGCCCTGCGCAGGAATTCGTCGTCGGTAATTTAAAAAAAAATTGCTGTGTCACATTTTGACGCTCTAGGGGATATAGAATCACGTGCTGAATGCATGGTTACAGTTTTGCGCATCAATGCTCCTGCCAACCCGTATAGTGTAACCAAGAGTCTTAGGCGCGCTTGCGCCATACATCACTATAAAGGTTTAGCACTAAGCGAATAAAAACATTGCTATTTTTCTATCAATCGTTAAAAGGTGACAGAGACAGAATGATGATTTTAACATGTTTCTCGCTAAACGAATTTATTTATTAGCTATTGGTGCTATTGGGCCTTCAAATATGACATTTCATTTGATTCGTGCTTTTTTCTGTAGAGCAGTGGTGGCCTAGTGGCCGCCGTGGTGACGAGTTGTAGGTCGATGGTTCGTACCTAGGCGCGCTTTACTTTTGTGTAAATAATTTCATCACCACTGCTCTTTTCGTTGAAGGAAAACGTCGTGAGGAAACCAGCATTTTCTAGAACCCGCACCCTGGCCCGCGTGGTAGATTGTACCTCACTCTCTCTCGAAGAGAGGAGGTCTGTGCCCTGGCAGTGGAAACATTATAGGCTGATCATGCTGTGCTGTATTCAGCAAAAACAAATACAGTTCTGATCGTTAAATTTAAGAGCTAATACGAGCATAACATAAGGCACTATACCTAAAAGTAATAAAGAAAATACAAATAAAACCACAAAGAAATCATACAAAAGAACTATATCTCGGAAACTCGCTACACTTTTAATTTCCGACGCAAAAATATCACTGGACTTCCCAGCGAATGTCACCGAGGTTGCTTAATTAGAAACTTTTTAATTAAATCCCATCTTATTTGGTTTCAGGATGCAGACACGGTGGAGAAACTCAACGAGAGTGGAGAGCTAAGGAAGATGTTGAAACCTTATAAGGTAAATATCAGTTTATTTTGTAGTTATATTGTTTTATGGAACGGAGTGTTCAGAGTATTATGGAGACCAGCCACGTTTCGTACAGAGTTGGGCCCAAAACCAAATGTTTAAAACTTGATTTTTCAACTTTAAAAAACAGTTGAAAGAATAGTCGTAGAGATTTGGCGCAATAGTGTAAAAAAATATAAGAAGGACTTCCCTGACCAGGGTAATACATTTTTCTTCGTTGACCGGCTATTTTGGATTTTGGACCCAACATGGCTGATCTCGCTGTGGACCGGGTTAAGAATACTACAATCCGTTCCATTACTAAAATAACTGATGAAACTCGGAAAGCTGCCAATTGGGCGGGACTCATATGCCTCATGCCAAACGATCAATGGCCCAAAGCGGGACTTACTACCCAGTAAGTCCCGCTAAATGGCAAACGACATCGCGGCAGGCCCAGACGGAGGTGGTGGGATGAGCTGGACTCCTTTAACAAATATTGGTCCTTGGCAGCTCTGGGTAGAGAGCGGTGGAAAGAGAGTAGGGAGGCCTTTGCCCAGCAGTGGGCCATTAATGCCAAAAAAAAACTGCTAAAATAAAACACACTTTATGAAATAAGTATTGTTAGTGGTAACTATCGATATGATTTTGTTATCCAGATTACCACCCTGCCCATGCTTCCCTGGTATGTTTGTTACCTGGAAACATGGCACAAAAGGAAAAAGCATAGGCTTTTACTGTATTCTATTCTACCATATCAATAAGGTTTATTGACACATTAAAAACGTTATTGAAAACGGTATTATCAAAGTAGGTACATACAGACATACATGATCAGCTTTTAATGTTCTCACTGCTGGGACACATTCCTCCTCTCTTCGAGAGGGGGTGGGCTGTAATACACCACGCGGGCCCAGTATGGGTTGGTAGATGTCACATGTCTTAGATTTTTTGGTTCAAAGACATGCCAGTTTCCTCGTGATGGTTTCCTTCACCGTCTTCACCACTGCTCACTGGCCACCAATGCTCACTTCTGTTATAATTATATCTTTATTTGGTGGAGTCAACTAAGGTGGCTCTATAATATCACCGGTAACTGCCACCATCTTCAGTATTTTTCCTACACTCTACTCCAACTGTATTCTGTGTGCAAGAAAAGAATTGGCGTAGCAACAAACTTATCCTTGGCTCTTTCTTAGGGTGAATTGAACCGACATCAAACAAATTAAAGCTTTTGGTTCTGACTAAAGGAAATAAGATGAAAGAAAAAAAGAAAAACATAGGTTTATTTGTCACAGAAAAATGTGCATACAAAAAGATAATTAATTCTAATAATAAGAAAAAATAAAAACAAAATATATCTATAATCACGAGCATAAAACAGAAATAGTCGACAGCTGTACGTCCTGACTGTGACAAGAAGGCTTCCACTCATGATGCTGTGCTATAGGGGGCCCCACAGCACAGCACTGATTTTCAGTGGTTACTCGAAAAGGACGTACGGAAACCAAGTCAGATCAATTGATTCGTACTATAGGTAACAAAATAAAATACCTTTGTTAGCAACGTGTAGCGTTGCAATCTAATGAAATGAAGCACTTACTGGATTTACGATATTATATGTTTTCGAGTTCAATCAGGAGTTCGATGTAACAATTAAATCTTGTAATGAACGAGATTTAATATCTTCTGTCCACCTGCCACTCCGTTTTCAATTAATATTAATTAACTAGTACTTACAGTAAAATTACAAACAATAATAATTTATTCCCGCCGTTATTACACAATCAAAATCATAAGAATTATAGAAATTGTTTAAAGTGGATATTTATATGCATGAATATAGCTAGAAAATATTTTTCAACTACTTTTTGTAGTATGTCTGTTCTTTTGTCATCTTCAATATTTTTAGTAGTCAAAAAAATGTCAAGAAAAGCTCATAGAAAAAAACACCAATATTTTCCGGAACCATCGAATAAAAACATCCATTTATCATCTTGATACATAAAGGATACTCCTTCGTCCATCCAATCCATCAGTGTAGCTACATAGCAACTGTAACGCGTTTACACAAGGTTGAGCACACATGAGGCCGCAAGACAAAGTTTACTCTGAACGTAATTCACCATATAACGTTACCACAGAATAGATAGTTACAGAAGACTTCATATACCTAACGAACGAAAACTCACGCAAACAGACACGCTGCACGTCCAGCGAGTGAAAGTGCGCTTGCGACTGGCAATAGCCGGGTCCACGCCGGACGATCCAAATTTGGATCGGCGCTACATGATCCACGATCATGGAGTGCTAATCGTGTGTCGGAGATTCTTTCGCATGATCCATTTTAGGATTCATCCGCGCGCTCCAATGCCGATCCACGTTTTGGCGCTTAGCTTGGCGCCTTCGAACATTGTAAGAAAACTGACCGCGTGTCCTCGGATCGCGCGTGACACGTCCGCACCGACCGTGGATTTGGATTGCGCTCCTGCTTCGTCCAATCGGAGCACACTGGATCGTCTGGTGTAGACTCAGTATTCGTTTGAGATCTCCACACGTACGCGTCTATGTCTGCGTGCGCCTGTTGACGCTCGTTGTATAGAGCCAGCCTTCTGTATTAATCTAGTTTGTGAAGTTACTGGGATCAAGCGGCGAAGCTTGTGTACGGTTCGAGTATCTAATTTGTGTTGATCAGGTTGTAGTTCGGAGGTTTGTAAATGAGACCTACGAATATAGTTTAATGGGCATTCAATTTCGAAATTTATCCAAAAGAAACAGCCTGGAGTCTGGATTTGTACCCAATGGTAAAAGAAGGCTAGCCCCTTATTACGTTGAACTTAAACATGTTGGTGAATTGTTTGTCTATTTTCGTAACAGATAAGTTTGACATTCAAAAAGTTCCTATCGAGTGGATATACCCACAGCCAAAAGAGGTAATATCTAACGCTGAACGCACTCGTTATACAACGTTATGCAACATGTAAAGCAGCAATTTCCATATATTTTGATTTCAGATTCGCATTTTACACTACATTGATCTATCTGCGCCGTCCTATGAAGCGTTTAAATTATACAAATCATGGACAATAGCATCAATCAGTGTCGTTTGTATTTATTATTATAAGTTTGGTGAATTTACAGCCAAATAATGTTTTACCCTAGTTATCTTATGAACTCTAAAATGTGTACAAAATCAAAGAGGCGTATGATGACGTACTCTTTTGGCCCAGTTGTTGATGGAATCTCACTATTTTGACCATTTAAAAGGGGCCACCAAATGCTTTACCGAACTCTGAAACTGTCTGTTGTAGTGAGCACGTAAAAGAAATTGCAAAAGCAAGTGAAATCGATTTCTTCCTCGCTGTCAATTATTTTATTTAGCGTCATTACTTGTACGATATTTCGTGTCGCATTCTCGTTGTGTAATAGGAAGTGATAAATACGAGTAGTGTGTCTTTAGTGTGGCCTAGAACACTTTTTGGCCGAACAACAAAATTAAAAAAAAACTCAATTTTTTAGTTTGTCCGTTGATCCCCAAACTAAGCAGGGCTTGAATCTTGGAGTCGAAATGAGTAACATTTTTAATTAATTGACTTGACAACAAAAATAAGATAAACAGAAATGATCAATACGCGAGACTTTTTAAACTTTGACACGGTTTTACAAAAATGACCAACCAGTCCTGCTAAATTCAAATTTTATGGCGGCTATGAAGTGCGCTACTACCTGCTCAGTACCACACTCGTCACCCCCGCTGACAGGTGGATTTGTTACTACGCAGTGACTCGCCTCGTGTTTCAAGTCACCATAAAGTTTGAATCAGGCTGTATCAATCAGTTACTGGAATGATATTCAACAAAAATGAACAATGACCCTTCAAAATGGAAGGAAGCAAAGGTCGTCCCAATCCATAAATCCGACAATGAGGACTTAATTTCGAACTATAGACACACACAAATACCAATCTGACACTTTTTACTGAGTTACTGACGGAAGCAATAGATTCAGGCCAGCAAGCTAATGTCATATACACAGATTTCAGCAAAGCGTTCGATCGGGTCTCGCATAAAATTCTCATTGATAAATTGGGAACTTGTGGTATCGCCGGACCTCTACTGTCATGGTTGAGTTCGTACCTTGAGAACAGAACTTTCTTTGTGGTAGTGCAGAATGCATGAGCACTTCTCCACGTTAAAAAAAAAATGGTTCAAATCGATAAGTTACCTCATTTCTGAGAGAAATCTCGGATGCGGATTTTGATATGTTCAATATAACAACTAACAGCAGCAAAGACCAGTTCACAACATTAAAATACAAATGAGTGTAAGGAAAAATACCGGCAAATCGATCGATTAATTAATCATTGTCATATTTCAACCAATTAACATCTCGACATAAGAGTTGACAAAAAACATAAAATTCGACCAAAAAAAAGGTTACACAACGGACACCGCACTTATGCAAGAACATTCACATACCGCAAACAAGTTTCGAAACGTTTTTAACATAATAATATTTGTTTTTACACCGTAATCGTAATAAACATTGCGTGAGGCGTTTAATTTGTTAAAGGTGAACCGAAGGTTGTTTCCAATGAAGGAAACAGGTTCAATTGACGGCCGGATACGAAGATCGAAGTTGTTGAAATGTCTTGTGTAAATACGACCTTTGTAGATCTCTTCGGTCTCGGGACATTGTTGTTATGACCTTTCGTCTATACAATACAAGACTCAACTAAAACATGGCCGATGCCAGTATCTCCACTTGTCCATTTTGATCAGGGTCACTATGACCACTTAACGATTCCTTACATCGAAACCATGTCAATTCCTTAGCTATTCCCGCCAATCTCGCGTTCATTTCGCGCGGTTTCGTTCAGTGTGTCATAGAAAATAAGGCCACTGGTTCACGGCAGACTTGATGGAAAATGTAGCAACCTCTTTTCATCAGGTCCTCTTTCTCAAGGGATTGTTTTGCGCTGACTTTTATCATCGTTATTGTGTCTTTATAACAACGGCCAAATTGCCAAGCGTCAGTGTTAGTCGGCAGGGCACATTGCTCACAGAACTAATGGCCGATGAGACCGAAAGGCGACCGCGTAACGGAAGACGTAGCGTGAGAAGGCCTCCCGCAAGGTGGACTGGTGACCTTGTGAAGGCTGCAAGAATCTGCTGGATGCGGGTAGCACAGGACCGGTCGAAGTGGCGATGCTTGAGGGAGGCCTATGCCCAACAGTGGACGTCCTTCGACTGAAATGATGATGATGATGGTGATGACCACGGATGGAGGAGGAGGGATAGATCATACGTCACTGTGCACTTATGTCACATGTCTACAACCAATTTGAAAGTTATTAAAATCGTATAGTCAATTCAAAAGAAAATAAACATTTGCGTAATATATTGCATAACTTAGATTTCCTTAACTGCAGTTATGACATCTTATTTACCAAGAAATTGGTTCAATGTAACTCTCACGATATTTTGAAATTCTTATTTAAGTAAAAAGTTGGTAATGTTTATTTTACTAAGGGCTGATTTTTCAATCACCAGAAGGCCAATTCTCGTAATTTAAAACATTCAAAACCTAGTCGCAGTCTCATCTCGGCGACAAACAAATGTCAAAAACTTGTCAAAATGTAGGGAAATTAGAGGTATTTTTGACAGTTTGAGACTGAGATCAGAAGGCCAATTCTCGTAATTTATAACGTTCGAAATCTAGTCGCAGTCTCATCTCAGCGACAAACAAATGTCAAAAACTTGTCAAAATGTAGGGAAATGAGAAGTATTTTTTGACAGATTGAGACTGAGATCAGACTGTGAACGGTCTTAAAATTACGAGAATTGCCCCTCAGACTGTGAACGTTTTTAAAATTACGAGAATTGCCCCTCTGATAACTTTATTCGAAGAATAATTTTGAAATTTTGACAGATATTTCATACAAAAACTGTCAAACGTCAATTTTATTCCTCGAATAAAAGTTATCTGGCGATGGAAAAATCGGCCCTTAGATCAATGATTTTATGAGTTTCTGCCCGCGACTTTGTCTGCGTGAAATTTCTTGTTCCTCCGACACACCCCGTGGCATTGGATCGTACGCCCGCGCTTTATTCGTTTTCGCTTAGCGTTCGGTCTGATTTTTTTTTTCTTTTTGCTCGGCTTCGAAGGGCTCAGATTTATTACTAGTACTTATAGATATATTCCGGCTAGTTCAGGTAGAATCTTGTTGAAATAGAATCTGGTGAGATTCTTTTGCTCGATACTTCTCTACTCCTCAATGTTATTTGACTTTTCCTAGTTAAGTAATTTAGGTATAAAAAATAAAGGTAGATAGAAATTTCCATGACAAATTACCCGCTGCTGTCCAATCTGCAACTTCTGTAGCGCACTAACAGATTCTCGACGTGAATTAAAAAAGTTTCAACATTGAGCAGAAAGCAGACATACAACCCCTGTTTTGTAACTAATTAGAACGAGTCCCAAATAAAATAAAGCACACGAAACTGCACCCTATTCTAAAGCAAGACAGACAATGAACTGCCGAGCATAAAAGGGCTCTTCAATTCAGCAGCACTGTAGTCAGTTCCATAGATGACAAAGTCGCTTGGCATGTCCCGGAAATGCATCTTCCTGTAGACATGTTGACGTTACAGACAGTTTACCTGTATTGGAAGATGGTGTAAGGGAGGAGGGTATAGCGGGTTAAGATTTTTTCGGTCTGACTACAATGTAAAGTCAATATATTCTTGCCGGACGGCGCGTAAGTGTTCCACGCGCGCCTCAAAGAGTTGTCAGCATAATTTGAGGGGCCCCTTAGGGCCGAAGCCTGCCGGGTCAGCGGGATTGTCCGAAAGGGTTACCGCTATCCCGGAACATAAAGGGCAAAGGAAGGAACATGGGTGAGTTTTAGTCAGTAAGAGTATGACACTCCCTTCCGCTCCACCCAGCGGGCGAGCAGGAGAGGTCATTTGATGATATCCCATCCGAAAAAAAAAAAAAAGTCAGTATATTCTAAGATTTCTAGTGTCATCGTAGGTTCCTGGATGATTAAGTCTCACTTCTTAGTTTTGTGGATAAAAAACAATTTGTCTATTTAAATCTCATCGTTCTTATTCGAGTTGTAAGTTCATCTTTTACACCGTTAAGAAAAACATAGTCAAATTTTAACTTAAACTAGCCGACCCGGCGAACTTCGTACCGCCTCAAAATCAATAAATGTTGAAATAAATTACCTTCATTATTATTTTTTTCGTGAATGTTTCCCATGGTTTAATAGTTATTCAGCTATTTGGGGCAGAGACAAATCCAACAAATTAATGATTATAAATATCGTTCTAGCCGTTCTTGAGTTATAAATGGTGTAACTAAGCCGACTTGGTTTTAATTTATATACAGCGTGGTGCTTTAATGGCGACATTAATTTAACACACGTATACGGTTTCGCGTCTTAGTTGTATGAATATATTTTAATTCAATTAAACATTAATATTTATTTATTTATTAACAATTTTCTAAAATAGCATCTTAGAGCAACCTGACTTAAAGAACTGTAGCGCAAGGGTCATTTGCCGGGGTCACGGATCATAACATCGCATCAATGTAATTAAAACAAATAACGTGCAAATAGAAGGCGAATTGAAGGAAAGAGAAAGAGCCCTATGGCGGCGAGCGGCGCAGGTGGAAGTTTTCAAGTTAGGTTTTTTTTTATGTTGTTATAACTTTTAAGATTACCGACCACTAGCCCTACCCGTATGTTAAATTAATGTCGCCATTGTAGCGGCACGTTGTATATACTAGCGGACCCGGTAGACATCGTCCTGCCCGGAAAAGCAGCTCCACCTACCGGGTCCAATTGTGTTTTCAAACCATCCAGGAAGCCATTGAAATATACACAGAAAATTTCATATAAATATATTGGTCCAGCCGTTTAGAAGGAGTTAGGTAACAAACACACGTACAGAAGAATTGTATATATTAAGATAGTATGAAACGGGTAACTATTACTAGACGTAAACTTCTTTGAATGAAAAGAGGTCTTTGGCCTGCTATGACAAATCCTAGCTGGGGTTGGAGTCTCCCAGACTTAATTCAATTCACAGTTCCCATACATTGGGAAAGAATCCTGCCAATACTAATCAATTGATGAATAGTTCTGTAGTTACACTAGCTGTCTAGGATTTCCCAGCTATTTCTTGTAACTACAATTTAATTAAGTAAATTAGGTTTAAATACCCGGCTAGAGTCGTGTAAATTACCCGTCTAGACGAGGAATAACCTATCGAAATACTTAAACAAAATCTATTGGAGCCTGGAGGTCTCAGACAATAATCAAATTACTGTATAGAACAAGAAATGATTTGTGTACTCAGAGATCACTTCGTTTGGGCAAACAGTTATATCTGGGATGAAAGGGTAACATGAAATGTTTGTCGTTTATGTTAGATGTAAAATAAGGGTTTTATTGAAAGGAAATATGATTTTGATTCATATTTTGATGTTAGGTTTAAATAACGTTTCAGAATTTGCATAACAGTTTCTGTCGGATCTTACATTTTCTGATAGAGATGTGGATAAAGATGGAAAATTCTTGTATTTACAAAAGAGGGGCTTGTGGCTGAGTAACAACAGCCACACGGGTCTATTGATCAGGTTAAGCTACGCTTGCCGCGGTTGGCCAGTAGATGGGTCTTTACAAACCAAGACCCCTCCGTGCTTCGGAACGCACGTTAATCCGTTGGTCCCGGCTGTCATTTGTGGGTTTTTCACAGTCATTAGGGGTTGTCAAAGGCTAACAACCAGTCTTACCAAGGAGTATAGTATTACACAGTAACTGGGTTGTAGAGGTCGGATAGGCAGTCGCTCCATGTAAAAAAACTGGTATTCAGTTGCATCCGGTTAGACTGGAATCCGACCGTTGGGTCCGATAGTTGGGAAAAGGCAAGTCAGATGATGATGATGATCATTATTAATTCCTAAATTCTCTCAATTCCAGAGCGCAGACGCCTGCAACACCTGTCAAATGTGCGGTGGGTTCCGCCTCCTTCCGTGCAGAATCTGCAAAGGATCCAAGAAGAGCCTTCACAGGAACCACTTCACAGCAGAATTCGTTGCCCTCAAGTGCATGAATTGTGATGAAGTAGGCCTCGTGAGGTGCGAAGCATGCTGCTAAGGGTGGGCATGGACAAAGAAGAGTATGGACAAAAAATAGTATGGACAGAATAGAGCAAATGGATTTTTTTGGATACAAGTGTTACAAATAAGGACAGAATTATGTATAACGCGAATTTAGGAAAAAAATTAATTAGAATAAAACATATTATTTCGTATTTTATTAGTAGTACGTGTGGAAAATAGATTGCTATATTTTTAACTTTTTGATATGAAATTGTCTACCTTTGTCAATTAAATCGCTGTCTAAACTCTAAACAATTGTGAAACTGTTCATATTTGATATTATCATTATAAAAAAACTTGGCGTTAGACAGCAAAACTATCATTTATCGATATCGCTTTTAAAAATAACCCTTAGCTTAATAAATAAATCACAATAATCAGGAAAGTAAGAAAATTACTATTTACATCAACGCCATCTGGTGTTGTTGTCGGAGATTACTTGTTATCATTTGAATAATTTAATGCAATTAGAACACTGCTTATTATTAATAAGGCAATATAGGAGACGAGCAAAAAAAAAGGGATTTCTGAACTTTTTTTTATCCATTGTATTGCTCGATCCTCCAATGGGCATTTCTTTTTATTCTTAACCTTAGCATATAATCTAAAAAAATAATGTTTGCTAACATTGTAAATGGTTGACCAGTTTTACTTCATTTATTTTTGTATATAGCGAAATAAGTCAACCTTTGTTAGTAAATAGAATAATTATATTCATAAATATACCTTCACGATTTCAACCTGCGTGAGTAATTTAGGGCTTAGAAATTCAAAGTTTTGCTACCTACATAAGTTTATACCTACTTTTAAAATAGCGGCTTTACTGCGCAATACCTTAATATAAATATATTTTATATAAAAATATCTAGCCTTTATTATATTATAACATTACTGGACACCAGAAATAACTTGTAATAAATCAATTTGGACATAACTTGCATAAAAGACACATCGAGAATTCATGTAGAGTATCTCGATTCAAAGAATTCTATACCTTTGTAAGAAGGAAGCCTTGCGGAATATTTCTACAAATTCCTATAAAAAATGGTTGAAAAGAACTAGTTGAATAGAAACGTTTTCTCTAAAAGAATTTTAGATGCCATTTTGAAATGAATTTTTTTTATTTGTGTTTCTGTTTTGTCCGCCAGTGCAATTTCAACAACAAGATAGTAGCAAAGTTTAAGTTTTTATTAAGATTTATTAACATAATTGCTTTTTTTTAACTCGGTGAAAACTAGTTTTTTTTTTTAATTATCAAGGTCAAGTCGTGATCGTCTAGCTAGACTAAAGAGTATGTACTAAAAATCTAGATTTGTATGAGATAGTGAAGCTGCAGGCACAAGTCCTACTTACTCCCAATGCTACAAAGCGTGAAGAAATAGTACATAAGCTCAACCTGAAAAAATAATTTAGGAAATATAAGGTTAGGTACATATATAATAATATGCCATAAATTTGCTGCAATATTTTATTCTTTTTATACAAATGTTTATAGATATTTGTGTTAATTCTAGTGTAGCATAACATTATGTATGTAATAACGTCATTTTAACAAATGAAGCATGCAATTTTAAATTGTATTTATTTTTTAAATGTGGATAATATAGTTTTTATGTAAGTCAAGGAGATTTAGGATTCTCAATGTTTTGGGAATAAACTTTTGCATGTTTACATTTGTTGTTTCATTGCCTTTGTCTTGAACGGCGCCCATCACGGCCAAGCTTCTATATCTTTATAGTTTAGTTCTAACAATGAAAAGCACCCTAATTGCGTAACACACTTTCAATCAGAATCTGAATCATTTTGAACGATATTGCTAATAATTAATCGAAAAAGAAAAAGATTTTGTGCACTGCAGAACAGTGCGCTACTGATGAACCAACAAGCAGCGCAACTCCACAAGAATCAGAATCAACCACTACTGATGAACCAACAAGCAGTGCAGCTCCACAAGAATCAGAATCAACCACTACTGATGAACCAACAAGCAGCGCAGCTCCACAAGAGTCATCCCCTGCTGATGTACCAACAAGCAGCGCAGCTCCACAAGAATCATCCCCTGCTGATGTACCAACAAGCAGCGCAGCTTCACAAGAATCATCCACTACTGATGGACCAAAAAGCAGCGCAGCTCCACAAGAATCATCCCCTGCTGATGTACCAACAAGCAGCGCAGCTCCACAAGAATCAGAATCAACCACCTCTGATGTACCAACAAGAAGCGCAAAAGAATCATGCCGGTTTCCTCGCGATGTTTTCCTTCTCAGTTTTGAGAGCAGTGGTCATGAAATAATTTACACAAATTAAAGAGCTTGTCAGATGTTCTTAGGAATGATTAATTAATTTAATTAGGGAAATAGGCCAACATCAAAGGAAATTGAAGCAACGGGGCAGACTTTTAGCCGCGATAAGACAAAATAGGTTAACAATATAAAATATTTACGTTTTATTTAGAAATAAGTTGAGCTTTGCTATCATTAATATTTACTTTAACACTGAAACGAAGTGATTATTATATATTCACACTCCAAGACCCATAAATCACAAAACTCAATTATTGCTTTCTGTTCCTGTAATTTTCAAACGATGATAGAATTAAAAAAAAATTCGCAACGAGCACCTTTCGGCAGAGAACCAATGTTTTTGACATAGCTCACAGATTATGCAAGCTGAAGTGGCAATGGGCCGGCCATATTAGACGTAGAACCGATGACCGTTGAGGTAGACGTGTTCTTGAGTGGAGACCGCGAATCGGTAAACGTGAGGTGGGACGCCCTCAGGCTAGGTGGAGCGACGATCTTCGCAGGATGACTGGTAGCAGCTGAGTGAGAGTTGCCGAAAATGGGGTTGAATGGCGTGCAATAGGAGAGGCCTATGTCCAGCAGTGGACTGCTATAGGCTGATAATGATGATATAAATAGAACGATGACATAATATAAATAATTTTCTCTTCATCGTTGATATTGAACATTCATATAGTCTTAGCCTTGTACGTACGAATGAGCATTTTATAAGCACACCACATTTCCCATGATTTAATGCTCCTTTAATTTTTTCCTGATCAAAGATTATTAAACTAATAACAGAACATTATCAGTGATCAAAGATCATCGAATCCCTGTAATTATCACGTATTGAATTCTCTTTGAATTGGTATTTGATTAGTAAGTAGGTAGATTTTCTTTAAGGACAATTCGCAACAAATATGCCTCTATAGTGCTTTCACAGTTTTTTCACCTCTGACAGTTGCAACCCAACAGCAACCTTATAGTAACAAAAATAAAGATCACTGATTTTGTCAGACTCGTCAGCGGCAGCAACCACACAGCAACTTTTTTTTTTCCTTTTTGGCAAACGTACCGATGTAGAATTCTGCCAGCATCATGTGGTTTTTTTTTTGGTTATATAAATACATATTTATTACTCTACTATAAAACAATGTGTTTGTCGAAGGACCGATAACCGTTGGAGCAAACGAGTCTTGGAGTGGAGACCGAGAATCGGCACGCGTAGTGTGGGTCGCCCCCCAGCTAGATAAACAGCCGACCTCAAAAAGGTGGCTGGGACAGACTGGATGCGGAAGGCAGAGGACAGGGTGTTCTGGCGCAGCATGGGAGAGGCCTTTGTCCAGTAGTGGACTGCGATAGGTTGAGTTGATTGATTGATAAAACGACACATATATTAACAAAGTTATTGTTATCATTACATACCAGGCTACATTTTTATAAAATTGTCATTGAAAAGTTTTGATAAGACTTGGATTAGTTTAAGGGAAAAGTTAGTCAAGAGGGAAGTTAGTAGGAAGGGTGATTTTAATTTTGGGAAGATTAAGGTACAAATCATAAGATTGTGAATATGTAGGATATAAAGAAAATATGGTCGCGAGTAGGTACCCTCATCGAGTCCGCATTTGCACAAGGAACTGTCACGAACACGAATCTTATCCAGGAATACTGGGGGTCTACTCCGAAATGGTATCGGCCGAATGTTCGGCCGTTTCCTGCTACGAAGTTACTATTTGGTTCGGTCGGTCCCGATCCTACACTCCTACACTCTTTCGAATATTGACTATGGTCCCGACCCAACTGAGCCGATCCGAACTTTTTTCGCATTTTTCAATAATATTCGGTTCGGTCATGTGTCGGTCCGATCCGATCATTCGCACTTTGCGCTTCGTAGTAGACCTGGACTGCAGCAGCGACCGAGTCTCAGCCTACACAAGGATGAAAAGTTATTTTGGATAATTTAGTTCATTTAAAAAACCAAGGTTTCAGCTGGATGTCGGGATAGATACTGGCGTAGACGCCCCCTTGAGCTTTGAAGTTACCTGCTTTACACTGCTGACTGCGAGTTATGCAATTTAAGTTTGTCGTACGTCTTAACTATGGACGACATAATGTATTCGGTTAACATCGTAGGCTGTTGCAAATTTAGCCAACGAGCAGGTGTACTAGTTGCCACCTACATATACCCGAGTGACTACCCCCGGAATTATAACTAGACCCGGAATCTACGCTATATCAATGTTTAAATATCGTTGTACGTGTGTTGTAATAAAAATCGTTGTTAGAGCAAGTGAAGAGTACATTTTGCATAATCTATAATGATTTTACAATTTTTATTTTATTTTAATTGGTTTTGACCTAAAGCCTGAATGCTACTGCGTGAAGCTGAAAAAAAAATCCATTCTTTTTTTTAAATGTGAGCCGATTTTTTTCTTATAAAGTGAGGCATTTCACGATTACTAGATCTTTTTTGCAGTCTTTATTTTACACTGTACCATAGTAATTACTTCCTGTTAAAGACTTGTAGTTATTGTTAAACGATCTTATTGTTTTGGTTTAAACTAAGTAATGTAGGTAGGGTGGCGGCATCTATGTACATCACCACACCTCAAACTTACGTCATCCTGCATCGCGCAAGCAAAGTTTACCAAGCAACTAGCATAATCAATCGCTGGGCAGTATCTCACCAGACACAACACCCGTCTGGTCGGAGGATCTCCTCCCTTTTCTGTGAAGGATGAGTGAACTTCACACCCTGTTCCTCATACCTCTATATTAGTAATAAAAACTCCATACGTGGCATTTTCCGTACAACGAAGCAAATAGCCTTAAGAAAAGCAGAAACGAAGGTATCCGCAGCTAATATGATAATAAATGGCTGTCAAAAATGTTGACAAATGCAGTGTAGCATTAGTTTAATGAATGATCACAGGATCAAGAAAGTTCAGACATGAGAACTACATAAAGTGTGTTTTTTATAATGATTACGTATGAATACGATTAGGGTATAGCCAAATTGATGTTATTTAGGGTTTTATTTATATTATTTATTTATTATGGCACTCCAACGGCAACCACACAGAGAGCTTCGTCTTGTTTTATAAAGTACTGCAGTGAACTTATCACTTAAAGGTGTGTACAGCAATTGCATAGTTTACCTAATCGATTTATTAGATAATTAAAATGATGAAAATAAAAATATAATCAAATAAGTTAATAATAATAAAATCATTGTTAGGAGGTTCCTCTCTCTGGAGCCCTGACAAATCAAGTTAGGATTTTAAATCAACTGCAGTAAAGTAAATTTTATGATGACAATACAGGGGGTCTACTCCGAAGTGGTATCGGCCGTTTCCTGCTACGAAGTTACTATTTGGTTCGGTCAGTCCCGATCCTACACTCCTACACTCTTTCGAATATTGACTATGGTCCCAACCCAACTGAGCCAATCCGCACTTTTTTCGCATTTTTCAATAATATTCGGATCGGCCATGTCTCGGTCCGATCTGATCATTCGCACTTTGCACTTCGTAGTAGACCCCCAGAATAGTGGACAACTCACGGGCAACCCGCTCCCCGGCTAAGAAACGCCTGTAAGCGCGCGGCCTCGCGCCTCTTGCATGGCTGTCTCCTAGTAGCCCGCAAATTCTCACCCTCGCTAATGATTGCAAACCCGTCTGTAAGCTGAAAACTAGCCGTTGGCACGTGGACGGTGAGCTACCAACTAGTAAGCGGCGCGTGAAGAACAAGCTATCACCTCACTGGTGGCGTGCCAGCAGCGAGCGGTGGTCTTGCTGATGACGGCGCGTTGGCGGGCGACTGATGACCTTCGATCCTTCTGAAATCCAAGGTTATAAAAATTATCATCTACTGAAAACCAGAAAACTGGGTAGCCGTAGAATAAAGTATCTGTAGTGTTTCCAAAGTCGAATAAGGGTGAAGAGGGTACATTCTGAATGTTAGCAACATAGCAAACTAGGTGTAAAAATCGTTATTTTAATAAATTTGGTAATATTACTAAATTAAATTATTAAATACTAGGTTTAGGCCGCTGCTTCGCCCGCGTGTATGTCGGAAAAATCCCACGAGAATGTACTACCGCGATTAAAAGTAATGTTAATCCAGGCTATAAACTATCTGTGTGCCAATTTTCATTCAAATCCGTTCAGCCGTTTTTGCGTGTTGGAGTAAACTTTTACATTATAACATTATGGTAGGATCGCTCTGTAGAGCCCATGATTAATCAAAACAGCCATTTGTCAGCTATTGGCGACATTACCAACTTTTAGAATGTACTTTCTTAATTGCAAGGCGATGACAAGCCGGATTTTTTAGTTGATAAAAAAAAAAAGATAAAAACACCAATCTACCAAGCATGGTGCTGTTTTATTGCAAGAGCTACTTGTAAATAATTATCATGTGTGGTTAAAGCCTTATAACTTAACTAGCTTTTGCTCGCGGTTTCGCCCGCGTGGAGGTCTGAAATTATTTCCATAACTACCGGGATAAAAAGTATCGTATACCTATCTGTTTATTCCTCCTGCCTGTACCCTGCCTGTGTGTGCGTGTGTGCCTGTACCTGTGTGTGTGTTTCCTACCTGTATATTATATATTCCTGTGTATTCCTGTATATGTATGTGTGTTGAATATCACAGGTCATATAGTCTATCCTTGTGTCAATTATCATCCAAATCCCTTCAGCGGATGAGGCGTGAAAACGTAAAAGACTTTCACATTTCCATATTAATATTAAAAATGCGAAAGTAACTCAACTTTCGCATTTTTTATATTAGTATGAATGATTGAATTTCAGTCTAAGTATATAAGCTGAAAGTTTCTACAATTCGTTTTCATACATTTGCGGGGCTTGGGCGCGCTCGTTCCATCGTAGACCTCATCCATCGCTTTCCATCAGACGAGTTCGAGGTCAAGAGCAGCTCCGTAAGAAAAAAAAAGTTTTCGAAGCGAAAATGTCTACAAGTTTACGTAATTTTTTCTTTGACTATGAACCCCAAGAGTAAGTTTCATTGCAGTATTTAATTTTGCTTACTGTTTTATGTGAACTAATCAAAGCCTTCCATATCACGTGGGGACGACAACGACTGAACTTGATTCGTCCTTTTCTCTCTTTAATATTAGCTAAGAGTGAAGGATCTTGAGTTTTTAAATGAAAAAAAAAATAGATATGCATTTATTTTGCGATAAGTAATATTTATCGCCAAATAAATGCTTATCTATTTTTTTTTTTTTTTTTTAATTAATATATTACTATTAATTTATAATAATTAATATTGATAATATTTACAAACTTCTATATACTAAATAAACTACAAATTATTAAAATAAAAATATAATATCCTATACTAACTAAAACTATTAAAAAACTAAAATATTGCGTCGAAATATTCCTCCGCTTCGCTGTCGACTGGTAATGTACCCAAGAGACTGGCGGCATTGCCTCGTTGTATGGCAATGCTTAGCCTCTGGCCAAGGTAAAAGCCAGCCCTTGGCCACGGTAAGTGTCAACCATCTGTTTAGAGAGTTCATTGAACAAGCAATGAGCACTCGGACCCCATGGCCCGAGAGTTTCAACCCCAAACGGCTCGAAAATATAATTTCCGATAAGGTTTTTATATTTTTTTCTATACATATCTATATATACTTTTCAGTGAGATCGCCTCATCAACCGACTATCCCTACCTTATAATGATGCGTCACTTGCTATCAGTGATAAGTTGCTGGCCCCTCAAGATCCTTGACCCGCTTGACACTGTAGCTTTACAGAGAAGAAGGATCTGGGTGTACTTCCAGCGGTTTTGTCACATGTTTATATGTTTGATTTGCATTTTTGGCGGAGTCGTATATGTGTTGTTGCACAAGAAAGCGATGACTTTCTTCGAGCTTGGACATTTGTATATTTCTCTTCTTATGAACGCTGTTATTTTTGTAAGTATAATCCTACTATCCTACATCCTACTAATATTATTTATAAATGCGAAAGTTTGTATGGATGGATGGATGTTTGTTAATATTTCAGTTCTACAGACGCTCACGTTGCTGTCAGCGCAAAATGGAAAATAAAATGTCTTCATTTTGTCATCGAAAGTATGAAGTCCAGCGTACTTGTTTATACAGATCAGTAGCCTAATAGTATTTCACATTAATCGCATCTGTGGGTGACTCAAACTGTTTTACGATACATTTCACTTGTTCCTTACATACATTCATCAAAATATCATTCATTTATATTATTTACCCTTACAATAGAAGAAGAATGGTTGATTGAAAGTGTGACAAATTATAATGGCTAGAAAATACTGAGATGAATGGCAAAAGAGTTATGAAAGAAGAAAATATAAGTACGTCAAACGTTAATAGAGGACTGTTCAAACTAGGTTTAAAGTTGGACTTGTAGAACTTATGACTATAAGCCGTTTGATATACCAAGAATAGTAATAATACTTGGACCCCACTAGACCCCAAACGTCGATATTGCTTTGTTTTTCAATATGCCAATGTTTCTTATATTGTTTCGCAGTCTAGAATCACTACACTATGTTATTCTGATGAGTACGTGGTCGTTGCCAGGGAATTTTTGGAAAAAATGCATCTTTTCTTCTACAAAGACCGTTCTGAATATTCTTTGAAGGTAAGATAATTACTTATCATCAATCTGTTTATACGCCACAAGTTACACATTCATACATATCACAAAGATTATTTTCTTTTACATGACCTGTAAAAGAATATATATATACTAATATATATATTTTTTGCATGCCTTTTAGCTTTAGAATTTGCGTAATTTTACGCAAATTCTAACAATTTTTGAATCGAAAATACAACTAGCGTATAACATTCTGGTTTTAGTATTTGCAACAAACATTATAAGTGTCACCCATAGAATATGAATAAAGTCTTAAAACTATCTGACGGATAAGGTTTACGTGGTGGAGATGAAATAATGGTGATGACCACGTAAGATGTCAACATAAAAAAGATAAATAATAAAGAAAGAGGGTAGTTAGGTCTATGGTCACAAAAATCCTTTAATTTCCTTGGGAGTGGCACAGTACTCTCCTGGCACAGCTTGGTATGACGATGACCGCAGCGGGCCTGCCACGGTGCAGACACTTGGAGTAGTGACCGTCGGCGGATGGTTTCGCGTAGCGAACTCGACGCGGCAACGCGGGTAAAATATGTACCCGACGCAGAACTCAATGATAACCGGATTTTCCGGAAAGTGGAGGTCGGGAACTCAGTGTTCCGGGATTGAACTTCGGACATAGTACGACGTCTGCAATTTAGTTTTGTAAAAGTAAATAAATATAATGCTTAAAATCAGCCTTATATAACGTACAAATTGTTATTACATGTACCTTGTTATTTATTTAAAGAAAAGAACGTTAAAACGATACAACTATCCTTGGCAGCTCTAGAGAGAGAGGGTGGATAGAGAGTAGGGACGCCTTTGCCCAGCAGTGGGACATTAACGGCAAAAAAAATTACAATTATTTAATTTTAATATCGTTCGAATTTACGTTGTTTAAGATTACTTTACGTGTTCATGTAAAACCCACAGGGTGCGCCGGATGAACACTTATAGTGCCCATACACGGTCAGTTCAGTTCTACCTTTGAATCAGGTCCGACCACCACAATCTTCTACAGTTTCCATTCTACATTATTTCCTACCCACAATCTCATAGTTAAAAAAACAGCCACTGTCATTACTTTTTTTTTTTTATAAGAACTAAAGTTCTTAGTAGTTGATTACAATCTAGCCTAACAGACTACTCTAACTTAATATTTCACGAGATAGATTATGTTATAACTAAGAATAGTGTCAATTTGCACTTATACAGTTTCGTAGCACTTTCTTAGGGTGTGATAATTGATAAAACACTTTGTTCATGTGTTACATGTATAACACCATTAGCATCGCACTATTATTCATTCACTATATAAATACTACACTAACTCAAATGGTTTAGTTCTCTTTAGCCTACGCACTAAGTCCGTGTTATCTAGCAGCTGGATTGCCTCGACATTCACATGTCGGTGAAGTCTGTGTTCGTGGGCTTCAGCAAATTTTTGAATGATGGTGGTGACGGGTTCCATTTTGAGGTCACGATGGAGTTCGTCATTTCTAATGTACCATGGAGCATTTACCGCAACCCTGAGTACTTTATTTTGGAATTGTTGGATTATTATAACGTTAATTCGTTTAGTACAGCCCCAAAGTTGGATGCCATACGTTCAAATTGGCATATGAATATGCTTGTATATTATAATTTTATTATGGATTGATAGGCAGGATTTCCTTCCGAGTAACCAATACATTCTTTTATAACGTATGTCGAGTTCCTGTCTTTTCTTTTTGACGTGAGATTTCCAACGCAGTTTGGCGTCAAGAGTTGTGGCAAGGTATTTGGATGCGTTAGCATAAGGCACTTGCATGCCGTTTATATAGATTGAGTGGTAATCGCAGTGTTCGGAAATCGAAGTCAATATGAATTGATTTTGATTCATTCAGTTTGATCTTCCTCTTTTGTGTCCAGTCATAAACTTTGTTTACAGCTAGTTGAACTTTTTCTACTGCTTCTTTGTGGTTTGATCCGGTAGCCATAATAGCAGTGTCATCTGCAAAGGTCGCAATGGTGTTGTTTTCCAGCTCTGGGATGTCACATGTGTATAGCAAATAGAGGAATGGTCCTAACACACTTCCTTGTGGCACCCCAGCTTTTATAGTTTTTAGCTCAGAATATGCATCCTCTTGCCTTATTCTAAACATTCTGTTATTTATATATGATTCTATAAGGTCTGTCAAATTCTGGAGGTAGCATGCGTCTGAGTTTAAATGCCAGACCCTCATGCCAAACTTTATCAAAAGCTTGTGCGACATCTAGGAATACAGTGGCGCAGACTTGCTTGTTTTCGAGTGTTCTTTCAATAATGTTAGTTATTCTGTGTACCTGGTGTATTGTAGAGTGTTTTTCTCTGAAGCCAAATTGATGGTTTGGTATTAGCTTCTTTTCTTCTATTATATTGGTTTTAACCGTTTTAATAAGTTACTCGAATAGTTTTGATAATACTGGCAACAGGGAAATGGGTCTATATGATGATGCTTCATGGGTGGTTTTCCAGGCTTCGCAATCATAATGACTTCAGCAACCTTCCATGACTCAGGCACACGATTTTGCATAAATGGAGCATTAATAAGTCTGGTCAGCTTTACTATGGCTTTGCGCAGGAGATTTTCTCCTATTATGAGATCGTAACCCGGAGATTTCTTCGAGCTTATGTTGTGTTGAATTTCTGTCAGAACTTCTTTCGGAGTTACAAGTCGAATTCTTTCACTTTGTGATAACTTTTCACTCTTAATTATATCTATGGAGCTCTCGTTGGGCCGAAAAGGGTTTTCTACGTGTTGGGCAAACCTAAACGCTTTTTGTTCATTGCTTATGGCCCATTTTCCGTCGCTGTTTTTGATGGGTGGAATTGGTATAATCGGCCTTTTAAGATTTCTTGTAGCTTTCCAAAGAGAGAAATCCGTTGATTGGTCGTTGATAAGCTGCACAAGGTGAGTATCCAGACAGTCATCCTCAAATTGTTGAATTTTCCTCTTTAGTCGTTTAGTTAGGTTATTTAATAATGTTTTATCCCGCGGGCATCTTGTTTGCTGCCACCGCTTTATTTGCTTTCTTTTATCAGATAGTAAACTCACAATTTCCTTGGGATAGATATGTCCCTTATATTTACGTTCAATGTGCATGTTGTTCCATGCACATTGTTGGATGTTAACAACGTATTTGTTTACTTCTGAGTCCAGCAGATCCTGATTTTGTAACGGAGTTTTTAGGTCGATAATATTATCTAGATCAATGGCAAAACTGTCCCAATCTGTAGATTTATTAACCAGGCTTAAATGACTTTCTCTCGGTAGAATTTATTGACTAAGTCTTAGGATAATCCTGGAATGGTCCGAGTTCATGTGAAAATCTTCCTCCAAATTAACGTAATTGGTGGATACATTTTTGATTATGAAAAAGTATATAAGATCCGGTATTTTCTGGTGGTCAGTTCAGATTGTCATTACTGTCCGTCTTTTTGTTTCAGATTCACAAGCAAGTTCATCGGATCTCCCACATATTCACATTATGGCTCGTTTGTCAAATGCTGGCTGGCCTCTTTCTTTTCAACGTTACTCCCATGTTCAATAATTATTCAGCCGGGAACTACGCTAGGGGTGGATTGAAGGGAAACACCACATATGATCACGCTCTATATTTCTCTAACCCTTTCCCTACGTCAACCGATTTGAAATGGTATATTGCTTATAACTTTTACAATTGGTAAGTTAATTGAAAAATATTACACGACAAAGCCCGACCCGTTCCTTTCAAATGCTCCGACCAGCCAGCTAGTAGATTCGATACATAATTAATGCTAGATTTTTTAATTTAGAAGGGGTTCATGGCTGAATAATAATCGCCGCACGGTTCGATTGAAGGATTCGTGGGGTCTCCCATCCCCAAAAAAAAGAAAAATTCAAAGATCTACGAATGACAGCAGGGACCACGTTAGTCTTTTGGTTGAATAGGCAGATTGAAATCTCGCCATTTGTTTTTATTGCAGGTTCATATCCTACTTGTGTGCGACGTGGTTCTGCATGCACGATTGCTTTTTGTCCCTCATGGTATTCCACATCTGGGGGCATTTCAAGATTTTGCTTTACAATCTCGACAACTTCCCGAGACCCTCATCTAAGACAAGCTTCATATTAGAAGGCAGCCTTGCAACTGTTACTTGTGAAATGTTTTCTCCCAATGAGCAGAAAAGTGTTACTATTCAACTAAATGAATTGATTGAATATCATCGAAGCATTGTTAAGTAAGTTAAGATTTTTTTGACATACATACATAACTTCACGTCCGTACTCCCCGTAGGGTCAGGTAGAAATGAACATATAGTATACCCACATTTCACCAGTTATGTTTAAGCCCCACGTAATAGGGGCCGATGTGATTGCCATCAACCGTGCACAAATCAAGATTCCGGGAGAAATTCCTGAAAAAAACCAATAACACCTTGCCCGACCTAGGAATTGAACGCACGACATCATTATCATGCTCAACAGTAGCGCTTTTGACTACTACAGAAAGGCGGCGGTCAAGGCAGATTTTATTTTTATTTTCATGTAATACCTACTACCCATATATGTGACATAACCCACATAATAAGGCAAGCTTAAGTGGCAATAAGCTGGCTATAGCAACTGTGGAAGGGATGACCTTTGATGCAGACGTGTTCTTGAGTGGAGACCTCAAAGCGGAAAATCTAAGGCAGGTTTTTAGGCTTGGTGTAACGATGATCTTTAAAGAGTAGCATCTTCTAAAGCAGCAGCTGAAAAGAGCAGCCGAGGATCAATTTGGCTTTGGCTAAAGGCTGTTGAGGATGATGACGATAGGTATTCTCTCCAACTGTTCATAGACTCCCATAAGCTGCTGCGAGTGCCATCTGTGTTCTTACGTAGACCCCCCCGTAGACTTCCCCGTAGGCCTCATTTATTGCACACCCCAGTGGTGGCCACTACATATAAACGGAACTCGTACATGATGAGAGCAAGTCGTATGTAGAACGCAACCTGCCAGAACGCTGATATCGACATTTTCAATACTAGTGTTGCTAAATTGAAGAAAATTTTATCTAACTGCTTCTTCGAGTGTAAATAGTAATTTTTCTGTTTCGTGTTATATGTACTTTATTATCAATTTTCTGGTTTTTCTGGATTTTTATTTTCTTTTTTCTGTCTCATATGATTTATATACTACAAGTGGAAACTTGTAATTGGCTACATTTTGTATAAACTATTATTTACTGTATCTGTTTAGCTGTAAGTTTTCTTAAAATAAATAAAATAAAATAAAGCTAAATATCTAAGAGAGATGGTTTCGTAGATCACATACAATATACAGGTCATGTTGCAAAGTTGATAAAACACCAAAATAAAACACGTTAATGTGGCTTGGCTGTAGAAACAGGTCCTATGCTAGAATAATATACTTTGACAAACTACTAGACATTAAGCTCTATTTCCTCTAAATAACATAAAAGGTCATGTTTGTGTGTAGTTTTACAGACAAAATGTCCGATGTGTTCGGGCCAATGTTGTTTGCTTATTACGGATTCCATCAAACAAGTGGATGCTTACTACTCCTGGAGTGCTCACAAATGGTCAGTATCTAGTATCTTGTAACTTTAGACTCGACTACGGCGAAATTTAAAATTAAGATAATGTTTTTGTACAGTCATTTTAGATTTTACATAATTTAGTTGAAGTTTCACTCAAGGCAGGCCACGAATTAGACAATGATATTAATGACAGGTCTCAAAAAATACTTCCTTCCTTAGTAGACAATATAATTCAGACAACTTCTGATTTCAAAGAACCTATAATTACCTACTTTGTATAGACAGCCTCAAAAAGTCAACCCTAGGTTGATTTGTAATTTGTAACAATTTAATTGAGAAAACCCAATATTTTATGTATTTTTGAAAATTTTTCGTCAGTAATATTATAACTTTTCTCTAAACTCTCTCACATTGAATGGCTTTCATTACTTTAACAAAATGAAATGTCTTACGTCACGAAATACCTTTCGTGCAAATGTCCCGCTACCGATGTGCGCCTGTCTGAGGCTAACTGTACAAAGTACGTTCACTTTTCGCATACGCCAATACTTATTTTTAATTTCAAAGTTTATTTTTCACTTGAAACTAATTAATACCTAACTTCTTTTTGTTTCAGACGACTGCAGCTCTGACACGCTACCTACCCCTAACAGTTATCCTCTTTCAACAACTTATACAGCTGTCAATCATCTTCGAACTTATTGGCAGTATTGTAAGAAAAATGTTCAATATAAACATATTTATTACAACGTATTCAAGTATCACCGAGAGCAGTGGTGACCCAGTGAAACCAGACAGTACTTTGTGTAAATTATTTCATCACCATTGCTCTTAAAACGGTGAAGGAAAACATCGTGAGGAAACCGGCATGTCCTAGAACCACAAATTCGAAGACATGTGACATCCACCAACCCGCACTGGGCCCGCGTGGTGGATTATGGCCTACTCCCTCTCACCGAGAAGAGGCCTGTGTCCCAGCAGTGGGAACATTATAGGCTGATTATCCAAGTATGTATCATCGTTTACAAACGTCACATCGGTATTCGTCAAACGGCCACAAATCCAGACTCCGGGCTGCTAGTCTAAGAATTTCTTAACATAAAACCTAAAAACCACTTTATCCGGTCCGGATCCAAAGAACTTTGACAAAGGGACAATCTATCAGCGATAACGATGATGAAAAAGTTATAAACGTTTCAGATTGAAATATTTTTCGAATTGACATACACTTTTCCGTAGCATATGTCTTAAGCTACGGAAAAGTGTATGTCAATTCTTTTGAAAGTCGCTGCAGAAATTTGAAACGTTTTGAGAGCGATTGCCACCCTCTTGTCTAGGGCCGCTATCTCGACTAGACTAAGCCAGTCAGAAATGTATCATAGTTAAAAGATATGGCTAGGATGTAAGAGATCGGAATTCAAGAATGATATAACCAACTAGCTGCGCCCCGCGGTTTCACCAGCATAAGATTCGATCCTGTGGGAATATCGGGATATAAAGTATCCTATATGTTAATCCTGGTTATAAACCATCTGTTTGCCAAATTTCATCCAAATTTGTCTAGTAGTTTTTGCGTAAAAGAGTAACAAACATCCATCCATCCATCCATACAAACTTTCGCGTTTATAATATTAGTAGGATAATTACATACATACATTTTATTATTTGCAGAGTGACAGGTTAAAGAATGCAGTCTACGGTGTACCGTGGGAGAGCATGGATACGAAGAACAGGCGAATAGTGGCCTTCTTCCTCATGAATGTACAGGAACCTGTACACGTAAAGGCATTAGGACTTGCTGATGTTGGTGTCACTTCTATGACTGCGGTAATGTTTTTATAAAATTTTATTGAAAGCTTCTCGCGTCCTGCGGATTCCTGCGACCTTCACCAGGTCATCTATCGCTGTGGCGACGCTTGAGAAACACTTCTTATTTAATGTAATGTACGGCTAAATGATGATGATATAAACCTTGTCTGATTTAGCAAATAATTTATGGCCAGGGTTGTGTATACCCACATTATGGCAATTCATTTTTGTCACGTGTAATAGAGCGCCACCAACCTTTTGCTATCAAGGAGCGCGGGTTTTTTCGAAAGAAATACTGTGACCCCTGGTATAGGCAACTGAAGGAACACGGGTGGGTTTTAGTCAGTAAAAGTCTGACACGCTCCGCTCAGAGCGGGAGAAGTCATATGATGATTTCCAAACCAGAAAAAAAAGGGCACAAATCCAGACTAATATTTAGAATGCTTTAATAAAAACAAAAATTCCGCATTGACAAAAAAAATATCCGACCTGCACCCTAATTGCGTAACACACTATCAATCTCAATCTCAATCATTTTGAAGGACATTGCTAATCCATTGCTCCATATGTTCGAAAAACGTGTCTGCTCAACAACGTAAATAACGCAATGAATGTTGTTGAACTGTCAAAATGAAACTCGTTGCTACTGATAGTGTGTTACTCAACTACCCCACCAGGGTTGGACCCTGCAAACACTTTACTAACAAGACAGCAGTTCGTGATCGAATATTGTATGAGTAATTGTATTTCTATTCTTTTCAGATCTTGAAAACTTCTATATCTTATTTCACCTTTCTTAGCAGCATATGAATGCTGTGCGACACTTTATATTTCATCATTTAATAATTGCAACTATTATGTCTTTTAAGTAACAATGTTCACGATTAATTTATTCATAAAATATGTGCACTATTCCTTGTTTTAAATAAAGCCTGCAATTAAATGAAACAAGTGTTTTATTTTATTAAAAAACTAGCGGACCTAGCAGACGTCGTCCTGCCCGGTAAAGCAGCGCCACCTACCGGGTCCAATTGTGTTTTCAAACCATCCAGGAACCCATTGAAATGTACACAAAAATTTTCATACAAATCGGTTCAGCCGTTTAGGAGTAGTTAGGTGACAAACACACATAAAAAAAACAACACAAACATACAGAAGAATTATATTATATATTAAGATAAACAATATTCAGAATGTAAAAATTGGTGCAGCTCAATCCTAAGCCTTTTAAAAGGCTTTCAGGAACAAGTTACGTTTAACGAATGATTAGAATTTATTATTTATCTGAAATGTGGCTTGGAAGTTTATTATAAAACCATATACACTGAAATTTGAAAGAGCCACCTATTTTCTTGAGCCTTGTGTACGTACAACTTTGTGTTCCTATTGGAAATTAAGGGGTTTTTTCAAAAATGTATGGTTGAACAGTCGCTAATCAGTACCTAATTTTAAGCAACATTTATAAATAAAGGGGTCTCTGAGAGAGTGTCAAGGACTTAATTTATAAATACTATATTTACAAGCTGACACTAAAATATATATATTATATACAAGTATATATAATAAAAAATAAAGAAAAAGGCAGGAGCTCATTGGGCATCAAAAAATTCGTCCGCATCATTTTTAAATTCATCAACTGTTTAATGAATTTATTAATTAAGTCCAGTCTCTTTTCTGCAAAAAAAGGCAGTCTAAATGTCGGACGCATTTTTCCACAACAGAATACCGTACGACACTACACTATGAAAATAGCTAAAGTATACTAAACGGGCTGTCTCTCATTCTCCTGCCCTTATCCCAATTTATTTGGGGTCGGCGCAACATGGTATTTTTCTTCCATACTTCTCTATTAGTCGTCATCTCGGTAGTCACCACCTTTCTAACCATATCATCATTCACACATTCCATCCATCGTTTCTTTGGTCTTCTCCTACTCTTATAGCCATCGACATTCATACTCAAAACTCTCCTCACGACATTTTCCTCATTTCTCTGTAACACATGCCCATACTAGTACCACGACAACCGATTTCCACACAACTTTTCAGCTATCGGTGCCACTAAACGGGCTGTCTCTATGTCAGTTAAATTAAGATTCACTAAAACCGTGCCGTGCCGTGGGCATAGGCCCGTGCTACAAGGATCTTTCGGTAGATACCTGCGTGACTTTGACAGATGGGAATTGTTAGTAAACATTTGAAAAACAAGATGGCAGCGTTAGTTTAGATTTTGGCCATGCGCTAAAAGATCCTTGCACAACTTTAAGTCATAATTTCAGCAGAAAGACGTCCACTGCTGGACATAAGCCTCCTCTAAGCATCTCCACTTCAACCGGTTCTGTGCTTCTCGCATCCAACGGGTTCCTGCGGCCTTCAAAAGGTCCTCGGTCCACCTTGTGGGAGGTCTTCCAACGCTAAGTCTTCTGGTATCCGGTCACCACTCCAGAACCTTTCGGCCCCATCGGCCATCTATTCTGCGAGCAATGTGCCCTGCCCACCAACAACCAACAAGTGCCAAGTGCCAACTTTGTGTAATAGCAACTGTAGCTTTGTAAAAATAATATTGAAATACTCTCGACATTCCTTCCCGTATAGAAAAGTAAAAACAGCAATTAAGATCTAGTTATTGTGAAATGCTTCACTTTATACGAAAACACTCGACTCGCATTTCTTCCCTTGGTTTCTTTTTCTTTCCTTGGTTCTTACCTTGAAAATATTTTTACAGCACTGGAAGCTTTCAAGTCCTTATTTATTTCGTAGTAAAAGGCAGGTATTTGGTAAATTATATTTTTCAATTTGCTGGGATTCTTAAAGCAAAAGAAATGTTTGTCTCTTGAGGGTTTACGTTTCATTTTAGTAACGCTCACATAACATTAAAAAAAAAAACTAAAATAAAATAAAAATTGCCTTTATTTCTTACTACTATTCGAGTTTAACATAAAATTAATCAGGTTTATAATCTAACTTCTAACTTAATCTTACTTCTAGTTACTTATATGTATAAATGGAGTTATAAAGTTAATTTTTATTAGTAGCAGTCGCCTCAGCCGCAAACCTTTCCATACAACTCTTTCCCGCGCCTTTCGCATCCATAAGGGTCCACATCTTTCTTTAAAATGTCTCTCCACCTTTTATTTGGTCTCCCCTTTTCCCTTTTCCTGTCTCTTGGTGTCCATACCGTTAAGCGTTTTGTCCATTTGTCATTGTTCGTTCTACATATGTGTCCTGCCCAATGCCATTTGAGTAAACGTGTTCTTTTCCTTACATCTATGTATTATTTTAGTTACCTGTCTGATGTCGGAGTTTGTAACCTTATCTGATAGTTTAAGACCAAGCATGCTTGTCTCCATTTTACGTTGGTTCCATAACATAACAACCCACTTATATTTCCCGAAGGGTTAAGCAGAGGTGCACCTATAGTATACCCACATTTCGCTAGTTATGTCGAAATCCCATGTAACAGGGCGAGCCTATCGCCACCAATCGGGCAATTTAATTATATTAGTTTTAATTAATTAATTACTTCATAATAAATACATTTTGAGATGTGTATACGGTAGGTAATTATACTTTCGTATTCAGTAACTTTACAGCTCAAAGCATAAGAATGTAACTCTATTGCACAGAATAACTTTACTTTTATTCACCCTGAATAATTGGACGGAACTAGGCGAGTGCAGGCAGGCTAAGGAAGCACTTCACACAATTGATGGCCGCCTCACGAAACAGGTTCTCCGTCTAAATAAACTAAAGCTGCGTACAGTTACTGCAGCTTTAACTGGCTACGGGTCATTTAACAAGCACTTCTTTGTCTTAGAAGTAACAGACAGTCCACCGGATGATGGTCCAGGATGACGAGACAGCGGCACATCTGCTGCTAAACTGCCCGGTGGTGGTCACGTACAGGGCAAAGTACTTCTAGTAACATCAAGGTGTTGCTGGCCATCCTTGAGGAGCTGGAGTGGATGGAATGATCGATTTTCCCACCCGTATACAAAATGCTCGCATTGACGTGGAGTTGCGGATACCAGCCCGTATTACCTATTCGCCCTGAATATCCTTTTAAAAAATGTGCAAATCTGAGTTTTCAAAGTCGCCAGATTTAGGGAAAGCCCACAAATTCTTCATCAAGTTTGCCTATTTAAGTCATTATGGGTTAGGCCGCACAAGATCATACCATATCAACGGTTCTGAAGATCACTTTATTTTTGGTTCATTTTCGAAATCTGGAAGTGGCCCACGGGGCTCCAATCTGAAGCTTTTCGAATATAATTATATTCGATGTTTTCTCATCATGCTGCACTTACTCAGCTATCAACTTGTCGCCCTGCATAAGCTTCATCAATAACCCTCTGGGTTTCCCCCTACCGAGGTCGGTTTTAAGAATAATGAAAGGAACTTTTCGAGAAATAAATAGTCATGATTTTCTCATGAAACTTTATTATGTTTTTGAAGAGAAATTTAATCAAATACGATAATGTTATGCTTCAATAATTTATTTAGTAGAGTGATAATAAGTGGAATACAATGGCAATAAGAGGAAATATTCATAATTATAGTTATACAAGTAAAAAGCAAAAACAATTAGAAAAAGATAAAACATTGTACAATGAAAATTTTAAATATCTCAAGATTCCAGCATCTCGTTCACATGCTGCGTAGAAAAGTGAAGTAAGACATCGAAGTTTTCAAAATCTGGAAAAAAAAAATATTTTGACCGTGACCATACAGTCATAGTGTATTTCAGACTACCTGAAATGGCATGGCGAAACCATGGCGAAATATTAAAACTGTTTAATATTAACTTACCATAGCCATAGAAGTAACCCCTACATTAGCAACACCTAGAGCCTTCACATGTACAGGTTCTTGTACATTCATTAAGAAAAAGGTCACCACTTTTCTGTTCTTTATGTCCATGCATTCCCATGGTACGCCATATACTGCGTCTTTTAGTTTTTCACTCTGAAATTATTACAGAGATAATGTTTATTTAGCCACAATGATAGCACCTAGGTACAGCAAAATGAATGAGCTTAGAATTATTATAAGCTTTTTAATGTCAGTCACGGATGTAAGCCTTCAAAATTTTCAGAAGCAAAAAGTAAATAAATCATAGAACATGGTGAGGGTTGAGATGAATAAACTATATATATAAAATATTCAAGAGTCAACACAAGTCTCCCTTTCTAAGAAGAAAGAAAGATAATCGTTTATTTGCTGTAAACATGGCGAAGAGAAAGAACACAAACACAAAAAACAATAAGTTGAGGTAAAATATGCGTCACATTCACGCAAAACTGTCATCGGTCAGCATAATGCTACAACCCTATGCGAGACAGAACCCCAGTGCTAGATATCAGCGACAACCGGCATTGAAGTGTTAACGTCAACCGATGCAGTATACGATAAGATAAAAAATAAATTAAGAATACCTAGTTAATAGTCTTATTTGGCTCATGTTCAATTTCATACGTAAGTGGTAATTTGTAATTTATTCCTTCGATCAAAAGTATTGACAGTCTTACCTCACTTCCAACCAGTTCGAAAATAACTGACAACTGTATAAGCTGCTGGGTCAGTATAATAGTGAGTGGCAAATAACGCATCAGAGCTTGTGCTGTCTGAAAAATAATATCAAATAAGTACCTATATATGGTGACACCATAATCATTATGAACATCGTTAGCATTTTGAGATCAAATAAATTATTATTATTATGTCGTTTATTTATTTAGTTATCTTATTTTAATACATTTTTAAATATTAGTACCTATAAAAAAAAACATTTGAAAATATAAAAATAGTGATCCACCGATGTCGAGAGCAGGGTCCAAGCTACCGGTGGTTAGGGCTCCAGAGACAGGAACCTCCTCACAATGCGAGCCGTATCGAGGAGTACTGCCTTTTGAATCAGGCCCTTGATCCAACAGCCTATCGAGAGCCTCGATAGATGTTGATCGAGGCTTTCGGCCATCAGGCCATTGGCCGATACGACAATCGGCACAATGTTAGCCGAGCTTACATTATTATTATTATTATTATATAATCTGTCCGACATATTGTGAACTGGTATCAAACTTGCATGCGACGGATCGCACCTTGCGCCAATACTAAATAGAATTTGTCGGTTTGACATGGATTAAAAGATTATAAACTATCAAAAATGAATATGTTATATTGTAATCAGTATGATACAGTTCACAATTTATCGACAGTTTATAATCTCGCGCGAAAGATTATAACATAACGGTGTTCACAATCATACGGTGACATTATAACATAGCAGCTTTTTGTTCGATATAATCTTGTCGCATACTGACCATTTGTGAACATTCTAGGAGTAATAGGCAGCCGCTTGCCTGATGGAATAAGTAATACACGAACAGCATCGGCCCGAATACATCCGACATTGTGTCTGTAAAGCTGCAAGAAATATTTCAGGTGAATATATGAATAATGTTACCAAAGGAGTCTTCTAATTGTAGTAAACAACTCACTTAACAATCTCCCGATGGTAATTAATACATTCTTTTAACCTTTCAGAAACTTCTAACAGTTCTTCTTTGGAGTATTTCTCAGCACGTATAACGAAGCCATTTTCTAACATAAAATTAGAATTAGAACTCGGTCTTGGGAAATCATTCAGAATATTAATGAGTATTTTGAAATGGCCCCAAAGATGGAATACCATTAGTGACAGAAACAGATCAAACATGCAGAACCAAGTTGAGCATAGATATGACAAGAACCTGTAAGAAGAAATAATACAATACATTATTCTACAATAATAAATACTAACTCATTGTCAGTCACTTTTAACCCGACTCTCACATCATAAAACCTGATGACTATGAATTCATGTTTTATAGATATTAGTGTGCAATAAAGCAGCGTTTTAAAGTGGCGAAACTTCAACGTACGCCCGTCGGACCATGAACAGTAAGTATTCATATACAGGAGCGGCACGCGTCAACGGCAAAGGCAACTGCAGCCGTCGACACGCTTCGACGGCAGCCGTCAACAACGTGTCACTCGTGTATTTGACTAAGGTGCTCAAATACACGTGCGGTTCGTTGTCGATGGCTGCAGTTGCTTCTGCCGTTGACGCGTGCCGTTTGTGTGTATGCACACTAAGATCTATCACAACATTGCTGACGGGTATTACTACTACATTAACCACTGCAAGAGATGCATTTAAACAATATAGAAACGACACTCACTGCGACAGCAATTAAAATTTAAGTTCGTATATCTAATGACGTTGCTAGTAGGCTTTTCAGTAAAATAGATATTCGGCCCATCACTTATACTTATTTGGGGTTTTGGGGCTTTTTTTGGGGCTTTTTAAGGGTATCGTATTACCCAGTAACTGAGTTGTGGAGGTCAGATAGGCAGTCGCTTCATGTAAAATACTAGTATTCTGCTGCTTCCGGTTAGACTGGAAGCCGACCCCAACATAAATAGTTGGAAAAAGGCTCGGCAGATGATGATGACTTATACTTATTTGGTTTGATTGTTTTTTTATTTCTACTTCGAGGTTATGATTTATTTGATAGTTTCAAAATACTTTCTGTAAGCTAATATTGCCCAGGTTTTGTTTGTGATCACGCCGATATGCTTACGTATGACTTGTGAATAATTTAAAAATTATTATTTGAATCATTCGATAAGACACACATTACATGAATTGTATGATAATGACCAATGTCGCTAACTTACCAATGAATAATACAAGCAACAATGTAACCCTTCATTTCAGTCGACGTGTTAAATGGATAAGGGTAATAAAGAGAATGTTCAAACGTCGAGTTTTGGAAACCACCTCTATTGTACCTTCCGGCAGCATAGTTGCTGTACATAGGTATGAGGTTGAAGAGAGATAGGCCAGCTAACATCTGAGCTACTAAGCATAACGTGAAGAGATGAGATACTAAGTGGACCATTTTGTGAGTCTGAAACAGAAATTGTTATCCTAAGTCAAAAAACTAGTAGGTGTCCCACAGGGAAGTATATTAGGACTAATAATATTTTTATCCTTAAATAAAACTGGTTATATAATATTTAATACGTCCATCAATACTGCTGAACGTGCCCGCCTGCTGGATGTGCGAAAATGGGAGTCGGGCCTCTGGTTTCAGACGCTACTATCACTCAACGTAGGCACTATGCTGCCTGTACCTTCCGGCTCGCTACTTGTCTGCGTCGGGGCGTTCCTTGTGTGGCTCCGCATCGCTGGCAATGCGGTGAACGTGTCGACTGCTTCGAATACCATGGCCTATTCTGCAGTAAGATCGCAAGCTAATAACACGGCATGCCAGCATCAATGACATCATCCGTCGTGCTCTTGTCACCGCCAGGGTGCCAGCTGTTTTAAAGGGTACATATTGCAATATCTAAAATTAAAAGAACTAACGTAAAATAACCTACGTTCAAAATCCTTAAAATCCAATCCTGAATCCCTTACCCAATCCAGATTATCTCTAAACACTAAGTTATGATAACACTAAGGATCTTCTACTGGGTAATTTACAATAATAATGAACTATATGAATCTAAGTCTAACCATAAACGCCCCATATTACGCGCCCATATTGGCTACACCCCATTCTTTCTCACTACTCTCTCCCTACACCTACTCACTACATACACACACACACACACATCCTACACTTACTTTCTACATACACACACACACTCAGACCCTACATTAGTTCACCACACCTCACAGTTTCATTTGTGTTTATTATACATAAATTATATCCTGGTTTCTTTTACACCATTTGCATATTGTTGAAACGTCCCGATTTAGTATAATATGGCTTTGTTTCTAACGAAGAATCACTGGCTCCTAAAACAGGCACCTACACCTAGTTTAGGAGTCAGAGAATTAAAACTATTGTGACCTAGTTATAAGCTTAATATGCTCTTGGTCTTTGGATACTGTAATGTGATGGCTTTTGGTGAAATAAAGAATTTATTTATTTAGTTATCTTCCTAACTCAGCGGGCTGTGCTGGGGCGGCTGTTGCAGGTGCGGAAAACCTCAAGCGGCGCAAATATTCCAATAATTTTAGGACTTATATTTTTTTTTTATTATTTGTAAAACTGCAAATTCCTTTAGACAGTTGCCAGACATTTTTTTAAACGTTGAGCAGGTTTGACTGAACTCCGAATTTTAACAGTAGAAATAATCTTCAACTAAGAAAAGCCTGATATACAATATCTTACCTTCATCGCATATTCAGAACGATCTTTGTAGAAAAACAGATGGATTTTACTAAGAAATTCTTTAGCCACCTCTCGGTACTTAGTAGAAAACGTCAGTGTGATGACTCTGGACTGTAACAATTTAAGTAATTTAAAAACCATACAAAATCCAGCAATAAATCACTTATTTGCTTATGCTTAGCATAAGCAGTCATAACAGTGTTCTCACTGCTGGGACAGAGGCTTCCTCTCTGTGAGAGGAAGTGGGCCATAATCTACCACGCGGGCCCAGTGCGGGTTGGTTTCTCAAAAATCTATTTTTATTTATTATTTGGTTAGCATTAGCTACCTAGTTCACCCTTCCAACTAAGCCAAATAATACATATTGTGTTAAGAATTAATTCATAGTAAAAGTTGTTCAAACGAACGACTTCTAGAGCAGCATTAACATTGAACATCAGTACCCTACTTGCGTAACACACTATCTATAATACACTATAATTTTGAAGGTTTTTTAACCATTACTTGATATGTTTGAATAATTTGTCTCCTCGACAACGTAAACAACGCAATGAATGTTGTTGAACGCAATCACCCCGTAGGTGACCATAGGTCCGTAGGTAGTATCAGATTGCCTCTTCAGCTCATCAGTTAAGTCATAATAACTACAAATTTCACTTACCATATCAACTGTATTCATAAGTATAATAATATACATATGCCCAACTTCCAGGAAAGATAATTCGCTCATGTGTATGATGACATAAGAAACGCCTCCAAACATACAAACAATAGTGATACCTAAGTAAAAATACTTAAGGAATACGGCTTGGTAGTTCGACTCGGGCTCTCCGATTTCTTTCCGAGGCCAGGAGCTGATGATGACCAGCATGAAACGTAAGAGTTTAATGTACTGGTAATCGGAGGGGGTATTTATGCCGCTGTAACAGAAAAATATGTGCGCACTTTGCTTGTTTATTATTCATCGTAGTGTTGCGTGAGTAGCGTATTTATTAGCCACCGTGCCTTGGTAAGCACGTTAAGCCGTTGGACCTGCGCGTGCCCGAAATCCTCCTATGCTGCGCCATAACATCCTCTACTCCACCTTTCGCATCCAGTCTGTCCCAGCCACCTTTTTGAGGTCCATCCAGTTGAGGGGTGTCCCACACTACGCTTACCGTTACGCGGTCTCCAACCCAGGGGGACTACTACGAAGTGCAAAGTGCGGAATGATCGGATCGGACCGACGCATGGCCGAACCGAATATTATTGAAAAATTAATGAAAAATGTTCGGATCGGCTCAGTTGGTTCGGGACCATAGTCAATATTCGAAAGAGTGTAGGAGTGAAGGACCGGGACCGACCGAACCAAATAGTAACTTCGTAGCAGGAAACGACCGAACATTCGGCCGATACCACTTCGGAGTAGAGCCCCAGGACTCATCTGCTCCACCGGCCATCGGTCCTTCGACAAACATGGCCAGCCCACTGCCACTTCAGCTTGCTTACTCTACAAGCTATGTCGGTAAATTAAGCAGGTGGCAGGTTCAACCTTGCATTTATTTTAAACCATATGAACAGTAGGATGATGTCGTGTAATCCCGTCTTTTAACCGTAAAATATTGCACATGACAGCACAGTGTGAACGGCTGCAAAGGCTTTTTAGATAAATAAATATATATATTTTAAATAAAATAACACGAATACTTACACTACAGCTTCGTTTTCGAAAAGGAATTTACGTAAAGTCATTTTGACTAATTAAATCGAGATCTGCCTCAATCTCAACATTACCCTCTCTTTGTTCGTGTCAGAGTGGTCGAGGTGAATTAGTTATATCCTTTTGTTGATGTTCAAGTTCAATTCAAGGACTTATAAACATAAAATTATAGCCTAAAGCTCAGGCCACACCCGTAAAAAACATTTTTTAAATAATAAGAAGTCAGATCAAAGTTCTGTAACAAATGCCTAAGAAATTTTAAAAAGGCGCTTTACTTTATGTAATTTATTTCACCACCACTGCCCTCAAAACGGTGAATGAAAACATCGTGAGGAAACCGGCATGTCCCAGAACCAAAAATGCGAAGACATGTGACATCTACCAAACCGCATTGGGCCCGCGTGGTGGGTTATGGTTCACTCCCTCTCACCGGGCAGAGGCCTGTGTCCCAACAGTGGGAACATTATATGTTGATTACGTATACGATACCAAATGCCATATATAAAACAGAATTACTTACTAAACATGGATAGATGATGTAAGCAGCTTTATTTGTGATTTGACAAATGGTAAAAAATGACGTAACCAATGGTAGATTGATTATTATAATTGAGCAAATTAATTGATACAAACAAACGCAATTTAATTTTTTAACCATTGCGGGGAAATGGCTTGCATAGAGTATAATCAGCCTGTAATTCCCACTGCTGGGACACAGGCCTCCTTTCTTTGAGAGATGCAATCTACCACGCGGGTCCAATCAAATAAATGGCATAGCTTTCATCAATTATATATTTCTGAAGCAGTTCCCTTTCAAAACTGAGCATTCACTTTAAGCTTTGTAGTCTCACCCTTGCACTACTTATCAATATTATGAAAACAAACCACATTTCTCATAATTTATTTCTTCCTATTCATTGCTTGTTCAAAGAGAAACATTAGCTTTAATAATACAGCACCCTTTATGATGTTTGCATATATGCCTTAATTATCTCATATAAAATGCCCTTTAATATTTGCAAGCGTGCTTCTTTATTACTACTTACTTGCGGTATTTTATGGAAAACTATTTTTCATATATTAATAACAGAACATAACATTACGCTTTGTTACCCCTAAAAGTTGGACAGAAACTCATTTGGCCAGTTATGTTTTAGTCCCATGTAATAGGGGCGAGCTTATTGCTATCAACTCGGCACAAATCCAGACTTTGAGCTGCTACTAATAAATTCCAGACAGAAAAACCTAATCATCCCCGCCTTTATTTTTATTTTTTTTTCCCGGGGTGTAAAATCGTCATGGATGTCCGCCGCCCTGGGGCGGGCGACGGGGTCTGTCAGACTCTTACTGACTAAAAACCACCCAGTGTTCCATCTTACATCTACGCCGGGGGTCGCGGGAACGTAAGATCCTTCCGCAACCCCCGACTGGACCCGAGGAGGCCCGCCACCGCGGGCCTCCTCGGGTCAGGGGGGGGAGTGAGGTGTTTGACTCCCCCCGCGACGTCTAAGAGGGGCGCACGTGGAACACTACGCGCCGCCACCTCGGGTCCAGATGTGTGGGGGGCGACGAACGTCCCCGAGTCCGTCATCCCTGGACCCATTTAGGGGGCTGGAAGAGGGCGTTGTCCGCCCTTCGCCGACGCCCGGTACGCCTGCTGCGGGCTGGGTGAGAGGACGAGATAATCATCCCCAGCCTAGCCTAGCCTTTTTCCATTTATGTTATCAGAATCAGAATCAGAAATATAACAATGTAGGTACAGGTTTGAGATGGTACAAAATACAATGTTTCCGCTACATTCTACCTTACGGCGTGCAAAAACATTAGTTAACATTACCATGACATTAAAATAATAAGACATCAAAAATTAATACACACAAATAAATTGTCACAATAAAAAGTCATTACATTAAAAATTATGTTATCAAATTATAAATTATTGCAAAAGGGTACTTAAAATGTCAATTACAAGATAAAAAGTCAAGGTACAGTTATAAATCTTTGTCATTCAAGAAGTCATTTACAGAGTAGTAACATTTTTGTAATAGCAATTCAGTCAGTTTAGTTTTAAATATGCGTGTGGGGTGTTTATTTATTTATTTATTTATTTATTTATTGACACACCAACGACTTATTCGCTAAAACATTACAATAAATATATTCTAAATCAACAGCTTTGCGGTGAATTCGTCACTTATAGGTGTGCACAGCACTTGTATAATCAATAAAAAAAATTGAAATGGAAAAATAATATGATACTAACAAAATTGGAATTTACAAAGTTTACATCGAATCTAAAATGTCAAGTAGTTAAATTGAAATACATTATAAATCAAAAAAATCAATTAAATTGGAATAAAAAAAAACTATTATAAATTAAGACTATAAAAATAACAAACAAATAAATTAGGACATAATTATTACATTATTTATAAAAAATTAAAAGAATAGAATAGAGGGTGTTCTTTGAGATTATGTGGAATTTTATTATAAATGTGTTGTATAAAATGTGTAACATACACTACACACTCTGTGAAAATTTCAACTGTCTGCCTATTACGGTTCATGAGATAAACCCCGCTAACAGATAGACGGACGGACGGACCGACAGCGGAGACTTACTAATAGGGTTCCGTTGGCACCCTTTGGTTGCGGAACCCAAAAACTGGCGAAATCAATCCAACTAGCAAAATAACTGGAGAGACAAAGTGTAATTTAACATCCCTGAACACTAAAAACACACGAACAGTCTCGAGGACGGCCAGTTAAAACTAAAACATACAGTTCAAAAATACACCAACCCTGGTCCTATAATAAGAAAAGTTCTGCGAATTTCCTGGCTCCATTCCCGGAGAGACCTAGGCATTGCGTGGCTGCCTTAATTAGATTCTAGGTCAGGGCTGCAGAGCATAGGTTAGGTTAAACGGTTGAACAAGCTGGACAGATGAAGCGGGAAATTAATGTCATTTCCACAATCAGGCATGCAGATTATTACACTATTACTCTTGGGGTTGGCAACTGTAGGTATATTTACATTTAAATGAGAACAGCAAGGACTTCTTGTTTTGTTTTGGCACGGCTTGGCTTCATCATCGTTCTGTTACCCTTATCCCAACTTATTTACTGTCGGCGCAACATTTGTGTTTCTTCCAAACTTTTCTATTAGTCGTCATCTCGGCAGTCACCCCCTTTCCAGCAGTATCGTCTTTCACAAGGTTGGCAGCTTTTTTTTAGCAGGCATACCTTTTTTTTGTTAGCCTATGTTGTATCCGACTGTTGGTCGAAGGCTTCCCCTTTTCCCGTCCAAACATGGCCAGAGATTACATAAGACAGGGTTGTCTTGTGCGATCTTTGGCCATGTTACCCCAGCAAACGTTATCAAATCGTCACACCACTTTCGCCTACGTCCAACGGCTCAAGGCCTCCAGTGAGTGACGACGGCTTAGCTTAGCATAACCAGCAAAAACCACTTGTAAAAAATGACCTAATTTATGTATTTAAATGGCTTGCATAATGCATAATCCGCCTATAATGTTCCCACTGCTGGGCCACAGGCCTCCTCTCTGTGAGAGGGTGTGGGCCGTAATCCTCCACACGGGCCCTGTGCGTGTTGGTAGATGTCACATGTCTTTGAATTTTTGGTTCTAGAACATGCCGGTTTCCTCACGGGGTTTTCCTTCACCGTTTTGAAAGCAGTGGTGATTAAATAATTTACACAAAGTAAAGCGCCTGTCAGGGTTCGAACCTACGACCTACACTAAAGTCTACTCTTAAGTCGAGGCCGTTTCCACTGCGCCACCACTGCTCCGGCTCCATCTTAGCTTATCATGGTTATATTATTAGCCAATCAGCAATGTGGCTGACTATCCAGCGACTGACATTTAAGCCCACTTGCACCACAAGTCACTAAATGCATTTAACACTTAACGTGCTAAAAACATAATTCTGTCTCTGTCGTCTTTAAATGATTGACTGAAATAGAACGATGTTTTAAACTCGTATCCCTGCGCGGTAATTGCGTAACACACTATCAGTAGCATTGGCTTTCGGTTTGACAGTTCAACAACATTCATTGCGTTATTTGCGTTGTTGAGCGGACAAACTTTACGGACATATAAAGCATTGGATTAGCAATACCCCTCAAAATGCTTCAGATTGTAACTGAGTGTGTTACGCAATTAGGGCGTTAGTCATGAAGAATATTTTTATGCGACCCTTACTGGGTTTATAAATGATAATTTTGTGTGTAAGCACAGCAAGGAGTTTATCCAAATTTACCAATATTCCAAGCAATATTCAAATCGCTCTTAGCAATAAGACCGCCTATTGTGTGACCCTTTGTAAAATTTATAATAGGTATCTGTAATTTATATGGCGTACACATAATAAAGAATATTATATTCTAGTCAGTAACAACAATATTTCCATAGCGATATTCAATTTTCTGACGTAAGCTTACAACGCTCACAAAATTGCCTATCTTCCAAAGCTTTTTTCTTCTAAGCCTTAGTTTCGATTGTTCAAACTAGATGGCGCTGGCGTCGTCGCAGCTGAACAAGAACGCCGAAACAAACTTTAACATCGCAGTTTCTTTTAAAGTCCTTAATGATATTATTATTATCTTAAATAATGACAAAGTAGACGTTAAAAGAGAAAGTAGAAAAGTTTTGTAGTATCATAATAATGATTCTAACAATGTAAGTAAAGGTTTGCAGTAAGTTATTCCAGAATTTTACTGAAACTTACTGGTTTTCTGGAAAACCTTTTACAGTATGTTTAGTTTCCTTTAAAGGATAAACCACGTCGCTTGTGGTTCTCGTAACAGGGATTAAGGTCGACAGCGCACCACCAATCCCCTTGATGTTGTTTGTGTCCAGGGAGGCGGTGACCTCTTTCTCACCTACACGTTGTATTTGCATGGTTATCTCTTGTAGTCTGTTTATATTCGGTTCATAATTATAAACGGATACTATTATTTAATTGGAGCCCGTGGCTAAGTAATAACAGGATCAGGTTAAGCTACGCTTGTCGTTGTTGGTCCATGGATGGGACCATCTTTACATACCAAGACCCCTCCGTGCCTCGGGTAAGCACGCTTAGCCGTTGGTCCCGGCAGACAGTCGTTACGGGGCGTCAAAAGCCCGAAAGTCTGAAAACCAGTCTTACCAAGGGGTATAGTATTACCCAGTAATTAGGTTGTGGAGGTCAGATAGGCAGTCGATCCATGTAAAATTCTGGTACTCAGCTGCATCCAGTTAGACTGGAAGCCGACCCCAACATAATTGGGAAAAGGCTAGGCAGATGGCAGATGACTACTATTTAATTAATAATACTACTAATAAATACTTGATTTTTGTTTGAATTTCACCTGGTCATTTGTTTTGTTACGTTTTGCAACATAAGTCACAGAGTATACCCCTATAAGTTAAATTACATTTTACATGAAAAAACCAATAAAAAGTTACTCTCAGATTTTATTCACAATCTCAGTAAAAACAGTTTATGGTCGTGGAATAATTTCCTGTTGATGAAACTTTTTTAGGGTTCCTTAGCCAAATGGCAAAAACGGAACCCTTTCGTCATATCCGTCAGTCCTTTCGGCTGTGACAGCTATTTTCTAACAATGGTTTAGTGAAAGTATGAAAGAAAAAAATTGTGGGGTGACCGATCAACAAGTAACCGAATAAAAAAATAAACTTTATTTATTTATTAACTCAACATCATTATCATTACAGGAATTTCCTAATTTAATAGTGTGGCCATAATTACAGTTTTATTATTTACCATAATATATTCTGTACATCGTGTAAATGTACATAAGCGTTTATTGGATTAAGCGGTTAAGCACAGAATTAACATTGGATGGATAAAATGGCGGCAGGTCACGGGAACAATCTGTTACTCCCGCATTCCCCTTAAACTTAAGGGGAAGATATATAAAACCATGATTAGACCTGCTGTCTTGTATGGATCAGAATGTTGGGCCACAAAAGAGATGAATGCAAGGCAATTGCATGCAGCTGAGATGAGAATGCTAAGAGGGATGTGTGGTGACACGAACGGATACGATAAGAAATGAGTACATAAGAGGAAGTCTGAAAGTGGCACCGGTAACTGAAAAGTTCTGTGGAAATCGGTTGTCATTGTATGGTCATGTGTAACTGAGGAATGAGGGAAATGTCGTGAGGAGAGTTTTGAGTATGAATGTCGATGGCTATAAGAGTAGGAGAAGATCAAAGAAATGATGGATGGAATGTGTGAATGATGATATGGTAAGAAAGGGGGTGACTACCGAGATGGCGACTAATAGTGAAGTATGGAAGAAAAGGACATGTGGCGCCGACCCCAAATAAATTGGGATAAAGGCAGGAGAATGAATGATGAAGCGTTTATTGGATCCCATAAGTAAAAAGATTATGATGATTTTAAATGAATACACTGTGATGCTATTTAAGTAAATAGTTTTGAGATATTTTCGGTTGCAATCGCAGAAAAAACTTAGTTTTTTCAAGAAATATTTTGTGACAAGCAAAATCAATACTGTGCATGGGTTAATTGTCATTATCCCAACTACGGAACCATTCACAGTGCGTGATCCGATACTTTTTCAAAATAAATCAGCTACAAATTGACTATGGCTTCACAAAATATTAACCACTAATTGAAATATACTCTTGTGTAATATGAGTGTATTCAGTTCCACCGACCCGAACGTTGTAATTACTAACAACATAAACAATGGCCAGAATAATACTACCAACTAATAATTAATAAAAGATCGTTCAGCCAAATATCAAATATTTTGGTGGGTAAATAATATTCAATATCGTGAGTTTGATGAGGAATGAGTCTGATTTAATTACCGCTTTGTATACTATCATGTTCTTAACGATGATCCTTTCAGCCATTTCGCCGGTCGTATATACAATTACAGCGATTGCAAAAGATATGCAAATATTCTCTTATCACCCACTACGATCCTAAATGCATAAAATACTTTTTTTTTTTAGGGTGTGAAATCGTCATATGACTATTCTCCCGCTCTGGGCGGAGCAGGAGGGCGTGTCAGACTTTTACTGACTAAAACCCACCCGTGTTCCTTCAGTTGCCTATGCCAGGAACTACGGTATCTCTTTCGAACAACCCGCGGCCCTGGCAGGCATCGACCCTAGCGGACCCCGTCAGTTTGTGCTGACATCTCTTTGAGGCGCGCGTGGAACACAACGCGCCGTCGACTCGGGCCTGGTCCTTGCCGGGCGGCGAGCTGCCCATTGCTCGCCGCCCGCAAGCCCGCGCCTACGGTGGCCGGGAGCCGGCTGATGACTCCCGACGTCCAGGGCGTCTCCTGCGGCGACTAGGGGCGTGAGGGCGCAGAGATTGCCTCTCCCTCACGCGCTCCGCCTCCTCCGTATGCTCCACCGTGTCCTCCGAGCGATCCACACAGTGGTGACACCCTGGCGTTTCCTCCCGCGTTATCCTGAACAGGGATTCTTGACACCCCTCAGTTTCATATAAACGAATACAAATTCGCAAAAACACGAGTTTTTGCGAATTTGATCTTTATTAGTTACTAGAATTGTCGCACTGACAGGTGTCAGGAACGCGTTCTCTTGGCGGCCTGTAGCCTACTTCCTTGTTCCAAGAGTGTTTGGTTTTTCAAAATCAACACTCCAACATCCTCATTCTTCCTAATTTCACGCTCTTAACCCTCATTGGCAACACCCACGCAGTTTCCTAGTAGGGCAATAAACACTGCCCAACCCACGCTGTGTTGTTTCGCAGCTGACCTCTGACGAGGGCAGGAAGATGTATTACTCTTTTATTGATTTACGTTAATCCACTAAAATTGCAATAAGATTTACGGCTTACTCCACCAACTACGGAAAAATCAGTAAACTTATCTGGTAGATGGTTCCGTGCAAATGAATCAATGTATCTTGAAGACAATGGTTATCCTGATACTGTTAAACTTAGCTTAGTCGTCACTTCCTTTTACAGGACGGTTACAGTTTGTGCGTTAATGTCAGGGGCATTGACGCAAACTGTAACCGTGAATTCAGCACATGATTCTAAACTGGGTTGGAATTTGTCGTAGATTTAAAAAAAAAAAAACAGCTATTTCATAGAAAACTATCTCATCAACAGCCTATAGCAGTCCACTGCTGGACATAGGCCTCTCCTACTGCACGCCTTTCAACTCGATCTTCGGCAACTCTCATCCAACTGCTACCAGCTATCCTGTGAAGATTGTCGCTCCACCTAGCCTGAGGGTGTCCCTTCTTACGGTCATTGGTTCTACGGCAAACTAACTACGCGGTCAAAATGTATGGCAACTGCAATTATTTTTACAACCAACGTAAAATCTTCAACGCATGGGGGATCCAGAATTCTCAGTAATGAGTTGCGCGTCGATGTCCCTCATCCTGTATAGTAACGAAAATCTTCTTCTAAACGTAAGGAATTTACGTTACAAAGTTTTTGCAACGGCACCTGAAGCTCTAAGCGGAGAAAATACAAAGGAGACGTAAATTTATAAGCAGGTACTGTAAATACGACACGTTTTCACATTGCTGCTAAAAGAGGCTTTAAAATTAAATATAAACGGCTACCTGTGCGAACAAAAGTATCAAATAATCAATGCATTGAGATAACATTACTTAATCAGCGGGGTAATTGCGTAACACACTATATCAGTGTAGCAATAGGTTTCATTTTGACAGTTCAACAACAATCATTGCGTTATTTACGTTGTTGAGCAGACACATATTGCGAACATATGAAGCAATGGATTAGCAATACCTTCAAAATTATTCAAATTGAGATTAATAGTGTACTCGCAGTTCGCAATTAGGGTGCAGATAATGAATGCATTGAGATAATGTTCCCACTGCTGGGACATTCTCCTCTCAGTGAGAGGGAGTGGCCCGTAATCCACCACGGAGACCGGTGCGGGTTGGTAGATTTCAAATGTCTTCGAATTTTTGTTTCTAGGTTACCGGTTTCCTCACGATATTTTCCTTCACTGTTTTGGGATTTTTAACGTAGGTTATTTTACGTTAGTTCTTTTAATTTTAGATATTGCAATACGTACCCGGGCCGTAATCCTGATGTTCTCCTTCACCGTTTTTGAGAGCAATGGTTCTGAAATAAATTACAAACAATAGTCTTTTTGAGTCTCTCATTTTTTTTTATCTTTCGCACTTGTCGGAGCGGTCGTGGTCCTCATGTAGTTTTATTGTCTAGGGGCTGATGTGATTCGTCTCACGATTTCTCGCAGCCTCTATAAACTCTACAACTTTTTGTTTGAGTAGGTATCGTATAAACAAAAGCCTAACTAAAATGTCACCATTAACCAAACAAGACAGTTTAATGCCCCCAACTTCGTAACTAATACTTCGAGCCACAATCTCCCCTGGGACCTTTATTACGCATATTAACGTTGCCAACTCAGCGATATTACGCTAATAAAACCCCTGTATATTTGTCTAAGACGCGAACAATGTAATTCGCCTGTTGCTTTCACGGGAGACGAGAAATCAATGTCACAACACACACACATACCCGCCTGTTGCACGGAACCCTGTAGATACAGGGGACAATACAAAAACATGGATAGGACACGCACACAAGTGAAGACTCGAGGAAATCGAACGCACACATTCATTTTCAGGGTCTGGTTCACACACACATAGAAACGAAATACAGGGGAAGCTGCAGCTAGGTCGCGAATGACGTCAGCGCCCACAAGGTCAATATCACTATTCTGTGCTCTTCTAACGCGTTGGAAGTTTTGTCTTTTGTCCCTCTCGCACAGTGGGCTCGTCATCCCGTCTGGGCCGCGGGCTGCACGCGCTCGGAGGTCGCTTGTGTGCGAAAAGCCTTTTAGTTAGAGGCACTCCTTTATACTTTTACGCTTCTGAAAAGGCACAGTAATTTACATGCAATCTACGACTTCCTACTAGTTTTGCGTTAGTTTAAAGCGGGCTTTAGAGTTCATATTCGATGCTTTTTTTGATATAATTGTCCCCTACTATGTTAACTGAATATATATTCGTGGATCTGCTTTGTTCTGAGAAATTGGTACACGGGCCACGTAATCGTAGTACATATTCACGTTTGATTGACGTTCCGGTTTTATCGATTTATGATACCTGTATGTAAATATTGTTATAACGAACACTCTGCAGTATCGTAAAGTTTCGTTTTTTTTTTCACTTGGAAGATGGAATATAATATAAAATGATATTTTCAAGTGAGAGCAGTGCTGGCCCCATGGTAATGGCCGCGACTTACGAGTTGCAGGTCGTAGGTTCGAACCCAGAGAGGCGCTTCACTTTGTGAAAGTTATTTCAACACCACTGCTCGTGAGGAAACCGGCATATCCTTGAACCAAAAATTCGAAGACATCTGACGTCTAACAACCCGCACTGGGCCCGCTTGGATTACGGCCCACTTTCTCTCACAGAGAGGAGGCCTGTGTCCCAGCAGTGGGAACATTATAGACTGATTGTGCTATTTTCAAGCACCTCTAAACCCTCAATTTTATTGAACGGTGATTGAAATAAATACAAACAGAAGACAAAATACAAAGAAGCCTTTCAACTCCGTACTTAGAGTTTTCTTTTTTTCCAATTTAGTTTTGAATGCATTCTTGTTACAACGGTTTATTTAGCATTTCTAATTTTAAACAGAACCGAAAGAAATTCGAAAATAAATAGTTGCCAGCACTATTTAAGGTACATTCACAAACAAAATAGGTACCTACATTTATTTCGCATACAGTCATATCGATTTACGGAGGGTTGCAGTATTTGCCCGTGCAGTCGTGTACAATAATTTAAATATGAATGGTGCTAACGACACTGATTTAAATGTCCATAAAACGTACACATAATTGGACATGTAATTTGTAGAGTATTCTGGGTTGCATTCAAGAACTTGACAAGATCGGATTGCATTAGGATAGGTTACACTGGTCTTGTCTCTTGAGCATTAACTTTAATTGTTGTTTTGTCTCTTAGGGCCCGTGTACACGTATTATCGCCAAAACCTATATCTGACCATTACGAAAACAAAATCCCGTGCACATGATGACCACAGCTGCGTCCGTAAGTAAAACAAAAGAGGATCCTTTTTAGGTTCACTAATAATATGCGTCGTCGGGCCCTGAGTGGCCTGACAACCAAAGTTGCTTACTTGAGGATTTTTACGTTATCCACAGAATGATTCTCTGGACTCACTAGCTTTTGTCTACTATCTAACTTGATGTTTGCGATGATACAGTTTAACTCCGTGTTTATACCAAACTAAAAACATGTATTGTAAAATATGTTGTGTTTATTAGTTTTCTTTATCGTTTACACCTAAAACAAGTTGCTACAGCTGGACACAGCTTTGAATGAAACGTGCCGGATCATCACTGATTGCTTAAAACCGACCCCGGTACAAATGCTGTATCCACTGGCAGGAATAGCGCCACCCGTAGTTCGTAGAGCGGTGGCAAGTTCCAGCGAAATAGGCAAAATGGTTTCCGACACACGACACCCTTTGCACGACAACATCCTCGTGCCACAAAGGCTTAAAAGTCGAAACAGTTTTTAAAGCCAGTAAGTGGGACGACACGTCCCACTTACTGGCGAACGATCGCAAGATAGACTGAAGCTGTGGCGAGACTGTGCTTCCTTACTTACTTGTGCTTCTTTACCTTTCGTCCCACCCGCTGAAGACCTCCCGCCTGGAAATGAGTTGCCTTGGGAAACCTGGAAGTCTTTAAATAGAGTCCGGACCCAGGTTGGCCGAAGCAAGGAAAACCTGTTCAGGTGGAAATTCATAGACGACTCCGCCTTGGAGTGTAAATGTGGTGCTGTTCCACAAACGATGGGACACTTGATATCGTGTCCTGCGTGTCCTGTCAGCTGCACGGTACAGGAACTGATGGACGCTGGTGATGGCGCCAAACAAGTAGCCGAATTCTGGGCCGAGTACACGCTAAGAAGAAGAAGATGTACTGAATTTCATGGTAACAGGTCGTGCATCGATTTCCCTGCCACCCTGTTTTAAGTGAGTGTAAACAAAACGGGGTGGGCTGCACACTTGCCTAAAGATAATATTATTTTCTTTTGAGTTACCTTAGCAAAACAAAACAACATCAACAAAATTGATGGAATACACTGACAGAATCTATACTAATATAATAATAAAGCTGAAGAGTCTGTTTACTTGAACGCGCTAAACTCTGGCACGACAAGCGATAAAAGGCTGGTGTGACTGAGACAGATGGATGCGTACTATAAACAGCTGATCGAGAGGAGTCATCGCGTACATACTGTGCACCGCAACCACTGGCGCCGATTGATTTTTTTGATTGACTGATTGTTTGATTATGATGTAGGCAGACTGGCAGAAACACGTACAAGACTACAAAAACTAGAGGAACAAAATGCATTAGAAGATCTCTCAGAGAGCGGATAAAATAGGCAAAAACGATGACAACTCTGCGACACATCTGTGTTCTTGCTTAATCTTCAGTTCGTTTTATTGTAGTACGATTGTTGGTCGGCAGGTGGCGCAAAATTAACAAGTACTTGTACAGAGGTCAAATCTTCAAAGTCAACGGGCAATGTAATGCCCTTAACGAAGCAGCTAATGATTGTAAACATATGAATCTTACTAATGAGAAGCGTCCCTCATTTTCTGAGGTTTTTCAGAAGGACGGTGATTGAAAAGTATTAAATAATAATGAGGAGTGGATCGTGGTGCAGAAGCGAAGACATAAAAATCGGTTTACTAGTCAGAGAGGGAGTGCGGTTGTTGAGAGAGAAAAGTGTACAGTTTAGAGCGGTGGACACGAAAGTGCCATTATTTATAAATAATGTGCATAACGCGGTGTCAGAGCAGGCTATTGTAAACTACGCGTATCAGAAAACTCGAGAGCGAGTTACACTAATTAATATTAAAATGAAACAGAAAAGAGACTGTAATGCGTATAAGCTTTTTGTAACAAAGCATAGGATTGATACATTTTTAGATCATAAGTTGTGGCCATCTGGTGTATCATTTAGACGTTTTGTGCACTTTCCTATGAGGCGAGTAAACAAAGATGTAAATAAAGACGTAGATGAAAATATTGATAACGAAAATGGACAGCCTCAGTAAAATAGTAAGCTTTAATTGCAAATCACTCAAGAGATCTATGGAAGGAATAAGAACATTATGTCGGTCGGCGGACGTGATAGCCCTTCAAGAGACGTGGTTGCTGCCACACGATCTGCCGTTGCTCCGCACGGTTGATGGCAGCCTCGGGTGCACCGGGACGTCGGCTGTAGACACTTCGGCGGGCCTTTTCACCGGGAGGCCATACGGTGACGTCGCGTTACTGTGGCGTAAAAGTGCGTTCGGGACAGTGTTGCCGATTGAGTATAACAATGTTCGAGTGTGCGCGGTCAGAATAACCGTAAGTACTAGATCTGTAGTAGTGTTCAGTGTGTACATGCCAACAAACTCGAATGATAATCTTCCGGAGCTTACAGCCTGTCTTAGCTTCCTCCTCTACTTCAATTATTCACTCAATAATAAAAGTAGAGGAGGGTTATAGGATTAACCAATACGCTTCGACCCTTAGGAGCCGAGTAAAAAGAAAAAAAGGCAGAAAGATCGCCAAGCGAAAACGAAGTAATAGCGCAGACGGGTGATGCAATGCGACGCTGTTTGTCCGGGCTGAGGGTGTGTTATAAAATGTGGCTGTCAATTTAGCATATTGTGTATCTTACGACTTTCATTCGAACGAAGTCACGGGCTGAAGCTTGTTAAGAATACAGCGGAATATTTTAAATAACTGAACGAAATCTCTGTAATTTTCCAAACAAGTCCAATTATTGCGAATATTTTTTTAAATTTTGTTTGTGGTAGGAAATTGGATTCCCAATCTACGCTGGACGAGTTGTTATTATGAAAGCTGATATTTTGATGACGGGAATTAATAAAATAATGTCTTGTTCCTCACCTCTGGTTTACCTTTATTGGCCGGCTGGAGTGAACAATGACGAGGAAAAGAGCTCCCATCTCATTCTTGCCTTTATTGGCTGGCTTGAGTGGAGATTCGCAAGAGCAAACGTGCTCGCAGGAAGTAAGTATTTCAGTAAGATGCTGGACTACCAGCATCTTACTGGAATACTTCCTAGAGTTGGTGTTTTAAACGGTCTTGATCACTGATCACTAGATCTTGACCGTTCAAAACACCAACTCTTCAGCTTTATTATTATTAAAGTATTAAAAACAACCAAAACAAATAGAAATCAATAGAACGACATCCAACTAATTTACATCACCCAATGACAATACCGACAATGTCATCAATCCGCGTAAAGTATGAACACCGCGAGTCGTCAGAAAAATAACGTATTTGTACAACGCCATCTATTGGTAAATGGATAAAACGTCTGCACAAAGTTGATGAAAGTTATATTTTAAGAGGTATTTCTTTCCGACTTGCTAGACAAAAGTTGTGATAGCTCAGCTAAAATGCATGATGTAAACATAACTTATAGCCTATAGCACTCACACATAATGTAGCTTTCTACCAGTGAAAACATTTTTAGAATTGGATCATTAACTCCGGAGATTACTCCCTACATACATACAAACAAACAAATTTTACATCTTTATAGATTTATATATCTATACTAATATTATAAAGAGAATATATATTCTCCTTATGACACAAAATAATTTCAGGGACCTTATTAGTGTCACATCAGTTACTAACACTAATTAGAGCTATCTAGAGTCATCATCTGCTTAATCTTTTCCTAACTATGTTGGCTTCCAGTCTCGGTTACACTGGAAGCCGACCAAAAGCTTCATCAACAGAAAATGATTCCACGACCATAAACTGTTTTACTGAGATTGTGAATGAAATCTGAGAGTAAATTTTTATTGGTTTTTTTTTATGTAAAATGTAAGTTAACTTATATACTTATACGAGTACGATGTGCCTTATGTTGCAAAATGTAATAAAACAAATAGCCAGGTAAAATTCAAACAAAAATCAAGTAGTAGTATTAACCCCAACTATGTTGGGGTTGGCTTCCAGTCTAACCGGATACAGCTGAATACCAGTACTTTACATGGAGCGACTGCCTATCTGACTTCCACAACCCAGTGACTGGGTAATAGGTACGATACCCCTTGGTAAGACTGGTTGTCAGACTTTCGTGCTCCTGGCGACCCGTAACGACTGTCAAAGATCCACGAATGACAGCCGGGACCAACGGCTTAATGTGCTTTTCGAGACACGGAGGGGTATTAGCTATCTAGAGTATCAACATAATTATACAGACCAAACAACAACACAGTTTCAGTCAGACATTTACTACAGACTAGCTGTCTCATAATTTTGGTGACAACCTGACCAAGTTCACAAGACACTTCACAACTCTGCTTTGCTCTACCACCACGAACCTTACCACATTCACATAAGGTTCAAAATATTTTGTCCGATTGTTTCAAGAGAGATATTTTCGATTTGGCAGACAGGACCGTGGAGGGAATTTAGCAGACGAGTAATGGATAGATTTGCTTGATGCGGAAGGAATGGAAACGTTAGCATCAATCTTGCGGATAAAAGTAGGGTTGTGAGTATTTTTCTTTGTATTCTTGTGCAATTGAGGATATTTTTTATACTTGCCTAAAGATCTGAAGCTGGTAATTGTATATAACTTACGGCTGAGTGCCATGCACGATGGTCCACCTAAAGGACTAAGTGCCGAAACAAAACGCTCTAATATAGAACACTAATTTCTGCCCGCGATTTTCTTGTTCCCCACCCCGTCGCATCGCATCGCATCACCTGTCTGCAGTATTACTTTGTTTTCGGTTAGTGTTCTTTCTGACATTATTTCTGTTTGCTCGGCTCCTGAGGGTTCTAGCGTGATATTGAATATAGCCTTCCTCAAAAATTCAAACATATAATATTTCCATACATTTTACTTTCGTGTCATCGTGATGCCGTGACGTGGACGTCCAAGATTATACCGTCACCTTAGCAATTTTAAAAGTGCACATCGATCCCTGTTCAAAAACTCACCTTCGACCATCTTCGGATTCAAGTTACTATTTCTAAAGACAAAAGAAAAGCAATCTGAACTTTTCCATTTATTCCATCACATAAGTAGTTCCAGACCGAGACGAGGTCCTAACACCACTAAACATCAGAAAGTCTGGAGTGGTACTCGTCTAAGTATTGATAATAGACTAAGTTCCGTAAAAACTGTTACTTTACGAGCCATCCTTTGCACCTGTTGTGTCTACCACACTAATGTGTCTGCAGTCTGTATCAGTATTTATATACCCTTAAAAATATACAAAACATACCAAAATAACCTTTAAAAACAAAGGGATACGGTTCAAGGACGTTGAAAGAAAGTTTTTTGTAAAGTTGCAACTTTTAGAAGTATTTTTTTGTTTGTGTTTTAAGAGTGTAGGTAAATATTTTGCAAAGTATTTGGGTTCGTTGGTTCTTTTAAATTACGTACGTTCATTATTTCGTGACGGGTTCCTGCTGATCGATTCTGTAAAAATCTCACCGTGAAAATTTAGGTGAAGTGAGCTGTCAATATTATTGAGAAATGCGAAAAAAGTTCGGATCGGCTCAGTTGAGTCGGGATCATAGTTGATATTCGAAAGAGTGAAGGAGTGTAGGATCTGGACCGACAGAACCAAATAGTAACTTCGTAACAGGAAACGGCCGAACATTCGGCCAATACCACTTCGGAGTAGACCCCCAGGGCCGTCCAATAGCGCGCTGGGTTGACGATGGGCAGAAGTGATCCTATATGGGTTTATTTTTTCCTTTTGACAGAACCCTAAAAATGATCAATTCCCAGATCAGGCAAAGTGTTTTTGGGTTTTTCCATCAGGTATTTCTCAGTAGCAGCCCGGACTCTGGATTTGTGACCGGCTAAGGGCCCGTGGCTAAATAATAACAGCCGCGCAGGTCGATCGATCAGGTTAAGCTAAACTTGCCGCGGTTGGTCTATGCATGGGTGACCGTCTTTACATACCGAGACCCTTCCATGCCTCGAAAAGCACGTTAAGCCGTTGGTCCCGGCTGTCATTCGTAGATCTTTGACAGTCGTTACGGGTCGTCAGGAGCCCGAAAGTAACTGGGTTGTGGAGGTCAGATGGCAGTCACTCCTTGTAAAATATAAGTATTCAGCTGCATCTGGTTAGACTGGAAGCCGACCCAAACAAAGTTGGGAAAAAGCTAAGCACTTTAAACATAACTGGCGAAAGAGGATGTTATGTAACCCCTGTGGTATTATTAGGTGAGTTGCTACGTCAAAAAACCCCATAAATAAATTCAAGTCTCTTGACCGAACAATGAAGCGGATTACCACAATATTGACAATACACCTACTATTGGATCACTGCGAATCCCGGATAATAAGGGATGAGCCAACACTAATGGACAATGTTATCGCGGGGTCGTGACATCAAATGTTAGTGATGTAACTGTGTATAACGATGTCATGTTCCCGAAATAGTCAATTCGAGACTAGTTTTAGAAAAGGGTTGCGTAAATGCTTACTAGTATTAATTAACATGATGATTGTAACGGCCACGACTTACGTGTTGTAGGTCGTGGGTTCGAATCCAAGCAGGCACTTTACTTTGTGTAAATTACTTAATCACCACTGCTCTCAAAACGGTGAAGGAAAACATCGTGAGGAAACCGAAAAGAGTGTCCGTTGAGTTTCTTGCCAGTTTTTCTTCATAGGTACCTACTACGCTTTGAAATGGACACCTAGCTTCGTCTTTCTGACTGACCGACTCCTTGACAATTCAAAACCTGCCAGTAATTGGTTTCATTGAAATAAATGCTTTGAGTTTAAGTTCAGAAATAACGTTGACCCAAAAGCTTCATCTTGCACAAACTTGTCGTAAAAACAAACAGGAAATATTTCTTCTTTCGATACACTAACCTACTCTACATTCCCACTAAAACAAGCAACCACAAACAGAAAAATTCTTAAAGAAATACCTTCAACAATAAAATATGTACAAAATACTCAGGGGCACTTGAATTGTGACGTCATCCATGCAACCCGTTATGCCCCGGTGACACGAGGCTAGTTTTTCAAGACAGGATTATAAGCTAGTAACTCTCGCTTCGTGTATACAGAACTAGCTGAATTTCTAGGCTTGTAAGCTAGTGAGAAAGCTGGTAAGTTAGCATCCTTAACCTAGGATGGTTTAATTAAAAATTATTTATTATTCACAATTTGTACAAGAATAGAATAGACGGTGACCCCCAAACTAGGTATTTGCCTGTATTTTGGAAGTCAGTAATAGGATGGGGTTCATTTTTTGAGCTAGTATCACCACTGATTTTACTATAAACGCTTGTGCGGCCGGCGAAGCTAGTATTCGATTGGCTAGTGTGCAGAGACTACTCGTTTTGCTTTTCTGACTGCAACCACATGATGCACAGCATAGTAGGCCTACAGCATCAGCTTATAATGTGGGAACATTGACCTGACCTGTGATATCCTATCCTATCCTGCTGGTGTGCTATCCTGTGTGTGTGTGAGGGAGTGGGCTGTTATCAACTACGCGGGCCCAGTGCGGGTTGGTACAGTACTGTCTTAAAAATATTTGGCATCATGTTACAAACCAAGATAGGTTTGCATTATACCGCGGAGAAGGCATCATGTTAACAGGACTAGCATGTGCCAACCCAGGACAGCAAACCAGGATAGGTTTGCAGTATACCGAGATAGTATACCTCGGAGAACCTCGGTATTCTATCAGGATAGAGTAATGAGGTTGGAATATCGAAAGAAAGCTAGAAAGCTTGTTAGAATGCGTAAGCAGCGAGATACGCCAGGCTAGTTTTTCAAAGCAAGGACAACCTAGATTTCAAAAACTAGCCTAGTGTATCACGGGCACTATAGCGTGATTTTCTCATTTAGAATGGCCGGCATTTCAATATGGTGGCGAAATCGGTCCATTACAGCACAATGGACGCACGTTCCTAACTACAGAGTGGCGGTTTGAGGGGACGGAGCGAAGGTGCATGAGGTACAAACAAAAATGAATTAATATCTCCAGGAAGATTGACTTAAACTGCATTAGGTAATGGGATATTGCAATCACTAGGTCTGGGCAATGGATCGCTAATCCGAACCAGGGTTGGGGTTCATTATTGATCTGCGTGAATAAACTACTGTCACAAGCATATTTAATATTTGGGTTTAGTTAAAGGGGTTATCCGGAATATTGGTAGTATGTATATTACCCATAAAATACCACCATGAGAGCCAAATTCCTTTTTAGTTTACTCACGTATAAAATTCCTAAACACATGTCGGGACACATACAGTGCCCCCAAATGTTATTTAACTTTTTTCCACTTCAGCTGTGATGCCACATGATGATTTAAAATTCTAGTTTCAAACGTTTGAACACTATGACGTTTTTTATTGACCTATGACCTCATAAAAAATAATCAGATAATCCCTTAGAATTACCAGATAACTATTTTTATCATAATGTGGCATCACAGCTGAAGTGGAAAAATGTCAACTAGTTTTTAGAGGGCACTTTAGGTAAGTCTTTCTTGTAATCCATACACTTTTTAATAATTACTCATTCAACTCATTAAAACCTTCATAAACACGCACCCCGAAATACACATATTCCTGCTTTCCATCCCATTGTACCTTTTACCATGCTTCCCATTGCTCGAAGTCGGGCCCTGTGCTCAAACCAATGCACAGCGCGTGCTAGGCGGTCGATACATTACTGTCTGTCGATACGGCAGCCATTTGCAATCATAAACGGTAATTGGTGCTTCGGCGGGAAAATTGTTTCAGTCGGACACAGATTAAAAAGGGTGATCGGATTTGGAATAGCAAATAAAGATGGGGTTGGATTTTTTCTTTTCTTTGGTTCTGTTGTGTTTACTTAGAATTTTGTTGACTGTTGGTTATTATGATTAATGGTTATTTACGGAGGTCAGAAAAGAGATTGCTTAGCGAATATCTTAAAACAAGATATTTATCTAATAGCCTAAAGCATGAGATTTTTTACTAATTTACTCAATTGGCATTCCAATTCTTGTTTACTAAATAAGCTTATTTATTAGATTAGATTATACTTAGATTTAAGTATTATTAACTGTTCAAGAATGATCATTCTGACTAAATCATTAAGGGCTGATTTTTCCAACGCTAGATAATTTTATCGGAGGAATAATTTTGAATTTTTGACAACATTCTTCCATACAATAACTGTCAGACGTCAATTTTATTCCACGAATAAAAATATCGGTCAATAGAAAAAATTGATAAAAAAATAAAATTGATTTAAGTATAAAAAAATTGCGCATCGTCGGTCATAATTATCACATTCGTACAAAATTCGAATTTATACGTGTTAGTGTTATAATTAGAATAGATAAAGAGTGTCCCATTCGTAAAGTCAACATTCCGATAGCCCCGTAGAGACTTGCTGATAATTTCGACATCAGTACTGTGTGGTAGCGTGGCCGAGCGGTCTAAGGCGCTGGTTTAAGGCACCAGTCTCTTCGGAGGCGTGGGTTCGAATCCCACCGCTGCCAAAACTCTTTTGGCAAATATTTTTAGATTTTATTTGCTATTCCAATCAATTCTCATTTATTTTGTTATTTTACTGCAAATTTTTAATTTAAAAAACAATTTTCTTTTTGTTTTCGAAAAAAGTTTTTTTTTTTTTTTTGTCAAACTCGGAAAAACTGAACATAGGTGATTATTTTTTCCTAATATTCATGAAATTCATAATTATACCGCAGATCGTACAGATTAATTCATTAGTTCAAAAGTAAGTAAGTAAGTACATACTTATAAACGAATTTTTTTTTATATTTTTACGTCACAAGACTAATTTTATAAGTTTTTTGTTTTTTAAATAAAAGTACATAATATTACATGATTCGAACCAATAACCTCACTTTGTCTGCATTGACAAACGAAGTAGGTTGCTAATAAACTCCCCTACCATACTGTTCACACTTCAATGGTTAGGAACCCTGAAATAGGTCGACAGAGACCAATAAATTTTGCAAAATCGATTTCATTATTTTATCACGTATATGTTACAGTTAAAACCCGTTTTTAGATAGAACGCGTTTTCCCTAGTTAGAACTAGTTATTTCTAAATGCCTTTGTTAAAACTAGAAATGTGCCGCGGCAGCGGCCGGCGATGTGCCAGAAGCGAATCGCTTTTGGAAAAGGAAACAGTTAGGTTAGGTTAGGTTAGAGTATGACAAACAACGCACGAGCCGAGCGAGCGAAGCGAGCGTGCCGTGGCAGCGGCCGGCGATGTGCCAGAAGCGAATCGCCGGGAATGAACGAGCGCACAGCGCGTGGATGGCGCTCGGAAAGGGATTCTCCCGCACTTGTCGAAATTTGTCGAATCAGGCGATGTCTCGCGATCAATGAGAATAAGGTACGATCAATTTTGAGAACAGTTTTAACTGACTCACTTCGGAAAAACGCGTGTTGTCTAGTAAGAACTAGTTTTAACTGATATTCCATTTCAAGTATTAGTTAATTCTAGTTTTAACAAAGGCATTTAGTAAAAACTAGTTCTAACTAGGGAAAACGCGTTCTATCTAAAAACTGGTTTTAACTGTAACATATACACCACGGCTCGGTAAAAAAAAAGTGGTTATTTTTCCAGCCAGTATGAAATCACTTTGTCCGTCTACGTTCATGTTACTAGATTTTCTTTTGACAGCCCAACCCACCCTTTATTCACTTTTCCGCCTTTAAAAATAAACTAAAAGATTTTATTTACGTTTGAGTACTTCAGCAAACATCTTTTCTCGTGTCGGCACGAAGCCAAAAGATTTTAATTTGAAGTGTGAAGCTTATTTACAGGTTCATGACACAACAAAAAGATTTGCAAATGGGCTGACTGTGACTACCCATGGTCCCATGGAAGACGTGGCTGCCGTACCCATAAATCGCTAAGCAAAGTCATCATCGTCTGCCTAGCCTTTCCGAACTATAGCGACTGCCTATTTGACCTCCACAACCCAGTTACTGGGTAATACGATAAGCACTGCTTAGTAAGACTGGTTTTCAGACTTTTAAGCTTCTGACTACCCATAACGACTGTCAAAGATCCACGAATGACAGCCGGGAGCAATGGCTTAACGTGCTTTCCGAGGCACGGAGGGATCTCGGTATGTAAAGATGGTTAACCCATCCACAGACCAACCGCGGCAAGCGTAGTTTAACCTGATCGATCGACCGGTGCGGCTGTTATTATATAACCATGGGCCTCTCTCTAAGAGTTTTATATAAATATGAACTTTATTTTTGGGACGACGGTCCTTAAAGCGGCTTGTGGGAGTAAACTGGTAGAAATCGTCACGTATGTTACGAAAAGCGTTGGATTTTGCATTTGTAATTGGATATCATGTAAAAAATTATGTAATGTGTGTTTGTTATTGTAATATACTTGTATATCGAATGTTTATAGCATTTTGTGACCTAAACCCGCACTTAAGTCATGCTTTTCAGTGACTTAAGTAGTCCATTTTTACACAGAAATGCGTGACTAAGTGCGGGTTTAGGTCACACGAGCGATTATCGTAAGGCAGGGCCAGCATGGCCATCGCACAAAACAGGGAGGTTTGGAAGGAAAAAGGGTAGGCCTTTGCCCAGTAGTGGGACATAATATACGCTAACAAAAATAAACTTTTATAACGCTTGCTCACATTTGCTTATACAAATATGAATATTATATACAAATTGAATAAGGTTCATATTCCTATGAATTGCTAACTTAGAAAAGCAAAGTATAACAATCATCGTCATCACTTGAATCACATAAAAAGGCGGTTCCAACGCACATTGTTCATACAGTACGGCCACGTTTAATTTATTTAAATTCTTGTGAAAATCAATGTTCATTACAATATTTAAATGTAACATTCCATTTATCGTACAGTTACCGAGTCGGTGACAGTTGTATTGCCATTCTGTTGACATTGACTGATTGATTGACATTTTTTTTTTGCGAACGACCATTTCCGTATGAATACATTGTTTGTCCTACCTACTTAAGCGAGCATTTGACTTTTTCAATACATATGTATCTACTTTCTAAGTTTATCTCGGATATTACTGACAATAGCACCGATTATCTTGTTCACAAACTAAACTAAATTTAATTTCAGTGCATCTTTTTCTTTCTATTTCATTTAGAAAAGGACAGAAGATAAATATTAGTTTAGTCCTGTCAAATTAGTCAGCGCCTGCCGTAAATTTTATTGACGTATTTTTAATAGCCATGTTTTTAATCACGTCTAATTTGTCTATGGAGTATCTTAATTTGACAGGACTAAACTAATATTTATCTTCTGTCCTTTTCTTAATGAATTAGAAAGAAAAAGAAGCACGGAACCTAAATTAAGTTTAGTTTGTGAACAAGGGAATCGGTTCCATTGGCGAGAAAAAACATCGTGAGCAAACCTGAAGACCAATTCCCGTAATTAAAAACGTTCAAAATCTAGCCGCAATCGCATCTCAGCGACAATCAATATCAAAATTTTCAAAAATATAGGTAAATTAGAGATATTTTTGACAGATTGAGACTGAGATCAGACTGTGAAAGTTCTTAAAATTACGGGAATTCCTCTTGACTTATGTATAATCTTAGGACGAATTTCACCGATAAAACTAATCGTGAAGAGCACGTCATGTAAACCGTGAAACCGGAACATGACTGTCTGATGGCCGAATTCTTATAATTTTATAAGGACCGTCATTGGTTAAAATTGAGACTCTCGTATCTTTAACAATAATGAAGCAAAGACTTTGCGGCTTGAAACGGCTTTGCATAGTAGGCTACCAACCCTCCCATATGGAAATAGCAATCACCGGTAAAATTAGGTTATGAATCTACTTAAGATGCCCAGCATCCTAACTGCGTAACACACTTTGAATAACTTTGAAGGATATTGCTAATCCATTGCTTCATATGTTCGAAACATTTGTCTGCTAAACAACATTAATAACGCAATGAATATTGTTGAACTGTCAAAATAAAAAGCCGTAGCTACTGTTAATATGTTACGCAATTACCCTACAGTTTGGCAATAAAAAATGCTACCATTGGTAAGCCAAAAACGATTCTTTTTTATTTACAGGAACCGAACAAAATCACGGCCTAAGTAATGTTTAATGATCCTGAACTAAGTGGTCGCAAAGGCCTGGGGGTCTACTCCGAAGTGGTATCGGCCGAATGTTCGGCCGTTTCCTACTACGAAGTTACTATTTGGTTCGGTCGGTCCCGATCCTACACTCCTACACTCTTTCGAATATTGACTATGGTCCCGACCCGACTGAGCCGATCCGAACTTTTTTCGCATTTTTCAATAGTATTCGGTTCGGCCATGTGACCCCCTGATCCTAAATTTAATCCTTGGGTCAGACAAAGTGTTTTTAGGTTTTACATTAGGTAATTCTTAGTAGTTTAAAATCTGGATCTTAAGCATAAGTATTATCAGCCTATAATATTTCCACTGCCTGCTGGGACACAGGTCTCCTCTCTGTGAGAGGGAGGGGGGCGTAATCCGCCACGTGGGCTCAGTGCGGGTTGGTAGATGTCACATGACTTCGAATTTTTTGGATTAACGACGGTGGCTCTTGTACCCCATTAATGAGAATGAGCTCGTCCTCCACCTGGTATTACTTTTAATTGGCAAAGTAACTGTATGCTGAATACCCTTATCCCTTCTTGGTTTATGTTATGAGCATTTTTTAACGAATTTGACAACCGATTTCAGAGTTAACTACCTTTTAATCGTACGTATCGTTACGTAGGTAATTATGCAATTACATCTATAATTATATAGATATTGGCACCAATTATATAGGTTTCGGCACCGGCCTGATTCCGAGTCGCACTTGGTATATTAAGACCAAGTGCGAGTCGGACTCGCACACGAAGGGTTCCGTACCTCATGGCAAAAAAAATACATTATTTAATTTTTGTTATTTGTTGTTATAGCGGCAATATAACAAAAAATATGATGGATGGACGGACGGACGGACAGCGGAGGCTTAGTAATAGGGTACCGCCCTTTGGGTACGGAACCCTAAAAATGAAATGCTGTTCGTCACCATCGCGTGCGCATCACCGTAAAAAGTCCGAATCGGGTCTAGCCGGAAAGAAAAAAAAAATTACCGGGAAAATTCGGGAAAACTGAAACTGACTATGCTAATTTTGTATTTATTATTGAAATTTGGACAGTACAACGTCTGACTGGTCAGCTACTATAAAATATAATAAGCTTATATTTAATGTCCATAACTCTCGCACTACCGCAATAAAGTTAAGCAAAATTCGATAATGAATGACTAATTAATATCAACGTGTACAATATTGATCCGTTAGTGCAAATGACCACAAATTGTGCTAAAAAGGTCAAATTGGACACGTGATATCCTGACAACCAACGTGATAATCATAAAATACTAGAAGAGACAACGGTAAATAAAAATATTACCAATAGATTTCGACATTTAGCTACAATAATAGTCCTTCCATTTATCAAAGTACGGTTATTTACAACTTTTCCATTTGTTTCTGCAGTTTATTCATTTCCTTCTTGATGATGTCCTTTCGGAAGATCAGATGTGTAGTACTCGCAACCGCCGTGCTTGTGTGACTAGATGTATGAACTTAAATGAGGCAAAATAAGTAGGTAAGGGTCGTAGTAAGTGCCGTTCTGTAGTTTCTGTCTTCGCCCATATGATGGAGGTGTGTGTTTATGTCACGGACATAAACACACGCCTCCATTCCTTCTTGAAACTTCTCCATTCACACAGCTACTCGTGAGTCAATAAGAGAGATGGACACGCAATATTTCTTTCTTTCTCGTGTAACGAAATGTGTCTAAACGTGACGCGTCCTTGAAATTTCATTCTCAACTCTCGTGCAATTATCAAATCATCACTAAGGAGTTTCACTTCAATAAATCTATTCCAGACTTTATACTAGTATTGCTATCCAATACATTTCTCTACATCTTTGTATTCCCCTACAATTATTCAATGGCAGGGGATGACGACAATGTCATTGTCATCGGCAAGAAAGTGAATGCCAACTCCGGAGTGTCACGTGGTGCTTGCGTATTACACACTTTTACCTACAGGTACTTTAAAGGTTAGGGGTATGACATTTTTAGCTCAATAAAACCACCCCGGTGGTCACCATTTGCACATGGAAGGGGCACCGTTGCCTCTCAAGACCTATCTGAAACCCCCTCTGTGCAGCGCCTGTTAGAGCACATCTCTGGGGAGACAGTAAAGGTCCCTGAAATCTAAGTGTGCATACACACGAGCGACAAGTTTCGACAACAGAGGCAACTGAAGCCGTTAATAATAATTATGTGGTTCGTGTAATTGAGCACCGTACTCAAACGCACGAACGACACGTTGTCGGCGCCAGCCGCCAGCAGCAGTTACCTTTGTCGTTGATGCATGTCACTGTCTGTCGCATAATTAGGACAAGAATAACCATTTAATATGCATTTTAAGTTGAGATTTGCTTGAGATTTTGAGTTGGGGAGGTTGCAGCTAAATAATAACCGCCGCATCGGCGATCGATCAGGTTAAGCTACGCTTGCCGCGGTTGGTCCGGGGACGGGTGACCTTCTTTACATACCAAGACCCCTCCGTGCCTAGGAAAGCACGTTAAGCCGTTGGTCGCGGCTGTCATTCGTGGATCTCTGACAGTCGTTACGGGTCGTCAGAAACCCGAAAGTCTTACAACCAGTCTTACCAAGGGGTTTCGTATTACCCAGTAACTGGGTTGTGGAGGTCAGATAGGCAGTCACTCTGCTGCATCCGGTTAAAATGGAAGCCGACCCCAATATAGTTGGGAAAAGGCTAGGCTAGGTTTGAAACAAAACGGTTTCAAACAAATATTTTTGATTTAGCATCCCAAACATTACGGACTGGTTTCACGACCAAATTAAATCAAACCAATATTCTAAATAAAACAATGCCCATGACCTTCGCGAGGAATCTATCCCTTCCACAAATATTTGTATTTTATTCAACACATACCTACATCGTATATACCTCATCAGTAAAACTCAGTTATCGGGTAAAACCGTCGATATCCAATCAAGAACCGGTTCAGGACGAAATGTGAGTACAAATACATGTAATTATATTTTGGGTGGTGTAAGTTAGGAAAGAAGGCGGTTGAAATACAAGGTGGAAGGGATGACGATTTTTCACTAGTGAAAGATAAGAAACATCAGAGGGGCAATTCTCGTAATTTTAAGACCGTTCACAGTCTGATCTCAGTCTCAGTCTGTCAAAAAATACTTCTAATTTCCCTACATTCTGACAAGTTTTTGACATTTGTTTGTCACTGAGATGAGACTGCGTCTAGATTTTGAACGTTTTAAATTACGAGAATTGGCCTTCTGAAGTACAGGGTGACATCTATTGAAGGTTAATGGAAAGACCGTAAGACATAGTTGTAAAATGTTTTATTTCAACCCAAACAACACAGGAGAACAATATCTTATTATTAAACTTTTAAACACGCACCATATCACCAGAAGTTGGGTAGAGAGAGAGACAGAGAGCACAGACAACAGACAAGCTAATGTCAAACAACCATAGACAATAAATATTTTTTCATTTTCTTGTGTTGTCATCAACAACACCCCTCGTCGCGCAACCCGTTACCATGGATTCAGTACGTGATCCTGGACCACGTTGAAATTTTTCGTAAGTTATCTTTATTATTTATTTATCACAATTTGTACAAGAATAGAATAGACGGCGACCCCCAAACTAGGCATTTGCCTGTATCTTGGGAGTCAGAGTTGCGACATTTTCAAAGTGTAGTACATAGTGATTATTGCAAGATAGGAAAACAAAAACTAAATTTTAACTAAACTAAAATTAATTAAAATAAAATAAAAGATCTTAGAATATGCATTGCCATCAGCGTGAGATCAAACTAAGCAAAATAAAATTAACAGTTTGAGATGAATTAAATAACAAAATAATAAGAAATAATATTGAAAGTAACAAAATATAAATCAACAAAAATCTAATCAGTTATATAATTATATCAATTTTTACAAAATTAAGTGTAGAGTGTAAACGTGAATGTGTGCTAGAGAGTGTGTGTGTGTATGTTAGGGTGTCTGTGTGTGTGTTGTGAACGTCAGCGAGAGCGTATGAGTCCGTTTAGACTGTATAATGTTGCTTATCTAATAAGAAATTAGCTGTTCCATAAATTTTGACCGCGTAGGTATTGCACTTTTCTAAAAAAGTTAATTCTTGACCAACGAATGGTTCAAACCATTAGTAATTTAAACAATTTTCTAGCACGATTCGTTTATCTATAGGTATCTTCTATACTAATAATAAATCTGAAGAGTTTGTTTGTTTGAACGCGCTTAACTGGACCTACCAGTCGGATTTAAAAAATATTTTTTGCGAAGAGAGAGAGAGTTGGACTATCAAAAGCCCAATTCTTGAGGAATACTATAAGATATTGGACATCACCCTAGAATTCTTAGGAGCCGAGCAAAAATAAAAAAAGTAAGAAAGTGCGCTAAGCGAAACGAAGTAATAGCGCTGCAAGGCGATGCGATGCGACGGGGTAGGTCGGGGGACCAATAATTTTCAAGTATTGCACTCTTTTCCCATCGAAACCTACGCAACTTTTCTAAACCGCTTCCCGCTGACACCTTACACTGCCGGTCAGCCAAAATTACCAAATATGAATGTCAAATTAATATGACGCTGTCCACCCCACGACGTGCGTCATCATCGACGCTACAGAAATAGACCTGTGCTTATGTCACCCCATCAATATTGTGTTATGTTTATATTCTTGTTTAAGAGGACTTTGCTTCGTCGTGGAGGGTTTCTGGGTTTAGTGGTGAATGGGTTAATTTTAAGCGACTTTAAAAAATGAGGTGGTTCTCAATTTGTCTGTACATACAAAACATAATTATAATTATGCTTTTTATTTAAATATTTTATTTATGCCCTGATCCTGACCTTTCTTTATGAACCGATTTTCATAGCAACTGAAAAACAGCGTTAATGTGAACTGGGCGAATTTACAGGCTCATAATCCCACTTTAATCCGTTATTAGTAAAGTAGGCATAATTTATAGGATTTTGATGCCAATATTAGTTAATTGAAGTCAAGAAAATTCATGTTTTTTTTTTTTAACTGACACAGTGATGCTAGACTATATTTCAATCTGCCATGTTATACCCATTTCATACAACTGTCAATGAATGACAGTTATGATTTGAATATAGAGTCCGCGCAAACTAAGTCTACGCACTGTCAAAATGGGAAATAATCGTTTAAAGTCCGTTTCACAAACGAAGTCTCGTAGACGCGGCGCCACTGTCGTAGGACGGAATCATAAATATTGATTTATTTATTTATCTCCACATCATATACGAGTAGCAGGCTTGATTATTGGTTAATAAAATGCACATTCTTAAATAAAGAAAGGTGTCTGGGGTAGGAGAGTTGTTGTTGGAATGTTGCTAACTATATAATAATAATTTGTTCCACTTATTGCCGCGGGACTTCTTTCGGGAAACGGACTTTACCACCATCTCGACGTTTATATCAAGTGTGTGTTGTGTTCCGTGTTTTCCAAAGTAAATATTCGCCATCATTATGCCGAATGTGATTACAAGTGCTGGCAGGGAGGCCTGCGGGCGGAGAGCAATGGGTAGCTCACCGTCCGACCAGGACCAGGCCCGTGCCGGACGGCGCGTAAGTGTTCCACGCGCGCCTCAAAGAGTTGTCAGCATAATTTGAGGGGCCCCTTAGGGCCGAAGCCTGCCGAGTCAGCGGGATTTTCCGAAAGGGTTACCGCTACCCCGGAACATAAAGGGCGAAGGAAGGAACATGGGTGGGTTTTAGTCAGTAAGAGTCTGACACTCCCTTCCGCTCCACTCAGAGCGGGAGGGGTCATTTGATGATTTCCCACCACAAAAAAAAAAAAAGTGCTGGCAGGGATATATAGTCTTGAAGTTCAAACACGCGCGCAGACTTAGCTTGCGCACACTCTAGTTATCAATTTTATAAACAATCAATTTTCCTAACCATACCTTCATCATCATCGTTTCAGCCGAAAGACGGCCACTGCTGGACATAGGCCTCCCCCAAGCACCGCCACTTCGCCCGGTTCTCTGGTTGCATCCATCGGATTCCTGTGGCCTTCACAAGGTCATCGGTCCACTTTGTGGGAGGCCTTCCAACGCTACGACATCCTGTACGCGGTCGCAACCAACCCTTTCGGCCATACCATACCTACATGACATACATTCTTATCTCTTTATTAATAATTTATTCTACTACATTGTCCCCACTAATAAAACTAATTAATCTCAATCCTTGCATATTCATAGTTTTTTGCATTTTCCATACTATCTTGCTAATTACTTGGAAATATATAGTCTAGCTAGTGAAAGACAATGATATTAAACTTAAATAAAAAAAGGTAGATAGGTTACCTACCCGACACTTTCGATCTTCAGAAACGGCACAATGTCATACTACAAACATCAACACAATCTAGGAGTATTTTAGTTATTCATGTATACTACTTAGAAAATCTTATAACATATTTATAACCAAAAATAGAAGTTCGTTGCGAACTTTTTTCTTTCTACATAAAGGCTTTTTTTTAGTAACATGTTTATTTAATTTCCTACCAGAGTATAAGATACTGCGCATTTTGATATACCTAATTATGTTATAAGGTTTTCTAAGAAACTACTTAACTCAATTCAATATTCAATACATTAACAACTGAAATAACCCTAAATTGGGTTGATTTGTGTATTAGATGACACGTGGATATATGATGGCATATTGTAATTATCGGCAGCGAAAAAGAGGCAAGACGATACGTAACTAGGCTAATTGACCAAATTTTGACGTGTCACTTCCAAACCGCGTATAACCTATCTACCTCTTTTTACTTATAATATTATTAGTCAAAGACATACAAACCTATAAAACTGTTATACTAAGTTAGAATGAGAAAACTCAGTATAATCCGTGGCAGTTAAACTTTTGTTGCGTGGGAAGATGAATTTAACTTAAGCTAGCTACAAAGTTCCGATTTGGTTGACCGATTTGCCGGTGAGCGGTTGTTTGAGACAACTATAGGTGCTCCCACACATCAGTTATATAACGTTATAAAACATTGTGTAGCACGATAACATTTTACAACAGTGTATAACATTTTGCTACAACATCGCTAGTTCAACTCGTTGTATAACATCGTATAACATCCACCACCAGTAACCATCAGTTTGGGTCTGCCTTTCGAGGAAGCTGGTAGTGGCTCTAAATGGAGGAAGTGCTTATTAGTTTGGCTTTTATTTTTGTTTGAAAAAACAAAAGAAAAGGCGCTCTTAATGGATGCGTTGAACTCTGAAAGCGAGACAATAAAGTACATTTTGTAACATGAAGTATATATTAATTACTACATTATACAGGTACACTACTAACAATTTATAACTTTTGTTACAATTTGTTTAAAAAAAAAGTTAGACAACAAATGTTATGCAACATTCTCTAACGTTATATAACAACTGTGTGCGTGTGCTTATCACTTACATTTCGTCAGTGTTCTACTACGGATGGCCGATGGGGCCGAAAAGTTCTGGAGTGGCGACCGCGAACCGGTAGACGTTGCGTTGGAAGGCCTCCCACTAGGTGGACCGATGACCTGGTGAAGGTTGCGGGAATCCGCTGGATGCGAGTCGCACGGGACCGGTCAATGTGGCGACACTTGGGGGAGGCCTATGTCCAGCAGTGGACGTCTATCGGCTGAAATGATGATGATGATGATGAGTGTTCTAGTTTTCTTTTATCTAATTCTTGACTTCTGTAAGATATCTTAAATTCACTGACAGACAAGTTTACAATAGGTCCCCTGCCACCGTGTATAAGGAACTCTAGTGCAAAATGACCCTACCTTTTTTTTTTTTTTTTTTTTTTTTTTTTTTTTTTTTTTTTTTTTCTCTGAGAAATGCTTTATGCATGCCCGCTCGCTCGGGGGACGAGACGGGGTATGTGGGACTCCTGTTACGACAGTATACCCACTAAAACTCAGCGGTGTTCCCGCATCGCCGTGATGGGAGGGCCGTGGGAAACCGGCTCAGCCTTTACTTCCACAGCCCTCCCGGCGCATGCCCGCCTAGCTGGCGGGCCCCGCATGCCCCCCTGGCTGGGGGGCTACGGGAATGGCCGGGAGCACCTGGCCATTCCCGTCCGACACTGGTGGAGGCCTGTGCAATACAGGCAAGGGTGCCCCCGCACCCGTTGCCTGCTGGGAGGAGTCGGAGATGACCGTCAAACTGACGTCTTCTTCGACCCCTCCTCCGCCTTCGGAGCGCCGCCGCGTGAGGATCGTCCTCCCGCGCGCGCTCCGCCGCCTCCTTCTGGGATATGACGTGTTCGCAGAAGGAGGCGACTGCCGCCCAGGACCCCTCGTCCCCCAGCATGGCGTTAACCAGACCGGGGAGTGAGAGGTCCTGTCCGATCACCGCAATGAGACTGCGGCGCGGCTCGGGCCACGACGGGCACACCTCGAGGGTGTGCTGCGCCGAGTCCTCCGCCGCGCCACAGTCGTGGCACGACGGCGTCTCCTCCCGTCCGATCCGGTGCAGGTACGATCCGAAACAACCGTGTCCGGACAGCACCTGCACCAGACGGAACGAGAGGAACCCATGCGACCGCTCGAGCCAGTCTCGCAGGACCGGCCCGAGCGCGTCGATGGTTCGGCGGCCGAAGGCTGCGGTGGCGAGGTCCGCCGTCCAATGGACGACGATGGCGTCCCTCGCCTCCCGCCGGACGGCCTCCCGCTCTTCCGGGGCGGGGCGTTCTCCTCTCGCCCTCCGCCCCGCCGTCCATTCGTACACTCTGGCGAGCACCCACGCCTCGAGCTCCCAAGGCGGGGTGCCGGCCAGAGCGCAAGCTGCCGCGGAGCCCACCGTGCGGTAGGCCCGCGCCACCCGCTGAGCTATGGCCCTTTGGGGTGCCCGCAAGGCAGCGGCGTTCTCCCTCCTTTGGAGGGAGTCCTCCCAGATAGGGGCCCCGTACAGGGCCATGCTCTTCAGGATGCCGGCGTAGAGTTGCCGGCATCGGGCGCTGGGCCCCCCCAGGTTGGGAAGCAGCCAGGACAGCGCCCCTGCAGCCTTCAGCAGGCGCGACGACAGCCCGCTAAAGTGCGGGCCGAAGCGCCACCTGCTGTCGAGTACAAGGCCCAGATATTTCATCTGGGCCTTGACCCCGATTCTGACGCCCTCCACGAAGATGTGGGCGTCAGGCGGGGGGCACTGCCGAGGTCCGTGGAAGAACACGGCCTCGGTCTTGTGCAGCGCCACCGTTAGTCCTAGGCGGCGGATCCTCCCCGCGACCAAGGATCCGCCCGCCGAGGCCAAGTTGGCCGCCTCCCTGAAACTCCCCCCCCGGGCGGTGAGGAGAGTGTCGTCCGCGTAGCAGACGACACTCGTGCCTCGGAGGAGAGTTCCCCGCAGGAGCCAATCGTAGCCGACGTTCCAGAGGAGTGGTCCTATGACTGACCCCTGTGGAACGCCGGCCTCGACGGCGTACCGCCGGACTTGGCCAGCCCTGTTTACCAGGAGGATCGCCCGATCCTCCAGGTAGCTGGCCAGCAGACTGCGCAGGTATCGAGGCACTCCGTGGAATCGGAGCGCCTCTAGGATGGTGGAGTGGGGAACAGAGTTGAAGGCGTTGGCTATGTCGAATGACACAGCCAACAATCCGTCCCCCGCCTCCACCGCCTCCTTCACCTGGCCCTTGAGGCGGGCCAGCGCGTCCACCGTGGAACGCTCAGCCCGAAAACCGAACTGAGCGTCCGACAAGTCCGGCCCGGTGTCCCGCAGATGGCCCTTTAGGCGGGCGGCGATTATCCCCTCGAACATTTTGCCGACCTCATCGAGCAGTACGATGGGTCGGTATGCCGAGGGGGAATCTGCCGGGCGGCCCTCCTTGCGAAGGAGGCACAACTGCCCCTCCTTCCAAGGTTTCGGGAACCTCCCAGACGCAAGGCATGCGCTGAAGAGGTCCCGAAACCTCTCCTCCATTCGAGTGGCGGCGATCGCCACCACTCTTGCGGGAACACCGTCGGGGCCCGGAGCCGTCTTCTTGGCGCGGATGCGGAGAATCGCCGCGCCGAGTTCCGACTCCGTGACGGGGGGGGCCTCCTCTTCCTCGTCGTCTGGCGGCGGTGGGCCCATCTCTGGCGGGGCGAAGCGGTCCCTGCACGGGAACAGGGACCGAACCACCCCATCCAGAAATGAGCGCTCCAGGGTCTCGGCAACCGGGGGACCAAAGGGGCGCAGTTTGTTGCGCGCTGCCTTGTATGGTCTCCCGTAAGGGTCGTTGTCGAGACCCTCCAGCAGCTCGGCTCTCGCCGAGTCTTTGGCGGCGGCGACGGCCCGACCGAGGACCGTTTTTGCCTCCGTGTATACCTCATAGAGGCGGTCCTCGTCGGGTCGGTTCCGTCGACGCCGCCGCCGGCTCCGCGTGTAGGCCCTCCTCGCCTCCACGCACGCCGCTCGGAGCCCCGCCAGCTCCGCCGACCACCAGTACACGGCGCGTCTGGGCGGTGGTCGGCGAGACCGAGGCATGCTGGAGTTGCACACCTCGGTTAGAGACCCCCTCAGTTGCCCCGCTACGGTGTCCACGTCCAGGCCGGCGGTAGGCGGCGACAGCCAGTCCTGGACGAACGCCGCCTCCCCCGCTGCCTCCCTGTCCAGGCGGGTTAGAGCCCACCGCGGGAACGGTGAGCGCCCCGAGAGGGGCTGCGCCGCTCCGGGGCCACTGGTGGAGATGTCGAACCGCACGTAGCGGTGGTCCGACATGGTCTCCCCCAGGTCCACCCCCCCCCCAGGGATGTGCCTTACAGGCATTGCGCAGGGGTGGTTCCGGAATTGGTCTTTTAAGAGGAACCGGGACCATCCCTATGTGCGGATGGTGATCACCGGGGTGGTTTTAGTGAGGTAAAAATCCCACACTCCCCGACCTCACTCCCCGGAGGTCGGGTGCCTTTTGAAGGTTTCCCCCCGAAAACAAAAAAAAAAAAAAAAGGCCACCCCCCAGTTCAGCACGCGCGCGGCTAACGCAGGGGTGGCGAAGGTGACGTCCACTATCGAGCCACCCTGACGCCGCACGCATGTCTGGACGCTTCCTCTGTTCAAGAGGGAGAGTCCAGAGGAGGCTGCCCACAGCTCCACCGCCCGCCCCCGTGCGTCGGTGGCCCGGTTGCCCCAGGTCACCGACTTGGCATTCAGGTCTCCCAGCACGGAGACCTGACGCGGCACCGCCCTGCCGACCACGGCGGCCAGGACTCCGAGAAAATTCTCAAAGTCCTGGAGAGGGCGGTTTGGGGAGAAATATACCCCCACTAGGGCAAAGTCTCCCCACGCGGCGGCCACGTATCCCGGTCCCCTCTCTAATGGCGAGAGGGGAGGGGAGTCTGTGGAAGACCGCGCCGCTAGTGCCACCGAGTCGTCCTCGTCACCCAGCCAGCTGCCTGGGATCGAGTAGGGCTCGGCGACCACCGCTACGTTCACCAACCACTCGGCCATGACCTGCACTACCAGGTCCTGGGCCGCTCTGCAGTGGTTGGTGTTCGCCTGGAGGATGCGGTAGTCGGAAACCATTATTCCGACATTGCACCTGCATCCTCAGCTGCCGCCGCTGGAGCTGCAGCGGCGGCGACGACGGCAGCGGTGGTGGCAGCAGGGCGAACCTGCGCCGGCACTATGCCCTTCCGCACGGGGGGCTTGCAGCTCCTGCCCGTCATCCTGTGGCCCGCGGGGCGGCCACTGGCGGCACACGCCATGCAGTGTGGCGTGGTGGCGCGGCAGGTGACGCTCTTGTGTCCCTCTTGCCCGCACTGGTAGCACGCGTCTCCCCAGTCGGATTTGGAGGGACACGTGGCTCGGGTGTGGCCGAACGCGAAACACTTGAAGCAGCGCGTAGGCTGGTCTTCAAGTGCCCGGACCGCAGCCGAGCCGAGCCCCACGAGCAGCCGCCCCTTGGTCGCAGCAAGGACGGCCCCGGCCGCGGCGACCGGGCACTCGACGCGGATGGTGCCCATGCCGCGGCGGCCGGGCCGGACGGCTCCGCCTTTCACCGCGCTCGAGTCGCAGCCTCCAGCCGCCGCGACGGCCGCCACCACATCCTCCTTGGTGACCGAGTCGTCAAGATCGGCCACCTCCAAGGCTGCGGTCTTGACGGGCCTGACGACCGTCGCCGCGTCCGCGATGACCTCTTGCAACTTCGTTGCGAAGAGGTCTGCGTTGGTACCGCGCTGCTGCCCCGAGAACTCGAAGATTCGAGCCCCGGTTAAGGTTCGGCGGCACGTTATATTGCTGATCCCCAGCTGGGAGGGATCAGCATTAGTACGAGCCCGTCTTAGGACGGACTCGTACGTCTCGCCCCGCTCCGCGGCCTCCGGGGTGATGGTCACCACGACGGCCGCGGTTTTGGGAGGAACCAGCTTCCTCCCGCCGGCTGGAGCCCTTTTGGCTGCGGGAGCAGTCGCAGCGGGCTTGGGGGCACCTTTCCCCTTTCCCCTCCTGACCACTTCCGTCCACGACTGGTTGGACGGGGTGGTGGAGGGAAGAAGGGCGTCTTCCCGCTGCGAGTTCTGGGGGGCTGTCGGAGTGGCAGACGACCCAGACGCTCCCTCCGCGCTTGTGGTGGGGGTTTGAGGAGCCTCCTTGCTCCTCTTGCCCTTCCCTTTCCCCTTTGAGGGCTTGGAGGCCTGGGTCTGCGCACCCGATGCCGGGCCTGCCACAGGCGCAGGTTCCGGCTCCGTCGGTGGACGGCTCTTATCCGCCGCTAGCGGCGGGCGGAGCCGCCTTTCCGGCAAGAGCCGGTCCTCGATACCTGCCAGGCAGGCTCTGGTGAAGGCTCTCTCCTCCATGACAACCTTTCGGATGATATCCTCAAGGTTGGAAGGGGAGGAGGAGCCTCCTACCACCGGTCCTGGGGCAGGTTGGGCAGGCCGGGCCGTGGCCTCAGCCAGCTTCTGGTGAAGCTGGCTGACCTCCGCCTGCAGGCGATCCACCTTCGCCTGCAGCTGCCGCGTCTCGTCCGTGGCCGTCCTCTTTGCCAGCTCCACGACGATGCCGTGTAAGCTGGCGGCCCGGCATTTGAGGGCCTTGGAAGGTCCCCTTTAGGTTGGAGGACTTTGAGGCGACCTCCAAGACCTCCTCTCTGTCCTCCCGCGCCATCCGCTCCAGTTCCGCCAGGGAGTGGTCAGCGTACAGCACGGTGGATGCACCGTAGCCGGCCCTCGACCTGGCGGATTGCGCCTGACGCTCTTTGGCGGCGACCTTCTCCTCCAGGTCCAGCTGGAGTTGCGCCCTCTTGGCCAGGTGTAGCTGGCGCTCGGCGTCCACCAAGCCCACATCGTGGGTGGTAGCCGAAGAAGAAGTCGTAGCCTTTTTGGACTTCGACTTCTTCTTCGCCTTGCCTCCGACCGACTCCGAGGAGCCCTCGGACCCGAGCTTCAGGTAGGCCCTCTTTCGCCTGAGGCGGTCGTTCTCGGCCGCCGACGTGTCCATAATGGACTCGTCGGAGTCCGACACTCGCCTGTCCTGCTGATGAAGCTGGCCGCAGATGGTGCGCGGTCAGCCTCCGACGCCAAGGCGTCGCCGGCGTGGCCCTGAGAAGGGCCGTTGGGTTGGCCCTGAGAAGGGCCGTTGGGTTGGCCCTGAGAAGGGCCGTTGGGTTGGCCCTGAGAAGGGCCGTTTGAATCGCCCTGGGAAGAGCGATTCGGCACAAAACGTCCAGAGACGTCACGCGTGGGTTTTTTCGGCATATTCGCAGATGAAGGCGTCGAAATCTGCGAAGTCACAGCGCACTTTAGCCGCCGGTCTGCCACTTCGTTACGGTGGTCAGACACGGCGTTGCCCGGGGGATACTACGAGGAAGTATGCACTGTGGGGGATCCCCCAATGACCCTACCTAGCCTAACCTAGCTGTTTCGATTTAAAAAAGATATATGCGTATTACGCATGCGGGTACAGAAACATATAACGGTGAGGTACACCAATTTAAGGAACTTTGTACATAGGAATTTCAAGTTTTAGCTTTATGAACTTCAGTAACATATCCATTTGACATTTTAAGCTTTCGATATTTTGAATATAAGTGAAACAATCATTAGGTATTTAGATTTTAGAGATTATGGACGTCGGTTATTTTACGTTAGTTCTTTTAATTTTAGATATTGCAATACGTAAAAAAAAAATTGTGATTTGTGTAACGTAATACGGAATTAAGTTATACAAATCACAATTTTTTTTCGATAATCTAATGGGCTGATTATTCAACCATAAGAGCGGCAATTCTCGTAATTTTAAGAACGTTCACAGTCTGATCTCAATCTCAATCTGTCAAAAAATACTTCTAATTTCCCTACATTTTGACAAGTTTTTGACATTTGTTCGTCGTAGGAGTCAATATGATAAGAGTAGTCTATTAAAAACGTCTATTAAAAAGTAGTCTATTAAAAAGTTTGACTTTGATGGAGCATGGTACGGGATTCCATACATTCATGAGCATTGTCCTTAATCCTCCTCCGTGTCCTCTTGAATAAAAGTTATCTACCTAGTTTTATCGGTGTTAAACAAAATATTAAAACATCATAACAAATCCCTCGAATTTGAACTTATCGGAGGTATGAATCCGTCCCGTGTAAAAATCCTGCGATTCATCACACATTATTAAGAGCGTATCCAGGTAAGCTGTACCGGAAAAATATTGGCTAAGTATCCGTGGGCGGTGGAAAACACTTGCACTGGATTATAAAGCAGCTCGTAAAGTAGGAACTACTTTTACTAACTTATAATTTCGTACAAAAGTGTTCGTATGAGCTAACAGAAAGAATTATTTGATCCTATATGTAGGATAATCAGCCTATAATGTTCCCACTGCTGGGACTCAGGCCTCCTCTCGGTGAGAGGGAGTGGGCCGCAATCCACCACGCAGACCCAACGCGGCTGTCACATGTCTTCGAATTTTTGCTTCTAGGTCATACCAATTTCCTCATGATGTTTTTCTTCACCGTTTTGAAAGCAGTGGTGATGAAATAATTTACACAAAGTAAAGCGCCTGTCTGGATTCGAACCTACGATCTACAACTAGTAAGTCGCGCCGTTAACACTAGGCCACCACTGCTCTCAACTACCTTTACTTAGTTTAAAAGTGTTCGTATGATCTAACGGAAATAAATAATTGGTTGTTTGTGTAAAGTCAGGGAAATTAATGACTATCTATATAACAAATTGACTATCAATTTAAATCGTCCGTATATTCAAATCACAACTGTCATTCTTTGGCAGCGCTCACGCACGAGCGGCTCGCGTCAACGTCACAGGCAACTACAGCCATCGACAACGTGCCGCTCGTGTATTTGATCATCGTACTCAAATACACGAGCGGCACGTTGCTGATGGTAGCAGCCGACGCCTCGACGTCGCACATTGGGGATAGAGCCAATTTTTTATTCAAAACCACCTAGAGATCGCAAAAATAAACCAAATGAGACAATTTTTGGACAGAAATGTTTGTAATTAAATTCTAAAGAGACTGACGAAGCCGGATTTCTAATATTCCTTAAATCTAAAACTTCATAACCCACTAAAACCAAGGTAAAGCGAGTTTTACCCTGTTCTTTAACCCTTTCAGTCACGCATTTCAACTAGCACTTGTATGGAAGTGCAAATATACGCTTCCGATGTATTTTTCGTCGCTGAAAACGAATCTGATGTCAAAAATGCAATAAACCGAAAAACATCCCCTATCGTAGGGTGGAAACAACCCTTTTTTTTTCATAAAAATTATTTATTTCTCACATTTGAGTGGAGATATAGCTTTCGGTGTATTTTTCGTAGCTGAAAACGAATTTGATGTCAAAAATGCAATAAACCGAAAAACATCCCCTATCATAGAGTGGAAACAACCCCTTTTTTTTCTAAAATCTCATGATCACTAGAGTATAATATAAAATCAGTCATAATATAAAAAAAATATTTTTTTATATTCAATTCATATGCATTTTTTTTTTTAATACAACCTAATTTCGCAAATCGGGCTTCGTGAGTGTCTTTGGAATTTAATTTCAAACATTTCTGTGTAAATTTTTTTTAATTTGGTTAATATTTGAGGTCTCTACGTGACTTTGAACATTCTGTCCCCAATGTGCGTCGGCCGTCGATGTGTGTATGCACACACGGTTGTATCAAATAGCTATGATACGGCAAGTTGACGTACAGTGTCAGTTAGTTTAACAATCATTTTCCCAGTCTGTACCACTACTGAACAGGGATTTTAAATCCATATATAGTATAAAATACGGTTTAGTTTCGTACTTGTTTGATAACGCTTATTTTCTTAACGACACAGTGGATTTTGATGCGGTTCCATCATCTTTTAGAGGAATTACTCCGGAAGGTTTAATGTGTAAACATTCATAGCACAATCAGCCTATCATGTTCCCACTGCTGGGACACAGGCCTCGTGTCGGTCAGAGGTTGTGGGCCGTAATCCACCGCGCGGGCCCAGTGCGGGTTGCTGTAATAATAAACTTAAAATATACACGTACATACGAGGGCGGACTGAGAAGTCTGGTAAAAATTAAACTAGGAGTCAATTTTTTTTTTAATAAATTAATATTATTTATTTTTCAACGTAGTTTCCTTGTATTGCACTTCATTCAGCGTTTCTCTAGCTTTTCGATCCCTTCCATAAAGTACGACTTTGGTAACCCTTCGAAATAGGCATTGGTTTCGTGAATGATCTCTTCGTGGGACCCAAATCTTTTCCCATCAAGCAATTTCTTAAAATTGGAATCTGAAAAAAAAACTAACCGGCAATATTGGCTGAAAATTTAAATTTAGTCCTTGAAAAGAGTTGTGAACAAGGAGGTTGGCCATGTAATTTGCGATCATTTTATTCCAAAATAGATTTTTTCCAGATTTATCACTCCACCCTCGTATCCGTCGATGTCAACGCACCAACCATGGATTCAAAACATCCTCTTTCTTCTTTCTACGCTAGGGGGTCTAGAATCATATTCTGAATTCGTGGTTACAGTTTCCCACCCCGAAATCAAGAAATCTCGATATCATACGAAGTCATCAAGTCATAAAAACCGTACGAAGCAGCCGGCCGCATATTATTATACTCTTTGGCCGGCCGCAATGTCACAGCATGATATAAGTACGGCCAGTATTTTATTTATTTACCCCCAAAATAATGTTTATTTAAATTTATTGTTCAAACGTGGGCTAAAAAAATATATAAGGAAAGTTATCAAATTGGAATAAAACCTTCACTCCCAAGCATCATTTGCAGACAATAAGGACATTATTGAGCCCCAGGCAGATAAAGCCTCTTTGATTTTCACATCCTTGACATTTCAGTCCTATTCAATATCGTATCTACGGCTGTTATTGCGCCTGGCTACTAATGATATTCAATTTCGTGTATATTCAATGAAGGTGTTAAAAATCAAGCATAATTAAAGTTCTTTCTTTGGAAATTGAAATGTTTTAAAAATTAATTGAAACACACATTAATTCAATCCTTCGTCCCATGGGTTAGGCAGAAACTGTAGAACGCCACCTGCTACGATCCTTAGATAATTACAATTTTTTCGTTTACGTTCATTCATCTGGACTCTGGTCTGGTTCATACATCTCTTTTTATGTACAGACGCCAGCACATCAAGCTACTACAGTTTGTCAAATTTCTTTAATAGATTTTCAACTTTATCGCTAAAGCATTGAGTTCAAGGTTGATTAGGAAAATTTGACAGTTTCGAGTAGCTTGATGTACTGGCGTCTGTACTCTCCTATCGCAGATATGCTGGAATAGATTTCTTTAGAAATAAGCATTACCTTTGTACGTATTTTTATGTACCTTTGTTCTTTTCTAGTTTATATGTACATGGTGTACATGGTGTCCTTTTGTTTCGCAGAGAAATTTCATAGAATTTCGTTTCCCAGAAATTGTTTCATTTAATATTTGGTCCTTGTATTTTTATTTCGAATAAATTCAAAAACAATTTACTTGAATGAAACATATTTCCCAGAAACACAATTTAATGAATTTTTAGACAGTTTTTTGTTTAACAATTCTACTGTTTTGTTAATAATTCTACTGTTTGATAAGTTGTTTGTTAAGTTAGTTGTTAGTTTGTGTGTTGAATTATTTTTTAATGAATATTGTTTGTCCGGTGTATTTTTCCATTGTATTTTATTTCAACGAAAATGTATTAAAATAGGCGTTATGCTATCCATAATTTTAATTAAAATATTGTCTTAAAAAGTCAATATGTTGTGCTCCAAAAATTTGTGACAGAACCGACTCCACGTAGTCTTGCCTACCCTACCCCTAGAGTATAACTAAATACGCGAAAACGCGGAGGGGCGAGGCGGCCCGCGAGCTGAGGAGCAGGTGGTTTTAATGCTCGCCGCCGCAGCTAGGCTGGGCAAGCCGAAGCTGAGGTGGTGAGCGTGAATACCATCTGCGACGATAAGCTCGCGTGGGACAGCCGCCGGAGCCCTGCAGTGCCGGAGCCGTGGGAGAAACTATGCAAGCAGTAGGTTTGGTTAGAACTGAGACCCTCAACAGAAATTACCTCAGCCAGAGTATATAATATATATGTAGGATCAGGAGTGCCGAGCGGTATATCGTCAGGGTTTGGAGTTCCCATGTTATTGGGATAAACAAGACGGTATAAACAGTTACAGGGTTTCATTGCAGTACACACAAAAAATACACTACACAAAAGACACAACAACGGGTAAATATTAAAAACAGTTAATCGAACAAACCCTTTAGGGTCACAGTTCGTATAGCGGCCAAGCCACCCAACACAAAGTGTATCTACTCGCTATTGAGCAAGCCAACACAGCTATGTAAATATACAGCAGCGATGTACCAGGTAAACCGACAGTTTTGTCGGGAGCAGGTGCTCTGTATTGAGTTGAATTCGAAGACCGACTCCCTAGCAAAACGAGTGCACGCTCTTATAAAGGATGATGCCTCCACGACAACTCTGTCCGATGACGCACGTCACGAGTTTACTTGATACAAAACACTAAAATATGCTAAATCTAATAAGACTTACATTATAAAGTATTCAAATAATACAAGAATAATTGTCATAACTAAACAATGGTGATTTCACAAAGTGAATCAATATAAAAACAAAGTAACATGTCATCCGTTGTTTTGAATAAAACCAACGGGTACAATTTATCGAAATAAGTTGCCACAAATCAATTAGGGCGTACACCGAGTACTCAATAAATTATGTTTCGATTTATTAGATACTAATTGATAGCAAAAATCACTTAAATTAATAATACACACAAATCATACCTAATTTTGTTGACTACCCACTATTGTAATTGACAATCAACTCCGACATATATAATAATTTTGTCAACGGTATGAATTGAAACGTTTAGAAACTGTCACTTGATAAAATGTTATTCTTAGTAATAAGTTTTATATTAAATAAACAATATACGGATAAAGAATATTTGATTATTCTAACATTAAACTTTATGTGAAACAAAAATCAATGATTTAATATTCTGCGTATTGATTATTCTATGAAACGAAAATATGAGAAACATTTTATGTGAAACGAAATTCTATTACTATTAGTTATAAAACAGCGTACAACCGCGTGTAAATAAATAATTAATTAATTAAATTAATAAATAAACAAAATATTATGTAAATGTAACATGACGAAATAAATTAAATGAAAAGCTAACATAACAAATTATATCGGTATATTTCTAAAATAAATCAGTTACAAAATGACTATGGCTTCACAAAATATTAACCACTAATTGAAATATACTCTTGTGTAATATGAGTGTATTCAGTTCCACCGACCCGAACGTTGTAATTACTAACAACATAAACAATGGCCAGAATAATACTACCAACTAATAATTAATAACAGTTCGTTCAGCCAAATATCAAATATTTTGGTGGGTAGGTAATTAATATTCAATATCATAAGTTTGATGAGGAATGAGTCTGATTTAATTACCGGTTTGTATACTATCATGTTCTTAACGATGATCCGTTCAGCCATTTCACCGATCGTATATACATATGTATATAGCGATTGCAAAAGATATGCAAATATTCTCCTATCACCAACTACGATCCTAAATGCATAACATACTTTTTTTTTGTTGGTTGGAAAATCATCAAATGACGTCTCCCGCTCTGGGCGGAGTGGGAGGGCGTGTCAGACTTTTACTGACTAAAACCCACCCGTGTTTCTTCAGTTGCCTATGCCAGGGGCCACGGTATCTCTTTCGAACAACCCGCGGCCCTGGCAGGCATCGGCCCTAGCGGACCCCGTCAGTTTGTGCTGACATCTCTTTGAGGCGCGCGTGGAACACAACGCGCCGTCGAGCCAGGCCTGGTCCTTACCGAGCGGCGAGCTGCCCATTGCTCGCCGCCCGCAAGCCCGCACCTGCGGTGGCCGGGAATCGGTTGCTGACTCCGGACGTCCAGGGCGTCTCCTGCGGCGACTAGGGGCGTGAGGGCGCAGAAATTGCCTCTCCCTCACGCGCTCCGCCTCCTCCTTTGTGAGCATTACTGCTTCGCAGAGGGAGTTGACGGCTTCCCATGCACTCTCGCTCCATACCATGGAGCCAGGGCCAGACGCGAGAGATCGCCGCCGCCGATCGCCGCCACGCGGACGCGGAGGTGCTCCGCCTAAGCCGGGCAGACCTCCACCGTATACTCCACCGTGTTCTCCGGGCGACCCACACAGTGGTGACACCCTGGAGTTTTCTCCCGCCTTATCCTGACCAGGAACCTCCCGAAACAACCGTGTCCGGTGAGGACCTGCGTCAGGCGTAAGGTGAGGGCACCGTGGCGCCTCTCCAGCCACTCTTCAAAGAGTCTCTCTCTTATCGCCGCAATTGTGGCGTGCCCAGCACTGGGTTGCGACAATCGCACTCTGCATGTCGCCATGAGATTCCGCCGGAGCTCTGTTCGCTGTACCGTGATTTCTCGCGGCAGCGGAGTTACACCCCGGCGTTTTGCCTCCTCTCGCCACTCCCATATGTGGGCGAGGACTTTTGCCTCCAGATCCCATAGCGGCAATCCGGCAAGGAGGCTTGCCATCTCAGCGAAGACCGTGCGGTATCCTCACGCACGATCCAAACGCACGCGTCAAAGGGTCATCCCTTTGGGACGCGTTCAACCGGCGGACTGGTCGCCGCTTTAAGGAACGTGCCCACACCGGTGCCCCGTAAAGGGCCATAGATCGCAATGCATGGGGACTTATTGCCGCAATTGTATTGAATTGCGGCAATAAGTCCCCTCTTTGAGGAGTGGCTGGAGAGGCGCCACGGCGCCCTCATCTTCCGCCTGACGCAGGTCCTCACCGGACACGGTTGTTTCGGGAGGTTCCTGTTCAGGATAAGGCGGGAGGAAACGCCAGGGTGTCATCACTGTGTGAATCGCCCGGAGGACACAGTGGAGCATACGGTGGAGGTCTGCCCGGCTTGGGCGGAGCACCGCCGCATCCTCATGGCGGCGATCGGCGGCGGCGATCTCTCGCGTCGGCCGCGGGTTGTTCGAAAGAGATACCATGGTCCCTGGCATAGGCAACTGAACGAACACGGGTGGGTTTTGGCCAGTAAAAGTCTGACACGTCCTCCTGCTCCGCCCAGAGCGGGAGAAGTCATATGATGAATTCCCACAAAAAAAAGGGTCTTGATGGAAATTCCTAATCCATTACTTTATATGTTTGAAAAATTCGTCGGCTCAGCAACGTATATAACGCAGTGAACGTTGCTAAACTGCCAAATGAAAGGCATTGCGATCGGTTGAAGTTTTATGGGTGCTGCGCAATTAATTCGCTGTTTGTCAAGTGTGGTTGTTATGACATTATGTACTCTTTCTACTCAGAAAGATATGAAATCAGCTATATTAAACAACCGGCAATTGTTAGAAAAACTCGGCAACGATATCTATAGAGGCAGTCATTGTTTATTTAGATTATTAGCAATGGCTTTCATTTTGACAGTTCAACAACATTCATTGCGTTATTTACATTGTTGAGGAGCCAATTTTTCTGACATATGAAGCAATGGATTAGCAATATCCTTCAGAATGATTCAGATTGTGATTGATAGTGTGTTACGCAATTAAACGATAAATGATTTTATTTCTGTACGTAGGTTTGTACAGACGCCAGCACATCAAGCTACTACAATCTGTCAAATATCTTTAATAGATTTTCAACTTTATCGCTAAAGCATTAAGGTTCAAGGTTGATTGGGAAAATTTAACAGTTTCGAGTAGCTTGACCTGCTGTCATCCGTACAAACACTTTTACACGTCAAACATATTTTTTTTAACTAAGTAGATGAGGTCGGCGTTTCCTAACTGACTGCTTTGAGAAGAAAGGTCGAAACAAATTCAGAGGTCACAGTTTATTTTAAAGTCCAAATATAGTCTTGGTCAGATTATGTGAACACCATGTAGATTGGTGTCTGAAATGGTCTTTTGAGGAAAGAACCACACAGATTGAGTGGACCTTTTGCTAAGTAGAATTGTTTTGTATCAGTTAGGAAGGCCTGGAAGGAAGGTATGTCTGGGAAATCACTGGCAATTTTTAGTTAAATCTGCGATGCTTCCGCAATCTATTATGTGTTGCAAGTTTGTTTTCAAGGTTCACAACACATTGGCAATCCCTTAAAATCCAAGTGCCAGCTACCACTTTTTCTACGATCTATCTATCGCGCCCTATTTGACCTGTAATTTAAAAAAATAGAAAATCTCTGACAGTTTCGTTGGTCTAGTGGTCGCCAGTGCTACTGCTGAGCATGAGGTCCTGGATTCCATTTCCGGGTCGGGCAAAGTGTTATTGGGTTTTTCCATCTGGAACTTCCAAGTCATGCAAGCATCCCAGAGTCTGGATTTGCGCCCGGTTGATGGCAATGGGCTGGTCTCCTATTACATGGGACTTAAACATAACTGGCGAAATGTCGCTGACGTGACGTAATGTGTATGTAAAAAAACAATAGATACTTCATGAACCTATTTCTTGAAAAAAGTGTAAACAACTAGTAAAAGAACTTAGTTAGGTGCTAAAATAAATATTAAGGACTCAAAGTCCTTAATATTTCTTTAATGTTTCTTGCAGTAAGAAAATTATATAACTTGCTTCCAGGGTACATAGAAAAGTTTATTACTTTATCCACCCACGATGTTTGTTTCAATACCAACGTAAAAGATACGTTATTGCAGGAACTGTTACGGACAATGAAACTACTATTTTCTCAAACGTCATGTGTTTTCACTTGTCTTTATGACGTATTTGACGTTATACCTACAAAGAAACACTTAAAACAGTTTAAAAAGTGTATATCTAGTCAGATTCAATAAAATTTACGAACTAAAAACATATTCCCAAATTTTTGCTTATGATTTCACTCACGCGCGTTGCCCAAAAACTTTGGGGAAAAAGTTAAGGTTCGAATTCATGACGTGAACAGCTACAGCTGGTCGAAAAAAGACTGAAACTGCAAAGATAAGTTGATAACATTCACGTTTGTAACCGAAAACAATATGTTAAACGCATGGATGTGTCATATAATGATTCCTTACCTTCCTCAGTCATCAAAGGAACCTAGGTATAGTAAGGAAACTGACATATTATTGTATACTAAATCCAAAACTTTGAAGACACGTGGCATTCACCAATCCGCACTGGACCAGCGTAATGCAATACGGCCCGATCCCTCTCACAAAGAAGAAGCCTGTGTCCCAGACGTGGGAACGTCATAGGCTGAAAAGATATCTATGACGAAATGGACAATTTGCAAGAAATATCTTATCTTAATAAAACATTTAATTATTCGTTCAACAATGTTAATTAATTTCTGTATCAGCTGTTGCTAAGAGCGCGAATAATTAAGCCAATGAAGAATTTCAAGTAGATTCTCTTTATTTTTCTTTTCATTGTAGATATTGAGGGCCACATTTTTAGGATTCCTTACGATCGAAACGGAAATTTAACAATTTTTTCAAGGTTCTCTTGTGTCTGTTTGTCTGTCCGTCTGTCACCGCCATTTTGCTCCGAATCTAATAGACCGTTTAAGTTGAAATTTGGTACACCTATGAATTACTGTGACCCAAACACGGACGTGTAACGTAGGTAAATAAATGAATTTTGATTGTAACTTGGCACTTTTGGGAAGCAAATAAGTTTTAGTTTTGCAAATTTTACCGTGTGACAAATGAAAGGATTTACTGTGAGGGTCTAATTGTTTCATATTATTTTATTCTTCATAGTTAGGAAATTAATGAGAATTGACCATTACCCCTTTATCTCTTCTTATCTCCAAAACTACTGAGCCTAAAATTTTGCAAAAAAATAAAAATTCCATGCTTATATATTACAGGAAAACCTATAAACTTATGGTTTTAAAATAACATTTAATTAAATACACAAAGTAAAGTGGCTGCCTGGGTTCGAACTCACGACCTACAACTCGTAAGTTGGAGCCATCGGGCCACCACTGCTATAAAGTCATCTGCCTAGCCTTTTAACAACTATGTTGGGGTCGGCTTCCAGTCTAACCGGATACAGCTGAATATCACTATTTTACATGGAGCGACTGCTTATCTGACCTCCACAACTCAGCTACTGGGTAATACGATACCCCATCACTGCGCTCAAGTAAAAAATAATAATATACCCTTCATCCATTAACCTATTTAATCGAAGTGGGAAGATTATTTCACGGGTTGATTCTCCCAGGTGGCGGAGTTCCCAGCAAAACGAATAGTGTTACCGAAATTAATTATAAATACCTATGTGTATAATATCCAGGACACTAATTGGCTAAGTTACTTAGTGGATCCGAATCAACGACTTTACCTAAATTCAAGGAAGCTTAAGAGTCAGCGCAGACCGACGAATTGGTGGCAGTAACAACTGAAAGTCGGTTTTGTTTACTACTAACTTCTGACCGCGACTTTGTTCGCGTGGAAGTCGTAAGACATCATCACAATATACTAAAACAACAGCCGCATTTTTATTTTAAAAAAATCGAGTGCTCGAAACTTCTTTCTCAAAATATTAATTCATTAAATTGTTCAAAACGAAATAGAATTACGAAAAATAACCAAAGAATCACCGTTCGTGTAACGCTAGTAAACTCGCAAACGAATTACTGACTGAGATATATACGTATTTCACTTACTAGCTATAAGAGAAAGAGAGAAAGAAAATGTGCGCGCGCAGTGCTCTGTCTTGCTCCTACACTGTGATACAGACAATAGGTCTGCACTGTGCTTAGATATACAGAACGTATTTGGCTATGAGAGGAAGAGAGAAAGAAAATGTGCGCGCGCACTTCTTTCTCTTGCTTATATCCCCCACTCGACTCCCGTTCGCCTCGCCCGATCACACTTTTCGTAACGCTTACGTCACGCGTTCACCAGCTTACTCCCCAAGTCAAGCGTGCGTAAAGAAGTTTCACTGCAAAAATCCTGTAGTTTTGGTCTCAGCAGCCAAAATATGAAGAGAATCAGGACTGGTTACGCGGGAGCAAGCGACGTACAGTTGTCTGTGTGAGAAGCAGCTCGTTTATAGTTGGAATTTATATTATATATTAAAAAACATACCAGCATAGCTATTCAAAACTACTCGATACGCTTTCGTACCGTATCAAACATCAATCAATGTTATCGTAGGAGTCCACTGAATGCTGTGCACAAGTCCAAAAGCCGTGTCTGTTTAAATCAAGTAGACGACCCCTATTCTTCCGACAGCTGTATGCTGTCGGGGGTAAAGCAAATCAGGTTGTCGAAATATGTCATTTTCAAATACAAATTTATTTATCTTTACGATACGACAGCCTATCGGATAGTTGAGAATAGCTATGTGAAACATAAACCACCACGAAGCGTCATCGAGCGGCGCGCGGTCTTGCGGGGGAACTGCGTAGACACACTAACGTTAATTTTGACAGTGCAACAACATTCATTGCGTTATTGAGCGTACACATTTTTAGAACATGAAGCAATGGATTAGCAATATCCTTCGAAATCATGCAAGTTGTGTTTAAAAGTGTGGAAAGCGCGGCTCTTCGCCGTCACTCCGTCGGTCTGCGCTAACCGTAATACTATAGGTAGCAACAACGCTTAAATTGTTTATAATTGAGTACTGAAACTTATACTGTATTTAATTACTGTTCGCTTGTTAATAGATAATTATTATTAATTACTCAAGTACGTCGCTGCAAACACAATATGTCGAAGTGGGGATTACACACCCATCCAATACCCAATGCGAGTGCGGTGCTTCTTATCAGACCATGCCCTACTTGCTGGAGTATCCTAAGTGCCCGTTCACCTGCCTCCTGGCCATCTGGCCCTGGCCACCGGGGCACAAACTATATTAAAAAAAAAATCAACGAGTAAGAGTACCATCGATACGAAAAGAAAAAAAAGGAATTACCGTTGATTGACTTGTGAACTTGGGGAAGGTGGACAGTCACCTTTTTTTTTTTCGGATGTGAAATCATGAAATGACCAATGACCCCTCCCGCTCTGGGTGGAGCGGAAGGGAGTGTCAGACTCTTACTGACTAAAACCTACACATGTTCCTTCCTTTGCCCTTTATGTTCCGGCGTAGCGGTAACCCTTTCGGACAATCCCGCTGACCCGGCAGGCTTCGGCCCTAAGGGGCCCCTTAAATTAAGCTGACAACTCTTTGAGGCGCGCGTGGAACACTTACGCGCCGTCCGGCATGGGCCTGGTCCTGATCGGACGGTGAGCTACCCATTGCTCTCCGCCCGCAGGCCCACGCCTACGGTGGCCGGGAGTCGTCACGCGGCTCCCGACGCCCGGAGCGTCTCCCGCGGCGGCTAGGACGGGAGGCTCACTCCCTCATCCGTCCCGCCACCTCCTTCGCTAGCATGACTGCTTCGCAGAAGGAGGCGATGACTGTCACCTTTATTCATAAACGTTACTTAAAGTTAAGTAGTAATTAGCGACTGTTTAACCATACATTTTTGATGTTTGAACGTCACTTAACTTCAATCATCCCTTATAAATAAACCTCAAAGTCAGTTTTTCCCCATAAAGTCTATGGTTCTTTCTCGAATGGCCTCATCACATTGTCATCTTTTCGTGCCTCTAAAGTCAAAGTCAAAGCATTTATTTCAAATAGGCACAAAAAAGGCACTTTTGAACGTCAAGCCTCCTCTCTGGAGGAGACGAAGCGGGTCGTAATCCACTACGCAGGGTGGTAGATGTTACAAGTCTACGAATTTTCAGTTCCAGGATATCGCATCATCACCATTATCAGCTTACAGTAGCCCACTGCTGGACATAGGCCTCTCCTATTGCACGCCATTCAGCTCGATTTTCGGCTCTCATTCAGCTGCTACCAGCTACCCTGTGATGATCATCGCTCCACCTGGGACATGCCTGTTTTCAAGTTCAAATATGGGCACCTTCTTACATAGTCCCTGTCTATATGCTACCTACATAAGTACATCCATCAAAAGATGAATCATCATCATCATCATCATCTGCCTAGCCTTTTCCAAACTATGTTGGGGTCGGCTTCCAGTCTAACCGGATTCAGCTGAATACCAGTTTTTTACATGGAGCGACTGCCTATCTGACCTCCACAACCCAGTTACTGGGTAATACGATATCCCTTGTTATCAGACTTTAGGGTTACTGACTACCCGTAACGACTGTCAAAGATCCACAAATGACAGCCGGGACCAACGGTTTAACGTGCTTTCCGAGGCACGGCGAAGTCTCGGTATGTAAAGATGGTTACCCATCCACAGACTAACCGCAGCTAGCTTAGCTTAACTTGGTCGATCGACTCGTGCGGCTGTTATTACTCTACATATAAGTACACCCACCAAAATTATTTGTTAAACACCCAGATTCAAACTAACTCAAAACTCTTCACACAAAATCTTCGATCAACTAACGAGTAAAGACGACAAAAACAAAAACTAACAATTTCTCAGAACAATTTTCCACAAAGGAGGTCAAACGTTAACGTCAGTAACCGTTACGTCAATCATTCAATGTTGCCAGCGTGACAATGTTAATATTCATATATTCATGGCAACGCTTTCTAATCGCTTCACCCCTTACATTTCAGTTAATTGGAACAATTAAAATATTTGTTATTACCCACACTTTCGAAGAGATGTCTGGTTTTTAAGGCTCCGTACCCAAAGGGTGCCAAAGGGGGGTCTATTACTGAGCTTCAGCCTACCGTCCGTCCGTTTGTCCATTCATCCGTCCGTCTACCCGTCAGCGGGCTGTATCTCATGAACCGTAATAGGTAGACAGTTGATATTTTCACAGACTGTGCATTTCTATTGCCGCTATAACAATAAATAATAAAAATTAAAAGGGGTCTCCATACAAGAAACGTGTTTCGGCGTTTTTTGCCTTGTGGTACGGAACCCTTTGTGTGAGTTCGACTCGCCCTTGACCACATTTTTCTTCACTGTCTAAATTTTTATTGTTGGAGGCAGTGTGGTGTTCATTATATTAAATACCTTTCGTGTCAATGGACTATTCAGATGTTGAATTGAAAACAAGCTTATTTTCAAAAGAATGCTTATTTTTTATGGAAAAATAAACATTTATAACATTTTATTTTTCTATCACTGTCAATAGAGCTACTGTTTTACGACTTAAGAAAATAAAAACTGGTCGCCTGAATTGATTTAAACATTATTATTCATGACTTTGGTTCAGCCTATAATGTTCCCACTGCTGGGACATAGGCCACCTCTCCATGAGAGGAAAGTCAACGAATGTTTAGTTCTAGGACATGCCGGTTACCTCACGATGTTTTCCTTCACCGTTTTGAGAGCAGTCCTAGTGAAATAATTTACACAACAATTCGATTTGGACTCGTACCTAACCGGTTCGGCGGATAGGGTACAGCACAAAGAAAGGTGGAAGAAAATGGAGCAGGCAAAGGCCCAGCAGTGGGTCAATATAAGTTAATAGAAAAAAAAAGTGCCTGCTTGGGTTCGAACCTACGATCCAGATACAACTCGTATGTCATGGCTATTACCTTTGGGCCACCACTGCTACTGTATTGGCTAACTTCACAAAAAATTGCAGTCGTAAAAAATACAGCCGAATAATCCAACATAATGAAAAGAAAATATCATCCGGTCATCCTAAAGAAAAACAAAATCTAAATAATAAATAACGATTAGTATGCAAAGAATGCATCGCTAAGGTCGTCGTAGGCCGAAGTCTGAGAGTGCTCGAGGGAGGTCACGATCCAAGGCTTTACGTTAACGAGAGCCTCTTCAGGCCATTATGCAAATATCTTTAAAAAAAAAGAACACGATCCACAAATTTTCGGGACTCCGTTCGAATTTCGAAAATTGCGGATTGTTTTATTGACAAGTTTTTCTTTTTTCAAGGACCCGTAATTTAAATTCGCGATTTATTTGCCAAAAATCTAAGCAAATATGAGTTTATTGAAAAATAACTTTAAATACTACAAAATAAAGTTCAGTTTACACTACAACTTCAAATAATTTTATAACTTTTTCAATAGTGCTAGTCACTCTGAAATCAACTTAATTGACATTTCAATAAAGTTGATATTTGTTTAACTTGAAATAACATCAATTGGAAAAATAAGTTTGAAAAGACTTTAAGTTGTTTGTTTTTCAGTAAGTACCTACTGGGTACTTTGAAAACAATTAGGCTACCAGAATCACTTAATTGGTCTTGATCGGCTGCTTTTGTTTTTTTTTTCCAGTTAGTATAAATAATGTTGAGCAGCGTGACCCAGTGACAACGGCCCCGACTTACGAGTTGTAGGTCGTGGGTTCGAACTCAGGCAGGCGCTTTACTTTGTGTAAATAATTTCATCACCACTGCTCTCAAAACGGTGAAGGAAAACATCGTGAGGAAAACGGCATGTCCTAGAACCTAAAATTAGAAGACATGTGACACCTACCAACCCGCACTAGCCCCGCGTGGTTGATTACGACCCATTCTCTCACAGAGAGGAGGCATGTGTCCCAGCAATGGGAACATTATAGGCAGATTATACTTTAGAGGTATGAGGAACAGGGTGTCAAGTTCACTTATCCTCCATAGAAAAGGGAGGATCCTCCGACCAGACGGGTGTTGTGTCTGGCGGGTAACGGTAACGTTAACGTAACGGTAACGTTAACGTTATACTGTTCGAACTATTTTCTACTTTACAATGCTGACAAGTTTCTGAACAAAACTTTCAACTGAAGGGAGGTTTAACTTGACTACAAAAGGCTTTGTTCTCATTGTCTGTCAACTATGTCGCTTGAATGCAGTTGTGTTTAGCCATAAATACATGCCTGTACTTTATTGAATTAAACGGTACTTAGTTTCGAAGTTGTCCGTGAATAAACGCTGGCACGTTATCGCGCGTGTTTTTTCCAAAGGTATTGGCAGAGATGTATGGCATACAGTAAACAGTAAACGAAGAGAAAAGTATACACTCAGCCAACTTACTTAAGAAGCATAGGCTTATTATACATTATACATATAGATGTATAATGTTTCCACTGCTGGGGCACAGGCCTCCTCGGTGTGAGGAAGTGGGCTGTAATCTACCACGCGAGCCCAATGCTGGTTGGTGATGTCTTCGAATCTTTGGTTCTAGTACATACCGATTTCCTCACGATGTTTCCTTCACCGTTTTGAGAGCAATGGTGATGAAATAATTTACACAAAGTAAAGCACCTGTCTGGACTGGACTCCTTTCATAATGATAGGTCCTTTTTTTTTTTCGGGTGGGAAATCATCAAATGACCCCTCTCGCTCTGGGTGGAGCGGAAGGGAGTGTCAGACTCTTACTGACTAAAACCCACCCATGTTCCTTCCTTCGCTCTTTATGTTCCGGGGTAGCGGTAACCCTTTCGGACAATCCCGCTGAAAAGATTGGTCCTTACACAAACTTAAGCGCCTGTCTGCGTTCGAGTGGCCACTGGGCCACCACTGCTCACCTCAGTCAGCCAACTTGCGGCTACTTTTACACAATGTATGTCCGCATTTTGGCCAGCTTTGAATTAAGACCTTGGTCAAGGGAGTGATCCTATTGCCATTTACCGTGCCCAAATCCAATCTTAGGTATTTTACTGAGAATTAATTAATGGGAATTCTGAAATACCAAGAATAATGCGTGCCCACGTTGAGGAAAGGATGTCGGGCTCAACAATGTCGGTTACGACAAATTCTCTGTAGTAGCCTTTGAAATTCCATTTGCGCTCGATAATACTATTGGGACTTGACATATCTGGTGAAATATTAAAAAGCTAATAAGTTAAAGCTCACTCACTTGACACTTGACTCACCTCCTTTAAGAATACAGCAGTGCGATTCTGTAACCATCTCACCGTGAAAACTTAGGTGAAGTGAGCGTGAAGTGAGCTGTCATTCCACAGCACAGCTAGGGATTGACACTATTGACAGCTCACTCTAAGCTCACTTCACCTAACTTTTCACGGTGAGATTTTTACAGAATCGATCGACTGGTATGATGTTAAACTATGTTCACATTTAACAAACAAAGTCATGGTATGCAAACTATACTCACGCTGTACATAAAATAGGGTGGAATAGACAAATTAATGTCTCTAGTTTACGATAGTATGGGATGCATAAGAGAGGGTACTGTCTGTCTGCCAAAAAAATTAAAATGGATTTTTCTAAGTCTTATGTACAAAGTTAAACAATTACAAAATAAACTTCTTAATCACGCCTTATTATTAACTTTTAATTATCATTACTGTTAACTAAACATTTTTGTGTTGGGAAAATTTTTTTTTTTTTTAAACGTTAAACGCGGCAAGCTTCTGACAGAGTTTGCTTGTCCGTGCATTACAGCCTCTCTATAGCCCGTACCAGAGTTTCCTGATATACGTTACGGCCGGTATAAACATCGATTTTTTGACCAGAGGGCTGGCTCGTTCTTTGGCCAAATAATTAACATTGCGCAACTTGGCAATGCTGCCAATCTTCTGCGCAAATTTCCGGATGACAGCAAAGCGGACGAGTAGGTACTTCGACGATAAATGACTAAAAATGAAAAGATTTCTTTGTATATAATTGTGTTTAGTTAGTCAGTCATTTAATTTAGTACCCAGTGTAAATAGTTAGTTGCGTTATATATTGTATATAATATGTTAATGTATATGAAAAATATGAATATTCAAACAAACCTTTCACCTCGTTCTCATAAAGTACCTATAACTACTACATTTGACCGTGTGTAGGATTCAACCGTGTGTATGAAAGCAAAGTTGTTTAATGAAACGCTCTACCTGTTGGTGCGCAGTTGACCAACTTTCAAGGGTTCACCTGAAGCCAAACTTATATTCTGAGCCTGTAATTGTCTGAACTAAGCTTAGGCGTTGCGGTAAATATTGTTGTGGGAAATGGGAGAGAATGGGAGCAAGTATTTTTTTATTTCGGTAAAAGAAAACATCCTAAAGAAAATGCATGCCCTAAAACCAAAAATTCGAAGACATGTAACATCCACCAACCTGATTTGCGTGGTGGATTACTGCCCACTCCCTCTCCTATTGAGGAGGCTTGTGGCCCAGCACTGCGAACATTATAGGCTGATTTACTTTTAATACAAAATGAGTTCGCTTTCAAATTGTGAACATATTGACATTATTCTCTTTACAAATCTTTTTCAGTAGAGATTATTTAAGTTTTAATTAATTTCATTTAAATAAGGGTCTGATAGTGACACCGCAATTATAATTGCAACATAAAATTAAATACTACATCGGTACCTTGACCCCATCCATCGTGTTACACAATCTAAATTAATAATTAATTCGCTATCCACATTACAAAGCAAATAATTATTTTCACAAAACTTTGAAAACTAGACGCCCACTGCTGGGCAAATACAGTTTCTATTGCATGTCCTTTCCTTTTGTTTGGTTATTTCAGGGTTTGCCCCCAGGTCATGAGGAAAGTAAAACAAATTTACCTTTTGTTTTAAACCCTTTTAGTCTTTTATACCTGACCATCAAGGGCAGTGCGGTTAAATTTCAAGGATAATGTTAGGAACATACAATTAAATTAGCAGCGTTAAGAAAAATAAGCATGTACTCATAATGACCGTATAGATTATTAGCTTCTGCCCGCAACTTCGTCCGCATGAAATTTTTGTTCACCCGACCCACCCCGTCGCATCGCATCGCATCGCCTTTCCGCACTATTACTTAATTTTCGCTTAGCTTTCTTTCTGATTTGTTTTTTTGGCTCGGCTCCCAAGGGTCCTAGACAGATGTTATACAGCCTTATAGCCTTCTTCACGAATTAGGCAAACAAAAAATTTTTTTTTCTAATTCGACCGGTAGTTCCAGCGTTTAGCGCGTTCAAACAAACATACTCTTTAGCTTTATTCTTTAGTATTAGTATAGATTTCTTTGTAAATGATTGATATGAGATACACACAAAAGTCACCTTTCACACTTCCCAGATATTGACAGTCGATTTTTACAAAAACCCCAAGTTTTTACATTATCTATTACGTAATCATAAATGACATTTAAAAGCAATTATTGTAATATAATGTTTGTCAGTGTACTTACAACTTTATACTTGGGCCCGTTTGATGCTTCAATGGACTTACCTCCGATTAGTACTTGTGCAAAGTGGAGCGTACGCAAATTGCTTTGGTGCTGTGTTAAAGTCGGATCTCTGGGTAAGTCTATTGACTAAAGGTACTAGTTAGAGTCTAAGGCTTAACGCGGTGTGGTCGCAGCTTTTGTGTTGTCGTGTGAACAGGCCTTAATACCGCATGCTAATACCTACTACATACTTTCTAATACTAATGCATGTAGGTAGCGTATCTGACGGACAGAGCCGTCAGCTACCCCGGTCGCGATGGGGAGTGGAACCGGCGAGAGATGTCGTGCGGTGTCCCGCAGGGATCGGTTGTGGGGCCGTTCCTGTGGGACATCGGCTACGACTGGGTGCTGCGGGCCGACCTCCCTGATGGCGTCAGCGTGGTTTGCTACACTGACGACACGCTGGTCCTGGCGCAGGGGAGGTCGCATCAGGCGGCGGCCGACGCGATGACACGCGGGGTTGCGATAGTCGTGGAGAGGATCCGGCAGTTGGGTCTCGAGGTGGCATTGCACAAGTCCGAGGCCATGACGTTTCATGGGCCCCGGAACGCGCCACCACCGGGATCCCAACTAACGGCAGGAGGGGTTCACATCGGCATCGAGACGACGATGAAGTACCTGGGTCTCGTCCTCGACAGCCGGTGGAACTTCGTCGAGCACTTCCGACGTTTGGCCCCCAAACTGGAACGGGCTGGGGCCGCCTTCAAGCGGTTCTTGCCCAACCTGGGGGGGCCAAACGCCTCCTGCCGGAGGCTTTACGCGGGGGTCGTGCGGTCCATGGCCATATACGGGGCCCCGGTGTGGGCGCGTTCACTGCGGCGGCGAGCCGCCCACTACCTGAACGCGCCCCAGAAGGTGGTAGCCGTAAGGCTAATCCGGGGCTACCGCACGATCTCGCGCGAGGCGGCAAGCCTCCTTGCCGGACTGCCGCCATGGGATCTGGAGGCGATAGTCCTCGCGCGCCTGCATGAGTGGCGCGCGGAGGCACTACGCCGGGGGGAAAGTCCGCTCCCGCGACAAATTGCTGCGGAGCGGACGGACCTCCGGCTCGATCTCATGGCGACATGGAAAGAGCGACTGTCGCAACCCAGCGCAGGGCACGCCGCGATAGCGGCGATAAGACCCCTCTTTGAGGAGTGGCTAGAGAGGCGCCACGGCGCCCTCACCTACCGCCTGACGCAGGTCCTCACCGGACACGGAAGTTTCGGGAGGTTCCTGCACATCATCAGGCGGGAGGAAACGCCCGGGTGTCACCATTGCCAGGATCGCCCAGAGGACACGGTGGAGCACACGGTGGAGGTCTGCCCCGCTTGGGCGGAGCACCGCCGTGTCCTCGTGGAGGCGATCGGCAGCGGCGGCGGCCTCTCGCGCCCGGCCCTGGTGCAAGCCATGGTCCGGAGCGAGAGGGAGTGGGAGGCAGTCGCCTCCTTCTGCGAAGCAGTCATGCTAGCGAAGGAGGTGGCGGGACGGATGAGGGAGAGAGCCTCCCGTCCCAGCCGCCGCGGGAGACGCCCCGGGCGTCGGGAGTCCACTGGAGACTACCGGCCACCGTAGGCGCGGGCCTGCGGGCGGAGAGCAATGGGTAGCTCACCGCCCGATCAGGACCAGGCCCGTGCCGGACGGCGCGTAAGTGTTCCACGCGCGCCTCAAAGAGATGTCAGCATAACGAGGGGCCCCTCAGGGCCGAAGCCTGCCGGGGCAGCGGGATTGTCCGAAAGGGTTACCGCTACCCCGGAACATAAAGGGCGAAGGAAGGAACATGGGTGGGTTTTAGTCAGTAAGAGTCTGACACTCCCTTCCGCTCCACCCAGAGCGGGAGGAGTCATTTGATGATTTCCTATCCCAAAAAAAAAAAAAAAATGCATGTAGGTACCATGTATATTGTTGTTCCTTTTCTGACTGCCCCGTTGGTCTCGTGGTTGCAAGCGCGATTGCTGAGCGTGGGGTACTGGGTTCTATTCCCAGGTCGGGCAAAGTGTTATTAGGTTTTCCATTAGGAATTTCCACAGATTTATAAACTAAAGGGATATATGACAAGGCGGCGAGGCGCGTGCGAAAAATGTATGCACAAAACAGAAACAAACGCGGGCGCCGTTGATTTGTCAATAAGAATTGTCAATGTAGTTGTGTCTCAACGTTGCGATCTGCGTTACGCGATTGGCTCGCGTTGAGTGTGGTGACTGTAATAGTGTGAGTGAGCGCGTGTTCGTATTGTAGTGCATATGTAGTTGAAGGCGACAGCCGGACTCGAACAGTTGGACAGCCACACCATATCTCCCTTTAGTTTATAAATCTGTGGGAATTTCTTAGTAACAGCCCGGAGTTTCGAAGTTGGAGGTTTAATACCCCCGTGCCTCGGAAAGCATGTAAAGCCGTTGGTCCTGCGCCTAATCTCTCCCCGGTTGTGTCGGATTGCCGTCTCATCGGACACGGAAAGTAAAGGAACAGAGAGTGCACGTGTGTGCACTATAATATCTCATGTGTACCTGGCTAGTCTACGTTGAGATTGGCCATCGTGACCGAAATCGGTCTGGAGGCTATTATTATGTTCCTTATAAATGAACAAATCAGTGTCTTCTTTAAAACTATGCAATTAAATGACAGCCCACATAATTCAGAAGAAAATGTAGGAAATCAAGCCGTATTGAACACAAGTAGTTATCCTAACTTAAGCAAGTGGTACTGAATTAGAAAATGTGCTAGGAAAGGTCTGTTTAAGATTGGCAACAGAAACTGAACATGAAAAAAATCTTCAAGAAAATTGTTTAATGTTTTACAGAAATATCATTTCTATCTTCGTGATCCATTAATTAATAAAAGAATCAATATGAAAAAAACCACACCAAAATGAATAAGTACTTGAATTTTGAACTTGGTTCAAAAATAAATTATCTTAAGTTTTGATTTGAGCTTATTACTGACAAATGCATGCACTGACTGGACAGGTCCACTCAATCTGTGTGGTTCTTTCGTCAAAAGACCATTTCAGACACCAATCTACATGGTCTTCACATGATCTGACCAAGATTATGTCTGGACTTTAAAAGAGACTTTGACCTCTGAGTTTGTTTCGGCCTTTCTTCTCAGACTAGTCAGATAGGAAGCGCCGACCTCATCTAGTTATAAAAAATATGATTGACGTGTAAAAGTGTTTGTACAAACCTGAGGGGTAATTCTCGTAATTTTATGATAGTTCACAGTCTGATCTCAGTCTCAATCTGTCAAAGATACCTCTAATTTCCCTACATTTTGAAAAGTTTTTGACATTTGTTTGTCGCCGAGATGAGACTGCGACTAGATTTTGAACGTTTTTAATTACGAGAATTGGCCTTCTGCTTACAGAAATAAAATCATTTATCTTTTATCAAATTTTTGGTTTGGTTGGTTCACAATCTTTGAACTTTGTCAACCATTATCAACAATATTGAAACTATTCAAACTAACGAGTAAGAGTATGAGCTACTCTCTCGAGGGATTGCACAGACGTCGTCGGAGTAAACTATATGTTTTGTATGTCTGTGAATGCGCGTCAGCAGGAGTCGTGGTGCATTATTGATACTTAAATGTAGAGCTGTAAATAGTGTAGACAAGTACCTTCCTTCCGTTCTTTCTTTTAAATCCTACTAATATTATAAACGCGAAAGTTTGTATGGATGGATGGATGGATGTTTGTTACTCTTTCATGCAAAAACTACTGAACGGATTTAGATGAAATTTGGCACACAGATATTTTATAACCAGGATTAACACATAGAATAATTTTTATCCCGATCTTTCCAAGGGATCGAAACTTATGCGGGTAAAACCGCGGGGCGCAGCTAGTATGCTATAAAATGTCCATCACTGGCTCACAATTTGAGGGATCTTGATGCTCCGAAATTTATTTGGAATAAGACACTTGGCATAATCTTCTTTAAACGAATATTTTAAGGCATAAATATTATTTAATATAATTATTGTTTGGCTGAATGTTTAAATGTCCGAATTTACAATGGCATACTTTTAAGATAGCAGAATTTTATTTGGCATAATTACCTTTGGCAAAGTTAAAATTTCGCATAATTTCGTTTAGCATAACGTTCACTTCGTATACTATGAAGATGGCAGAATTTAATTTATTAATATTTTTTTTTTTTTTTTATATTTATTTTTTTTATTTATTTAATTTATTTTATTATTTTTTTATTTATTTAATTTAATTAGGCATATTGATGCCTAATAAAATTATTCCAAACGGCAAATAAAAGGTTAAAAATGCTATTTTATAAAAATGGCAACCCTTTCTAGAAAATAGCACCTTTAATTAAAATATTGTCGTGAAAAGTTATATATGTATAATATGTTGTGCTACAAAAGTTAGTGACAGAAACGAATCGCTGCAAAACCGACCCCACGTTGTCTTGTCTGCCCTACCCCTAGAGTGCACTCTGTCCTAGACAAGAATAGCCGTGACAGAAACCATTCCTGCTGCATGTTGCATGCTTGCTTGCATGCTGCATGCTTGCTGCATGCATGGTGAATGAATGAATGAATGAATTTTCTGTAATGTGTTAAAAATTGAAAGACTCATCAATTATTATGGATATAAAATGTATGCCAAAAGATGATTCTAACTGTAAACTTTGTGAGATATGATGGTTCTTCTTTTTAATTATTGTGGATATGAAATTTATGCTTAAAAATGATTCTGACTTACAAAATTATGAGTTTTGAATGTATGATAAATGTGTGTTTGCCAAACAATTTTCTGCGAAATGAAGTTTATGCCATGCGCTGTTATGCAAAGTAATATTATGACTAAAAAAGTTCTGCTATAAAGGGTAGACCCCAATTTGGGAACCACTTAACCGATTTCAGTGTTGATACAGAACGATGTTTGTAATTAGTTTAGGACTAAACGCATCTACTCATTTGTGGTGCCTTACAATTTTATTTTTTTCGTATTCAAGTCAGTTTTACACGTACAGTTAACACAGACACAATAGAAAATCTATTGTTGGCGGTCACCCATGACCGCGGTGGAAATTAATGCCTTAAGCTAAATTAATCGATCCGAACTATCTGTACTTGACAAATGTGGCCTGGAACAGCCTGGCTTGCCCGATAATCGTGGCTAGCCGCTAGTTCAGTAATGCCATCTATCAAATGACACTTTGATGCGGCCATCACGCTGCGAAGCTACGTACGGCAAACTAACCAAGTGAGAACACAGACCAGTTGGTAAGCCAACTCAGCTTATCATTGTCCATAACTTGACATATCAAAGCTTCACACACATGCCACAACTCAATTACGCTCCCGAACTCCTAAATCGAGCCAACATGCATTTCCATGTCGGGCATAATACATACCAACAAAATAGTGATGAGTCATCAAAAAAGAAAAAGTTTGGAAGCAGTGTTTTGAAGCCAACATACTGGTCATCACTTTGAAGACATCATTATTCCTAATTTGAATTCACGACCATTTCAAAAGATTTAGAACACATGAAAAAAAAGCAAGTTGGCTCGATTTAAGAGTCCGGGAGTGTATATTATTCTCTATGGGCCGTTGGAACGCAGCAAGTTAGTGTCAATTTTCAAATCCCGTTGATCTCGTATTTAAGTTGATTATTTCACTACACTGGTTTACTATCACACTAAGGGCTGATTTTTCCATCGCCAGATAACTTTTATTCGAGGAATAAAATTGACGTTTGACAGTTTTTGTACGCAATAACTGTCAAAAATTCGAAATTATTCCTCCGATAAAATTATCTGGCGCTGGAAAAATCAGCCCTTAGCCCTTCTATTCAGGTGCACTTCATATTTACCCTTTTCTCGCCATTCGTAGTGACTGACAGCTAACATTGATGATAGCGGTTTCCTCATTACAACGCTAAAAAGGTTCTCTTGGAGCGTGGCCAAAATCGGAACTAACGCCGCTATCTTGTTTTGTCAATACAATTTCACAAATTAATGTTTGCCAACAATGCCCCTCTGTCAATGTTATTCAGGTGCCAAAATATCCTTGTTACACTTACTAAGGTATCCACAGGATGGCCTGATTAGCCAACCGACAACCTCCTCGGTTGACCTGGGAGATGTCATCATCATCTTCCTGCCCCTGTCCTATGTTACTTGGGATCGGCGCAATACGTTTTCTTCTTCCATTCTCCCTTGTCGACCGTCACGCTATCATTCACTCCTTTTCTCTTTCATATCATTCCTCACACAATCTATCCATCTTTTCTTTGGCCTTCCAAAGAACATCACCATCTTTCCTTTTTTCGTCTCCCTCTCATCCATCAACATTTACAATGTATATTCATCACTCTTTTATTCACATACCTGGGAGATGTCAAACAAAAAAATACTTCTTGAGTATATGAGAAAGTGTTTATTGAATGAGAAACATTGTTTATTCTGCACAAAACTAAACGAGGATTGCAAAAACAAAGACAAAATACACAGATAGTAAAACAAGCCTTGTATCCAACCAATTTTACTTTGACAATTCTCTTTTTATCACTTAAATAGATACATTACACCGATAACTCCTCATTTTTAACCACTTTTTCCATCAGAATTTTTTTTCAGCCACTTGTTTTCTTTGTAAAGTCTATGCGAACAATTATTTTCACATTCGCGTCCTGATTTCCTCTGTGTATCGAGAGTGGCTACAACGACTGTGTAAATGTATTTACTGTGCACTAGTTTACGTCCCGTGGCGTCGCCTTATTACTTAGAAGTAAGGTCAAGGGTTATTTACTGATTGTTCGGTTTGCTGAAATGTCAAATGAAAAGCGATGAAAAAGTTTAGCCGGAGCCAGTAAATTCGACTAAAGTATAGTGTTCATTGTCAAATAGTTGATAAGATGGGAACCGTGTACCGTAGAAGTATTTTCGCATCGGTAACATTTTTCGGACTTAATGGAGCGCCGATCTTCACAAAGGTGGATAAGAGTAAATAGGCCTCTCAAAAAGCATGCGACTAAACTCGACAGTTTAGTGGCATGCTTTTTGAGAGGCCTATTTCCAATATCATCATCCTATGCCAAGCCTTTTCTCAACTATACCAGTTTGGCTTCCAGTCCAAGAGTGCATACAGACGAAGGGCACGCGTCAACGGCAGAGGCAACTGCAGCCGCCGACACGCGTTTCACGATGGCAGCAGTTGACACGAGTGGTGCGTTCATCTCACTAACTGGATGCAGTTGAAACCTGAGCGCCACAACCCAGATATTGCTGATAACACACAGGAATACGATAAAGTCTAATAGCAGACTCTTATTATGTTGATGATCAATCAATCTACCTAGCCTTTTCCCAACTATGTTGGGGTCGGCTTCTAGTCTAACCGGATTCAGCTGAATACCGGTATTTTACATGGAGCGACTGCCTATCTGACCTCCACAACCCAGTTACTGGGTAATACGATACCTTGGTAAGACTGGTTGTCAGACTTTCGGGCTTCTGACTACCCGTAACGACTGTCAAAGATCTACAAATAACAGCCGGGACCAACGGCTTAACGTGCTTTCCGAAACACGGAGGGGTCTCGGTATGTAAAGATGGTCACCCATCCACAGACCAACCGCGGCAAGCGTAGCTTAACCTGATTGATCGACCTGTACGGCTGTTATTATTTAGCCACGGGCCCTCCCTTATTATGTTGATGATGACATTTTATCATTTTTTTCTTTCATCCTGAGTACGTATCCGCAATAAAACACGCTTTACCTCAATACCGGAATATTAACGTACCTATACCACCGAAATCACTAATTATCCCATTCATAACTGTAAACAAATCGACCGCAACCGCACACACCTCTAACAAGCACATTTAATTACGTACGAACTAACTGCTACATGCTACACCCCTAAACCACACGAGAATGAAGACACACGCAAATTAATGCAAATTAACATCCGGCGAACTCCACCACGTCTGTGTGTTTTACCTTAACCTGTGGATCCACTGTGGTTGCGAGCGAGATAAATAAATAAATGGTAAATAATATTTCTTTCTATAAATTGGCTCCAAAAACACTTTACACGTCAAAAATAAAGAACACTAGATCTTCTCCTTCATGTCGCTGGCACGACTGAATAAGAAGTTTATATCTTGTTGAGCCAAAACTTCACCACTTCCGCGGCGTCGTCGGTGGCAGCGTAGAGGTCACGCTGACTGCATGTTTTGGGACACAGAGGGCAGGATCTATCCTGCCCTAGCATAGTTTGCGACATAGTACCACAAAGACCCCAAATGTTGGGATCAGCTTAAACCGTATGAAATCCAGATTCCGGGCTGCTACTGAGAAATTTCAGATGAAAAAGCCCACTAACACTTTGCCCAACCCGGGAATGGAACCCAGAACCTCATGCCCAGCAGTAGCGATGGTGAAAATCACATCAAAATGCACAGCCATGGCTTATTTTAATTTAAATTAATATTTGAATTGGTTTTTTTATCTTTTCATTATGAACGCTTTTAACGTTCTACATCGTTCTCATATGCATAATTTTAACATGAATGATGTAACCAACACTTTGTAACCATATTATTGTGATTTAAAAGAGTGTCCATGGAGTTTCTTGCCCTTTCTTCTCCAAAGGTACCTACTACGCTTTGGAATGGGCAACTAGCTTCATCTTTTTGACTGACCGACCCTTGACAATTCAAAAGTACCTGTAATTACTGGTTTAGTTAAAAAAAATAGTTTGAGTTTGAGATTGTGCAGTTTAAAAGATCTAAGCGGTCACACAGGGTCGTGCGGTCCATGGCCCTATACGGGGCCCCGGTGTGGGCGCGTTCACTGCAGCGGCGAGCCGCCCACTACCTGAACGCGCCCCAGAAGGTGGTAGCCGTAAGGCTCATCCGGGGCTACCGCACGATCTCGCGCGAGGCGGCAAGCCTCCTTGCCGGACTGCCGCCATGGGATCTGGAGGCGATAGTCCTCGCGCGCCTGTATGAGTGGCGCGCGGAGGCACTACGCCGGGGGGAAAGTCCGCTCCCGCGGCAAATTGCTGCGGAGCGGACGGACCTCCGGCTCGATCTCATAGCGACATGGAAAGAGCGACTGTCGCAACCCAGCGCAGGGCACGCCGCGATAGCGGCGATAAGACCCCTCTTTGAGGAGTGGCTAGAGAGGCGCCACGGCGCCCTCACCTACCGCCTGACGCAGGTCCTCACCGGACACGGAAGTTTCGGGAGGTTCCTGCACATCATTAGGCGGGAGGAAACGCCCGGGTGTCACCATTGCCAGGATCGCCCAGAGGACACGGTGGAGCACACTGTGGAGGTCTGCCCCGCTTGGGCGGAGCACCGCCGTGTCCTTGTAGAGGCGATCGGCAGCGGCGGCGGCCTCTCGCGCCCGGCCCTGGTGCAAGCCATGGTCCGGAGCGAGAGGGAGTGGGAGGCAGTCGCCTCCTTCTGCGAAGCACTCATGCTAGCGAAGGAGGTGGCGGGAGGGATGAGGGAGAGAGCCTCCCGTCCCAGCCGCCGCGGGAGACGCCCCGGGCGTCGGGAGTCGAGTGACGACTACCGGCCACCGTAGGCGCGGGCCTGCGGGCGGAGAGCAATGGGTAGCTCACCGCCCGATCAGGACCAGGCCCGTGCCGGACGGCGCGTAAGTGTTCCACGCGCACCTCAAACAGATGTCAGCATAACGAGGGGCCCCTTAGGGCCGAAGCCTGCCGGGTCAGCGGGATTGTCCGAAAGGGTTACCGCTACCCCGGAACATAAAGGGCGAAGGAAGGAACATGGGTGGGTTTTAGTCAGTAAGAGTCTGACACTCCCTTCCGCTCCACCCAGAGCGGGAGGGGTCATTTGATGATTTCCCACAAGCAGAAAAAAAAAAAAAAAAAAAAAAAGCGGTCACACTTTGTTTTAGATTATGTAAAAATAAATAAAATACTCGTACCAAGAATGTTTATAACTTATTTTTCGACAATGATTCCTAACTAGAATCATTCATTAGATTTGGTACTTCATCTTTCAGTATACGAAATCGTGTGTCGCTGGTTTCCAACCACAGTGTATGCGTAGCTTTAAACACAGGCTGGCAGTTATGAAATGAATAAAATTAATCATACAGCTATGACAATTTAATTTCGGGTAGTCATTAGTGTGCAGACATTTGGAGGTTAAAGACTGCTGTATTTGACCTTGAGACTGGGATAGGATCATCTTCACTGGTCTGCCAGTCTAGCGTATGCTTTACTTTATTATAATCAGCTTGTGTTCCACTGCAGGGCAAAGACCTCCCTTCCCGCTTTCTACTTTTCCCGGTCTTTTACGATTGTAGGTCAATCGCCGCCGTCTCTTTCCGGGCCTGCCGCGTAGTCGTTTCCTGCTATTTGTGATTCACTGAGTGGTAGTTTTTGCGTATTGCTGCTCCGACCAGCCCAGTTCCACTTTAGTCCAGCAACAGTGCGGCCAGCGTTCGCTATTTAATGCGGTCTGTGAGTTTGACACCTAGTATAATTCATTCCATAGCCCGTTAGCAGGCTCTATGTACGGAATTTTGATGCTTTGTCAGAGACCAGAGAGGCAATTCTTGTAATTTTAAAAACGTTCACAGTCTGATCTCAGTCTCAATGTGTCAAAAATACCTCTAATTTTCCTACATTTTGACATTTGTTTGTCGCCGTGATGAGACTGCGACTAGATTTTTGAACGTTTTAAATTACGAGAATTGGCCTTCAGTTTGCCTGTACGGGGAAAAAGTGACGGGATCAACAGACGGCCTAAATGGTTTTTCTCTCTAGCACGACTGAATAGCTTACACCGAGATGAAAAAAATCCCTCCAGCAAGTTTAATAGTCGTTCAAGTTTTAATAAAATAATAATAATAAAACATTTATTTCAGGTTACAATGGCCCATAGACATATACCTTACAAGTTAACATATATTAGCTTCTGCCCACGACTTCATCCGTATGAAATTTCTTGTTCCCCCGATCCACCCCGTCACATCGCGTCGCCCATCCGCGCTATTACTTCGTTTTTGCTTTGCGTTCTTTCTGTCTTTGGTTTTTCTGCTAGGCTCCTAAGAGTCCTAGCATGATGTTTAATAGCCTTTCTCAAGAATTGGGCTATCAAAAACAAAAACATTTTTTCAAATCCGACTGGCAATCCCAAAGATTAACGTGTTCAAGCAAACAAACTGTTTAGCTTTATTATTAGTATAGATTATAGATAGAAAAGGCAAAACTTGTGTTAATAAACATAGCTTAAAAGTATGTAAGTAGCACTTTATTAGGTTGTCTTTTTGCTGTCCTGTGGTACTTGTCCGCGAAAGCGACGGAACACCACCTCCTGCGGCAGAAAGTCTTCTTCGATAACGAGGAGCAGATAACAATTCGGTACGCGCACCTCGATCGCCTTGCCTTGCCTTTGTCTTTGTTTATCGATACCGATGAAGACTCGTCGGTCGACTGCGCTCCTGATATGAAGCGGTAACATCTGTCCATTACAATGGCAATATCGAAAGTCACGTTCACAGGAAACGTGGCATACATTATGTCATGTATTGGTAATGACCAAAAGTAAGTAGGTCATTTAAATAATTTCGTTGGAAAGCGATTATTGTAAATAATATTTCTATAGTGATATGACTTAAGAGAGCAGGCTTTGTGGCCTAAGGGCGCACCCGGACGGCCCCGACTTACTTGATGTAGCTTGTATGTAGCGTGGGTTCGAACCCAAGCAGGCGGTTTACTTTGTGAAAATAATTTCGTGTGCGCTGCGCTCAAAACGGTGAAGGAAAACATCGGGAGGAAACCGGCATGTCCTAATGAAAAATTCTAAGACATGTGGGAACATTTTAGGCGGATTTTGCTAATGCTGCTAGTCGGTTGAGACTGGTCATCTCTTAACTGCCAGGGCTTTTTTTTTTTTTCTGGTGGGAAATCATCAAATGACCCCTCCCGCTCTGGGTGGAGCGGAAGGGAGTGTCAGACTCTTACTGACTAAAACCCACCCATGTTCCTTCCTTGGCTCTTTATGTTCCGGGGTAGCGGTAACCCTTTCGGACAATCCCGCTGAAACTGCCAGGGCTTATTTATAATTTTATATTTTGAATTGTTTCTTCATTTGTTTTTTTTTTACATTGTTTATTTATTTTATTTATTTTTATTTATTTACCATTTATGTACACACATATATAAACAGACAAGAAAAACAGAACAGAAAAAAATAGGTACAGAGGTGATGCTTATTTCACAAGAAATCTCTTCCAGCACACCCGAGACAGGACAATAGATACAGAGATGTAGACAGCGTGTGAAATAGTAAAGGAGACAAAAAATAATACATACAATCAAAAACATTTCTCTTAAAAAACTAAACAAAAATTGCTAGAATATACTAACATACATACAAATAAACGTACATACATACTACTAAAATAAATATCACTAGAATAATAATAACTATATCATAACCAAAATAAAATAAAACAAAAAATACATACACAACTATGATGAAGTGGACAGATAGTGTTCTTTTACTCTTCTTGTGTATTGTTCTCACTTACAGAAGAAGCAACAAGAATAATGTACCCAGGAGTTTGTAATGGCATCTTGATTTAAAAGAGTGTCCTTGGAGTTTCTAGGCCGTTCTTTTCCATAGAGATCTACGCTTTGGAATGGCCAACTAGCTTCAACTTTTAATTTTGACAATTCAAAAGCTCCTGTAAATGGTTTAATTGAAATAAATGCTTTGAGTTTCTATAATCTATGATCACTCTACCGCACTCTGGGTAATATGCCCCGGGGCCACCTTGCTGTCTGGTCAATATTTTACCACGATATAAGTTATTCCTATTTACTTCGTGCGCATACAAGAGAAAAGTAAATAATTTCAATAAACACAACACAACAAAAAAAGTAATCAAAACAACAATTCCGGAGGTTCTTCCGAGCGAGGAAGATCTGTAACCTGTCAAATATTATTATATTTGACAGGTTACAGAAAGTTGAATATTCTAAGCAAGTTCAATATCGGGATGCAAGGCAGCCAACAGTTTGACCTACTTACTACAGAATAAACGTTGTGAAGGACATGGCCTTAGGATACTATTTATAGAAACAGTTGAACGAAGCCTTAGAGAAGGATCACCGTGATGCGGGAGAAAATGATTGATGTTTTCTTTCTAACTTAAAACAATAATTAGCATAATCTGCCTATTATGTTCCCACTGTTGGGACACAAGCCTCCTCTCGGTGAGAGGGTGTGGGACGTAATCCACGATGCAGGCCCAATGCGGTTTGGTAGATGTCATATGTCTTGTCTCGGTATGTAAAGATAATCACCCATCCAAGGACACACCGCGGCAAGCGTAGCTTAACCTGATTGATCGACCCGTGCGGCTTTTATAAATAGCCACGAGCCCCACGACCACAATGTTTCATGCCATTCAATAACGATGCATTGTTGCAAGATTTAAAAAGATTTAAAATCCATAAAAATAAAATAAAACATGTCGCACTTTTACAGACAAACCACTACAACATTGTATGTAGTTTATAGTTTCTGTCCATAAAGCACTATGTTACACCGCATTTTATTTTTGAATGAAAACACAATCGTAAAATAACTGTTTATGTCCTTGTGAATGAAATTGAAGTTGATGGTTATTTTGAGCTTTATGAGAGACTAACGAGCAACTTTTGTCTCGGCAACTAATTTGTCTCTCACATCGAGCCTACGGGTTTGTATGTACCTAAATAAGTGCGCGCATGTAGCAACGCGACAAAGACAGCACTTTCATATTTTTAACAATCTTTATTTTCTTCTCTCCTCACAAAGCTTCACATAGCTATAAGCAGGGACAAGAAATATCGCGTTTTGACAAAAATACATAAAACATGATCCTTTGTGAGAGACTGGCGTCCATACTACCATGCTCTCACCCCGAATTAAATTAGCATTAACGGTCAATTTTATAACTCTAGACAAGTTATGAAAGAAAAAAAAAGAAAACATGTACAAAAAAATTTTCCAAAAGAAAAAAAAAATAGAACAATAAAAGAATAAAAAAGGTATAGTGTAATGTTTTGTTGTGAGAGACAAATTAGTTGCCGAGATAAAAGTTGCCCTTTCTAGTCGATGATATTTATAAATTAAAGAAAGAACCCCTATTACATAACACACTTTCAAAGACAATCCGAAGGATTTTGAAGGAAATTACTAATCATTCACATCATGTTTGAAAAATTCGTCTGCTGTTGGGTATTTTAATAGGTAAGTATTGCAACACCAACATTAAAATGTAAATTATTATGTTATCTGTGGCAACACGCCCCTTCCAACTGTGACACTAGTCCAATACATTCGTAAGATAGTAATCTTACGAATATATTGGACTAGTGCGGTTGGTGGCTATAGCGGACCAGTAGGTCCGCTCTGTTATTTACTCTATCTCGGCACCAACGCTACCACCTCACCTCATCAGTACCCACTCAATACACCGCTGCACATCGACAACGTAAATAACGCAGTGAATGTTGTGGAACTGTCAAAAAGTAAGACATTGCCATTGTAAGTGTATTAGGCAATGACCTCCTTGGATTTTGTATAATTGATGACCCACGATTAAACAATTATTTTCGATGAAAGATTTAATATAAGTGAAGTTAATCATTAAAGACTAACATTGTGCTGTGGCGGCTGCTGTGACGCTATAGAGGTATGAAACAGGGTGTAAATTTCACTCGTCTGGTGGGCTGCACGACGATTGTTGTCAGGACGTTGTATATATGCTAGTTGCGCTGTAAATTCTGCGTGTGCGATTGAGGATTTTTGCGTGACTTCAGTCTGATGCGTTGTACACATGTGGCGATCTAGATGCCGCCACAACACCACATTCGAACTACGTATGACGTCACAGAAATCTTACATCGCGCAAACAGAGTTCTCCGCGAGATTGGCATATATACAACGTCCCAAAAACAACCATGGGGCAGTTTAGCCCACCAGATATAACGCTTACCTGTTTAGAGCACCTTACTTTTCAATGAAGGATAAGGATTTTTTTATTACTGGCTACTAGCGCTAGACTAGCGAGGCAGTCAGTTTTCAATATTCGTGTAAACCAGACTACAACAATACAAAACTAAACTCTGATGAAAATTCATAAAAACTCTCAACCCCCATTTTCGAATCTGTTCATTAAATACCTCATACTTAAAACCTAATATCGTTGTTACACGTGGAATTACAGAATCATCGTCCTTTATCAGTAGCAAACTTGTATAATTATGTTTATGCGTCCATAAACACTTTGTGTTAAGTTTAGGTAAGCCTGTTTGCCAATTTACAAGGAAATGGGATAATCCTAATACAGTATTAGGATCGAAGCGGCTTGCCGTAGTAATGACGGTTTATATACAGCAATGATGAATAACGATCTGTTGATAGTAATAATGTATTGTTTAAGTTGTCAGTGCTCCGTTCCCATTTTTTTACTAATTCATACAGGTAAACCAGATAAAGTTTGCGCTCCGGTAATCTTTGTGTTTCCCGTTTTGCACAAACTTCGCGCCACAGAGTCGTCATCTGCCTAGCTTTCACCCAACTATGTTGGTGTCGGCTTTTAGTCTAACCGGATGCAGCTGAATACCAGTATTTTATATGGAGTGACTGCCTATCGTACCGATAACCGGTGGGTTAGACGTGTTCTTGAGTGGAGACCGCGAATCGGTAAACGTAAGGTGGGACGCCCTCAGGCTAGGTGGTGGGTGGAGCGACGATCTTCGCAGGATGGCTGGATGAAAGTTGCCAATAATCCGGTTGAATGGCGTGCAATAGGAGAGGCCTAAGTCCAGCAGTGGACTACTATAGGCTGATAATGATGATGACTGCCTGTCTGACCTTCACAACTCAGTTACAGGATAATGCAATACGCCTTAGTAAGACTGGTAGTCTGACTTTCGGGCTTCTGACGGCTCAACGTGCTTTCCCAGGCACTGAGGGTCTCAATGTATAATGGACGGTCACCCATCCGCGGACCGACCTCGGCTTTTTTACATTGTTCTCACATATAGAAGCAACAAGAATAATGTACCCAGAATTATGTAATATCTTGATTTAAAAATGTGTCCTTGGAGTTTCTTGCTCGTTGTTCTCCATAGAAATGTACGTTTTGGAATGGGCAAGTAGCTTACACTTGGAAAAGTGCCTGTAAATAGTTTAATTGAAATAAATGCTCTGAGTTTGATGCACAAGCTCAACACTCCACAGTTACTCTGTTAAAGTAGTTGCTATACGCTCTAAATCTTACCATACCATACCTATACATTAACAAAAGTTCCACAAGTTTAGTTTATATACTATTAGTATAATAAATCTGAAGAGTTTGTTTGTTTGAACGCGCTAATCTCTGAAACTACCGGTCGGATTTGAAAAATTCTTTTGGCATTTGATAGCCCAATTCTTGGCATAGGTTATAAGTTATTTAACATCACGTTACAGCCCTAAGAAACCGAGCAAAAAGATAAAAAAATCAGAAAGAACGCTAAGCGAAAAGAAAGTAAAAGCGCGAGCAGGCGATGGAATGTGACGTGATGGATCGGGGAAACCAATATCATCATCATCATCTGCCTAGCCTTTCCCAAACTCCATTGGGGTCGGCTTCCAGTCTAACCGGATGCAGCTGAATACCAGGATTTTACATGGAGCGCCTATCTGACCTCCACAACCCAGTTACTGGATAATACGATCCCCCTTGGCAAGACTGGTTGTCAGACTCAACGCGCAGCACCAACACAGCAGAACCAATATATTACAACGATATGACTATGTAAATAATATCTAGGTAGGTACCCACCAAGTTAAACTCGGAGATTTAATACGTCCTTTGTGTGTAGCCACCTTTTTGTTAATGAGTTGCCTTTCCAAGCTTAATTATGTTATCAGGTATGGTTAGTTACCAGAAATTCTTGGACTAGTACCATAATTGTTTATAGTATAGCGATTTTAGAAACAATGTAATTCGGATGAACATGAATAATATACCTATTATAAAAAGAGTGAGCGAGCAAACCGAGGTTCTGATGAAACGATATAATTAATTATTATGAACCAGAAATTTTCAACAGACAACCCATATACTGTACAGGAGCAGTAGTGGCCGAGTTGTAGGTAACTTCCGCGACTTTCCAGTTGTAGGTCGAGGGTTCGAACCCAAGCAGGCACTTTCCTTTTCGTAAATTATTTCAATATTACTGCTCTCAAAACGGTGAAGGAAACCGACAGGTCCTAGAACCAAAAATTCGAAAACATGTAGCATTCACCAACCCGCACTGGGCCCACGAGGTGGGTTACGGCCCACCCCCTCTTACAGAGAGGAGGCCTGTGTTACAGCAATGGGAATGATGATGATAGATGCTATTGGAATTACAGAATCATCGTCTTTTATTAGTAGCAAACTTGTATAATTATGTTTATGCGTCCATAAACACTTTGTGTTAAGTTTAGGTAAGCCTGTTTGCCAATTTACAAGGAAATGGGATAATCCTAATACAGTATTAGGACCGAAGCGGCTTGCCGTAGTAATGACGGTCTATATACAGCAATGAGGAATAACGATCTGTTGACAGTAATAATGTATTGTTTAAGTTGTCAGTGCTCCGTTTCCGTTTTTTTACTAATTCATACAGGTAAACCAGATAAAGTTTGCGCTTCGGTAAATTTTGTGTTTCCGATATAACACAAAGTTTCGAAAACATGTAGCATTCACCAACCCGCACTGGGCCCGCGTGGTGGGTTACGGCCCACCCCCTCTCACAGAAAGGAGGCCTGTGTTACAGCAATGGGAATGCTATTGGCTGATTACGCTAATGATTCAAAGCTCCCCTAGGGTAGAAATGTCTTGTCGGTTATCCAAAAAAATCAGCTGTTTCATAGAACCTACGAGGTCAAAATGTATGCAACAACATTTTTTATATTTATTTAACAACATAATCAGTCCTATAATGTTCCCACTGCTAGGACACAGGCCTCCTCTCTGTGAGAGGGAGTGGGCCTTAATCCACCACGCGGGACCAGTGCGGGTTGGTAGATGTCACATGTCTTCAATTTCTTTGGTTTTAGGACATGCCGGTTTCCTCACGATGTTTTCCTTCACCGTTTAGAGAGCAGTGGTGATGTAATAATTTACACAAAGTAAAGCGCCTGTCTGGGTTCGAACCTACGACCTACAACTCGTAAGTCGCGGCTGTTACCACTGGGCCACCACTACTCTATTAAACAACAATTATTCCATTTAACAACGCTGGTTTAGAATCATGTACTGAATCCACGGTATCAGGTTAAGCGATGGTGTCCCTACTTAGAGCATTAAACCAGACCGGAGGCGACACTCATAGGCGTACCCCTCTGCCAAAGGTACGAGAGCGGCGATCATACCCGTTATATAAAACTAGTTTCCGCGCGTCGGCCGCCAGTTGTCAGATTGCAATGTACGCAGAATAAGCTCCGGTGAAAATGCCGAGTTGCGGTGTTTTTTGGTGCAAAAATAGGTCACAAACTTCAAACCTACAAAAGGATAATATTACATTTCATCTGTAAGTATTATTTTGTCCAAATTCTATTTAAAAATGCACTTATTTAGCAAAAATAGAAAAATATTCGTCTGTACTAAGGTGTTGCCAGTAAGTTATACAGTGATAATATTTTGGAATTTTTGGAGCAAACTTCGTAGTTGAGTTAATACTAAAACTGAATATTTTATTTTACAATCAATATTAAATATTTCCTATTGTAATGAACCAATAATGATTGTTATAGATTCGTGTGATTTTTAGGGAAATACTGCAATATCACCGCATTTATATGGGTACATTTCAAAAAAGCAAAGATTATTAGAAAATACTTTTATTAGTTAATTTATTATGCATGTTTTAGATTATTATTACACTTTTTAGTGCTTTTTAGTTGAATTATATTTTCGGTCGACACTTTACCAAAAAATATCAGTTTTAACCTAAAGAATCTGGCAGCACCTCAACAAATTTAGTGATGGGACAGCACAATCGCAAATATCGATATCATTTTCTTATCTGGGTGATTTTTATTAGTGGATGATAATTTGTAAGATGAATCTATCCATGAAATTGAAACCAAGAAACTTAGGTTGAAATATGACAAATATTTTTTTAAATATGAAAAATATTTTTGGACATACCATGATAAATTAGCAGTTTTAATAAAATTTCGTTATTCTTTTTCTTACAGATTTCCAAAGGATATTGGGATTCGATCTGTGTGGGTTCAAGCATGTAGGAACCATGAAACATGGACTCCTAAACGAACGAGCACAATTTGCTCCGCACATTTCGTAACTTCCTGTTTCATCACACAGTCAAATAACAAGAGAAGATTGAAACAGGACTCCATCCCAACTTTGAAATTATTATCAGAGGTAATTTTAATATACTTGCTTACGACTATGTCTGGATGAAATATATTATGACCTGCTGATTTTAAAGTAGTGCGAGGGTCTACAGGCTATTTTTGTCGTTCGTTTCAGTCTCAACCTTGCGAAAAATCCGAAGATGAACAAGAACCTACAAGAAAAAAATTGAAAACTCCTCAACCAGTTCAAACTGAAGAAGGTGAAACTAGCCAGCTAAAGACCCAACTACCGGAACACAACATTTGTATTGCAACCACTTCAACTGTCAATCCACAATTACAAGATACGCCAAGAAAAATAAAATTAAAGAAACAGCTACAGATGAAAAATAAGCAAATAAAAAGACTTCAGTCGCAAAAAAGTTATTTAAAAAAAAAAGTTGCGGGACTGCAAGAAATATTAAACACCCTTTCAGATAAATCTTTGATAGATAAAGAAGAGCGTCAAGTTTTAGACAAGATTGGTGTAGAAGAGAGAGAACTTCTTAAGAGACAGCTAATTAAAAGCAAAACAGGAAAAATCCCAACAACCAAATATTCTGCTGAACTTAGATGTTTCGCTTTAACCCTACATTTCTATTCGCCCAAAGCCTATAGGTACGTGCGAAAAACGCTTGGGACATGTTTACCTGCACCAAGAACCCTTACAAGATGGTACAGTTATATCGACGGGCAGCCAGGTTTTACTAAAGAAGCGTTGGTTGCATTGAAACTAAGAGCCGAGTGTAATCCTGAGAAGAAAATATATTGTAGTTTGGTTTTTGACGAAATAAAAATAAAAAAATCTGCTGAGTATATATCAAGCACTCAAAGACATTACGGTTACGTTAACCTTGGATTTGATTTTATTTCAGATAATTCTGAAGAGGCAACTGACGCTTTAGTATTTTTGTTAGTTGGAATAAATACTACGTGGAAATTACCCATTGCGTACTTTTTAATAAAAGGCATGAATGCTAGTCTGAAAGCGCGACTTGTGACACAAGCTTTCTTTTTAGTCCATGAAACTGGTGTAGAGATCAAAGCTTTAACTTGCGACGGTACTAAAGCGAATCTCGCTATGGCTGAAGAGCTAGGCTGCTGTTTGGACGTTAAAAATTTACAAACCACAATTCTGGATCCACGAACAGGACAACAATGCTTCTTCTTTTTAGATCCCTGCCATATGCTCAAGCTTGTGCGAAATTCATTAGAGCACTACAAGTTCTTTTCCAAACCAAACTCAGCAGATAATATTCAGTGGTCTATAATTCAAAGATTGCACGAATTACAGGAACAGGAACTATTTTACTTGGCAAACAAATTAAAAGCAAACCACATTTTTTTTAAAACAAAAATCATGAACGTTCGACTAGCAGCCCAGCTTTTCAGCACAAGTGTGGCCGATGCATTGATATTTTGTAAAAATGTGATGAAGTTGCCCATGCTCGATAATGACAACGTCCTTGTGACAGCAGAATTTTTAAAATTTATTAATGATTTATTTGACATCCTTGATAGTAAAACTTGGGGCGATGGACTTAAGCAAGCTTTAAATCCGAAAAACTATGAAACTGCTTTTGCAAAATTAGACGAAGCAAAAGCAGTTCTTTTGAATTTGGAGACTGACGTTCAAAACCGTCAAAAAATCACAAAGAGAGTCAATCTATTGAAGTCCCCTCGTTACACAGGTTTTCTTGGATTTCTTGTGTGCATACAGAGTGCAAAACGCCTATTTGAAAACTTAGTTTTGGATCCTAATGCACAAATGACATACTTACCCCTGCACAAAATAAGTAGAAATTTTTTTTTCGGTTGTTAGAAGCCACGGCGGTTATTCAGATAATCCAACTGCTCGTCAATTTGAAGCCATATATAAAAAATTGTTAGTCCATACTGAATTAATTCGGAATGAAAGGGGTACAAACTGTATACCACTAGAAAAAATTTCAATTCTCAATTGTACGTCCGCGATCGAAAAAATTAATTCTAGCTCGCAACAAAAGGAATTAGTAATACCTTTAACGGACAATCCCTCAGAAGAGACTGACATGATTACAGAAATAGAGGCACAAACATACTTGTCACCTTTTGGCGAGAAAGTTGTTGAATATATTGCAGGTTTTGTAGTATTTTCAATTACTAAAAAAATTAAGTGCAGCACATGTTTAAAAGGCCTATGTGGTCAACCAAATGAGAAAAGTTTAGCGTATCAAAAAAGTAGAGGTGGTCTGAAGTACGCTTCGACGGAAGTGATTGAAATTTGTCGTCTTTGTGAAGTGCAAATCCGGAAACATTTAACTCCTGACAAAAAAGTTAGTCGCTCTTGTTCGACGCAGAAAGTCACAAATAAAGTAATGGAATACTTTATTGGCAAGCAATGCTTTCCTAACATCGGGGGTCACTACTTTGATAACGATTTCATTGTTCACAATATCGAATTAGCAAAACTTGTAACACAAAAATATACTAATGTTAGAATTACTTATTTGTCTAAAAAAAGTGACCCTCAAAATTGTATTAGGCATGTATATACAAAGCTGATTCACTTCAAAAATCAATAGAATTGTATCTTTTTTTATGCTAATCATTATTTCTTACTTGAAAATCTTGTTGTTACTTGTTTGATCCCTACAGTCCTTACATTTTATGTACCTACTTCGTGACAAATAAAATTGTTAAACCATGTATTTTGTTTCTATAATAATTTGTTTTGCATTCATAACAATCTTCTATTAACTAATACATTAATTTTAATAGCTAATGAGGGGTTATCTTAGAATATCTCAAGCTTTATAAAACGAGGAGAACAAATAAATAGTTTTTCTCAAGCAGAGTTGCATGATTAATGATCTGTAACACCCGTCACATGGAATCACCCACATCTAGTGTATTTGTTATTTTATTAGGTAAAACCCTTTATTCTGACACTACAGGTAAAACCAATGAATGATACTTACACATTCAGAAATTATTACCCTCCGCTCTTTCGGCAATTGGGTAAAAATAATCAAGTGTTTCTGGTAAACTTTAGAATTCATCGTTATTCGAATATCGATAATGTCAATCACTAGCATATTTCACTATCGCTGCAATTGTTTTGTATACTGACAGACATCATTACGTGTGCGACTGTGTGAGTATGCGATTGTGTGCGTGTAGTTTAAGATTGTGTGCGATAATAATGTTGTGTGCGTTTATAGCGACGTGATAGAAAAATCTATGTGTGTTACCTCACCCCCCGCTGAAAGCCGCAGAATTTTTTGCATGGGAATTGTTGCGCGTGTCGTCTCCGGTCTGGTTTAATGCTCTAAGTGTCCCTACCACCCTGTATAACTAAACCAAAACAGACCTTGCACTAACATTTCGGGTTTTAATTAATATTTAATTAACGTCCTACAATTACGTGAAAAATCTGTCGAACATTTTCCAACTCCACTCGTCAAATGGTTTAAATTAAAGAGTTTTGCTGACGGACTGACAGACCAACACTGCGAGTATCGGTTGAAAACTTCGTTATTAGGGTATGTGGATTCTACTGCCGCTCAAAGCACTATGCAGTTTTGTTTGTATTGACACGTCAACGCCGACTGTCGCTGAAAACCAGCGCTGGGGCTCTGTCTCGTATAGAGTCTTAGCATTATGCTGAGCGATGGCCGTTTTGCATGGATGTGACGCATGTTTACCCTCAACTTGTTATTTTTTTTGTGTTTGTGTTCATTTTAAGCGTCATGTTTACCGAAAATAAATGTACTTTCTTTCTTTTCCTTTCTTGTCTAGCTCATGATTCCTTTTCCTTTGACCACTTTGCTCTATTTCACTTTGCTTCTGATTTCCCTACGACTTTTCATCTCAAAAACTCAAATAGAATAGCGACAAAAATGTTATGATATTACTATACACAGGTTTGCATGAATTCAAGATAGTATTTCATTATTTTATTATTAGTTTTATTACGTACTAGCTGCGCCACCACCTACCCGCATAAGTCTCGATCCTATGGAAACATCGGGATAAAAAGTATTATATTTACTAATTTAGGTCATGGTCTACCCATGTGCCAAATTTCATCCAAATCCGTTCTGTTGTTTTAGCGTGAAAACACAACAAAGAAACGTAAAAAAAAATATTTACTCTTTTAATTAATATTAGTTTACACTTTTTGTATATATTTAGATAATAATATTGTATATAGCCTATGTCTATCTGGAATAATAGTTTATATAATCTGCCGTAGACGAGCTTTGGCTGAAATAGTGATGATGATAATATTAGATATAATTATAACTGTTTTATTCTGAGGACACACTTTTTTGGCTTATTTGTAACATTCATCATCGTCATCATCATTTCAACCGAAAGATGCCCACTGCTGGACCTAGACCTCGCCCAAGCATCTCCACTTCCACCGGTTTTGTGCTTCTCGCATCCAACGGGTTCCTGCTGCCTTCACAAGGTCGTCTTCGTCGTCGGTCATTTGTAACATTATATTATTAAATTAATTTGTTTTTGTACGAAACGTTAAAATGTATAAATAAAGGATTCGAGAAATTCGAACCTAGGTAGGCACTTTAGTTTGTGTGGCATGTCCTAAAACCAAAAAAATCGAAGACATGTGACATGCACTTATCCACACTGGGCCCGCGTGGTGGACTATGGTCCACTCCCTCCTACAGAGAGGCCTTTGTCCCATGGGAACATTTTAAGCTAGTAAAATTAATATCATTACTGTAAATTAATTTGCAATATCATAAACTTTAAAGGTCTTGATTTCCATATTTCATAAAGACGAAGATGGCTTTACGGAAGCAAGTAATCCTTTTCCTTTGTCATGTAAAATACATACAGGGATTTGTTATAATACCTTTTGCAAATAACGGTGGAGGTTCTTAAGGAAACGTTCAGCGATGTAATGTTTATTTGCATTTTATTTGTTTACCGTTTTTCATATTTACCATGGCTGTACGACTTGGACACCAACGCATACTGGACCCGCGTGGTGGATAGTCCATTCCCTCTCACAAAGAGGAGGTCTGTGTTCTAGCAGTGGAGACATTAAAGGTTGATTATAATTGTAGGACTTGGAGTCAATGAAACTGTAACTTGCACCACTGCAACACCAAGTGCAAGGTGCACCTTGTTTTTTGGAAAGCCTTTTCTTACTTTATTTTGTCTGTAACCTGTATTTTAACAAAATATTTTCTTCATCCTCATCATCAGCTAACAGCAGTACATATGCCTCTCCTATGGCACGCCATTCATCTCAACTCCACAACTCTCTTCCAGCTGCTACCAGTCACCCTGCGGAGATCGTCGGTCCACCTAGCCTGGGGTCCTACATTACTTTTGCCGATTCGCGGTCTCCACTCAAAAACACGTTTACCCAAAGGACATCGGGTCTATGGTTAATATGGCCGGCCTATTGCCACTTCTGCTTGCTTATTTCGTGAGCTATGTCGACACTTTAGTTCTCTGCCGGATCACCTCGTTCCGGGTTTGATCCCTCAGAGAGACTCCAAGCTAGCCCGTTCAATATCTCGCTGAGCGAATATTTTCTTGGGGTCTCCAAATTATAGGCCTGGTTCCGATTTTTGGGAAAGCCTCTCAAGTTGTTTATCTTTACATTTTTATATTACCTATTAAATAAGTGCAGTTCATTAACCTTAAAAAACACAATATAAAAATCCGCTACAATATACTAAGTTTTCTATTATTATGTCAGACACATAATCAATAACATGAATAAAAAAATGCCAATCGTGTAAGTAGTTATTTTGCTATTTTTATCACCAAATATCGACCGCTACAAGCTTCGTAGAAAACTTAAAAAAATATGATTTATTCGTATTAGATTACAGACGGCGATAGAAATAGTCCCGCTATTTTATTTTTATTCTCTCGGAAAAATTGCGGTTATATTTTTAAGATTGTCGCAAATTTATTAGTCTGGTATAAACTGGGTTTGTGGATGCTGTGACTAAGATAAGGGAACTGGAAATTTATTTTTTTAAGTGTAGTAGCATTTCACAAGGACTTTTAAAGTAATGTAGGTTACAGTTTTTAATATCATATTTTATTAGATGCGCAGAGGAACGTGTTACTTTGGTACCTCATTTTCCACTTTCTTACAAAATATTGCACGTAACTTCAACTTTAATGATTTTTACGGGAAGAACAAAATTATTAATAAAAATACCACTTACAAAATTAACTTTTTTTTATAAAAATATGTTGAATAAAGAACTTCTAAAAATTAAAAAGATGTTGGAAACTCCGTTAATTGATCCGAAAATTCTGGAATCACGTAGTCACACAATTAAGAGAATGATAAAAAAAAATGTTAACCGGGTCAGTAAATACATTCCGCGTCGACCATGAACAAATATAATAATATAACGGACATCATTTTAGGCAGTCGCTCCACGTAACATAACTGGTAATCAGCTGCATCTGGTTAGACTGGAAGCCGACCCCATCATAGTTGGGAAAAGGTTAAGCAGATGATGAACGGACATCGTTTATTATAACGGACACACGGATCTCTATATCTTTGTTATTCCAGCGTATGGCACTTGTAATGCCATAGTAGGTAGCAGCTGAAAATCAGCGTCAGGTGGTCACCTTCTGTTGTCATCTGACATTATGCTGAGCTAAGGCCAATTTGGCATTATAATTTATTTTTATTTTAATTCTTTCTTTCTTTCTATGAATTTACAAGAATATTGCCGTAAAAACCCCACCTTCTCTTCCACCATATCATCTTTTCAACGAAGATAATCAAACATCCATCTCCCTTTATTTGTAAAGAAGATATAGGGAATCAAAAGGACAGCTCTGAAGGACGGCTCTAAGACTCTCCCAAGGAAACGTTTTCAAGTTTTTAATAGAAATGGTCTATTGAAATTATTAGGGGAGCAAACTTGGTTAGGGTGGCATGATTCGGCACAGTTCGGCGGCAAATTTAATTATTTATTTATCTATATATAAATAAAAATGAATCACCGAAATGTATGTACAGGCATAACTTCCGATCGGCTGCACCAGATTGGATAATTCTTTTTTTTTGTGTTTGTGAATTGTCAGGACAAGGTTTGTATACACAATTGGACCCGGTAGGTGGCGCTGCTTTTTCGGACAGGACGACGTCTGCTGGGTCCGCTAGTTTATAATAGGAACAGCCACTTACAAATCAATTTTTTTATAAAAAAAACAACGATTTCTAACGGCAACGATTTTATTAAAAAAAAAAATCAAATAACAGCTAAAATTGGCATTTCAGTAACCATGCAAATAACAGGTGAGTATGACATTGACATAATTATGAATGCTAGAAACAAAGGAGAACAATAAAGTGTCTATTAGACCTAAATCAAGAATAGTACAAAAAAAATTGAGACGTCGCGGGACGCCACGAAAGCCGAATATTATTCAGGTTTTACAGAACATACATCTTCTTCAAATATACATTCACATACCTAGTCGCTCCCAACGTATTCGTGATACTTGCACTCATAGTGTATTCGCGCCGAAGCGGTGCAGAACCAACGCATGAGAACGTGCTCCTTTACATCGACTAATGATAAGTTACAACGATAAATTTGCTGCTAATGACATGGCATCATTGTCACTCGCGCAGTTTAAAAATATTATTTGTAAAAAATCCTTTCAAATAGGTACCACATAGTTTTAGTTGTTATATTCACACATCTAGTTTGTCACGTGTTATTTCACCAAACCTAATTAATCTATGATATTATACGAGTACAGTAATTGTTTGCTAAGTTTGCATGAATCTTGCTCAAACTATTTATACAGTTGGATTAACTTGTGGATAACGATGCTGGTTGCGTGTTTACTTAAGTGTTTATAAAATATCTGTACCTAAATAATAAGCATTGCGCAATTGTTTGTTATCCTGAAGAAATGAAATAAAATAAAAACATATCTACCATTTGCAATACCAGAGGCATAATAACATTTAGAACTGAACTGTGCCATATACTACCATAGCTTCCAAATCTAAGGCCAAATATAAAACTACAACCTTAAACTTATCGCCTTTCGAGGCTCGTTAAACCCTAGATCCGATGTCAAAAGGCATCATTATTACGAGAATAGATCTCGCAGCTCGTTTTCTCGTTATCCTGAATGGGAAAGTTGAAAAAAACTTGATATTTTGTTACTCTCTAAACTTATCCTTATATTGTGAAGTGAGACGACTCGTTTTGTTTTGTTTTAAAAATTTGATACTGTTGTTAAAATGTAGGTCAGGAAGAGTTATTTGTTTGGTGGTGGGAACGAAGGGTGTTTCACAAGAAAAGGTAACCTAACCTTACTCAACAGTTAAGCGAGGGAAAACTAAAGATAAGCGGTAAACTCAACGGTTAAGGCGCGTTCTGATGAATTGAGGACGTTAGTTCGAATCCAGCCCGTTACACTATTGTTAGGAGCTCTTTACAATTTTTTTAACTAAGTCGGGGAATGAGAAAGCCAGTTAAAAATATATATATACATTATACCTATATCAATTTTCTTGTATCAAACACTACAGATATATTCATGTAGGTAGGTACCACGTCGCTCGTTCTAACGTGTTCAGCCGCATATCATGGCGTACAAGTTGGTAGGAAGATATGGTGCACAAACCGTGATAATATTCATCAAAATTACATTTCATCATTATTCATGAAAGATTAGGCATAATTACAATTCAATAAGCATATTTTTTAGGTACAATTCAATGTCAAAGTAATCATTAAATAAATTGATCAATAAAAATATAAATTACTGTCATTAAAAATTTCAAATTACTTGAATGATTCACACTGTTTGGAGCATATACACACCGCTATAAAACATTACCGAATATCATGAAAAAAAATATGTGTGTGCAGCACCCGTACACATGATATAACTGAATCTTCTTAAAAAATAAAGAGTAAGAGAGATTTAGTGTGAGAGACAGAGAGGGTTGTATCTTTCTTCTCTCTCGTGTAACGAAATGTGCCTAAACGTGACGCGTCCTTGAAATTTCACTCTCAATTCTCGTGAAATAAATAAGTAAACATTAATCCATGCCCTATAATACAACATTTGCAGTAAACTCCACCTATATTTACTCTGAAACTCAGGAACGAACAGGAAGTAACCATGACCTACTTACACCGTTAGAAGGAAGTGAAGACATGATTATATGACGGCATATATTTGCGCTATTCGCCTTTGAAAGTTACCGTGTGGTTAATTAATGTGTAGTTAGGGAGTAATTATTGTCTTTAATGACAAGGGCACGTGTTAACCGGTGTCAATAGTGTTGTCACGCGAATAGGTAATACGGGCTAGCATTCACAACTCCACGTCAAAGCGCGTATTTTGCGTATAACGTATAAATGTCCTTGAGACTGACTGTTATTCGCGTAACAGATAATCCCTAGGGACGTTTCATTCATCATTTCTGTCGTATAAGAGTCTGTATGACGTCCACTGCTGTACACCGGTCTCTCCCCATCGTCACTGCGAAGGGATCTGTGCTTCTTGCATTCAGCGGATTCTTGCGATCTTCACAAGGTAACTGAAGTGGCAGTGGCTAGGGCACATTGCTCGCAGAACAGGTGGCCGATGGGCCCGAAAGTTCTGGAATGGTGACAGCTAAATAAAAATTATTTAAAAATCTGTCAGTGTAAAGGTACAACTAAATAAAAAAATATTTGAAAGAATTTTCACGTGTCAAGATAAACCTTATTATACCACATTTATACAAAATTATCAATCGAGCTGTTTATCCTCAAATAATCGAATAAATAATAACTTTTATTCAGCTATAACTTTTTACTGACACACAATTTGATGGGTGTCTCAATAAAAATTACTCCTCATTTAATGGGACCGCATGTGACTCGTTTTTTTTTTACATGTCGATCATGCGATCTACTTTACTCAAAAATAAAGACAAACTTTTCTCTTAGAACCAAATGAAACCCGCTTTCAGCATCCCGTAACGAAAAATCAAAAGCAAACTGAAACTTCAGCTACCTGCAGTCAACTTCAAAAATGATTAATGAGCTCGACTTTCCAAACTGGATCCTCGTCTAAGTTTCTTGGAATCTGTGTTTTTCAATTGCAAGTAAACAGATAACATTTACTTATGTTTTCTAGTGTGTTTATTACTTATTTCTACGGAGAACAGAGTGGAATTATACGGTATCTGGAAAAAATATCGGATCCTTCCGAAAAACATCTACGAAAATAAAACTATTTAACACTCTGGTCCATCCAATCTGAGAATATGGTTCAGCTGTATGGAATCCGCATTACGAGGTTTACACCAAGCGATTAGAGAGTGTTGCAAAAGAGGTTCCTTTACCATCTATACTACAGAGATCACTTAGCTAAACAACTAACTAGATACACTGAAAGTTTGAGACACTATAATATGGAGAAATCAGCTAGTCGTAGGACGAAACTGAACTTCTTTATCCTTCACAAGATTGTGTGGATCGATAGACTGCAGTGAACTATTGGGTTCACTAGGGATTAAAATTCCAACTCGGATTCCCAGATCTAATACTAAAAGTATCTATTTTACACCCCAGGCTCCAAAACAAACCTGAGTCATTACGCCGCTGTACCAAGACTTTGGCAATACAACATGATGGCTAAAACCAAAGATTTAGATATCAGCCAATCTCTCGCTAAATATAAGAAATGTCTTAAAAACTTATTGTAATACGATTTTTATTTTTTTTATTTTTGGTATTTTATTATTCTTTGTTCTAATATTTTACAGAATTTTTTGCAGTTTCATGTTCAATTGTCATAATTTTTCTTTTATTTTATTATGTATTAGGTATTTAATTTGTTAGCTTAGTTGTTTATTTTATTGTGCATGCTGTGGTCTCCTGTAATTGAAGGAGTACACCAACTAAATACTTTGTCATCCATTAATTATATGTAATGTTTAGTGTATATCTTTTGTTGGAGATCCTAAATAAATAAATAAAAAGTAGAAGTGGGATCTAATAATTATCGTAATTGGAGCATTATCCTTGACTTGACCGCAGAACAACACATTAGAAAAGTTGCGCACCTCATCTCTCTCCTTAAGTACTATTGCCCCGAATTGCTTTTTCTTCTCGAACTTATGTGACTTTGTTTTGTGTGTTAGTGTTAGTTTCACTTCAAAAAACACCAGTACCTATGAATTTTAGGTTATTGTCATGGTAAAAATTAGATTTACAGCATGGAATCTTTGTATTTTTTTTTAATTATGGTAAAAAACACTCATCATCGTCAGCCTATAGCAGTCGACTGCTGGACATAGGCCTCTCTTATTGCACGTCTTTCAACTCGATTTTCGGCAACTCTCATCCAGCTGCTACCAGCCATCCTGCGGCTGAACCTGAAAAAATCAATATCTCTCCTTAAATGTCATTTATTATGTTCTTTGTACTTGTTTTATAATTATTATTGTATATATTTATTTATATAGATAAGTATATGGTTTGTGTATCTATGTATTTATTGTATATATGTAAATGGTACACCACAGACTACCTGCAGTATTGTCCCTCTTTTCTCTCTAAATCCATCCAAATGTTGTTTTTAAAAGATCGCTATTAGCGCCCGTTGTGTCACCCCTTGTAAAATTACTACATTTTTATTCTGTAATATTTATAGTGTACTTAATAAAGAATATTCTATTATATTTATATTGTTTTCAACAGTGCCTCTCTTTCAAAATACGAAGGCAAGGCGCACGAAATCAAAATCAGCTATTCATTTTTCACAAATATACCTAATTGTTACAAGCCATATTTTCATGAAATTTTATTTCTTTTTTAATTTTTAAGTATGTTAAAAATGTCGTATGAAACGCGTGAGCATTTCTGGAGGCACGACGCCAGCCACTAGATACAGCATTCGAATAAACGTTGGCATATCATATAAAGCAGGTAAATAGGGGATAGTTTTTAAGGAAATTTGTTATTTTGGCCAATGGAAAACACCCACGCGGCTTTTAAAAAAATATAATTCATGACATGAGAAATAATAAACTTAAGAATAAAACAATTTGTTCGCAGCACAGTCACAGTTCCGACGAAAAAATTTCCTCACGATGTTTTGCTTCACCGATATCAGTAATGTCCGAGCTAAACTCAGAAAATACATAATGAATTGAAAGAGTCACCTTAGCACTTGCTCAGATTTGAACCACAATCTCGTGCATGACAGGCGAGGACTTAACCACTGACCCATCACGAAGAATCATAGTGACATGTATGACGAATCATAGTTTATCCGTTAAAAATCCTACTAATATTATAAACGTGAAAGTTTGTATGGATGGATGGATGGTTGGATGTTTGTTACTCTTTCACGCAAAAACTAAGAAAAAAAATTTCACTGTAAAATAAATTTTCTAAAGGTATTAATAATTTAATCCAGCTATCGTGTAAACGGTGTAAACATACACGGAACACGAGCAGCTGTAAGTGGCATGTTCATGAAAACAACAAACATAGATACATAGGTAATGTTGCTTTACTATAACTTTACAACGAGTACCTATGTTCTTTGAAATAAATACTTACACTTGTAAAGTTATAATAAAGCAATATTACTTATCTACGGGCCTGCGGGCGGAGAGCAATGGGTAGCTCACCGCCCGATCAGGACCAGGCCCGTGCCGGACGGCGCGTAAGTGTTCCACGCGCGCCTCAAAGAGTTGTCAGCATAATTTGAGGGGCCCCTTAGGGCCGAAGCCTGCCGGGTCAGCGGGATCGTCCGAAAGGGTTACCGCTACCCCGGAACATAAAGGGCAAAGGAAGGAACATGGGTGGGTTTTAGTCAGTAAGAGTCTGACACTCCCTTCCGGTCCACCCAGAGCGGGAGGGGTCATTTATTGATTTCCCAACCGGAAAAAAAAATATTACTTATCTACTCGTATCTGTTAATCATATTTACTGAATAGAGTTTTCACGTAGCAAGGTACGAGGGCGGAGTGATAACTCTGGTAAAAATTAAACAAGGAGTCGATTTTATTTAATTATTATTATTTATTTTTCAACGTGAATTCCTTGTAACTTATAAAACGACGCAAAAATTCGGTTTTATCTCGTTGAAACAATACTAAACCTGCCTCCGAAGTGGTCACCCGCATGCGTTTTTGATCAACAGTCAGTAAACGCGGCAGCCATCGCGCGGATCGCTTCTTCATATTTAAATGTTGGTGAAAGATATTGCGAACACGTTCGTCTGAGATGCCTACTGTGTCGACTATCTCCCTCACTTTTACTCTTTGGTCGTTCAACACTATATCGTGTATTTAAGCGATCATCTCTGAAGTAGTGACCTCAACTGGGCCTCCTGGACGCACAGCATCACTTGTGCTTGTACGTCCACACCGAAAATCGATGAAACACTTATGAATCATTTTAATCGACGGAGCAGAGTCCCCATAATATTTATCAAGATTTTGTTTCGTTTCCGTTATAGTTTTTTTGCACAAAAAATAATGTTTAATCACGACACGAAATTCACTTTTCTCCATTTTTGCAAAAACGTGTCCAGTTGTTTTTCTTTAACGGCTGTCAAAAAAAAAGTAACCCGCAGTACTGGCTGAAAATTTTAATTTAGTCCTTCAAAAGAGTTGTGAACAAGGAGGTTCCATGCAATTTGCGATAATTTAATTCCAAAATAGATTTTTACCAGACTTATCACTCCGCCCTCGTAATACCGTATAGCAACGATATTACCTTCAGAATTACAGATGTAAGTCCGGTCGGGATTCAGTTTAAATTCAATACGTTTGCAGGATCCCTCGTGAGCTGTCGTTTGTCAATGTGGCAGGTATTGCTTCACCGACCTTGGGCTAGATTTATAAGACTTGTTGCTGGGTTGATACTGAAAGGATACTTACCTCCTTCTCAGTCTCTTCCAGGTGCGAAGGATGTCTAAAAGACTTTATCTGTGGCTCATTGACTACTTATTTTGAAAAGCCTTAATAATTGTGAACCAATGAATGCACGAAATTTTTAAAGTCTAAACTTTCTTGTTCTTTTTTGTGTTTGTGTTCTTTATCCACGTCATGTTTACTTTTCTTTCTATATTTCCTCCTTTCTTTCTTTCTTGAAGCTTAAAATGCCTATGTTGCCTATGCCGTGAGGTTTTTTTTTTTCTTTCCATGCATTCCACAGATTTCCTCGACAAATCCTTTACTGTCCAGGCCGTTTGGGGAATGCATTGCCAGTTGAAATAAAACACGCGCAGTCGTTTGGTACTTGTATTTAACACACATAAAGGAACATTACTTGTCGTTGTGATCTTGTTCTTGTAACTTGAAGTATCTATAAAATAGTCTTTAGTTTTAATTATCTAAAATTCGAAGACATGTGACATCTACTAACCCGCACTGGGTCCGCGTAGTGGATTAAGGCCCACCTCTTCACACAGAGAGGAGGCCTGTGTCCCAGCAGTGGAAACATTATAGGCTGATTATGTTATAATAGTCTTCAACTACCATGGTTTAATAATACCAGCCAAGCATTGCCCCACTGTAGGGCTAAGGGCACTCCTCATACAGAGAAGCCACGAGCATTGATCAGTACTTGCTCAAGGCAGGCTGGCAATTTCAGACTTATACTATAAGTCCAGGGGGTCTACTACAAGTGCAAAGTGCGAATGACCGGATCAGACCGACATATGGCCGAACCGAATATTATTGAATATTCGAAAGAGTGTAGGAGTGTAGGATCGAGACCGATCGAACCAAATAGTAACATCGTAGCAGGAAACGGCCGAACATTCGGCCGATACCACTTCGGAGTAGAACCCCCAGGTTTCCTCACGATGTTTTGCTTCACCGATATCAGTAATGTCCGAGATAAACTCAGAAAATACATAATGAATTGAAAAAGTCACATTAGTACTTGCCCAGATTTGAGCCACAATCTCGTGCATGAGGGGCGAGGACTTAACCACTGAGTCATCACGAAGAATCATAGTGACATGTATGACGAATCATAGTTTATCCGTTAAAAATCCTACTAATATTATAAACGTGAAAGTTTGTATGGATGGATGGATGGTTGGATGTTTGTTACTCTTTCACGCAAAAACTACTAAATGGATTTGGATGAAATTTGGCACACAGATGGTTTATAACCAGGATTAACATATAGGATAATTTTTATCCCGATATTCCCACGGAATCTAAACGTATGCGGGTGAAACCGTGGAGCGCAATGACTAAAAAATAAACTGAAGAGCTCAAAAGAAAATGATATTGTATTTACCGCAGGAAATACAACTTTCTCTTTGTATTTCTTCAATAAATGTTTCAGTTATCAGTTTAGGAGTTCTTCATCGCGTATTGTCGTCCGCCCAAAACTTTCCAGAAATTTTCAGAGTGGCCAATGAAAAATGGGAACAGTGGTGTCCAAGTGATAACGGCCGCGACTTATGGGTTGTGGGTTCGAACGCAGACAGGCGCTTTACTTTGTGTAAATTATTTCATTACGACTGCTCTCAAAACGGTGAAGGAAAACATTGTGACATGTCCTAGAACCGAAAAATTCGAAGACATGTGACATCTACCAACCTGCTCTGGGCCCGCTGGTGGATACAGCCCACTCCCTCTCACAGAGAGGACTGTGTCCCAGCAGTGGGAATATTATAGGAATATTAAAATGAAAAATCAATACTGAAAATGTCAACATTTTATTTCATAAATCAGTATAAGTACATAATTACATTCACTTACATCTATACAGTTTTACAGTATAAAGACTTAGCAACGTTAACGACAAGTATCCTAATCTGATACAAAAATATTACCTCTCATTCAACCGTCCCTTGTACTGTCATTTCCATTATCTTTGTAATTTAATTTTTGAAAGATAAATATTTAATATCATACAGATTTTTCTCCTCGAGATAATTTTATGTTGTCAGTTCAATGACCTGGTTGTTGATCGTAAATACAGATTCCCAGCCTTGAGACCCTTTCTTGTGTGGACTGAAGCCGAAGAAATGCATCTGGCTTGGACTTCAAAGGATATTACGACCCTCCGTCTTGAAGTTCACAAAGAGAGCTTTGGAAAAAAACACCCCGACAACAATGGCGCTGAAACACGGAAGTGAAGTTCCACATGGGATTCCTGCCTGTATGTACGATCATTTAAAGAAAATTACATTCGAGGAAAACCTCGCATTTAAATACAACTTTTCGCAGAGATTTTTTTTTCTCTCCAATCAATATACACTCTACATTACATAGATATGTTTCTATCTAAATTAAATCTTTAGAATATATACTTGGATCCACGACATGAGAATTCGTAACCGCAGATTAATATCACTTCCTTACCAAATAATTACATTCTGAATCAGCACGTCATCCAGTTACAGACCAAACCATTAATCACGGAAACTTGTCAGAAAAATATCATCATTTAGGAAATCTGGAACTTTGAGTGACACAATACAACAACAGTAGAAAATAGCAGGCATAGAGAGTGTATCTAACCTTAATATTAATCTTACAATTAAATATATAGGGTATACATCGATATATGTTTTCCAGAACAAATAATTTTCATAAAATAGCAATTTAATTGAATAACATCAAAGTTCATTTAAGCTATATTCGATTGAAAAAGGTAAAGAATTATCTCAATTGAAACAAATAACTTTTACAATTATCTCATTTCAATTTAAAATGCTCGTGTCGTACAAAGGGTGCACTGTAGTAAATATGTCAATTTTAAAATAATCCCTCCACGGCACGGCCGCTTTGCAATCGATATTATGCTCCGCGGGTTAAATATATATGACAGCTCTATTTATCAATCTCCATTATTTATCATTTATTAAACATTTTATAATATGTAATTTTAAACTTATTAATATAATATATACTTTAAATACATTGATATATTTTAGATATATTTTAATTTTTAACACGATTTAAAGCTTCATTTTCATCTTACAATTCATGTAACATATATAACAAATTATATATTATAGAATATTACGGATATTGTGCCTTCTATGAAATTATATTTTTAGTATTTCGCATACATAATATATATTATATTTCCAACTACATTATTGTCCGACAAAAGAATGTTTGTAACATTCGTCCGTTTTCAACAAATCGTGACTCTGCAGTAGATGTATTAGAATCCACATTAACTTATCAAATTGTTTAGATACGACGACAGGTTTAAATACGCTTATCGTAAAAGACAACAATTACTATACAACATTAATAAGTATATAATATGTACATGATGTGAATAAGTCTTGAATTTGAAGTGTGCGTATTTCAAGGTGTAAATTTGAAGTAACATTGTATATAACCTTGACAAAATACAGGGTCAGTAAAGTATATATAGACATAGGAAATGTATGGCAATGATATGAGAGTACATTGGATTATCCGAACTACTTGCTACAAATTATACTCCATCTATAAACAATTAGAACTTCTATGGGATAAATTCATTTTCTTCTACATCAACAAATATCTATTCTAATTCTTTCTCTACGTTTCAATATCACTTAACATTGATTTTGATTCATTTCTCTACGATAAATGGACATACAACCGTTTATCATAATCACATATACTTGCTATAAACGTTTTGGCATCGCGAGAATACCTGTCTACATCGTCATAGCCGTCGCCGTTCTAATTGATGTTAATATCTTCAGTCCTTTTCCTCCATCTCTTCATCTGAAAAAGGAATGATAATAAGCACAAAAGTCGGATTAGATAAACTGTTTGAAACATTTTAAATGGCTTTGAAAATTTAATTTGCGTAAATTATGAAATGTTTGGCGAAAATGTGAGAACAATGAGTTTGGTCGTGGAGTTGAACGCAATAACCTAGGTGTCAATTCTAAAGATTAAAAGAACTAACGCAAAATACCAAAAACAAAAATAAAAAATACCAAAAGACTAAATACCTAATGATTGTTTCACTTATATTCAAAATACCGAAAGCTTAAAATGTAAAATGGATATGTTATGAAGTTCCATCTTTGATATTCCTGTTTTCATTATAAACAAGTTATCCCTTTTACATGGACAATAATAATGTAACGGTTCATTTTTCTTTATAATCAAAAAGAAATGCTTACAAAGGAGTTTAGTATATTTACTAGTATTGCCTTAGGATTCGTATTATCATAATATTTTTAGTAAAATGTTTTGTACATTTATTAAGAAATTAATGTTGTAACAAAAAAAATCTTAACCAACATGTTTTTGTTTGAAAATACGAGTTTTTTAGGGTTCCATACTTCAAAAGTAAAAAAAAAACCGGAACCCTTAAAGGATTGTCCATCTGTCTGTCAAGACCCTTTTTTTCAGTAACGCATGGAGTTATCAAGTTGAAATTAATATCAAATACGTAGGTCTAACTTCCCTTGGAGCTCTAAAAACAAATACGGCCATTTACTCGACAAAATTTGATACTCACAAATAAATCAACTTTTACTACTACTTACTTACTTTTACTTTAGTTTATCTCAAAATATTATAAGGGTTATTTGCTTTCGATTCGGTAGTATTTGTTTAGCAAAACAGCCGATCCCAAGAATTACTTATTCAGCATTCATTCGGCTCGTGTCAATCGGTAAACTGCGTTCGGCATCTACCGAACCATTCGAATAACGTCCAAGTCCGCTCGGCACAATTTGAGACAATCCGAGAGTCCTTTTCCCCAACATATGCCTATCTACATAATATAATTATATTCTAGTGATTAAATTATTTACACAAAGTAAGGCGCCTGTTGCTTCCTTAATTTATTGAAATATCATAAGCATTATCTTAAGAATTTCATCAGTTATTTTTAAAACGACATTACTGTGTTAAAAGACAGTCTCTATATCTTTTATTTTTCCAAATTTAAATTATATTATGATACATTTTTTTGTTTTATATCGTTGTAGTAATTGATACAAAAACTTTCTTATCTTGTATTTTTTACCTTACAAGACAAGGAAAAACACTACACGAACTTTTATGTTTGCTACGGGCGGTGCTACGAAGCCCTACGCGTAAAGTTTCGTAGCACTTTCGTAGCGATATCATATTGCGCTACGAGATTGTATCTAGTGGTACATTGGATAATATAGATAGAGAACCCGATCGGCGCAGCAGGATAGCACAAATATTTGTATTGTAAATAGATGTTTGTTCATAGTTTGAATGTTTGTGCATGTAATTTATTTGTGTTGTCTATATTGGCTCCGATAATATTTATGTATATACAATGTGTAACTGAATTAATGCACATTATGAAAGTAGTTTGTTCAGAATCGTTTACTGAATCGATTTCTGTAATTTTTAATATAGGTAATATTTTATCCCAAAAATAATTAAAACTACGTAAATTACTGTCACACTTCCGCTGTACAGTCAAAACAAACCAAAATAGATGAAGTACCTACTGCGCTAGACCCCTAAACGAGTGCGACTGTTTGCATGCGTAGATTTGTAATGTGACCACAATTTTCTCCCACAATCAGTGTAACTAATTTATGAGAAAAACAATGTTTATTACATAATAATAAAAAATCAGTGTATGTATTATGATTATAACATAACATTCTAATTGGGGTGTCTGGTGGTGTGCGTTAATTCCGGGACAAGTTGTATATGCTTGTACGAGCTTATGTTGTTCATACTGGATATTCTAATTAATAGCCGGATATCCGAGGTTGCCGAAAGTGATAAGGTCATATAAACAAAAATCCAGCTTGAATAGGTGAACGACTTATACAGGGTGGCAGAGATATCGACCCGCAACCTGTTCCCATGGATTCAGTACTGATTCTGAACACTCGCTCAATAAGTTGAAAATTTTCGCCGCTATTAAAAAAAAACTTGCTGTTCAATACATTTTGTCCATGTAAGTATTGCACTTTTCTATAAACGGGTGTTTTTGTATTTTGATAACCGACGATAATATTCTATGCTAGGGTCTAGAATTATGTACCGAATCCATGGTAACGGGTTGCGCTTCAACCTGTATAGATGGGTTACTGATTTCCAGACCGCGAAAGAAAACACGATTATTTATTTTTCAAAAACATAGAGCTCAGCGAAATACTATTTGACGTTCAAAAAGTGCTGACTTGTTTTATTTTAAATTATTTTTTTATTTACTTTAAAAAAAAAAAAAAAAAAAAGCATGCTACCTTCTGCCCTACGGACTCTACTACATACTGCCCTACCCTCTACCATACTGTTATTGAGACTCTGATGAAGCTGTGCTGACTTATAATAAATAGGAATAATGACAGTACTACGACGATGGTGGCATATGTCTTGAGGAAAGTTTTGGGAATGAATGTCGATGGCTATAAGAGTAGGGGAAGACCAAAGAAACGATAGAGGGACTGTGTGAGTGATGATATGGTTAGTAAGGGGGTGACCCCCCCGATGACCGACTAATAGAGAAGTATGGAAGAAAAAGACATGTTGCGCCGACCCCAAATAAATTGGGATAAGGGCAGGAGAATGATGAATGATGAAACAAAGACGGTGATGAAAATATAATTAAAGTATTTTTGTCGCACTCACCTTCCATTCAAGCAGCTAAGTCCAGAGTTCTGTGCGTCATTGCTGGGTATCGTGATATTGGCCGGTGGGCTCTTGTTCAGGGGGTACCATTGGGCTACCGGCTTGCGAGGGTTGTCCAACATTTGCAGCCAATGGTCGCGTCCAATGCCGATCAGGGTGGATCCGATTGCTGAGCAGCCAATGAGTTCGTTTGGACCAATCCTGAGGGGAATTCATTTATTTATTTATTTTACTATTTATGTACACACATATATAAACAAACAAGAAAAAAAAAACAGAACAAAAAAATAGGTACAAAAGTGATGCTTATTTCATAAGAAATCTCTTCCAGTATACCTGCGATAGTAGACCGACAGATGTAGACAACGTGTGATAGAGCAAAGGAGACAAAAAAAATACATAAGCAAACATTTTTATATTTGTAACATACATTTTTTTTTAAGTTGTAAAATGTTTTCAAGCGGTTTAACGTGTTTTTTTTTTGTAATGAATGGTCACCCATCCATGAACCACCTGCAAGCAAGAATCCATCTTCCCTAACCAATATAACATTTATCTAAATGCCAACTACCCACCTAATTTCTGAACGAGGTTCTAATCAAATTATTTCGATAAACGATACCTGCTAAATCACTTCAGTTCGTAGTGTACCAAATATAAACATTCCAACTTTATTAATCTTGAACTTGACGTGAATTCCAATCTAGAGAATTTGGGCAAAATCAGCTTGTAATTCGAAAATACTCGTACATTTCTGATTATGTAGGATCATAGTCAGGAGGGCAGACCGAATTTAAATTCTTGAAAAGCCTTCGATACTGTGATTGGGACGTAGTTTGATGAAATAATCAACTTGGACGGACCGTCAAAGCAAAGGAAGCTCCAATTAAGCCTAGTTGAAATCCCTGCGTTCTATACACGGTTCTACCTGCCGAATATTGGCCTGGACTGGAAATTGATTAAGTCCACGATATTGTTAGTGCGTTGCGGGTATCGCAAAGGCAGAATATTGTTGTTTTTAGGTCAACTAGCTAATGGAATGTGGACATCGCGACTGTGTCGTCATCCTGATGACTAAGCGGTAAGGCTCCGAAATGAATTTGGTGGTGAATGTAATTATTTTTTAAGTTAAATGGTGACAAAAAATTATATAATTAATACATTTCTAATATACTTTTATATTAATATTTGTAATAAATAAATGAATCATTAATGTACAGACGCCAGCAGGTCAAGCTACCCGCAACTGTCAAATTTTCTCAATCAACCTTGAACCATAATACTTTAGCGATAAAGTTGAAAATCTATTAAAGAAATTTGACAGATTGTAGTAGCTTGATGTGCTGGCGTCTGTACTCGTATCTCACTGCTTAACAAAATTACAATTGTTAACAAAATATTAGACATTTACAAAAATACTTTAACTTAACTTAACTTAATACTTTAACGTTGCAAATCAGATTTCATCGATTAATATCGAAGAAAGCATTTATAATACTTTCTTCTTGTATTTGATTTTGTTCACGACCTTTAACTGTATCAAGTCTCAATTTAATCTTCTAAGTTAAAAAGCTAATACCACTTATATCCTTTTCATTGTCTACCTATTTATTCCTGAAAGTGCATTATTTATCGACCTTAAAAGTGTGTTTTATTGTGAGCTTTAAATAAAGAGCATTAGAGCTCTTTGTGAAGTAACTCGTCCGTGGAAGTACTATCACCATTTGGTGACAAATATCGAAAAATTGTTATGCTAGGTACCTAGCGTAACTATTTTTCAAAAGGTGGATGTACTTCCAGGGACGAGTTACTTCACAAAGAGTTCTACTGCTCTTTATTTAAAGCTCACAATAAAACGCACACTTTTAAGGTATAAGGACTCTTCGTCATCAAGCTTCCAGCACCCTAATTGCGTAACACACTATAAATCTCAATCTGAATCATTTTGAAGGATATTGCTAATCCATTGCATCATATGTTCCAAAAATGTGTCTGCTCAACAACGTAAATAACGCAATGGATGTTGTTATAATGTCAAAATTAAAGCCATTGCTACTATAGTGTGTTGCGCAATCACCCCGCAGATGATGTTAAAAAATAAAAGATTGACATCTTACCGGTCATAATCAATAACTTTGACCAACAGCGTGATATCGTGCACGTTCTCAGCTGGCAGGTCGAATACCAGCGCTTCATTGTAGACTGGAGACAGGGTGTTCTTCTTGACCGTCGTCTTCTTCTTCTTGATGCGCTTCCCCTGGCAGATGAGGCAGATCTTCACGTAGGGATCTGTTTGGATGAAAAGAGGTAGGTGGTTAGGTCTGGTGTCTGATGTTTTGGGTTGATTAGAAACTGAACATTCTTGGGAGTTGTTAATGTTGAACAAGACAACTCCATCCATTCGAACCATCTTCTCCATACAAAACTAGAGGGGCGACTAGAATCAATTTTATTTTTTGTAAATTGTGACGTTCAAAATTGCCTTTCACGTCTTCTATTTGAAATAATTGGTTTGACTATAACCAATTCCATTCCATTTTATGCAATTTGGTAAAATCTGTTTCAACATTTGGTAAAAAAAAACTTTTTGCTGTGTGTGAGCATCATTGATCATTGGTATTCCCGCTAACCTATTCAACTAAGCAAAACATACTGCATATTATTATGATAGCAAAGAGTTAACTTCGATATTGCAACCTAAACCATATTCGCCAGTCCGATGGTTTATTGACAATAATTGATATGTAAAACCTGGCTGTAACCCCGATCTGGAGCAATGATACGCTTTGGGCGGATAAGAAAATCGCACCTCCGCGCTCAGCCCGCTATTTCGTTGCAGTGCCACGTTTATTTCCCACGTATCTGTGGCAGTCGACAAGTTTATCACGCGAAACTTCATTTTTTTTGTAAAATGGATCATGATTTTACGGGAAAACCAATCTAACAGGTCCGAAGTACACTGTATACTGTATTAACTAAGTCGAAAGCGACGTCATTTTGCACCGATTGCTATAATTCAACGAACTTTCATCATGTAGTAATGTTCCTTAACTGAATTCGTTAAGCTGTTTCCCATAATTATTTTCGCAGCGGAGGTGTGTTAAGGCCCTTAAAGTCTTTAAAGTTTTAAATCTCCGCAAAATTAAAAGAATATTTATCTTGTCATGTGGGCTGAGTTCCCTTCGATAAAGTGTGCTTTGTATTCAGTCATATCTTCCACTTAAAACTGAACAATACATGTCCCGTACACAATGTCGTTTAAACAATACATATTAAAAGACTGACTTTGTCCGCTTTAATATGGGATTACATTGAAATTTTCTTTTCATACGTTTTATCGAACAAACCTAAACAATCGGGGCCTATTGTTGAAGATAAAAGAAAAAATAACACCTGCGTGTACTTGTGCAGATAAGAGTCCTTGGGTTCTCACTTTTTGACTTCGCGACTCGGCTGGCTGGGTGAAGAGACTTTTGCCAAAAATCAATTCTAGGCTCCCCGTGCTCCGCTCGTGGAAGGTGATAGTTTTTGTTTATATTGTTGATAAAGTATGTTAGAAGAGTTTTTTTATGTTTCTTAATTTAATGTTAGTTAAGTATCCTGCATCGTTATTATGTCGTGTATCCAAATAAAGGTGCAATTCATGTAATTTTAAGAACGTTCACAGTCTGATCTCAGTCTCAATCTATCAAAAATACATCTAATTTCCTTACATTCTTGACAAGTTTTTGACATTCATGGTTGCTGAGATTAGATTGCGACTAGATTTTGAACGTTTTTAATTACGGGAATTGGCCTTCAGCTTTCTAGCCGCGAAAGTGCCCTGGCGACATGTAATACAGGTTTTATATAAACCTACTTTAGCCTCCAGTCTCAGCAGGATTGTCCGAAAGGGTTACCGCTACCCCGGAACATAAAGGGCGAAGGAAGGAACATGGGTGGGTTATAGTCAGTAAGAGTCTGACACTGCCTTCCGCTCCACCCAGAGCGGGAGCGGTCATTTGATGATTTCCCACCAGAAAAAAAAAAGCCTCCAGTCTCTCACAAAGTTAACCCCTTGTACGTGCACTACTGTCAAAGTTAATCATTAAGTTTATAACTCGTGTTGTAAAAAATAAATGTATTATTTTATTATTATTATATGAGATTTGGATTTTTAAAAACAACAAGGATACAATCAAAAGTTGCAATATTCTTTGATAAACACACAAATCCCCCCATCAAATCAAAAAGAGATGGCTAGTGTTGCAGTCGTCTTAGTTAAAGGACAGACAAAACACTGGTTTTCTTAACGTGACAAAGTGCGTCGGGCTGTCGCCAAAGTGGCAGTCGAGGCAATGATGAACAAAGCAGGCGAAAGCGGAAGGAGGTCTGTGGAAACGAGAAAAAACTTACAGATGCACTATTAACAATTTTTTGTGTGCAATTTTTATTTTTTATTTAATTTTAAGTATGTGGCCGTTACAATTTCCACCTACTCATTCTTTTATTTTAATTGCATTGACATGTAATTGTATTCTGTTGCAGTATTGTGACATTTGGAGCAGGGTAGTGGCCCAGTGGCCGTGACTTACGACTTGTAGGTCGTAGGTTCGAACACAGACAAGCATTTTACTTTGTGTAAATTATTTCACCACTGCTCTCAAAACGGTGAAGGAAAACATCGTGAGAAAACCGACACATTTTAGAACCAAAAATTCGAAGACATGTGACATCTACTAACCCGCACTAGGCCCGCCTGGTAGATTACAGGCCACTCTCCCTCACCGAGAGGAGGCCTGTGTCCCAGTATTGGGAACAGAATAGGCTGCATATTGTAATTTATTTTATTCTATATATTGCCTGAATGAATTTTATTTGTATTTATTTTTAAGACTTCGATCCAGAATGATTGAAGTTCTTAGATCATAATATAAGACAACTTCAGCGGGATTGTCCGAAAGGGTTACCGCTACCCCGGAACATAAAGGGCAAAGGAATGAACATGGGTGGGTTTTAGTCAGTAAGAGTCTGACACTCCCTTCCGCTCCACCCAGAGCGGGAGCGGTCATTTGATAATTTCCCACCAGAAAAAAAAAAATATAAGACAACTGTTAACCACCTGCTATATTTTCCCTTCCCTGATGAGAAAAAATCCTGGGGAAATACATTAAGACCCTTTTTTCCCCATTGCAAGACCGGTTTTGAATACAAAAGACCAGCTAAGGCTATGTAACGAATGTTTCGAATTTCTATAGAATACTAAAAAGGTTGAAGGCAAGGATACTGGTTCCTTTTAGTTTTTAAAGGGGTCGAAGTCCTATTTAGTTTTACTTTTTTTGCTGACACTATTTGGGCACTTGTAGTCTTGCTAGACCTGTCCTCAGCTGAAACAGTTTGTTTACGGAGTGGCATAATTATTTCTAGTTTGGTGAAATTAATGGTACTGTTTTTCTAATAGCTAATAATGTTTTAGCTAACCGACTTCAAAAAAGGAGAAGGTTCGCAATTTTGATGTTTATATTTTTTATGTATGTTCGGGCATAACGTCGTCATATACAGGGTTATTGTTAAAACACCAACAACCTCTTAAGAGGTCATTGTACTCATCATTATGAACAACTTTTACTATGGGACCAAAACAGAAATCGCGAAAAAAAATCAGCTGTTCCCTACATTTTGACGAGTTAGACGAACATAGGTAAATGTAGGGAACAGCTGTTTTTTTTTTCGCGATTTCTCGTACAACGGAGGTCGTTGTACGTGTTAAGAGGTTGTTGGTGTTTTACCAATAACCCTGTATAGACGAAAGATTATTAAAGATTAATTTTTAAAGGATAAGGCATGCCTTTTTTTTTGGGTGGGAAGTCATCATATGACTTCTCCCGCTCTAGGCGGAGCGTGAGGGCATGCCAGACTTTTACTGACTACAACCCACCCGTGTTCCTTCAGTTGTCTATACCAGGGGCCACGGTATCTCTTTCGAACAAGCCGCGGCCCTGGCAGGCATCGGCCCTAGCGGACCTCGTCAGTTTGTGAAATCTCTTTGAGGCGCGCGTGAAACACAACGCGCCGTCGACCCGGGCCTGCAGCCTAATTGCATAACACATTTTCGGCAAATGATTGAGATTAATTGGTTTCGTTTCGATCGCTTTTTGTTTCGTTTTACTATTTTCTTAAGCACATATCGTTCACTCTTTAGCGTTTCAAACCAACAGCTGTTGCTATTACATGATAGTGGAGTTACGCAATACGAAAATCGTAAAATGAAACAAAAAGCGATCGAAACGAAACCAATTAATCTCAAGCATTTGCCGAAAATGTGTTACGCAATGAGCAGTGGTGGCCCAGTGGTATCGGCAGCGACTTACGAGTTGTAGGTCGTAGGTTCGAACCCAGACAGGTGCTTTACTTTGTGTAAATTATTTCATCACCACTGCTTAAAACGGTGAAGGAAAACATCGTGAGGAAACCGGCATGTCCTAGAAGCAAAAATTCGAAGACATGTGACATCTACCAACCCGCACTGGGCCCGCATGGTGGATTACGGCCCGCTCCCTCTCACCAAGAGGAGGCCTGTGTCCCAGCAGTGGGAACATTATAGGCTTATTATGTGTTACGCAATTAGACTGCTGGTCCTTAGCGGGCGGTGAGCTCCCACAGATGCGGCCCTAGATAAGGCATGCCTTAGGGGTCGTCCCATATAATTTTTTATTAACTTTCTTTGGAAAGTTTTTGAGTTAGCTTCAATAATGCGATTTTTTTCCACTTAGTTTATATTGATGTTTTAATAGATTCCTGTCACTGATATTTACATAGCAAGCAGTGTTATATGAATTTGCGTGGGGTCCTTCCCCACGCAAAATACTGCACGCAGCAACTACAAAGTGAAAAATAACTTTAATTTCGGAAGTTGGTGTAGAAAACGGAAATGCGGAACCAACGACACCGACTTCCGAAATTAAGGTTAAAATCATAATGTTGTCGAGTTCTCACAAAGTTATTTTAAGAATGGTAAAAATAGCACCAACCAATTGGGGCGGAAAAGGATAATCTTATAAACACCTGTTACATCTCATGTGATCCTATAATTCGTTAACATCAAATAAAAGTCTATACAAATATAAAATTGGGATATCAAAAATAACCCATTCTTAGGCGCGAATCCGAAGCTTTGACTGAAATTGTATGCAAATTACTTTCAACTCACATTAAGCTACTACAATCTGTCAAATTTCTTTAATAGATTTTCAACTATATCGCAAAAGCATTAAGGTTCAAGGTTGATTGGGAAAATTTGACAGTTTCGGGTAGCTTGACCTGCCAGTTGGCGTCTGTACCTACACAAAGCATACACCTGTAGTGGGTAGTAGTTACATTTGTTAAGTTATTTCTGATTATTTATAATATATTAGATACTAGTTGTTTACCCTTAAAAAATAAATAAAAATGTAGCAACATATTTTTTACCAACATTAAAAGTATGCAAAGAAATTACGTTTCAATTACAAAAATACAACCCCGGAATCTACCTTTTGGTTAAAAGGCAGAATACGAGAAGCAGAATTACCCGAGGATAAAATGACAAATTAAGGTCAGTTGGCCACCCACCCAAAAATAACTCTTTTCCGCTAACCCTTTACCAACCTACACGGAAAATCTGGGACCAAATCAAGACAAGACATGTTTATATAACCTTCTAATTAGAGTCCCACTCATGAAGCCAAAAATACATTCCAATTCGTAACCGTACAACCAAACTTTTCTTACTAGTCCGATTTTATAGACGAAAAAGGTTCACGACTTCATTACTACTTTGTCCTACATTTCCTGCAGTAGGCGTACTCCGCGAATTTCGGAAAGATTCGGCAAACATCGGGGGACTTCGGTAATCTAGTCACGTTGGTTCTTAACAACTTTCGGAAATGGTTGCCGATTGTTTAATTTTATGACGTCATGTGTTTGAATTGTCAAGGTCTTTGTATGTAGTTTTAGCTATTACGTAGAAGACACTGTACCTACGTAGTTGCTAAGTGACGACATTAACAAGGTACAAGGTATTCATCTATGGGCCTGTATCGTCTGAAATAAATGAATGAATAAATAAATAAATTATCCTTGGATATACCTATATGAGATGAAACGTCATTATGTACTTATTGGTATGAGTTGAAACGGCTCTTTGCTCTCGTAAGCGCGACTGCTGAGCATGGGGTCCTGGGTTCGATTCCCAGGTCTGGCAAAGTGTTGTTGGGGTTTTTCATTAGGAATTTCTCAGTAACGGAAAGCATGTTAAGCCGTTGGTCCTGCACCTGATCTCTCTCCGGTCATGTCGGATTTCCGTCCCATCGGACTATGAGACTGAAGGAAGAGAGAGGGCACCTGTGTCTGCGCATACACTCGTACACTATATCTCCCGCGCCGAACGCTAGTCTCCGTTGAGATCGGCCGCCGTGGCCGAAGTACGGTCTAGAGGGCTATTATTATTGGTATGAGTTAGTTACGTGTAAGTTTCCCTAACTGAGTCAAGACTGTCTTTAGCCAGCCTATCATATTATAAAAACAATAATGACTGCCAAACTGTTCTGTCTGCAACTGACAGACAAAGCTGCAAAAGCAGCAGCAGCAACAAAACAGCAGCAGCAACAACAAAACAGCAGCAACTGCAACTGAAATTTTATTTGTATCTCTTATTACTAACACTAGTTATTATGCTATTTTGTTGTTACTAACACTATGGACCCGGGTCTGAAATAAAGAATCTGAATTTGAAATTGAATTTGAAAGCTGTTTTGATTATGTTGAGAACACTATCTTGCCCGCCATCTTGTCATTTGTCTTTCGAACTGAGATTTTAAAACATTCTTCTTCATTATCGTGTCGCTGACACGACTGTATTTTAAATCATGTTTTTCCAAAACTTTGCCACTGCCACGGCGTTGTCGTGGCAGCGCAGAGGTCACTTTGATTGCATGTCTTGGGACAAAGAGGGCGGGATGGAGGTGGAGCATGGTTTGTGACATAGCTCCACAATCACACACTACTGCCATAAAAACAATAAAGTCTTGCTTTTCAGCAAAGAATAATATATTTTGTTTGAAATATCGATAGTCTCCAAGAGCTTGTTAAAGAAAAATAATAGTGCTAGCTTTATTTGCAAGCATTTTATCCCATTTCCTGTAATTGGCTCTCAGGATTTGAAATGGTAATAAGGATATCGACCAGCTTTGTGGTTCCAAATTGTAGGTTAAGCAAAGAATAATGTAATTTGTTTCTTTGAATAATTTATTATTGGTATCGCAATCATGTTAATAGGTAATCTTGAATTGCATATTTTATTTTAATATGTTTTGCCATTGGCTTCGCCCGCGTTTTTGTCGAAATTTATACCACGGGAACGTACCTACAATTATAAAAGTATGCTATGTCCTTACCCAGCAGGTCAGGGGTTACATCAAAATATATCATCAAAATCCACTCAGCCGTTAAGGCGTGAAAAGGTAACAGACAGATAGACAGAGTTATTCTCACATTTATAATATTATTTTAGTTTATGCATTAATACATTTTTAAATATTTTTATAAAAAACATAAGAAAAACATTTAAAAATATATAAAAATTGTAGTCCCCGGGTATCGGGAACAGGGTCCAAGCTACCGGTGGTTAGGTCCAGAGACAGGAACCTCCTCACAATACGAGCCGTATCAAGGAGTACTGCCTTCTGAATCAGGCCCTTGATCCAACCGCCTAACGAGAGCCTCGAGAGATGTTGATCGAGGCTTTTGGCCATCAGGCCATTGGCCGATACGACAATCGGCACAATGACAGCCGAGCTCTATTATTTGATATATTAATATGGATGTTGGGTCGTGTAAAATATACCGTCCTAAAAAGGTCTTGTCTTAAATAGGTTTTATTTTCTATTCTGGAATAATACAATAGGACCAAAAGTTCAAATTGAAGAACATGACAAAGACCTACTTTTCAAACTAAATAGCAGACGAACAATGTCCCAGTGGGCACCAAAAAGTTGTTCTCACTCATTATTCACTTTCCATTCTCGAGTTTGATATATCGTCGGCACTACCGCGTGTGGAGGACACGGAACAAATGACAAATTGGTCCTTTTGTCTTATTCATTCTATGACTAATAAAAGTTCATATTTGAGTAGGTGATTCTTTTCCAAGTAATCAAACTTTTTGTTCGATGAATGAGGAAGTGGCTCGTATTGATTCATGATTATGATAAAAAAAAACTCACACAACAATTGTCTGTAAACGTTCGGGGTCGCCACTTGTTGTGCGTTTTATGTTTTGTTAAGCAAGTTTAGTTTACACTGACTATGATAAATGTTTAATAAAGGTTCACAAAATTTGGTTAATTAATACACTACAATATGATGTGGCAAGGCAGTAGTAAATAAGTGCCCGGCGCTGGTGTTCGTTTAAAACATCAACAAATGCTATTCTGAAATTCGCACTACTAAGGTCGCTACAAGACAAACAAACAATCTGACTAGCTTCTGCCCCCCTTTTCTCCTGCATGGATGTCGGAAATTACGGACTAAACTCAAACTCAAACTCAAAGTATTTATTTCAATTAAACCAATTACAGGCACTTTTGAATTGTCAAGGGGTCGGTCAGTCAGAAAAATGAAGCTAGTTGCCCATTCCAAAGCGTAGTAGGTACCTATGGAGAAGAACGGGCAAGAAACTCCATAAACACTCTTTTAAATCAAAATATGGTTACAAAGTATTAGTTACATCATGTTTAAAATTATGCATGTGAGAACGATGCAGAACGTTAAAAGCGTCCGTAATGAAAAGTTTAAAACAATCCAAATATTAAATAAATTAAAATAAGCCATGGCAGCAAAGAAATGACCAGTCCCTACTGACGGCGCCCGTTCACGAACATGACGCATGGATTAGCACCATTCAGCTCAACCATTTTGAAGGGAGCTAAATGATCCAACACTTGTGCCACCATCAGCGAGACATTTGAGTTAGCATGACATACTCTCAGCCGCCAGGGCACATTCAAGTCAATGAAAGACGTACCCAGTAAATGGTAGCTTTATAGTATGTACCTACATAGTACTCACACATGTGCTATACAATTATACAATACTAGGAGATTGAATTTATATAATGCAAAAATAGTATTTTACAATATTCAGCGGCTCCAACAGTACTTTTAAATGCTAATCAATTTATTTATGCGTCCTGTGGAGCAGGACCAGCGTTTAGCCAAGCATTTTTATCAGCGATGTAATCTCCCAATTTATAATATGCCTGGCTGCATAATGTGCGTTTTATAGAAGATTTAAATTTCGTTTCATTCTGTTCAATTATGTGGGGAGGTATTTTATTGTAACATTTTAAACAGTACCCCATGAAAGATGAGTCTACTTTATTTAGCCTTTAAAAACGGAGGAACCACGGCAAGCTTAGCTTAACCTGATCGATCAACACGCGCGGCTGTTATTACTTAGCCACAAGCCCCTTCAAAAATAATAAATAGATCACGTCTTCACTTGCGTCACTACTCCTAATGTCATACTAATCTACAGCAGATAATCGCTCGATGCATTTCACTTTATAAAATTCCATTTCACCTCGATCTCAGAGAATAAAATTCCCCGTTCGCTTTTCCAATTCCTTCTGTTTATTGGAAAGTTCATCAGTGGATCGTTCGTCCCAAATACCGATACCGATACCAATTCCCTGGGATAGTATTAGTATTCTGGTACCGTCGTTTTCCGATACAACTTTTGAAATTGCCGTCTCTTATGGTACGTGGTGGAGGTGGTTCTGTTTTTATTTTATGGTCATGTGTGTGGATGGGAGGTAAATGTTTTTATGTATGGGGGAGAAAGGTGACATTTGGATAGGCATTGGTAATTCTGTCTCCGATTTTATTATTATCAATTAATTAATTTAAGATAATAATAATCCATATAATATATTAATAAAATACATTTTAGTGGAAGCATTTGCATTATTATGTTTTGTTTTAGAATATTTTATCAATTCGTAGTCGCAAGTGACTTTTTTCGCTGGATTTTATTCTAAGGATTTAATTATAGAGTTATGACGTTCAAAAGTGCCTTTTATGTGCCTATTTGAAATAAATGCTTTGATTTTTAGTTTGAGTTAAAATATTTTGACCTAGTGACTTTTCTAGACTTTCTGTCTGATCCCTAAGAAGAAAGGTCGAAACAAAGTCAGAATGAGTTCGTACTGTGACATAAACGAGTAAGTAATGAAAATATGACATCAAATTAATCAATCTTCTAGCATTTTCCCAACTATGTTGGGGTCTACTTTCAGTCTAACCGGATTCAGCTGAATACCAGTATGTTACATGAAACGACTGCCTATCTGACCTCCACAACCCAGTAACTGGGTAGCACGATACTCCTTGATAAGACTGGTTCTCAGACTTTTGGGCTTCTTCATAACGACTGTCAAAGATCATGACAGCCGGAATGATAGCCGGAATCAACGGCTTAACGTGCTTTGCGATGCACGAGGGGTCTCGATATGTAATCGAAGGTCACCCATCCACGATCCGACCGCGGCAAGCGTAGTTTAATCTGCGATCGACACGTACGGCTATTACTATCCAGCCACGAGCCCCTTACGACATACATGTTAAAGTAATTGCTTGTAAGTACTTTCCGTTCCCAAGGACCACATCTGTTAAGAAGCGATGGAGCGATACAATGATACTCGTATTATCTTCGCTAACAAAATTAGGCCTAACCCACTTAGTTATTGATTCAGTTAATCTATCTTAAACTTAATTATTGGCCAATACTTGTCGTAATGAGATTAGTGGTTAGGAAGTCGTGACCAAGTGCTTGTCTAAGAGGCCATGTGTTATTTCTATCAAAAAAGGATATGAAATTTTAATTAAAATCTTTGCCACAAATATTATCTATGTTCCATGTTATGGGTTTGGTTTCCGCACGTAGTCCTTCCAGTGGACCATTGTATGTGGACCATGGCGGCCGTCTGTGACAAATACTATCTAAACTTATATTATAATCGTCATCTTCCATTTCCCAACTATGTTGGAGTCGGCTTCCAGTCTAACCGGATACTGCTGAATATCAGTATTTAAGTGTTCATACACCAGTGGCACGCGCCAACTGTAGAGGCAACTGCAGCCGTTGCCCCATGCCATTACCCGCATCTCTACTGCGTCGGGCTTAGCTGGCATATTTGAGCACCGTACTCAGATGCACGGGCCGCACGTTGTTGACGGTTGTGGTCAACGTGGCGACAACATCCGACGCTGTAGTGATGCGGATAGTGACAAGCAAATGACATTCATACTTGGGGTGATAAAGCAATAACGATGGCGACTTTATACGCATGTGGCGGTATCTACAACGCCACAAGTGAACTACGCGTCATACTGACGTCACGCAAAACCTGCATCTCGCAAGCAGAGTTTACCGTGCAACTAGCACATATACAACGGCCCGACATGAATCATCGGGCAGTTCTTTGTCACTTACCTGAAGATCCATTGATGTCCATTGCCTTCAGGTTCCTAGCTTTGATGACGGTAACAGTAAGACGGCCCGCAGTGGGAAGGTAGCACAGCGATAACATCAGTTCGCCGAGATCCTTCTTCTCCTGTTAACAAAAAAAATATTGTTAATAAAGAAAGAAATATACAGGTTGGCAGGGACAGGGACATCGACGCGTAACCTGTTGCCATGGATTCCGTACATGATTCTGAACCTATTATACCTATTACGCAGTACTCTGCCTAGCCCTCTGACAATAAAGGCGTAATGTAATTATCAAGAAAAGCGTCTGTAAGAAACAATATTATGAAGAAAAATTACTTTGGAAGTAATTTAATTAGTAGAAGAGAAAATATAACGGCCATTACACACGGCCGCGTTCGGTGCGGCGCGGCTCTTCAGACTTGGTTGCCTATGTCAGCAGTTTTATACATTACTATGGATTCTTGATTAATTAATCGCAGGCCGGTTGAATGTCAAATGGTCAATATGACCCTGATAATGACCCAGCTATAAATTTCAGAATTAAATCCTATTATCCTACTATAATCCTATCATACTAATAATACATATTATAAACGCGATAGTTTGTATGGTTGGATGGATGGATGTTTGTTACCCTTTCACGCAAAAACTACTGAATGGATTTAGATGAAATTTGGCACACAGATAGTTTATGACCAGGATTAACATATAGGTTACTTGTTATCCCGATATTTCTACGGGATCGAAACTTATGCGGATGAAACCGCGGGGCGGAGCTAGTTAGTAAGTATATTCTAATATTGTATGTTTATGTATATTTAAATTAAAGAATTGTTTTTGCCTTTATGTATTTTGTTTTCTCTTCTACTCTTACACACGTTGTCTACATCTCTTTCTATCTACTTTCCTATGGCAGGAATGCTGGAAGTGATTTCTTTAGATATAAGGTTCACTTTTGTACGTATTTTTCTCTTCCTTTTGTTCTGGTCTGTTTATAATATGTGTACATAAATGGTTAAATAAAAAGTATTTAAAATGTTTCCAAGATCATCGACGATATGAGACATAGTAATGATGGATGTATGAATCTTGTGTCGATATAGTTGACAATAGTGACTCAAAATTAATGAAAATATATCAAACTGCTCTGATATATTTATAAATCGCATAAGTAGGTATGCAAACTATGGTATAAGTACAGTCACATACATTATGGACTATTCAGCTCTGTTCAGCTTTTGTCCATAGAAAACAACGATTTTATATGGAATCCGTAAAGCTGAACGGGTGCGTACGCATTCCATACAAAATCGTTGTTTTCTATGGACAAAAGCTGAACAGAGCTTAAGCTAACTAAAAATACACATGTTACAAGAAACCTTGCCAAAAGACCCCTTCACATCATGCCATATAAAGCCATTTATATCTTTTGCCGTCGACGTCAGTGTGTAAGCCCCATTACAGCTGCTACTAGCACTAATAATTAACCTGCCACTACATGATATATGGTCTTATTTGTTATTATTACAGAAAGACATTACGTTAGAGCTTTTGTACAGAGTTTACAGGCTGGTGAATGAATTTATTAAAAAAAGGCTGGTTGACACTTCCCGTGACCCAAGGGCTCGCTTTTACCTTGGTCAAAGGCTAAACATTGCCATACAACGTGGTAAAGCCGCCAGTCTCTTGGGTACATTAACAGTCGACAGCGATGCTGATGAATTTTTCGATGCTATATTTTAGTCTGTGTATAGTTTTAGTTAATTTTTTTATCTTTATAAATTAATTAGGTATCAGTGGTTATTTACTTACTTATTATTTAAATTTACAGAAGTAAATATTGTTCATAATAAAAAAGGAACAAAATGTTAGCTCGGTAAGTAACGTTGTAAGATACGATTCGTAAGATAAGTACCAATGCTAAGTTATGTTTAACATTAAAAAACAAGTTGGACGAAATTGACTCGCGCCGACTGTGACAACTAACTCGTAAAGTATATACTTGGAGGTATTCAAACGACCGCGAATAGATGCATAACTTCTTAATCATTAACACAATCGGATTTTTCTAGGCTCCCGTAATTAAAAACGTCCAAAATCTAGTCGCAATCTCCTCTCAGCGTAAAAGTTGTCACAAAATGTACGAAAAATTAGAGGTATTTATGACAGATTGAGACTGAGATCAGACTGTGAACGTTCTTAAAATTACGAGAATTGCCCCTCAGACCTTCACATGTATTCGTCAAGAATTGGCAAGAAGAAGCGCAGAACGGAGAGAAATTAAAGATAAAACCAGGAGTGGGACAAAACAGGCCAATAAAAAGGAGAGCGAAAGTAGTCCCGTTAAGGCTGAGAATGCTAAGATTGCATACACAACAGAGCTATGTCAAAGTTGTTAAAACAATCATTACAATAAACCTGTACGAGTACCTTCCCCCTTCAACTTTCAAAGTACCCTGACCTGATAAGTCAGGTTCTAAGACCTTTAACTTTACACGAAAGAAAAATAATAAAAGTTGTAACTTTTTCTTGTTGTCGTAAAAACTTAAAGATGTGATTATTGTTTCTTTTTTACGTTTTTATAGTCATAAAAGATAATGGTCAATAAAATTGCTAAGTCAATAAATCAACTCAATAAGTTCTTTCTTTGTGGATAGATAACATTATCATAATTTTTATAAAGCCAGGCTATTATGAATAAAAAATGTACTTCGATTTTATTGAGTTTTATTAAAAGTATCGGACACTGACCCTGAAAATTTCAATCAAAAATCTACCGAAAACTTAAAACTAATATAAAATATCTAGACCACAGATTCCAATCAAATACCTAAAAAACGAAATCAAGACCTAAAATATTCTACTTTCTTGGAAAAAACATTTTAATAAAGACTTCAATATATTCTAACAACAATAATTTAATAATGAATGAAGTAGTTTGCACGTGACTATATGTGAGCCAAACTACGCGTCGATAAAATGGCTGACAGCTGTCAAACGTGATCAGTTTTATTGATAGACTTTGTGGATTAAATTGAATATTGCTATTTGCATTTTTATATTGAACAAATAAATAATCTTTATACTTATACTAATGATAAAGCTAAAGATTATGTTTGTTTGTTTGTTTGAACGCGCTAATCTTTAAAGCTACGTCGGATTTGAAAAAATATTTTTTGCATTTAATAGCCAAAGTGTGGAGGAATAGTTTATTTAACATCGTGCTAGAACCCTTAGGAGCCGAGCAAAAATAATTATTATTCTGCACAAACAAAACACACATTAGGTACAAAAATGGCATAAAATACACCTTTACAAAGTAGCCAAAAGCCTCGTATTCAAGCAATCAAAGTTTGTCTATTGCTTGATGTCACAGCTAGGGACCAAGACAGTAAACATTGCGTAATTACTATGTGTTTATTTGTATCGACGCTAGCAAGTAACAACAAATAAACAATCAACAATCACAAGAATGGCATCATCATTTTCCTGCCGTTACCCCATTTTTTAGAGGTCTGCACAACAATTATTTTTCTTTCATACTTCTTCTACACAATAACATACAGACTAGCACATCAAGCTACTACAATCTGTCAAATTTCTTTAATAGATTTTCAACTTTATCGCTAAAGCATTAGGTTCAAGGTTGACTGGGAAAATTTGGCAGTTTCGGGTAGCTTGACCTGCTGGCGTCTGTACTAGTCATTAAGTTTGGTGCGCTAACCCGACACCATATTGATAATAATGTCTAATTGCTTGGAAAACAGGTTGTGTCTTTTGTGAACGTAGAAACATTATTTTAAAATGTAGAAGAAAACAATCTCGAAAAGAACAAAGTAAACAAATACCACCAAAAACTAGTGTAACACGGAAGGTGGTATTATCTTAAGATCCCGTCAAAATAGCCCCATAAAATTAGGTCAACCGTTTTATATTCACGACACCGAACACCTCAAGGCAAAGTGCAGGATAAAAGGTCCCTTGTCCTTCGAAGGCTCAAACGACCAAAGGGGGGAGGGCAAAAGAGAGCAACGTAATACGGAGCTGCTGATTAATGGGTTTTGGGCCTTGTCTAAGGCTAAAGCGGCTTGTTAAGCCTAACTGTCATCTCAGTTGAAGGAAAATTGCAGCAGTGATTAATTGTGGTGTATTTAAGTGTCAAATCTGAGATGTTTGATTGGATTTTGCGGTTTAGAGTGTTTCTGTAAGTTTGGGTTGATCGATGGTAATGGTTATTTGAAAGTATTTTCTTGTTGCTTTTTAAGAGGTTTTGAATTTTACTGTACAGTTATTGATGTGTACAACTTAAAACCGCCACTGATGCACAGAATTAATCCTATCCTACTAATATTATAAACGCGAAAGTTTGTATGGATGGATGGATTTGTTACTCTTTCACGCAAAAACTACTAAACGGATTTGGATGAAATTTGGCACAGTTTATAATCGGAATTAACACTTAGGGTACTTTTAATCCCGACATCCACGCGGGTGACACCGCTGGTAAAAGGTAGTTAGAAATAAAAATAAAACATTGAGGTTACTTTAATTATACAATTTGGAAGAGGCAAGACAAAAATTTCAGAAACAAAAAAATTGACAGGAAAAAAATTTCGAATAAAATTCACATTTACCTAATACCACAATATACCAAGCCTTGAAAAAACACACCCTAATGACGAAACATTAGTAAATTCAAGTATATAAAGTTTATAAAACAAATAGGCGTGAAACTAATCACTTGTATGAACATCAAAAACATTTTTTGTTAGAAGAATCTAATATGAAAATAGGTAAAGAAGCTGTCTGGAGTGAACCGAATAATTTAATAAAGGTTGACTTTGCCTAACCTCAAGTGTCCCTGTCATTTGCTTAAGAATTTAAGGATTATAACGATATATTTTTAATTAGAGATAACATTTTGAGGTTTACATAATATATGAACGCTAAAGATGATAAGCGGCGTAAAACCACAGTCAGTTCACATTGATTTTACCTGTGATTTTGCAACACTGTCCAAATCACAATGATCGTTATTCTCATTCTTTTATGGGTGATGTTGGGTTGCTGCCACTGACAAGTCTGTCAAAATCATTGTGATCTTTATTCTCATTACAATAAGGTTGCTGCTGTCAAAAGTAAAATACTGGAAACGAAGTGTATGTTCAAATTTCAAGTAAGAAAATCCTACTAGTAAACACGAAAGTTTGTATTTATGGATGGATGGATGTTTGTTACTCTTTCACGAAAAAACTACTACACGGATTTGGATGAAATTTGGCACACAGATAGTTTATAACTAGGACTAAGACACAGAATATTGTTATCCCGATTTTCCCACGGGATCGAAACTTATGTGGTTAAAACCGCGGGGCGCAGCTAGTATTTAAATAAAGGAGGAACCTTTTTCATCATCATCAATCAAGAGCTAAGCTGACAAATCTTTTCCGTCAGCAATCGGCTTCTAAAGCCAATATCCTCTCGATTTAGGATCTTATGTATGGTTTGTTGTCATAACTCTTTCCTTCAATGGTTTCTTGTTATGTCAACTGAAAATGGATATACAGGGTGGCAGGACATCGACCCGTTTATAATACTGGGTTTCTCTAACCATGTGGTAATATAAAAAATACCGTCGACAACGTTAAACTTATTTTTTTCCCAGGCAATTCTAAAACGTTTGTCTTGAATTCCGTAACTTTAGCGTAGAGCAAGAAGTTGTATCGTCAAGTTATCTAACTGAACTACGAACTTTCCTGCAGTCCATTTTATTTCATCACATTATCTTAAAACAAAACCTTGTGGCTTCTACAGTGTGGCAAGGACATCCAAGCACAACCTGTTACCATGGTTTGAAATTTTTCGTCAGTTAACAAAAAAATATCAGCTGTTTCATAGAAAGGTGACCTACGCGGTCAAAATGTATGGAACAGTTAGCTGTTCTATACATTCACAGTTTGCCCGTCGATGTCCCCGCTACCCTGTATATAATGACTAACTATAGTCGTCAATCGTTTCTCTTACCTGAGGTGCGGCCAGTATGTTCATGGTATACTCGATCTCCTGGTGGAGATCAGCTGACTCCAGCAGACCCTTCAGCACCACGTGGCCGATCAGGTCGTGGCGGCTGAACCGGTCGAAGTCATACACGGAGAACTGGATGTAGCGTTGGCGAAGCTCTTCATACGGAACGCTAAACAAAGAACATTTAAATTAGTTAACCTTATACTGTTCCCGTAGGTAGATAAGACTGCGAGATTTAGAAGGAGACTGGCACAGGGGGGCGTTTGGCTAAGTAATAACAGCCGCACGGGTCGATCGATCAGGTTAAGTTACGATTGCCGCGGTTGGTCCGTGGATGGGTGACCATCTTCACATACCAAGACCCCTCCGTGCCTTGAAAGCGCGTTAAGCCGTTGATCCCAGCTGTCACTCGTGGATCTTTGACAGTCGATCCGGGTCATCAGAAGCCCGAAAGTCTGACAACGAGTCTTACCAAGGGGTATCATATTACCCAGTCACTGGGTTGTGGATGTCAGATAGGTAGTCCCTTCATGTAAAATAGTGGTATTCAGCTGAATCCGGTTAGACTGAAAGCCGACTCCAACATAGTTGGGAACAGGGTAGACAGCTGATTATGATCCTGTCCCCGGGCATAGATGACACATCGATATTTTGAAAGAGACTGTCACATAGTTTTAAATGACAAAGGTGACGCTCTGCAAAGTCGAAAGCTTTCAAAAATCATTTTGGAAGGCTAACAAAACCACTCAAAGTAGCGACCGAAAAGACCAGTCACGATTTAACACCACCGACACAGAAGGCAAGGTAGGAGGTGGAGTATAGTTTGCGACATAGCTCCACATCACACCCTGTTGCCGTTCCGTTGAGGTAGCCCCACTTTACCAGGTTGGAGTTACATCTTCCCACATGTGTTCTTTCAGTCAATGTGACCTCTGCGCTGCCACCGACATGCCGTGGAAGCGGCGAAATTTGGAGAATACAAAATCTGAGAAAATCGTGCCAACACGATAGAGAAGAAGACCACACCGACATTGAATAAGACTAAAGTCAACAAAATACCACATTTAAGTTATTCTTTACCTTGGTTTTATATATTTTAAATGAAAAAATGGCGTTGTTTCTTTAAATAACACCTCAAGACTAATCCAATGGACACTTAAGAGAAAACTCTTCAATAAGAGTGCTTTACGAAAATGGTCCTTAGAGCACACTGGGACATCCAACTACCTACTAATATTATAAACGTGAAAGTTTGTATGGATGGATGGATGGATTGATGGATGGATGTTTGTTACGCTTTCGCGCAAAAACTACTGAACGGATTTGGATGAAATTTGGTACACAGGTAGTTTATAACGAGGATTAACACATAGGATACTTTTTATCCCGACATTCCCACGGGATCGAAACTTATGCGGGTGAAACCGGGGGGGGGCGCAGCTAGTTTAAAATATAATAATATGATACATGATTTTATTTCTGTAAGTAGGTTTGTACAAACACTTTTACACATCATAATTCATCATTCTCCTGCCCTTATCCCAATTTATTTTGGGGACGGCGTGACATGTCATTGTCTTACATACTTTTCTATTAGCCGCCACCTCGACCGTCACCCCCTTTCTAACTATATCATCATTCACACAGTCTATCCATCGTGTCTTTGGTCTCCCTCTACTCCTAGAGCCATCGTACACGTCAATCATATTTTAAGAACTAGATGAGATCGGCATTTTCTATGTGACTACTCTGAGGACAAAGGCCGAAGCAAACTCAGAGGTCACAATCTCTTTTAAAGTCCAGATATAATCTTGGTCAGACCATATAAAGACCATGTAGATTGATATCTGAAATGGTCTTTTATTTCTAATTATTCCTACTAATATTATAAACGCGAAAGTTTGTATGAATGGATGGATGGATTGATGTTTGATGATCATTTACGCAAAAACTCCTGAACGGATTTGAATGAAAATTGGCACACAGCTGGTTTATAACCAGGATTTTTATCTCGATATTATACAGGATCGAAACTTTTGCTGGTGAAACCGTGGGGCGCAGCTAGTCGTTTATAACTTAAGCATCGTCCTCAATCATTTAAGTGTCACTTGAGTTTTTCTTTTAAGTGACTTCGTGTGTATGAGATATCTGCTATAAATAATAAATAAAGGTTCCTATCAAGTTCCAACAATACTCAGAGGTGCATTGAGGGAGAAACAAAACTTGGAACCTTGACGTGATTTATTAGAAGTAGACAACACTGAACAGTCGAAAATAAAAAAAGAAAGATGGCGAGATTAATGTGACCGCAAATAAAGATTGATCGCAACCTCCTGATTGATACACTGAAGATCTGTCTTTTAACTTTGAAACATTCTAACAAATGTACCAAGTTACTTAACTTTATGTTAATCTAAATAATACTAAAAAAGCTTGTAAAAAGCGGCCACGTGTGAGTCGTACTCGCAGACGAAGGGTAGTAAGGGGTACACACAATAAATAATTTTTTTTTTTTTTTTTAATGATAAAAAAATATATGAATTTTTTTTTAACTTTATTTTATTTTTGTCGTTATAGTTGCCATAGCATTACACAATCTGTGAAATTTTCAAGTGTCTACCTATTACGGTTCAAAAGATACAGCTCTTTGGCAGACGGAAATACAGACGGATGGACGGACAGCGGAGCATAGTCCCGTTCGCACCCTTTGCGTACAGAACCCATAAATATATCTCAACACAAACATTATTATTGACAGATTAGCATAATAAAAAAGCTTTGTCGTCTGCGATCTAAAAGTTTTATTCCTACAGGTAAAACGTATTTCTTATAAATGCTAATAAGACCAAACAACATTGAAAGGGTTCAACTCCGACATTTGCAAAGCTATTGGTATGTGAAAATTCTAAACTTGGTACATGCTTGGCATGTACCCAAAATGTTTACTGCAGAAATCTAAGGGATGCTATACACGGTTTATTTATTTTCAAAGACCAGCCAAATTTAAGGGTGTGGTACCGACCATCAAACTGAACAACTTTTTCCATGGGACCAATATCGTAATCGCAAAAAAATCAACTGTACTGTAAAACTTCAATACCGACTCGACCTAAACGGCATGGGATGGCTGAATTTTTATTCGCGATTACGACGTTCGTCCCATGGAGAAAATTGTTCAGTCTAATTGTCTGTACCACCCCCTTAAATTTGGCTGGTCTTTGAAAACTAACCCTGTATACTTGTTCGGGCGGCACATTCGATTCGGCAGTATTTGTTGATCAACAAAGCCAAGCAGAAGCAATTACCTACTGCTAAACTTCGGCTTTCATTCGGATCATGCTGATCGTCAAATTTCGTTCGGCATTTACCTTCACTTAATCATGTTTGAGCCGGCTCGACGTATTTTGCCGAGCGACTTTGTCCCGAACATATATGTATATATCTGCATGCTTACAGGGTGTAACAAGACACATCACATAGCCGATATGTACGCATTCTGTACATTGTGCAAAGCTGAGTAACATTGAGTATAAATGATCGCTGGAAAATTACTACTAATTTTGGTGTGACAAATCACTGTTTATGGCAGCGTGCAACGATACAGCCGGTCGATTCTGTAAAAATCTCACCGTGAAAACTCAAGTGAAGTGAGCTTGATGTGAGTCGTCAGTAGTGTCAATCCCTAACATTATTTGGAATGACAGCTCACTCCACGCTCACTTCACCTAAGTTTTCACGGTGAGATGGTTACAGAATCGCACTGCAGGACTTGTGGAGTATTTAAAGTAAAGTTATACCTTGTAAAAAAAAAATTTCGTGAAAAAAGTTGGAATTTTGACCTTCAATATACTTTTAATAGACCGTACGTATGGCCCAATACAAAAAAAAAGTAACTCAATGAAATGAAATAAATGTGAAAAAATCACGGAGACTAGTGACTCGCGGCTTCGTTAAACGCAATTTTACACCCGTTATATTCTATTTTGCCTCCCGGCTGCGGCTCTGACGAATCGGGTGCCCCTGTGCGCACGGCCCCGTATTACACAATTACGTACCACACATAAAAGTACAATTGATCGCAATGGGTTTTATTTTGTTCACCAACGTTCATTGCGTTATTTACGTTGGTGAGCAGACGAATTCTTCAAACCATGAAGCAATGGATTAGCAGTATCCTTTAAAACTCTCTGACTGTGATTAAAAGTGTGTTACGCGATTAGGATGCTAAACATGATGTACGTGGCATCCCTTAATCGTTTCGGTCAATCTGAAACTTTTATGATTGCCTCCCAAAATTCACTTTTTTCAGGTTAGGTCTCTGAACAAAAGCCACCTCAGTAAAAAAGTTTCTTAAAATTTGTTAATTTATTTGTTTTGCATATAAATTAGGCATTTCTGTCGGTTACGACATCCGTGGAGGTCGTTGACCTTGGCTAAGGGTCGGATGTAATTACGAAGAGTTGCCAGAAGTTTCTAGGACCCGTTAACGGAACGGAAACTTTAAAAATTTCCGTTCTGTTAACACATAATTTAGTTAGAAAAAAGACATTAAGTAAAGTCTGACAGAATTATTGTTGTTTATGGATCGAAAGGGCCGTAAACAACAATAATTATTTACCACATTACCATTTACCATCCCACATGACCACCGAGCAAAGGGAAAGGAAGACCCAAATAATAATGTAAATGGTACACCACAGACTACCTGCAGTATTTGTCTCTCCTTAATTTTAATCCATCCAAAGGTTATCTTTAATAGATCGCTGTTTACGATAAGACCGCCCATTGTGTCACTCTTTGTAAAATGTATATACTTATGTTCTGTACTTTATATGTTGTACATAATAAAGAGTATTCTATTCTAAGACCTTTGCCTTGCAGTGAGTTAATAAGGCTAAATAGGTGAATTATTTGGGGACAACAAATATTTATAAAACAAACTACCTGACCTGAAAAGTTGTCCTGTCCCAATATCAATAATTCAGACCAAAACGGGCATTCAGTTTTCCAACATTTGATCATTTTTCGGGTAACTTATCCAATTATTATTTCCATAAAAATCAGATTCAGACTATTACGAACATTTTAAACAAAGAAATAGCCGCATCAGTGCAGCCGTTTTCAAGTGAAGCGCTTACTAACGAACAGCATTTCACCCACATAAGTGTCGATCTCGTGGGAATATCGGGATAAAAAGTATCCTATGTGTTATTCTGATGTATAAGCTATGTTACTGTGAAGTTTCATCAAAATCCGTTCAGTAGTTTTTGCGTGAAAGAGTAACAAACATCCATCCATCCACCCTCACAAACTTTCGCGTTTATAATATTAAAATCCTACTTCCTACTTATAATATTAGATATAAACGCGAAAGTTTGTATGGATGGATGAATGGATGGATGGATGGATGTTTGTTACTCTTTCACGCAAAAACTACTAAAACAAAATTTGGATGAAATTTAGCACACAGATAGTTTACAACCAGTTTACAACCAACCACTTTTATCCCGATATTCCCACGGGATCAAAACTTATGCGGGTGAAACCGCGGGGCGCAGCTGGTATATAATATAATTAGTAGGATGTAGACAAAGATGATATAACAGTAAAAGTATCAACCAAGCAATAACAAAACTTACGGAATCTCAAATATTTAATTTTAATATTAACTTATAAAGTGAAGTACATTAACGTCGAGATGATAAATATGAGTAAACTCAATTTGCTGATAACTTGGCGAGTCAGGTGGCACTCAGCAGAACTAATATTTTGACAAAATATTGCCCAGCTTCTGTCGTCAAGTCTCCGAGGGATCGGAGACGGATTAAGGATGAAATAGAATTGTATGGACTTTTGGATCTTGAACAAAATGTATATTACATTTTTATGGCAGCAAAATTGTTGGTGACTTGTTCTGCAGTCTGCAGTGCAGCGATTAGGTTATCACATTAATTGAAACCACGTATTCTACATTACGTATTTTAAACATACACAATTAACATTCTAAAGAAAAAGTATTTATTGAGACTCGTACAGGAAGATCACAAATTAAACTGAACACAGTCAAAAATAGAAAACCAAATTATATAAAAAAAGTAACAAAAAAAAAATTAATCAGAAAGTCCTATACGAGGCCAAAAGGCTCTTATCTCAGCATGATGCTGCGACATTTAAAAAATAAATGTCGCAGCGCTGGTTCTAGCCGTGGGACCATTTTTTTCGTTAGAGAGTATTTAACAACATTTAAATTAATTTGTGATTATTTGGTAACAATAGTATAAAATATGTGTTAAATTTGTTGATACCATTGCCCCGCGCGTGTCTATTGTTTTATTATCAAGGGTGATTCATTTCGTGCTAATTTTTAAGCCATTTTTTTTTATTTTGTATGAAAAATTCGGTTTTCTATTTTTAATGAAATTGTTTATTTTAACAACTTGTAATAACCGCTGTACACTGTGATAACCTAACCGCTACTCTGTATAATACAGTTTCCCTTATTTACACTTTTTATACCGATTGAAATTGGCTGAAAAATTAATGACATCCTCTCGAAAACTTTCATGATTGACGTGGCCATTATGAGGTCATTATTGCAGGTATTTCTGTTTAGGTAAATCACTATTATTAAAAAACCGGGCAAGTGCGAATCGGACTCGCACTCGCAAGGGTTCTGTACCACAAGGCAAAAGACGCGAAAATAAACACGATTCTTGTATGGAGACCCCCTTCAATTTTTAACGTTATTTTATTCTTATTATTTGTTGTTAAAGTGGTAATGGAAATACACACACACAGTGAAAATTTCAACTGTCTACCTTTCACGGTTCATGAGATACAGCCTGCTGACAGAGAGACGGACAGACACCGGTGGCTTAGTTCCCTTTGGGTACAAAACCCAAAAAATGGGCTAAATATATATACTAGGTACTTTCAGCCCATTTCTAAAGTACTATAATTATATAACCTACTTTTAGTCCTTATTTAGGAATATATACTTAGGTATTCCAAGCCATCTACGCTCAACGCTGAATTGTTAGCGTCTCTGCCAACTAAAACACCTCAGGATAATCTCTTATAAACGTGCCTATTTTTAAATAGAAATAATCAGACCGCCTCGTCTTCATGGCTTACATAACATAATCAGCCTATAATGTTCCCACTGCTGGGACACAGGCCTCCTCTCTGTGAGAACATCATGACTTCATCGTGGCTTACTGCTGAGTACTTGCGTAAAACACTTCAAATGGCTGATACCATTTTGACTTTTCAACAATATTTATTGCGACATTTACGTTGTTGAGCAAATTAATTTTTCAAATATTCATGAAAAAAAAAATGAAATAGAAATGTTTATTTATGTAAGGGCTGATTTTTCAACCGACAGATAATTTTTATTCGTGGAATATAATTGCCGTCTGACAGATTTTGTATGGATGAATTGTCAAAAACTAAAAATTATTCCTCGGATAAAATTATCTGGCGTTGAAAAAATCAGTCTTAAGAGCTAATTTTTCAATCGACAGATAATTTTTATTCGTGGAATAAAATTGACGCCCAACAGATTTTGTACCGCAGAAAAATTCAAAATTATTCCTCGGATAAAATTATCTGGCGTTGGAAAAATCAGCCCTAAGTAGATATTTTTTACACGTCATGATTTTGTTGGTCAATATTTAAAAAAACTAGATGGCGCCGGCATTTCCAATCTGACTGATCCCTGAGAAGAAATGCCGAAACAAACTCAGAGGTCATGGTCTTTTTTAAAGTCTAAACATCATATTATTAGGAGTATGATGAAGCAATGGATTAGCAATTTCCTTCAAAGTCTTTCGTATTATGATTGAAAGTGTGATACGCAATTGGCCTTTTTTTTTTCGGATGGGAAATCATCAAATGACCCCTCCCGCCCTGGGTGGAGCGGAAGGGAGTGTCAGACTCTTACTGACTAAAACCCACCCATGTTCCTTCCTTTGCCCTTTATGTTCCGGGGTAGCGGTAACCCTTTCGGACAATCCCGCTGACACCCCGTTGGCCTTTACTCTCTTTTAAAATTAACTAGCAGACCTTGGACCAAATGACATTTCCTTACTAACCTGAACAGGAAGGTCTCATTGAAGACAGGGTTCAGGTTCTTGCGGTGGACCTTGGTCTGGAACTTCTTCTTGCGATCAGGGAGCAGGAACACCTTGATGTAAGGATCGCTGCTGCCGGTCACGTCCTTGATAGGCAGGTCGCGGGCCTCGAATATCTGGACAATAGTAAACATATCTACTTAATAAAAAACACAAAATCGCTTGGTCTAGGAGCTGGAAACTTCTCAAGAGTTTATTAACACACACACACGCACACACACAAACACACGCGGATACACACATACACACTCACACATGCGTGTTGTTAAAAATCGTGTAAAGAATTTATGCAAATACCTACATGTGTTAAGCTAATTTAATGTATTCTAGTTAAGGGAGTGCGGCTTCTCCAGGTGTTTTCACAATTAAAAGGAGAAGTCAACCTCATTATTTTTAAAACAAATTTTGTTATCGAATAAAACATATTTTTTTTCATTTTATAGGGTGAGCACTGAAGGACAAAAACGAACCCGCACTGAGCCCGCGTGATGGAGCTACTCCTCCGAGCCCACTTCTTCTCACAGAGACATGGCCAGTGTCCCAGCAGTGCGGACATTATAGGTTAAATATGATGAGCACTAAAAAGGATTTTTGAAAATTCAACCCCTAAAGGGGGATGAATTTTCAAAAATCTTTGTATGGAAGGTCTATCGGGAACACGGCTTGTACTTGTATAATATTTATCTTTTTAATCTTCTCTCGTTTCGGCATCAAGTTGAGTAGCGCATGCCGTTGTAAAAATATATGGTGGCAAGTACATTGACGCGCATGTTACCATGGATGGAGTACATGAGTCTGAACCGCCCGAGTTAAAATTTTTCGTCGGTTATTAAAAAAAATATTGTTGTTCCATACATTTTGCTGCGTATTCCACTTTTCTATGAAACAGCAGATTTTTTTTTTTTTTTCGATGAAATATGTCTACTCTAGAATCTAGAATCATCATCAATCATACAACCACCATTTCAGGCCAAGGATGCATCATACCCCAAATCATAAAAAAAAACTTCATATACAAAAAGAAATTTTACAAGCTAAAATTTTGGAAATTCTTGAAAAATTACAAAAAACATTATACCTGAATTTGTGTTTTTTTGCCTTTAGTGTCTTGAAACTAAATATGTATTTCCTGAATGGAACTACCTACGAACCCCCTTTGTTTGGCTAACCCTCCGGCTAACACCCTGTCTATAGATATATAGACTGATAGTGCGTTTACTTTTCATATAAATCGTAGAATCAGGGGGGCAATTCTAGTAATTTTAAGAAGGTTCACAGTCTGATCTCAGTCTCAATCTGTCTGTCTGTCTGTCTGTCTATCTGTCTGTCATTTGTTTGTCGCCGAGATAAGACTGCAACTAGATTTTGAACGTTTTAAATTACGAGAATTGGCCTTCAGGTATATAACACCATAATATTGTCTTTACATCAGAACACGTGTGTGCAAAATTCAATGTCACGTCAATCGGATTACGGGGCAGTAGGTGGAAAATCGATCAAAATATTCGAGTCCCTAGACTAGACAAAAAAACCGCACTCGAAACCATGCATCCTTGAGTGAGCGTCAAAAAACCAACTTAGAAATTAATCCCCCTGATATACACGTGGCTGTCACCGCTTCAATTAATTATATAACTACCCCCCCCCCCCCCCCCCAAGCCCCCCCTATCCCCCTCTATTATCCCTTAACGGAGCTCTCATCAAATCTCCTAGCAACCAATTAATTTTGAGTGACAAAGAGCCAGCATTTTTTATCTAAATCATAGGCATGACGGTCCATTCATCACAAGCGCCAATGACAATATTTTAGTAAATTTTCTTTAAGGCACGGTAAGAAGCAAAATGAAAGAAAAGCAGCGAGAGCAGTGAGCAGAGCGTTGGTAGCCAGTGAATACGGCCGCGACTTACGAATTGTAGGTCGTAGGTTCGAACCCAGACAGGCGCTTTACTTTGTGAAAACAATTTGATCACCACTGCTCTCAAAACGGTGAAGGAAAACATCGTGAGGAAACCGGCATGTCCTAGAAACCAAAAATTTGAAGACGTGTAACATCCATCAACCCGCACTGGGCCGGTGTGGTGGATTACGGCCCACTCCCTCTCTCAGAGAAGAGGCCTGTGTCCCAGCAGTGGGAACATTATAGGCTGATTATACTAAGAAGCAAAGTTTTAGGTAGTTAACGATAGCACATCGTGGCAACAAATAAGGTACAAAACAACGATGCGTTTGATGTTAGTTAAATATTTCCGGAAGTTATTCCCATATTAAGAAATATACATAAAACATTATACACTAAAAAACATTGCATTAAAAATAAATAAGTTAGTTGTCAAATGAATGTAGTGAATGTATCGATGTAGTCTTTACTTGATTGAATTCCCTTTATTATCATTGCATAGTATGATAGTTTGTGATCATAATTTTTTGACTTATACGACGAAAAAGAATTATTTGAGCTCTGTTTTAAGATTGTTGTATTATTGATACTGTTTTATTTTTATGACATATTTTTCTTTGAACAGTTGACAATTTTTTTCTGGCCATGTGTACCAATACGACTAAATGTGCGACAAAAAAGTGAGCATTTTACGGTGTCCTACGTTTGGACAGCGCCTTAAACGGAACACGGATCTGGAATGATAATTAATTTGTAAAAGCATTTTCAAACAAGGAAGAAATTAATTTTATTTATGCTTGACTACACACACGTGTCTTTCCTATATCAGAAAAGACTTATGCCCTAAAGAAAATAATTAGGTAAGCAATTAATTTTAAGATAACGGGGTTTATTTATAAACGATGATTAAAGTTAAGTGACGCTTAAACGACATAAATGTATGTTTAAACAGTCGCTAATTACTACTTAACCTTAAGCAAAGTTTATGAATAAAGGGGACATGTCTTGCGTAACTTTAATGTTCTTAAACAATACCTATCTATTTTATATAACTTGACATGAGATGTTGTCAAACAATATCTTACCTACAATTTAAATATATTTGCAAAAGGATGGGTAAACGTTTTCACATACTTGTATGATTCACAAAAATCACCGAACACGTACGTACTATCCAAACACTCCCGTAAAGCATATTATGTAAATACCATCAGCTTCAACCATTCAGGTTCGATAGAGTCCAACAACCTGTAAAGGTCGTGACCCACACGCGAGAAAATTTAATTAAGATCATTCACACGCTGAGTTTCCTATAAAAAACCCTTCGACACTCAATCATAACGGGTGTTTACACGAGGAAAGTTTTTCGAGTGTTGAGGGGCAAGAATCTTTAGTGCGAGTATTATGGGCAAGACTCGGAAGGTGACTATCACACTCGTGTATTTACAGTACAAAAACCCGAATGCTTTACGTCGTAAGAGACTCGTCTGGCGATTTTCTCGAACTGTGATTCGAAATGCATTTTTTGTTTACAAATGATAAAAGATTTTATTTTTTTAAGTAGGTTTGCACAAACACGACAACAACACGTCAATCATATTTTAAAAACTAGATGAGGTCGGCGTTTCCTATCTGACTACTCTGAGAAGAAGGACGATACAAACTCAGATGTTACAGTTTTTTTTAATGTCCAGACATTATCTTGGTTAGATCATGTGAAAACCATGTAGACTGATGTCTGAAATGGTCTTTTGGGGAAAGAACTACACATTTGAGTGATTGAGTGGACCTGTCCAGTCAGTGCACGCATTTGCGAGAAATCTTGCAGCTCATCTCAAAACTTAAGAAGTGCCACAGACGCTTCCAAGTTTTTGAAACAAGGCTATTCTCGCCTTATTGTATCATACCGTTTACACGAATAAACGCTAATCTCATTTCGATAATAGCCCATTCGAGGCGAGAAAGTCTCTTTATGTAAATTAACCATTACATTTTCACAAATCTAGGCCTTAATGTCTCTTGGCCTCATTTCAGGACTCAGCGCAGAAACGATTGATTTGGAAAAATTGCGTCCATTTGGCTAGTTATGGCTTGCTGACCCAAAAAGTTTTATTGGAGTAAAATGAGGGCGCCGAAGACATAGTTTAATTTCGGCTCTTTTATTTGACGTCTCTTGGAGCTATCTTTCACTTTGTTGACATTTAATTATTTGTGTTTTTTTTTTTTTTGACCGTAGCACTATGCTTGGCGAAGGGACAGTCCTTTCACAGTTATTTTACCTCTGAGAGCTGCAACCCAACAGCAACCTTATTACAACAACAATAAAGACCACTGTAATATTGACACTGACATAAGCCGCCGAAAAGCTTATATATTTTGACCGCGTAGGTATTGTACTTTTGTATGAAACTGTTTTTTTTTTTATAACCGACGAAATATTTCTACGCTATGTCATGTTGAAAGTCGTTCTAGAAATGAATAAAACACTACTAAGTGTTGTTAACTTAGCTGACAAGAGCACAATGATTAAGAGTATAAGGTAATCCGACGACGACACGGTTGGCGCAGTGGCTGAGCGATCGATTGCTGCGCTGCATGTCGCGGGTTCGATTCCCGGACGGACCAAATATTTGTATTGCCTACAGATTGTTGTTCCGGGTCTGGCTGTTTGTGTATGTGAGTTTAAATGTTTGTAAACGCACTCACGATACAGGAGTAATTCCTAGTGTGGGGCAAAGTTTTATTAAAAAAAAAAATAATAATAATAAAGTCCTTTTAGAACTACCTGGTGTAATAACGCTGAAGAACATTCGTACAAAAAAACAAGCCTTTAGCATTACGAAAGTTTTCTGTAAAATAAAAATGAACAAGCAATAAGCCCATTTCATCATCATCATCATCATCATCTGCCTAGCCTTTTCCCAACTATGTTGGGGTCGGCTTCCAGTCTAACCGGATGTAGCTGAATACCAGTATTTTACATGGAGCGACTGCCATAAGCAATAAGCCCATTTCCCAGTTAAATGATAAAATTTCATTGAACGCAAGTACTTTACAACTTTAGTAAAAGAATAGTGTAAAGGAGTTGGCCCAAAAATTTTTATAAAACTATTAAAACCGTTCCGCCAATTCTGCGGTTTTCAACCCTAAGCCCCGGTTGGGGTGAATGGCCTCGTTATGGTATCGATATTGACCTTCAGATAATAATTGATACTTTAGTTGATACTCGAGTAGGTACCTAATATACACGGCACACGTACTGTGGTGAAAATATTACAAAGTAGGTAGCGAGGCTGAATTTCAAATAGGCTTTTTTAATGCATAGTTTTTATTTTATCTGCATAAATCTAGTGCAGAAAGAGTGGGTGGCCCAGAGTTTCGGCCGACTTACGCCGGTCGTAAGTTCGAAACCAGACAGGCGTTTTACTTTAAATTATTTCGTGAAGAAAGTTGCAGACATGTGACATCTACCAAACCCGCAGCAGATCCGCGTGGTGGACTACGGCCCACTCCCTCTCACCGAGAAGAGGTCTTTGTCCCAGCAGTGGGAACATTATAGGCTGATTATGATGATGAATGTAGGTAATCCTAAGTAGCGCTGCCAAAATTAATGTCGTTAACTTGGTTGCTGGGTCGATAGTATATTTATTTATAAAAATACTAGCTGCGCCCCGCGGTTTCACCCGCATAAGTTTCGATCCCGTGGGAATATCGGGATAAAAAGTATCCTATGTGTTAATCCTGGTTATAAACTATCTGTGTGCCAAATTTCATCCAAATCCGTTCAGTAGCTTTTGCGTGAAAGAGTAACAAAACTCCATCCATTCATCCATAAAAACTTTCGCGTTTATAATATTAATAGGATCTTTAATGTATCAAGGAACAGTGCCCAATTAATGATAATAAGCTTGCCCTCTTTTACAAGTGACTGGTCATCTGAAAGGAAAAGTTACTTTGATTTTGCGTCACTGTCAAAATCACATAGATCATTTTTAACGTTACAATAAGGTTTCTGCCATTGACAAACCTGTTAAAATCACTGTGGACTTTATTCCCGTTACAATAAGGTTGCTACTGGGTTGCTGCTGTCACAGGTAAAATAAATGTAACTATTTTACCATCCATCAATTTGTCACAGATTGACAAAAAATATTTCATTTATTTTTATATTCTGATAGGTCAATGCCCCTTTTCCTTCATTTCAGTCATTTTCAGTAAAATCTTTGAACTGAGAGCAAGCTGTGATTGAACTTCAACTAAATTATATTCTGGGTTGTTGACTCAAGAATAAAAATAATAAAATGTTAAGTGGAAAAAGTTCCGTCGTTATTTTTTTTTTATTAAGAAAGTAAAGGGTGTTATAGAAAATAAACTTGAAAGGGGCCACCCCCGGGTTACCCAGTAATTGTGTTGTGGAGGTCAGATAGGCAGTCGCTCCATGTAAAATACTGGTATTCAGCTGCATCCAGTTTGACTGGAAGCCGACCCTAACATAGTTGGGAAAAAGCTATGCAGATGATGATTCTTGAACAAACAAAGAACAACTAACTTACTTGATCCTTAGCAACAACCTAAACAGCCGGTTTATTCTGTAAAAATCTCTCCGTGAAAACTAAGGTGAAGAGAGTTTGAAGTGAGCTGTCAATAGTGTAAATCCCAGTACTGGGTGGAATGACAGCTCACTACAACCTCACTTCACCTATGTTTTCACTGTGAGATTCTTACAGAATAGATCGGCAGGAGCTTCATTGCACTTATATCATATTCATAATGCAAAAGTACCATTGCAATTAAAACAAAAGACTATCCCTTCTTAATTTTTTTGCAAAATTTAAATGCAACCCATATCCCAACTAAATACATATCTAGACGCTCCTAAGCCTAACTTCCAATCTAGGGGAACATACTAAGTCCCATGGACGCGAACGATTGTACTAAGCCGAGCCATAGAATAAGAAATTTGTATAGAAGCAATACTCATGAAGCAGTTTTGCGTTTGAACACTATTACACCTTAAAATATGATGCGGTCGACAACTGTCGCTCTACACTCTAAACTCGATATTTTTATGGTTGGTAGATTGTTATTGTTATTTTTGAAAAGAGAGTAGGGAGGCCTTTGCCCAGCAGTGGGACATCAACGGCAAAAAAAAAGAAAAAAAATGTATTGTTATAGCAGTAGATACTCGGCGGAACGACTGTACTTTAACTAGAATATGTAGTAGTGTAGAATAGACCCTTTTTAGAGTATTTTTTAAAATCCCTAAAGCGTGCAAAACCATAGGTACGGAGAAAAAATCATCAAAATTTCTTTACGTACTTTGCGTATTATACGCCCCAAAACTATAGGGATAAAGGGATATCTCCAATAAAACTGAACGCAACCAGCACATCTAAACCGCTGCACATCTAAAGTTCAAGAGCTGTCAATGCCATAATTGTTATGACACTGACAGCTGCTTAGGATGCGTTCAACACAGAAAAAAAATATTTTATGTGTGTGTCCCAACACACAGGAAATACCTACAAATAGTAAAAAAGGAGCATTTAAAACTAACAAAGTGACACTAACAAGACAAGCAAGACCAAAAAGGCTCCTCCTCAGCATAATGTTGCGATATTTAAAAAATTAATACCGTAGCGCTGGTATTCATAGGGTCTGGCACAGCAGTGTCACTTCTATACATTTTTATTCAATGATCTATGGCTAAAGTTCAGTGCACTGGCAAACTATGTGGAGAAACATGCCACGAGATAAGCTGCAGGTAACGATTTGTTATCCGTGTCCTCGTTCCTCAAGGATTATTATTATTAAGTTTGTGTAGGATTTTACTTGTTTACATCTTGAAGAAAATATAAAATCGTATGATGACTTAAATATATTATAGGAACGTAGTTCTCTAACGGAGCTTAAAACGATAAAGAGTTATGCCATGCGACTTTTTATAACATATAATAGAAAGAATCGGAGAGAGAGAGTTTTCATGGTTTTCGAGGGTGTTGAGAGCTGAGCAATAGCGAATTTTCGCAGCAGCCATTTTGGATTTTCGTTTTGAACTTCGTTCCTGCCAGGGGTCCCCCGAACCCACACTTTTTTTGTGATGGTAGTAGGTATGGTCGACTTAGCATAATCTGCCTATAACGTTCCCACCGCTGGGACACAGGCCTCCTCTCTGTGAGAGAGAGTGGGCCATAATCCACCACGGGGGCCCAGTGCGGCTTGGTAGATGTCGCATGTGTTCGAATTTTTCGGTTCTAGGACATTAGGTAGGTTTCCTCACGATGTTTTCCTTCACCGTTTTGAGAGCAGTGGTGATAAAATAAATTATACAAAATCAAGCGCCTGCCTGGGTTCGAACCCTCGATCTACAACTCGTAAGTCGGGGTCGCTACGACTGGCCCACCACTGCTGATGGTCGACTTACGATAAGCTAAACCATACTTAGAACCTCGCCCATTTTATTATACGAAGCAAATGGCGATGTCAAAAATGAGACGCGGCATCGAAAGCGTTTAATATCGTGACAAAGTTCAAAAGTTCTATCATTTGATGACTTTACAAAAACATTGATCACGTTTTCGTAAGGTGATCGTACGATAGCTTTTCAAATGTATTTTTTAGCATTTATGTCTTTTTTAAGCAAAACTGTATCTTAATAATATCCTTCCTAAAAGCTGAATGCATTGGATGGGTGTATCATAATTGCTACCGTGACGTCTGTGAACTTCATATAATTTAATTTAAGCATTGCTCTAATGTAAGTGACTCTGTGTCTTTTTTGAGAATAAATATCTTTAGCACCAACAGCCTTCTGAATACCATATTGGAAAGGGTTGATTGCTCGTTTGCGAGGCACTGGAATACCGTCCAAGGTTCTGGTGGAGCCCTGTTTAACATTAAATAGCGCAACTTCTTTGTTAATAATAATCCTACTAATATTATAAACGTGAAAGTTTGTATGGATGGATGTTTGTTACTCTTTCACGCAAAAACTACCTACTAAACGGATTTGGGTGAAATTTGGCACACATATGGTTTATAAAAAGGATTAACATATAGGATATTCCCACTTTTTATCCCGATATTCCCACGGGATCGAAACATATGCGGCTGAAACCGCGGGGCGCAGCTGGTAATGAATAAATAAATAATAATTTTACTAACATAATTATAAGTATTATTTACTAATGTATGGAATGTGAATAAAATAAAATGAAATAATAATATGTACTGTATGTAGTTTGTAAGTGGTTTATGTCCTTACTAACAATATTGGATTGTACTGCAGCCTAATTGCGTAACACATTTTCGGCAAATGATTGAGATTAATTGGTTTCGTTTCGATCGCTTTTTGTTTAATTTTACGATTTTCGTATTGCGTAACTCCACTATCATGTAATAGCAACAGCTGTTGGTTTGAAACGCTAAAGAGAGAACGATATGTGCTTAAGAAAATCGTAAAATGAAACAAAAAGCGATCGAAACGAAACCAATTAATCTCAATCATTTGCCGAAAATGTGTTACGCAAATAGGCTGCAGATCTTACAAATAAATGATATTATTATTATTTAAACCTAACCTACAAGTTAACAATTCATACAAATATGTTAAATAAAATTTAAAAGCTCCATTTACCATGTAGTTTGCTAACTCATTACATACCTATTCGTGTACAGTTGAAAGGAGATAAGCCCTTTATTATAATTATAATTATCTTTGTATTATGTAGGTACATTGTTAATTAGTTTTAATTGCCTCATTAAGGCTTCAGTAACATCGTTTACGTCTTTTATAATTTTCATTATTATCATAATGTGTAAAGGTTTCAGGTGAATTTAGTTTATTAATTAAAAACAATAATGTGTATTTTCGCGTGATTTTTTTTTTTTGTCAAACTAAATATCTAACCACAATGATAAATGCTATCTATCCATCCCTTTTTTTTTTTGTTTGGGAGATCATCATATGACTTCTCCCGCTCTGGGCGGAGCGGGAGGGCATGTCAGACTTTTACTGACTAAAACCCACCCGTATTCCTTCAGTTGCCTGTGCCAGGGGCCACGGTATCTCTTTCGAACAACCCGGAGCCCCGGCAGGCATCGGCCCTAGCGAACCCCGTCAGTTCGTGCTGACATCTCTTTGAGGCGCGCGTGGAACACAACGCGCCGTCGACCCGGGCCTGGCCCTTACCGTGCGGCGAGCAATGGGCAGCTCGCCGCCCGGCCCGCGCCTATGGTGGCTGGGAGTCTGCTGTTGATACCCGACGTCCAGGGCGTCTCCTACGGCGACTAAGGGCGTGAGGGCGCAGAGATTGCCTCTCCCTCACGCGCTCCACCTCCTCCTTTGCGAGCATTACTGCTTCGCAGAAGGAGGTAATGGCTTCCCATGCACTCGCTCTGTACCCATGGCCTGGACCAGGGCCGGAGGCGAGAGATCGCCGCCGCCGATCGCCGCCACGAGGACGCAGCGGTGCTCCGCCCAAGCCGGGCAGACCTCCACCGTATGCTCCACCGTGTTCTCCGGGCGATCCACACAGTGGTGACACCCTGGCGTTTCCTCCCGCCTTATCCTGAACAGGAATCTCCCGAAACAACCGTGTCCGGTGAGGACCTGCGTCAAGCGGAAGGTGAGGGCGCCGTGGCGCCTCTCCAGCCACTCATCAAAGAGGGGACTTATCGCCGCAATTGTGGCGTGCCCAGCACTGGGTTGCGTCAATCGCACTCCCCATGTCGCCATAAGATCCCGCCGGAGCTCTGTCCGCTGTACCGTGATTTCTCGCGGCAGCGGAATTACGCAAAGTGTAAAAGGCCATAGACCGCACGACGACCCCCGCATAGAGCTTCCGGCAGGAGGCGTTTGGACCCCCTAGATTGGGCAGGAACCGCCTCAAGGCAGCCCCGGCCCGCTCCAGTTTGGGTCTCTATCCGTTAGTTTACTGATAGAGAATGCCTAAGGCAGTAAGTCCCTCTTTATGCCTTTTTTTGATCTCAATTTACAACGCGCCATGCGACGGGACACGGGAAACGGAGCTAAATGCCCCGAACGGAAACGCGTTTAAATTGAATTTATATGTAAAAAAATCACGCGCGGGGACCGCGCCCCGGCGCGTGGCGCATTGTAGTATGAAATCTACTCTATTGTGCACAAAGTTTGATAAAGAAAATAAAATTAATACAATTAAAATATAGCTTTTACGAGTGGCTGTACTCAATATATGTCAGGAGCACTTTAGGCCTCGGCCTCGTTACCACCAGGCTAGTAGGTACATTATGTGTCATGTGCCTAAACCAATACCGGATCCTTCAAACCGGAACACAGCATCACAGTTTGGCGGGAGGAAAAGATATGGCTATACTTACCCGGACGAGTTCTCCAATAAAGAGTACCAACTAAAGTTGTCAAAAAATAAAATGCCCGTTTTGACATTGACCGTTCTAGTAGTTAATAAAGATCAAATTCGCAAAACACGTATTCGTTTGTATGAAACTGACAGCTGTCAAGAACGCATTCTCAAATGTCAAAACGGGCCTTTTATTTTTTGACAACTTTAATGTTAACTGAAGATCAAAACGAACTTTCCTCCTTTATAGGATAGCATAAGCCATGTTTCCTTGCGGCAGCAGCGGCTAGAGACGGCAGTGCTAATAAAATTGGTGGCGCTGAAAGTGCGTTGAGCGGACAACTTCCATCACGGACAACCTTCAACTCCGACAGTTTCTATACGTCGTTAAAATTTGTGTTATAGTGCGATTATCCTGAGAAAGAGAGGGGCTTGTGGCTAAGTAAGAACAGCCGCACGGGTCGATCAATCAGGTTAAGCTACACTTGCCACGGTTTGTCCGTGGATCCATCTTCAGCTCCGTGCCTCGGAAAGCACGTTAAGCCGTTGGTCCCGGCTGTCATTCGTGGATCTTTGACAGTCTTTACGGGTCGTCAGAAGTCCGAAAGTCTGACAACCAGTGTTACCCAGTAACTGGGTTGTGGATGTCAGTTAAGCAGTCGCTCCGTGTAAAATACTGGTACGATTACACTGCTACAAGGATATTTTGACGCATATTTTGGCAAATATATCCTCAATTGTTTTGTGAAATGTCACTTGAAGTGTATTCAAAAACCAAGATGGCGGCGTTAGTTCCGATTTTGCCCACGCGCCGCAATTATGTGCTATAACCGGAGACACGCTTGGTTTACGTGGAATGAATTGGCAATGCCGTCTCTAGCTGCGGCTGCCGAGGTGTATCCGTGATCTGTGCAGAATTCCTTTGACTTACCTTGACAACAAGAGCCTCAACTTCCTGGTCGTACTTGAGCGCGAAGTGCAGCTTGCCACAGAACTCGAGCTCAGCACTGTCGGTGGATGACTGGCGGACCAGCTCATTCTTGTATAGCTCCGGCTGGAAAGAAGGCTATATGTTAGTATGGTAATAACTTGTACCCGTTTAGAAGGTGAGAAGCTTTTAATTTTGATTCGAGAAAAAAGAGAGGCATGACCAGTTGCATCTCCTTTTAACTAGGCATTAACTTTTCGTGAACTTATCTAAGACATACATAGCATATAGAGTGAGTTCTTACAGGCATTGCTGCTATATATTATATGCTATATTATGTACATTCATATTCGCCTATAAACTTCTATTGTTTCCTCCAAATGACATTGCACATTGTACAGAGTGCGGCTATTAAAATCTAAAAGAAAATATCGATACACTTCTGCGTTCCAAAAATGCCTATTTTACAGTCAAAGTCAAACATAAAACTGTTACAACGCCTGCTTCATTGACTAATAATACGAGTACGTGCACCCTAATTACGTAAAACGCTACCAATAACAATCAGAAACATTTTGAAGGATATTGCTAACCCATTGCTTCATATGTTCAAAAAATTTGTCTGCTCAACAACGTCAATAACGCAATGAATGTTGTTGAACTGTCAAAATGAAAGCCTTTGCTACTGTTAGAGTGTTACGCAATTACCCCGCCGCTTTACTTCTGCTTTCCCCAAAAACCCCGTTCTACAGTCAAAGTCAAGGGCATAAAACTGTTACAACGCCTATTTTATTAACCAATAAAACCTGAACAGTTAGTCGCACCAAATTCATGTCCTAACATTAATTTAACAGTTCAAACAATCCTTTAATCACCTCTGTTTATCACTTCGAAACACAAGTAAAGCCAACAATGTTAATAACCTCCCTCCTGGCCAATCAGAAACAATAAAAGGCCACTTTACAGCCAATGGCCTCCATCTACACAAAATTTAATTTACGTCTGAAACTTGGCCGTTTAAATTTAACATGGCCGATAAAAAATATTCAATAGAGCGTGGTGTTTCACGGTAAGGGTAATTTTATGGGTGGCTTTTAAAAATACGGTCCTCCGTTAAACGATGGGTAAATAAATTTGGTATACGTAGTAACGATATGGCGTAAGTCCGAATGAATAGACGAGGAACAAACATTGTTTTTTTGTTTAAAACACTTCCGTGACTGAATGGCCGACCACTCACGGAAATCACTGAAGATACCGGTAAACATAATTTTTTTTTTTAACCTGTGCTTCCCGTTGGGCTATGGGCTCCCGCAACGCCTTCCACTCTTTCCTGTTTACCTACAAATAATTATGTTTTTTTTTAAGATGTAGCATGAGGTGTTCTGTGGTTTATGCCTTTTTTTTTCTGGTGGGAAATCATCAAATGACTCCTCCCGCTCTGGGTGGAGCGGAAGGGAGTGTCAGACTCTTACTGACTAAAACCCACCCATGTTCCTTCCTTCGCCCTTTATGTTCCGGGGTAGCGGTAACCCTTTCGGACAATCCCGCTGAGTGGTTTATGCCTACCCCCATTGGAAGGAGGCGTGAGTTTGTGTATTTATGTGTGTAATTTGTACAAGAATTGAAAATTGCAATAAGTTTTTTTCAGACTACCCCTAAATCGAGTTTTCAGGGGATTAAACTTAACAAGTACCTATGCTAAAGAACGAAAGCGCAGGGAACAGTCACTAAGATATATATTACAATTAGTGTACATCTTAGGATTTGCCAACAAACTTAAGACCGGTTATTTCAAACGGTAGGTTAATGTATGTTACATACGTACGTCAAATATTAGCGAGTACGTAATCGTAATTATTTCACGTAAGTCAAGGCCATAATTCTATAATTGTAATTTTAAATAACGCTTTTTTTGGTTTGACGATAGCGCCATTTTTGACGTATACGTGTAGGTCAAGTGACGACGTGAAACAACCCGCCCTAAGTCGCAGGGAACACCCACTGCGAGATGTAGTACCATTAGGTACATACGTGCTTTTGTACAACTTATATGCCAACGAACTGTCAAAGGGAACAGCAACAAAAGCCACAAAAGTACGCATACATAAACGTACCCACAATGTACTGCATATCTTAATACGCAGTATTAAGATACGCAGATACGCAGTATTAAGATACGCAGGATACGCAGATACGCAGTATTAAGATACGCAGTACATTCATACATACGTATTAGGATACGCAGTACCCACTACATAACCACTATCACTTTTCTAACTCTCTAATTATTCTAAGAACTAAGCGGCCCATCAACAGAAATGAATTATAGGTATTCAAACTAGAACATCAGATGGTCGAGTTTGAATACCTATCCGTGAATATGTTAGACAATGAGTACCTACAGATTCTGTCAGGACTCGTTGTCTACCATATTCACTGACAACTGTATTCCTAGTACCTACCTAATTTATCCATTTACATAATATCAGGCAATTTGTTCTCGTCTTCTACCAAAAAGTAATATAATAGTCTCTATACAGGTTGTAAGTACATTTTTCTCAATATATTAAACTAAACAAGTCTTTGAGCTTATTTAGCGAAATTGTTTTCAGAATGTCTTCATTATAAAAATTCCATGACGTTTTAGGAAAAATAAAGTAACGTAATTTTTTTCGAGATTTTTTCTTCATTTGATTTAGGCAAGTAGTCTTAATATTATTTTTTGCTAAGTAATGAAATCAAATAATAGTAAAAATAATAATTGAATAACGAAAGTAATTACACTGGCGTAGTCATGAAATAAATACGAACTGAAATTAAAATACGTTACCAAATTAAATTGCTTTCTGAAGACGGCACAGATTGCTATAATTTTGTTACTATGTACAGACGCCAGCACATCAAGCTACTGCAATCTGTAAACATTATCAACTTTATCGCTAAAGCATTAAGGTTCAAGGTTGAATGGGAAAATTTGACAGTTTCGGGTAGCTTGACCTGCTGGCGACTGTACGTGAAATATTTATCATGAAAAGAGAACCATGATGAAGAATATAGGTCTCATTATCAACTATTTTTCATATGTTTTTTCCTATAAACATTACTATTGATCAAAGTTAGTACCAAAGTTATCGACATAGCTCAAAGAATAAGCAAGCTGAAGTGGCAATGGGTCGGTCATATTAGCCGTAGAACCGATGACCGTTAGGGTTGACGTGTTCTTGAGTGGATACCGCGAATCGGTAAACGTAAGGTAGGCCCTCAGGCTAGATGGAGCGACGATCTTCGCAGGATGGCTGGTAGCAGCTGGATGAGAGTTGCCGAAAATCGAGTTGAAAGGCATGCAATAACTGAGGCCTATGTCCAGCAGTCGACTGCTATGGGCTGGTGATGATGTGTTTTCTGTAGGTTTAACAAAACATATATAATACCCCGTCTGTATTCCCCGCAAGGTTAGGCAGAGGTGTACCTATAGTACACCAACATTTAGTCAGTTTAGGTCCCACATGTTATAGAGAACGAGCCTTTTAACCGGGCACAAATCCATACCCAGGGCAGCTGCTGTGAAACTCCAGATGGAAATCCCAGGTAGGATAGGTACCGTAAAACGAGGTGAATAGGGATAAATAATATAGTGTGTTCCCAAAAAGGACTCCCATGTGTTTACTGTATTATAATTAACGATTAAGTGTCCTTGTCAGCAACAAATTATAAGGGGTGAAAAAAGAAATTTAACGAAGCCGAAAGTTACCTTGTACTCCCCGTTATTGTATTTTTTTTTGTCCTGGACCAAACCTGGGAACGTTCTAGTTACGGAAATATAGACGGTCAAAATTTCATCTTTTACCCCCGTTTTTTTTACTAAAACAAGTTTTTAATGTTATAATAACACAACTTTAAATACCCCCAACCCCTGTTCCATTGCCCACCCATAAGCGTGTTTTGCAAGTGTTACATGGCACATTACGGCAAATAGGTCTTCACACCAAAATAAAAGTCAATGCCAGAAGGCCAATGCTCGTAATTTTAAGAACATTCACAGTCTAATCTCAGTCTCAATCTGTCAAAAATACCTCTAATTTCCCTACATTTTGACAAGTTTTTGACATTTGTTTGTCGCCGAGATAAGACTGCGACTAGATTTTGAACTTTTTAAATTACGGGAATTGGCCTTCAGACTGTGAACGTTCTTAAAATTACGGGAAGTTCCCCAGTGATACTTTTAGAACAGACAGCAGCAACGAAAAAGTCTCAAGAACGAGTTGTTCCACTCAGAGCACTGATTTCAACAGCAATTGCCCAAACCGCACCTAAGCACTTCCACTAACCGCACTGAAACAAATGATTTTCTGATAATGACGTATGAACGACAGATTTCCATTTAATCAGTATACGACGACTGTTTGAAAAGGTATCAAGAACAATGCAACCAAGTCTTCGGCAAGTGAAAACAAACAACGATCGCTACACAATTACCTCGCTAAAACAAAAGACCTTATAAAATACAACCCTTCAAAACCTGTCATTGATTTCCTTCATTAAAATGAAACAAGACTATCAGCCCTTCGACGTGACAACTCAATTTCCATCCCCTCATTATCGATGGCGCTGCGAGCATGAACACTATTCAATAATGCGGCCTTAGATTGAAAGGGAGGCTGTATTGAGTTCCATTTCAATGGGGCAGCGAGACCACGCATATGCCTGCATGGGTTATGGAATAATCAATTTGTGCCTAGTTCTAACTAGAGATATGTGTTTGATATTGATTACGCAGTATTGAGCCTAAATATGTAGTATTATCAGCCTATAACATTCCCACTGCTAGGACACAGGCCTACTCTCTGTGGGAGGGAATGGGCCGTTATCAACCACGCGGGCCCCGTGCCAGTTGGTAGAACGCACATGTCTTCGAATGTTTTGTTCTAGGATATGACGGTTTATTTGCGTGTAACAATAGAAAAATTTATATTACATTACAATAATGAGGCAGGTTTAGCTTTTGTCACTCGGAAAGCTGCCACGCTTAAATGGAATTGGGCTGGACGCATCTGCCGCATGTCAGACGATCAATGGGCCAAACTTACGACCCAGTGGGTCCCCTTCGCGGCAGGCCCAGACGGAGGTCGTGGGTTCGAACCCAGACAAGCGCTTTACTTGTAAATAATTTCGTCACGACTGCTCCTAGAACCAAAAATTCCAAGACATGTGACATCTACCAACCCGCACTGGGCCCACGTGGTAGATTATTAGCCCACTCCCTCTCAAAGAGAGGAGGCCTGTGTTCCAGCAGTGGGGATCAAAATCAAAAGTTATTTATTCAAATTTTCGAACGTCAAAATTACAAAAGACTTTCCCCCAAAACGCCCTTCACCTTCGCCCTTCACCTTTTGGGAACATTATAGTACTGATTATGCTATCCTGATGCTATGCTCAATATATAATTTTTTTATTGTTTCACGCAAATATGCTCCCAGTGAGTTCTCCCTTTTACGTCAGTGGCCTCAGTAGCCCTCCGTCGCGGAAATCATGTGGAAATGACACGTCTGCCGCTGACAGCTCGATGACAATCTACGCAGGAACAATGGAGCTAGTACCTGTCTATGCCTACACCATTGGGTCTGACGTGTTAGGTATTATGTTGTGCGGGACGGGTTTCTGACAGCCCTAGAGCAAGGGCAAGGTTAGTGTTATGCAGGCAATGTTATTTTCGAAACAGTTTTAATACTTTTAGTAAAGCTTTTAGTAGGATACAATTTTACATAGTGTAAGCATGACAGTTGTAAAATTATTATTTGTTTAAATTTATATGGGTTAAAGACCTGAAATAAATGAATTATTATTATTTATTATTATTATTAATTTGTATTCAACAATACTTCTGTGACATTTTTAAAATTCCATTGTTTTTTATAGTTTGTTTTCTAGTCTGACAAAACAACTTAATTTCTATGGGTAGCTTTGTACCAAGGGCCTGTAATATTACCAAGGGCTGATTTCTCAATCATCTGATAACTTTATTCGAGGAATAATTTTGAAATTTTGACAGTTATTTTATACAAAAACTGTCAAACGTCAATTTTATTCCTCGAATAAAAAATATCTGGCGATGGAAAAATCAGCCCTAATATGAATAAAAACTTATACATTTATACACCAGGGACATCGACGCACACCTGTTACCATGGATTCAGTACATGATTCTTAAACCCCTGCGCATGAAATTTTTCGTCAGTTAATACAAAAAAAAAACTCTGCCATACATTTGTTTACCGCGTAGGTATTGCACTTTTCTATGAAGACGGGACATTTCTTTGCCTCTCGCGTAGAAACTTTACCCTTCGTTTTTTGGTCTAGAATCATGAGCTGAATTCATGGTTTCAGTTTACGTGTCGATATCCCCTGCCAGCCTATATAATTTGGTTAACAGGTTGGTTTTTCTTAAAATCTTTCACGAATTAAATTTATATAACAACCATTGAGCTAAAAATGATAATATTATAAGATATTAATAGCAAGCTTTATTGTTAAATACGATATACCTGCGGTGTGATTGGCCTAAATAGCCGTTAATCACTATTAATTTCAAGTAATCATTATAAAGGTGCGTCCAGACCTGGCGAATGTGCCGCTCGCGAGCCGCTTGCGAACTGCGCGCATGCATTTTATATTCGTACGCAGCCCCTGCGCCGACCGCGCGCCGCTCGCGCGCAAACTACGCGCCGTACTCGAGCGGCGCAGGAAGTACGCGCGTGCCGCCCGCGGTGCACCTCTCTCGCTATTCTGTCTTATTTTAAAAAACGGAACCTGCCACCGACGTCTTCTGTTTTTCCATTTAGTTTTTGTCAATAATAAAATAGCCGATGCTGCAGCAATTATGCTAACGGCAGTCGAAATGGTCCGACATCCTCGGAAGCAAATTCGTAACTGAGGCTCATAGCTCAAACGCGAAAGAAGCTATGTGCGCACTAGCTGCGCGCACGATGCACGCGCGCCCCACTCGACCATCGCCGGAGTTGCACTAGAGCGTCGCACCAAACGTAGGCTGTAACCGCACGCGAGCAACACGCGCGCAGTTCGCCAGCGGCTCGCGAGCGGCGCATTCGCCAGGTCTGGACGCACCATGATACCCATAGCAACAGCTGATGTTATTGTATCCACAATATTATGTTACATATTAACAGTGTGGAATACATATACATAATGGGTTGGATTTCGCTTAAATATAAGCATAACTTATGTAATCACATCAAAGCGTACATGAGTTATGAAACAGATTCATTTCATATATCATAACATAATATTTTACATTACGAGAAAAATATTCCAGTTAATGTAATATAAACTTAATTATACGGTTGTATTTGAACTCTTTTTTGCATACCACCCATTACATGTATAGACATTCGATTTTTTGTTTGAAATGACAGCACAATCAGCCTATAATGTTCCCACTGCTGGGATACAGGCCTCCTCCCAGTGACAGAGAGTGGGTAATCCACCACACAGGCCCAGTGCGGGTTGGTAGATGTCATACCTATGTCTAAATAACAAGTCACCCTGTTGATATTGATGTACCTAAACTAAAAAAACAATAAACACTTAGGGCTGATTTTTTAATCATCTGATAACGATGAATGATGAAATGTTGACAGTTGTTTCATACAAAAACTGTCAAACGTCAATTTTATTCCTCGCATAAAAGTTATCTGGCGATGGAAAAATCAGCCCTAAGTCTGCTAATCTTAGTTCTACCAGATACCCTAATTGTTTTTCTTTTTAAATTTATTTTTAAAACAGTTTCAGTTTCAAAAGAAACGAAAAACGAACGAAAAAATTTTAATTATAGGCTTGGAACACACAAGCCTGTCCCCGCTTCTGTTTTCTGCCAAAGAGTTTTGTTACACAAAAAGTAGCCGCCAGTACTATACTACTGTCTTATATTTTTTGCTTGTAATTAACAAACAAAAAATATAAGACAAAAGAGCACAAAATGCTCAACAAAGACAAAAGGAGTGATAATTGAGAAACCAGAATCATGTGCAGCCTTTACAGAGGTATAGTCTCTTCTATCAAAGAGATTTTAATGACAGTGGACTTTTAAAGTCATAATGACGAGGAGAAAAGATTTTGTATGCAGTTCTTGTGATGCAAAACATGTTTATTTATTATAGTTACCCACTAATAAAGAAAACTTTGTTCAAATTTTAGTTTTTTACTTTTAGTGGACTTCGTCATCTGCCGAGCCTTTTCCCAACTATGTTAGGGTCAACTAAATACCAGTATTTTACATGGAGCGACTGCTGATCTGCCGGGACCAATGGCTTAACGTGCTTGAGTCTAGCGGCTAGACTCATGCAGTAGGTCCCGGATGTCATTCGTGGATCTTTGGCAGTCGTTACGGGTCGTCAGTAGCCCGAAAGTCTGACAACCAGTTTCACCAAGGGGTATTACCCAGGAACTGGGTTATGAAGATCAGTTAGGCAGTCGCTTTATGTAACATACTGGTGTTCAGTTGCATCCGGCGAGAGTGGAAGCCGACCCAAGCTTAGTTGGGAAAAGGTTAATCAGATGGATTGAACTGTAGAAAAGCCAGACACCGACGTTGCAAAAAGAGTAATAGAATCTTCAAAACACCGGCACCCGACGTAATGAGAGTCAGTACCGTAGTGCGACGTAAGCCGCCTCGGGGCGTCGCGACGCAGTTAGGTAACTCCTGTATTAGATCAAAAGTTCGTTTTTCTTTTGTCATTACTGAAGGTAAACGACCTGAAGTTGTTTGTCGACCCTTAAAAGTTTTAACAACCTCTTAAGTTATTGGCTGTTGGGCTCAAAAAAAAACCAGAGATGTAAAATCGTGAGAATTGTGTTTAAACACATTGGCGTTTAAACAAAATTCTAAAAAAAATTTAAATAAAAATAAATGTCATCATACCGATTGCGGTATGATGACATTTATTTTTATTTTAAACTCTTAAAAATATTGTTTTTATTTTTTACTAATAAAATTATTTTAAACTAATAAAAATAAATGTCATCATACCGATTGCGGTATGATGACACTTATTTTTATTTTAAACTCTTAAAAATATTGTTTGCGAATAGTGAAAATAATATTACAAAAAATGTCCAAGTTATAAGCGTCCTAGACAAAGACCGTTTCGCGGCCGTAGCAAATATTTATTTATAGAATTATAATCATAAAAATTCATCAATACAATTCTCTAAGTTCATATTACCCTATCGAATGACTATTTCATGAAATCATGACATTTCAGGCCAATTCTAATTCAAGGAGTTGTATTGCTTATTCTAATGATTATAATACTGTAAAGCCATATTTATTATGGTCGCTATTTCATTCAACATACAACCTGAGACTGACGAAAACGAAACGAAAAAAACGTAAGAAAATTTTAATTGCAATTGTGCATCCCCCTGAACTTTATCAAAAACAAATTCCTACTATAACATTATTTATTTATTTATCTCATGAAAAACCAATAGCTTTACATAAATACAATAAATATACTGGAATAAGAAACATGAAGCCAATGTAAGGTTTTCACGGCTAGCTAAGAGATCTTATACACGACAAATTATCAAGAACATCAGCGCACCAACCATCAAATCGGTACCGCCAAACATAAGGAATAAACTAGGTACAATAAAATAAAATTAAATAAGTACCAGAACTAAATTAACACTAAATATTAATTTTGAAGAAACCAAGGTTCATCCTATTGCTTACCCTTGAGCCTTTCGTTGAAAACAAGTCAAACGAGAACTGCTTGCATAAGTCATTAAAGTCTTTACTCGCTCTCACTAAAAATCAGTTTTACCTGTAGTTGGAAGAAGATAACGGAATAGCGATAGGTGGATTAAATCTGAGTAATCGCTGGGCAATATTAAAATACAGCTTACGTAGAAGCTGCGGACAATCCACCTCATTGGATACAATTTTGAGCAGAAATGTGCAATCTGCCATAACAAAAGCTATTATTTATTTCTGTAAATTAAAAAAATAAGTAAGTATAAAACAACAAACACCTAATTAATTAATAAAAATAACCCAATAACCCTGGCTTTTACCTTGGCCAGAGGCTAACCATTGTCATACAACGTGGCAATGCCGCCAGTGTCTTGGGTACATTACCAGTCGACAGCGATGCGGATGAATTTTTCAACGCTATATTTTAGTTTATGTATAGTTTTAGCTAAGTTAGGATTTAATTTTGCCAGAGCTACGTAATAAACTATTCAAATAATACCTAGAACTTGCGCCAACCGCTTCTCTAGACAGTCGAGGGTCCGTTTACTCGGTGCTAGTTAGAAAGTGGAGCCCTCCAATTTAGTTCGTTAGTTTCAAGGATCAGACAGTTGAGGTATCCGATAACTTAACTACTGGCAATAATAGCCATTGCTTTTGAACATTTTGTAAGGTGTAATATTGTTCCCCAGGGATGTGCCTTACAGTTGCGCAGGGGTGGTTCCGGAATTGGTCTTTTAAGAGGAACCGGGACCACCCCTATGTGCGGATGGTGATCACCGGGGTGATTTTAGTGAGGTAAAAATCACACACTCCCCGACCTCAATCCCCGGAGGTCAGGTGCCTTTTGAAGGTTTCCCCTCGAAAACAAAAAAAAAACACAAAACGGTGTAATATTGTTAATGTGATGAACTTTAATAGGTAAAGGTATTTTTAAAAGAGTAACCGTGTGTTTCTTGCCCGCTCTTCTCTATAGGAAACGATCAATTGGAACCGTGCACCTAGCTTGTCTATTCATAAGTGCCCATGTAGGTTTATGTGAAATAAAATATTTTGTTTTTTTGTTTTTTGATCGCAGACAACCTTCAATTTTGAACACTAGCTCCTGCCCGCGACTTCGTCGGCTTGAAATTTATTGTTCCCCCGACTCACCCCATCGCATCGCATCGCATATTTTTATTTAAACTTAACTGTATCGAGGAGTGTAACCCAGAACCTTACTACAGTTACAAAACAAAAGAACGTCATACTTTATGTGATTTGACGGCACGGTTGGCGCAGTGGTTAAGCGATTGACTGCTGCGTTGTGTCGCGGGTTCGATTCCCGCAAGGAACAAATATTTGTATGAACTACAAGTAGTTGTTCCGGGTTTGGCTGTTTGTGTATGTGAGTTTAAATGTTTGTAAATGCACCCACGATACAGGAGAAATTCCAAGTGTGGGGCAACGTTTATCTAAAAAAAAAAAAAAGTTTTCGTTAGCAATTTGCATAGTGATTACAAATGCATAGCTTTTAACTTCATCGTTCTTGTGGAGGTAGCATAATCAGCCTCTAATGCTCCCACTGCTGGGGTACAGGCCTCCTCTAGGTGAGAGGGTCACATATCTTTGAATTGTTGATTATAGGACATGCAGGTCACAATGTTTTCCTTCATCGTTTTGAGAGCAGTGGCGATGAAATAATTTACACAACGTAAAACGCCTGTCTGGGTTCGAACCTACGACCTTACAACTCGTAAGTCAGGGGGCCGTTACCAGTGGACCATCAATGCTCGACCCAAAACCTTACTCCATTTATAAAACAAATGAACATCATACTTCATGTTTACGTTAGCAACATACATAGTGTATTTCAACGAGATTTCGAAAAAAAAGGTATATTGTACAAAGTAATTCAGAGTGAACCTTCTCGCGTGACCTGGTTTGATGAAGACTGCGTTCTGGGCACTTTCCATCAGCAAAATTTGCTTTCATAATGCGTAAGACAGCATCTCCAAGCTGCGAAGTATGGACCAAAATAGAAGACGTACAACATTTGCTGATGGAATGCGTCAAGAACAAAAATGAAAGAGATTCATTGATTAGGGAGTTTGGTTTAAACATTTTAGATCTTGGGCTTATTTTCACTATTTTAGCGAAACCTAAATCAAATGTTGCAAAAAAGTTGCGTGATCTAGTACAACAGCTTGATCAATGAATAGCTAAATTTGTTAAATAATAAGGATTATAAGAATAGTGTTATTATATGTCAATTTTAGAGGTGTAAGAGTAGTGATAAGGTACAATGGGGTTGGCGTATCCATGTGGATAAAAAGCCTCTATTAATTAAAAAAAAAAAAAAAAAAAAAACATTCATAGTGATTACATATGCATTTTAGTTTTAAATTATCTTTGCAGGTAGGTGGCACTCCATGTATCTGCATCGCACTCGATACCAGCGTCATCTAAAGTATTCGTAAAGAGAATGTATTTTTGTAATTATCAATATCTAAGCTGAATGCAATGATGTGACGTCATCAGAATCTTTTCCAATGTCTGTAGCGTTTATGTAAGATTATACAATGACATTCGTTGATATATATTTTCACCGGCTCGCGAATAATTTGAAAAATCTTTTCTGGTGATTACAGGCAAAAACATTCGTCTTGTAGCGGTATCTACAACGCCACATGCGAACAACGCGTCATACTGACGTCACGCAAATCCTGCATCTCGCAAGCAGAGTTTACCGCGCAATTAGCATGGATACAATTTCCCAACATCAGTCGTTGGGCAATTGCCCGGCAGACACAACACCCATCTGGTCGGATGATCCTCCCTTTTCTATGGAGGATGAGTGAACTTTACACCCTGTTCCTCATACCTCTAAAGTTACCACCACACTTTCAATATTAATATTAATTGTTTGCGAAAAAAAAATCTTTATCGGCACTATCATTAACAACATTGTTTAATACAGCCCAATAGCTTGTTCGACTGCATAATCAGCTCATAATGTTCCCACTGCTGGGACACAGGCCTCCTCTCTGTGAGAGGGCGAGTGACCGTAATCCACCACAGGGGCCCAGTGCGGGTTGGTAGATGTCACGTCTTCGAATTTTTGGTTCGAGGACAAGTCGGTTTCCTCACGATGTTTTCCTTCACCCTTTTGAGAGCAGTGGCGATCTACACTGTTGTTACTGTGTTATTTAAAGGCTCCCCCAGACAGACGCGACGCGTCTCTAGTAGAACAGTTTTTTATGAAAACTTCATGGAAATTGTTCTAACAGAATCCCCACTCCATTACAAATCCCCTCTTGCATCACCTTCTTACATTTTCTATGAACCATCGCACACTACAGGTTTTTTGTATGAAAATGCTTTGCGCTACGGTCCGATTCGGATGTAATGTACGAATAGAATCAAATGTATAGATAAGACAAACGTTCTTACCTTGATAAGTCCAATAGAAGAGTCAGCTCGTTCCAGGCTGCAGATGCTGAACTGGATGGATGGCAAATCGAGTCGGTGGGACAGTTGCCGCTGGAACGTCTGGTGGCGAGTCGGGACTATCGGGAGAGTAGTCTGGCGTAGGACCTGGGGGGCAAAAAGTATGTTAAAATTATTAATTAGAATTCCCACAACATATTAAGTTCTAAAAATATTCTCAAGTTAGTGAAATCCTTGTAATGTAATATTCTTTAACTTGATTATTTTTAATATCATTTCATTTAATTTGATTTATTCTGTTTACATTTAATTTTATTAGTACTGACGTTATTTAATTTGAATTGCATCTTATTTTACTTGATTTTATACGTGTTCGATTAATGGGTATTATTTACCTCAAATATATTATTATATTTATTATTATTATTTAACCAAAAATCGTCAATTTCTGTATGAGTTTTATGAGAAAAAATAATGTTAGTTATGTACGAGTAATTTATTTGAAATTGCTTTTAATCCTATTGCATATCCGACATGGGTAGACTGTTGAGCCAGAGGGTCTACTACGAAGTGCAAAGTACGAATGATCGGATCGGACCGACACATGGCCGAATCGAATATTATTGAAAAATGCGAAAAAAGTTCGGATCGGCTCAGTTGGGTCGGGACCATAGTCAATATTCGAAAGAGTGTCGGAGTGTAGGATCGGGACCGACCGAACTAAATAGTAACTTCGTAGCAAGAAACGGTCGAACATTCGGCCGATACCACTTCGGAGTAGACCCCTAGTTCACCTCCTAGTGACTAAGGTTTTATTGAGTAATGGTAATCTGTGAACAGCGCTGTGGGTTATTACTTAAGTAACATGTTTCTCTGTTTTTAATATTGCATAATGTAGCTGTTTGTTGTTCCTATTTAATAAAATTAAAAAAAAACACTACAAAACAAAAATCTTTAATTAATTATTTCATTTAAAAAAATATTTACATTCCTTAAAAATTTGACTTAACCATACTGACTGTACCTGGTGCATGCGATGCACCGCTATAGGTAAGTATATGTAGCGTTGCCAAATGCGAGCGTTACCAAACGGGAGCGTTACCAAACGGGAGCGTTACCAGACGGGCGCGATCCAATTTTAGGTACTTCGTTTTCTCATAGCGTTCTTTCAGACCAGGTCAAAAGTAGACTATAACTTATGACCTTAACCTTCCTCAAGAATGTCATTTGAATGTTATTTCGTGTACGGTATCACATGAAAAAGATTTTTTTCAAATCCGACTGGTAGTTCCAGAGACCAGCGCGTTCAAATAAAAAACTCTTCAGCTTTATTATATTATAAGTATAGTTCGATTAGTATAGATGAAGGTGATATTTAACAGTTAATTTAAAAGAAAACTTCCAATACAACTTCACATAAATTCACACTAGGTTTGGAGCATTACTCCGCAAAAATTCAAGAATCCACGACAAATATTTAGATATTTGTTATTAGATATTATGTTATTTAGATATTTGGTAGAAAAAAAAGAAATAAAGAAAAAAGTATTTATTGCGACTCGTGCAGGAAGATTACAAACTAAACTAACTAAACTAAACACAGTATTTAAAAAAGTAACAAAAATAAAAATGAAACAGAAAGTCCTATACGAGGCCATAAGGGAAAGAAACTATCTCATCGTCATCATCATGTCAGTCGAAATACGTCCACTGTTGGACATAGGCCTCCCCCAAGCACCTCCACTTCGACCGGTTCTGTGCTTCTCGCATCCAACGGGTTCCTACGGCTTTAAAAAGGTCGGGAAGAAACTAATTATTTTCTTCCAAATAAATATAAAGCTCCTAAAAGGAAATTGAACCACGCAAACAAGCACTGAAAGCTCAAAGCTGAAGAAAAAACTGAAAAGCAACAGAGTGTTTACATATTGCAAGCTCGGCTTTCTCTAAACCGGGCTAACTGTAAATAACACTTAAAACGGAGTGCTAACCGACCATTAACTATTTTGCAACCCAAACAACATAGAGGTAAAAACATAGACATAGAGGTTTTGCTGAATGCGTTCGCACTTCAATTTTATTGAAGCCTATTTGGATTTATGTATATTGGTTTTGTAGTGATACGATCCTAAATTAATGTTGTTTTTATTAGTTTCTCAATACGATGGGAAACATCGATACGTGTGAATTCGATAATAGCTTAGAAAAATAGATAATAGTGAGAAATAGAGAGCAGTGGTGGCCCAGTGGTCATGGCCACGACTTACGAGTTGTAGGTCGTAGGTTCGAACCCAGACAGGCGCTTTTTCTTATTAGCCGTTAACGTCCCACTGCTGGGCAAAGGCCTCCCTACTCTCCACCTCTCTCTGTCCAGAGCTGCCAAGGACCAATCTTTATGAAAGGAGTCCAGTTAAGACAGGTGCTTTACTTTGTGTAAATTATTTCATCACCACTGCTATCAAAACGGTGAAGGAAAACATCGTGAGGAAACCGGCATGTCCTAGAACGCAGATGAGACATCTACCAACCCGCACTGGGCCCGTGTGGTGGATTACAGCCCGCTCCATCTCACAGAGAGGAGGCCTGTGCCCCAGCAGTAGGAACATTATAGGCTGATTATGAATGCCACATCTAGTTAACGTTAACCCGTGGTTAACCAAGAACCTACGCCAGTCGCTTTCCTTATTAACTTCATATTTAAGGCCGCGTTAAGACGAGGTCTAGACGAGTATTATTACCTCAATATAAGTACAACGCATGGTCGTGTTACGAGGTTATAAACCCATGTTACACGGAGTTTATAATGAGAGTAGAGTACCTAGATAATTCAGATTATGTGGGGAACATCAGTTAGGGTTTGACTTTATAACAGGATCTAAATCAACGTAGCCTTTTCCAACTATGTTGGGCTCGGCTTCCAGTCTTACGAGATGCAGCTGGATACTAGTATTTTACATGGAGCGACTGCCTATCTGACCTCCACAATCCTGGGTATCACGATACCCCTTGGCAAGACTGGCTGTCAGACTTTCCGGCTTCTGACCACCCGTAACGACTGTCAAACATCTACGCAAGACAGCCGGGACCAACTGCTTATCGGAAGCACGGAGGGGTCTCAGTATGTTATGGATAGTATGGATAGTCACCCATCCGCAAACCGACCTTGGCAAACGTTACTTAACCTTGAAGATAGACCCTGTTTTTATTTTTTAAATAACAATTCAATTTAAATTACTTGGGTTACGAAGCGCAGAATATTTATACTAGTAAATTATATTTACTTCACTTCCATCGCTCTACAAGCCTGGCTACAAAGCCAAACATATACTGCTACAGAAGCTCTCTTTGACATATTAGTCTAATCAGACTCATCCACTAACACTCACGCACACACACGCCCACACATAGAGACACACACAAACTTATATTCATAAAAACCTCCCAACATACTTTTACTTTTTAATCGTTTTTGTATATCGCTGCTGGGGAGTTTGTTGCGCCACTTCTTCTTCCCAGCGATAGCACCCTAGTGCTTGAAGCTGACAGTCAGTCCCCCAAAGTCGCCCGCCCTTCATCACTTCCTAAACTGGTGAAGGGCGGGCGTTTTTGGGGGACTGTCTTTTGTAATTTTGACGTTCGAAAAGTGCTGATTCTCAGCCTAATTTGACTTTTGATTTTGTATTTATTTTCACTGTAATAATAAGCTCACTAATTGTTTGAAACTTTTGTTACTTGCTGTAACATCTGAAGGCCAATTCTCGTAATTTAAAACGTTCGGAATCTGGTCGCACTCTCATCTCGGCGACAAACAAATGTCAAAAACTTGTCAAAATGTAGGGAAATTAGAAGTATTTTTTGACAGATTTAGACTGAGATCAGACTGTGAACGTCATTGAAATTACGAGAATTTCCCCTCAGATGTAAGCTATCAAATATCTAACCATAAACAGGTGCCTGGTGACCTGTATTACAGGTGTTACTACCTACCACAGGCACCAACGATCCACAACCAAATAATCGCCAGCTATTTCTTGCGTGTAAAATATTGTTTGTATTGTATTTTTTTGGCTTGTGGTGAAAAATAAACACTTTTTTGTTATCTCAAATAGCTCATAAAAAGCGACTACATAATCAGCCTTTAATGTTCCCACTACTGGGACACAGGCCTCCTCTCTGTGAGAGAGAGTCGGCCATAATCTACCACGCGGGCCCAGTGCGGGTTGTTGGATGTCACATGTCTTCGAATTTTTGGTACTGGGACAGGCCGGTTTCCTCACGATGTTTTCCTTCACCGTTTTGAGAGCAGAAGTGATGAAATAGATTACACAAAGTAAAGCGCCTACTTGGGTTCGAACCCACGACCTACATCTCGTCCATCGTGGCCGATGGCACTGGGCCACCACCGCTCTCACCGAAATAAGAAAATTGCATCAACAAATACTTTGGGAAAACAAAATCTTTGAAGCGGCGGATTTCGTTCGGGTCTTCTTATTGTTGAACAATCTTGTTCCCACTTTAATTTAACGACATTATTTAATTTAACCAGTAATTACTCGAAAGACAATTACAAAAAGCCACAATTTAGAACCAAAACCACATTTCATTAATAGTATTGTCAGAATAAATTAGAGCCGCGTCTAAATATACCTCCTAGCCAGCAGCCACAAATCTCCAAGTTATCCTACGAGCTTATTATCAGGGGTGAAGAAACTTTGCGTAATTAATTTTGTAAATTGAAGAGAAAACGCGCTTCGACGCCAACTAGCCGACGGCGAGTAGACGTTGGTTTCGAATATCAAAGGAAAGTTATTCGGATAAAGTCGGAATTATACTAATTTAGACATGATGCCTTGTTCTGAGAAATTTTTATATGATATAGGTACTGCTTAGGCCGTTTCCTTATTGGTCGTTCAGAAACTTGTGGTTTCTTGTGTAGTAGTTTATTTCCACAAAACTGCACGGGAGTGCATACTTCGAAGACACAAAAATCGGAAGCGTCGGTGCGCCATCTTCGACGCGAGACACCATGGCTTGTCTGCGCGAAGTGGTACAACTCGGTGCCAATAGCAAATCTTCGTACAGCAGGTGTAGATTGTGATGCGCCTCCCGTCCCAGCCGCCGCGGGAGACGCCCCGGGCGTCGGGAGTCGAGCGACGACTACCGGCCACCGTAGGCGCGGGCCTGCGGGCGGAGAGCAATGGGTAGCTCACCGCCCGATCAGGACCAGGCCCGTGCCGGACGGCGCGTAAGTGTTCCACGCGCGCCTCAAAGAGATGTCAGCATAACGAGGGGCCTCTCAGGGCCGAAGCCTGCCGGGGCAGCGGGATTGTCCGAAAGGGTTACCGCTGCCCCGGAACATAAAGGGCGAAGGAAGGAACATGGGTGGGTTTTAGTCAGTAAGAGTCTGACACTCCCTTCCGCTCCACCCAGAGCGGGAGGAGTCATTTGATGATTTCCCATCCCAAAAAAAAAAAAAAAAAAAAAAGGGCAACAGCATCCACCGTAAAATTAACTTGTGGCAAAACATCGATGGGAATTACGCTGAAATTCTTTGTATCAGTATTAGTTTTTTTTGTTTTTTTTTATAGTTTTTTTAGTAAAGTTAGCCCAGGTTCGCATGGGTGCGTTTTTCCGCGGAAATTTTTTTACGCTGATTTCAGCCTCCAGCTGACAAGTCAGGTACCTCTACCTGAGCCGTCTGTTGCTGGGTGAGTGATTAACCATTAGTAGTAGTTCGATAGAACCGAAAACCGTAGTCGGTCGAAAGTCTACGACGTCGGGGACAGAGCGATGCGCCTCAAGTGGAGTTGGGCAGGACATCTAGCTAGACGAAGATATGGTTGATGGAATAAAGCTGTGACCGAATGATGGCCAAGGTTAGGCCAAAGAAACCAGGGCTAAAAAAACGCGTTGGGTTGACGATATTGTCAAAGTAGCAGGAAATACCTGGATGAGAGACGCACAGAACAGGGAAGTATGGCAGAAGAAAGGGGAGGCCTGTACCCAGCAATGAGAGATTCCGGGCTGAAATGATGATAATGAGTAGTTCGGTAAGTTTTCAGTACCGAATAGATCGAGTAGAAATAAAACCTGCCCGTTACATGAGGGAGCAGCCTTATTCTAAACAAGTACATTATACATAATTTTGATAATGTTTATCTTAGGATCGCTCCGAGCGTCTTCATAGAATGTTGCTCAATATATATTTATATACAAAAGCCCTGTACTGTTGCTATGTTAAGTTTTTACGTCGTAAGTCGTTTGTTTTCTGGCGTAAGTTTATACTATATATTAGGTGGGCGTACCCTTTACGTAAAGGTAATATTTACAAGTTGTGGATGTTTAAATTAGATTCGTATTTGTTTGTGTGATTTCGTTGAGGCAGGCATTTCTTTTTTATAAAAGCGTACTATCTATATATAAATTGAACAAACAGATGGTTCTAGTTTGTATTACGCACATGAAATAGAAAGCGCCATTTTCCCATGGGAGTAGACAGGAACTACATATTTTTACGTGCAAACACTACGCTCCCCGACGAGCCCTGGAGTGGAGACCGCGTATCGGCAAGCGTAGTGTGGGACACCCCACATCTAGATGGACCGACGAACTTAAAAAGGTGGCTGGGACAGACTAAATGTGGAGTGCGGAGGACAGAGTGTTGTGGAGCAGCCTGGAAGAGGTCTTTCGCAGTCTATATCAAACATCAATTCATTCTATCGCAGTCCAGTGCTAGACAACGTTCGTATGTTCAGAGGACGTTCAAAAACTGGTACGAATGAAAAATAGTATGAATTCCACAACTGGTTCTCACTGAGAATTCCCTTTGGAAATATCTAAGACCATGTGTCTTACACATAAATCGTACCAACACCAAGTACAACTTGGCAGCTAAATTTTGTAAATGTTTCATAATACACATAACAGGTGGACCGACGACCTTGTGAAGGCCGCAGGAACCCGTTGGATGCGAGAAGCACAGAACCGGTCGAAGTGGACGTGCTTGGGAGAGGCCATGTCCAGCAGTGGACGTCTTTCGGCTAAAATGATGATGATGATGACACATGACAGTATCTTTTAATGTATTTAGTGCTTGTTGTTTATTTGAATTCCTTTTATTTGTATTTTAACATGGCGTCTGAATGTATTTAGTGCTTATTGCTTATTTTAATTCCTTTTATTTGTATTTTAACATGGCGTCTGAATGTATTTAGTGCTTGTTGCTTATTTTATTCCTTTTATTTGTATTTTAACATGGCGTCTGAATGTATTTAGTGCTTATTGCTTATTTTAATTCCTTTTATTTGTATTTTTATCGTGCTTGCTACTTAGTGATCCTAGGGTTTCTACTACCTTATCCGTTTCTACTCGTGAGAACCTGTAATTGGCTCTGTGTCGCTTATACAATTGTTATTAATTTGGTTCAGCTGTTGGTTCTCCTACTTTCAAATAAATAAAGTCAGGGTCAGTTTCAAATTGTTTTTTGAACAATTTTTTTTTTATACTGCATGTTGTCCTAGCGTGTCCGCTGTCCATTGGCTTCACAAGAATGTCCCTTACTGTACACTGGCATGCAAGTACTCTGCATGCTATTATGTTATACCTACGTTATCACCAAAAGTTGTTGGTATGTGCACAATGACACTTGGACGATTTAGTTTTATATTTTAATGTTTATCCGCTCCGCTATCGCGGCCATTTTGCGCGAATCAGCGCAAATGTCGCGGTACTTCTGAGTGACCGCGCGATATCGGCGCGTGTGTTTAAAATGACGATATCTCTAAAGTTTTGCTCTTAGCGATAAGACCTTTTGTAAAATGTATATACTTATGTTCTGTAATTTATATGGTGTACTTAATAAAGAGTATTCTATTTTATTTGTATCGGAGCTGTACATAAAACTTATGTCGTTGGAATCGTTATGAAATAAGCTAACACGTTAAAAATGGATTTTTTTACCCAGTTTTTTGTACAAGTCTTATACAAAGTTATTTTTATTTCTTCTATGGGCCTCACTTGCCTGGAATAAATTATTAATAACCCACTATTGCCATTGCCCATTGCCGCATTGTGTCACCCTTTGTAAAATGTCTATTTTTTATGTCTGTAATTTAAATGGTGTACCTAATAAAGAGTATTCTATTCTATTAATAAAAATAAAATAAAATAAAAAGTAACAGCTCAGTTGCCTACTTGCATGCTTTTGTGCAAGTACTAGCGTGTGTATTCCCGGCTTAAGTTGTGCAGGTAATCCACCCAATCGGCTTAAACTGTAGTCAATTTCTATTAATTCTAAGTCCATATGGGTTCCTCGTATTTTTGCAACTACTCTAAGTAGCTTTTCTTATTGTTGACCGTAATAAACTTACATACATGTAAGAGTGTAGTACCTCTATAAAAACAAATGGAATGAGTTCTTTGACCTTATTGGGTCGGTTATATTGATCTGACTGTAGAAAAAATCTTTGGATATGCTAGTCAGTTGTCAGTCAGACTGGAGATTTTATAAATTCAACTAGGCTTCGTACGGTACGACTAGATAGAATATCGAGATTTATTTATTAGATGTGCCCCGCGGCTTCAACCGTTTTCGGCCCCCGACCCACCGCGTCGCATTGTATCGCCCGTCCGCACTCTTACTTCGTTTTAACTCAGCGTTTTTTCTCTTTTTGCTCGGCTCCCAAGAGTCGTTGCGTGAGTTGAATAACCTTCCTCAAGAATTGGGCTATCAAATACAAAAATAATTTTTCAAATCCGACTGCGATATTTCCAGATATTAACGCAATCAAACAAAAAAAAAACAAACAAACTCAATAGCTTTATTTTAAGTGTAAGTATTTATTACATAAGTTTAATATTAATTATTTCTATCATAATATATGTATATCTATAATATTTATTGTAAGTTAGATGTATATTTGGACAATAAACGATTATATTTAATTTTCATTTCTATTTTATGTTTGCGAAAAGCGACTTTATTTTCTTATACGTAAGTATAGATCTACGTAGGGAAATTTTAGCAACATACATAGACGTTTCTTTTTTTTACTAAAAAAACATGAGTAATTATTTTTATTTCTTTAAGTTGGTTTGTACAAACACTTTACACGTCAACAAAACAAGACAATAGTCTAGTGCATATTTAAACAAACATTAATCAATCATTATTTCTGGCTAAATGTGGGTGTACTATAGGTAAAAACAACCATTATTTCTGCCCATCCTTTCGGGGAAACAAGGCGTGAAGTTATGTTATTAATCATTAAAAGTTTCTTGCCCGGGCTTTGGCCTTTGATATTTATAAAAACAACCACCGATATCGACCAAGAAAGAGAGTTTTATACGATAATTAGCAGCGCCCGCGGTTTTACCCGCAAAAGTCTCGACCCCGTGGTATTATCAGGATAAACAGTATCCTATATGTTATTTTGATGTATAAACTAAAGTACTGTAAAGTTTCATCAAAATCCGTTCTGTTGTTTTTACGTGAAATAGTAACAAACATCCATCCCCATCCATCCTCACAAACTTTGGCATTTATAATATTAGAATTAGAATTATTACGTGCACCTTTCAAGTCTCTAATAAACCGATTTAATTGCTACACTTAGTTATAAAAGTCAATGAACGAGCTAAAGATTTAATACTAAAGAATTAAAGGCAAAAACTTAGCTCAACTTAAATAAAACAGCGAATCGAAAGTTATAGGTAAATGCACTTTGACATTTAGATGGATAAAATAGCCGTAAAATTATAATTAATTAATCATCGTCCACTTACTCTGTTTAATTTGTCCTAGACAGCAAGCGATGCGTGAACACAGGGGTAACAAAGTACGGGATGTTTTACGTTTATGTATTTAGCTAGGAGACTGATCAAAATAATGTTTTTATCACTTGTATTAGGAGAATGGGCAAATCTACCCTGAAGCCCAATAGAGTCAAGACACATACCAACGGAAAGATCTCACCAAGGAGAGCATTTCTTACTATGAGGTTCTCTTTACACAGTTCTTTCCATTGATGTATACCTTATGGCTATTGGGCTTGGGCTGGCTTTAGGGCAGAAACCCATAGTATGGTTTCCATTCTCCTTTTTTGATAAATGAATTACCAAAAAATAATTTCGAAGTAAAAAAATATAAAATTAAAAACAAAATAATGGAATAGCGAGCTTAAAAACTCATTTTATTGGTGGAATAGCATAATCAGCTATAATATTCCCAATATTGGGACACAGGCCCTCTCAATCTCTGACAGGGAATGGGCCGTAATCTACCACCCAAGCACAGTGCGGGTTGGTAAATGTCACATGTCTTCGAATTTTTTGTTCTAGGACATGGCGGTTTCCTCATCATGTTTTCCTACGTCGTTTTGAGAGCAGTGGTGATGAAATAAATTTACCAAATTAAAGCGCCCGTCTGGGTTCGAACCTACGACCTACAACTCGCAAGTTGGGGCCGATGCGGCTATTTGTGGAATAGCGAGTTTCAAACTCATTGTATTTGTTTCTTGGGTCATTTTTATATTAGCAAGTTTAAAAAGTTAGATGCGTTTAAAAAAAATCTTAACAAAACGATGCAAAATATAACCCTAAGCATTTTATTGTTGATTGTTAGAAAGTAACGTGGCTAAATAATAACAGCCACACAGGTCTATCGATCAGGTTAAGCAACGCTTGCCACTGTTGGTCCGTGGATGGATGACCATCTTTACATACCAAAACCCCTCCGTGGCTCGGAAAGCACGTTAAGCCGTTGGTCCCGGCTGTCATTCGCGGATCTTTGACAGTCGTTACGGGTAGTTAGAAGCCAGAAAGTGTAACAAACCAGTCTTACCAAAGGGTATCGTATTACCCAGTAACTGGGTTGTGGAGGTCAGGTAGGCAGTCACTCCATGTAAAATATTGGTATTCAGCTGCATCCGGTTAGACTGGAAACCGACCCCAACATAGTTGGGAAAAGGCTGGGCAAATGATGATGATAGAATGATGGTGTTAGTAAGTAAAATGTGTACTCATCACGATTCTGTCACACATGAACCACCTACATAATCAGCCTATAATGTTCCCACTGCTGGGACACAGGCCTTCAGCGGCAGTTTTGAGAGCAGTGGTGATGAAATAATTTACACAAAGTAAAGCGCCTGTCTGGGTTTGAACCTACGACCTACAACTCGTAAGTCGCGGCCGCTACCACTGCGCCACCACTGCTCTCTCCTGAACCACCTCCTCTCGTGCAAATAAACATATTTATCACCATAAAAACCTTTTAAAATTCCCTAACAAACGAATCATTTACAAAACATCTCAACCCTCTTGAAAGTCAATTATGATCGCGAAGCATTTCAACCCTTATTTGTTCAGGGGTCAAAATTACCTCATCCCATGGGCAGGGTCAACGAACTAACAAGGAAAGTGTACGGGGTCGTTTGCATTCATTCAGTAGGAAAGTGCTTGTAAATTTTTTTTAAAAGGTCTTTGATATTTTTGACGTTTATTTTCTTGATGAATTGAATTGAGGGGTTTTTGGGGTTAATTATTATTAGTATTTTGAAGGTTTTGGTCACCTACTTACATTTTTGAATTACAATAAACAAGGAAATGTCAAACTTCTCTCAGTCTTCTGAGAGTTCTCCTTAAAGGATAGGCCTACAATTGCCGTAGACCGGGAAAAGTGGAAAGAGGGGAGGGGCCTTTGCCCTGCAGGGGGACACCACAGGCTTATAATAAAATAAATAATTATAGATATAGAAGATTGAGGTCTATCACTCGCATAAGAAATATAAGTGTTACTTGCTACTGCTAGCATTGTTAGACAAAAACTAAACAGACAGTTAGTTCAAGGTTCAACAATCTCTGACAGCACCAACCCAACTATAACCTTATTTTAACATGAATAAAAATCATTGTGATTTTGACAGGCTCAGCAACCCTTGGCAACTAAAAGAAATAAAACATCTGTTTTATTAGGCCTTGTTAACTAAACGAACACTAGAACTAACCACAATTTAGGCACACTTCGAATATTTTTTGTTCACTATTTTCGACAAAAACCGCCTTTGTGATGGTTCTACTAATGTTGACAAGTGGTACCACCGACTTTAGGATCTTGGGTTGGAGCCCCATTAAAGTACGGCTACCATTTCGGAATTCTAAAACTACTAAAAAAACTGGACATTCGAAGGAAGTCCGGACTATAAAATATTCTCTAAGTCGAACACAACTAACAAGGCCGGAAAAAATCCGTTCCTTTGCCCGCATATCACCTGTGCACTTGAGCATCCTATGACTGTGGTCAGCGACCGGAATTCGCGTGGCTGAATTTTGGACTAAATTATAATATCTGTATTTTCACAACAAATTTCTTATTTGGCATCGATTCGCTAAGGAGAAGAAATCTGACGTGCATCCTACTGTACCTTGACTCTATAAAGCTACCATTCCGCCGGATAGGTAATAATCAGCACTGTTTTTGTCCAAAAATTGTTACTACGCAGCCCAAACTATGATTCTCCTTTGACAGAAGCCCTCATCATCTGCCTAGCCTTTTCCCAACTATGTTAGGGTCGGCTTCCAGTCTAACCGGATGCAGTTGAATACCAGTATTTTACATGGAGCGACTGCCTATCTGACCTCCACAACCCAGTTACTGGGTAATACGATACCCCTTGGTAAGACTGGTTGTCAGACTTTCGGGCTACTGACGACCTGTATCGACTGTCAAAGATCGACGAATGACAGCCAGGACCAACGGCTTAACGTGCTTTCCGAGGCACGGAGGGGTCTTGGTATGTGAAGATGGTCATCCATCCACGGACCAACCGCGGCAAGCGTAGCTTAACCTAATCGATCGACCCGTGCGGCTGTTATTACTTAGCCACAAGCCCCTCCTTTGACAGAAGCCCTATTAGTAGCAAATAACATACGAGTAACACATTTACGAACGCAACTCGGAAACTTTACTTCCCCTTTGAGGCACCTGTCCCACCGCAGACGATTAGCGAAAAGCGAGTAGATCTAGAAAGCAACTAGAAAGTTGAAAAGTCAGGAGTAGGTGTTTGTTTTTCTTTTTGTATATTGGCACCTTCTTTTTATATAAATTTGTCACATCATGGGTGGCCGAGATGCGAAACATCGGGTCTTCTTCACGATCCGACACAGTTTAGATAGGTGTGGGCACTACACTGGGTACTCGAACGAAAAGATTTATTTAAATTTAAAATAACTTTAGACTTGCGAACGAAACGAACACGTCCGTTGATACTAAACGTTTGCCAAGACTGTCCGACAGTCCGAGCTCGACTTTAGCATAAAAATGTACTCTGTGGGCTGTAGACTGTCACAACCCTTGGTCTCTCCGCCAGTCCTGGCTGCATTCCCTCCACCGACTATCGCGTCTCAGCGGTAGGGCTCACTTGCTTATCCGATCACATGATTATTCGTCTACCAATCAAATTGATAGATGGCGCTGTCCGCTGTACTGTGGCGCAATCCATCCACGACATAATTTGTTATCATTTAATTGTGCTTTTGTGTTTTGTGTGTTTCATCGCTGGGCTACAAGCGAGTGCGCGAGTGTGACGAGTAGAATGAACGCCCAGTTACTTGCTGGTATGCGTATGCACCAAGCGAGAATCACTCAGCGAGTGCTCTGTCCGCAAAGCGAGCGTTGCTGAGCGTGTTCTTTCTTTGATAGCTCTTGTCGCTGCGACAAACAGCTGGATAGAGAGTTTTTGCCGGCAGTATTGTTCATACTGCCAGCGATAGCTATCAATGTATGTACCTCTTTAACTGATACGGAACCTACCTCTAAGTTTCATGAGAGAAAAATAGTCGTTAGCTCTACGCCTAGGTGGTGGGACAGTGCCTTATGTACATACCCGTATGTACCTAAAAATCGAATAATCCATCTCGTCTAGCCGTTCCGACCTTTAAGAGTAAAATGTAAGTTTCGAGTAGTTTTCAGAAGTTTCCAGAATACCCTTTGTTACCACGTGAGGAAAGTTAAGAAGTTTACATCATTATTTCGTCATTTTCTTTCAGAAGTTTGTAGTTTTAATTACGTAATAGGTATAAGAAAGGTATATAGATCTGCCCTTAAACTTCATACAGGGCGGTAGGGACATCAACGCAGAACCTGTTACCATGGATTCAGCACATAATTCTGAAACTCCTAGCGTCGAAATTTTTCGTCGGTTATCAAAGAAAAAAATAGCTGTTCTATACATTTTGAACGCGTCGGTATTGCACTTTTGTGGGAAACAGCAAATTTTCTTTTAGGGGTTAGAATCGTGTGCTGAATCCATGGTTACAGATTGTGCGTCGATGTACAGACGCCAGCAGGTCAAGCTACCCGAAACTGTCAAATTTTCCCAATCAACCTTGAACCTTAACGATTTGATGATAAAGTTGAAAATCTATTAAAGAAATATGACAGATTGTAGTAGCTTGATGTGCTGACGTCTGTACCTGACAACCTGTATGCAGTTTATGGCACGAGATGACGAACGGGCCGCCTCATGTTAAGTGGTCACCGCCGCTTTTGGACATGTATAAAAGACGTCATCATCGCAGCTGGCTTTCCATCCCACAGACCTAGCTGAAATGTCTCATGTTTCTGTAATTACACTGGCACCCAAACACTTCGTTTTTTATTTACAAAAAAAACTGCCAAGCCTTATCATCACTATAATTTTTCGGCTTCCAATCTAACGAGATGCAACTAAATACCAGTATTTTACATGAAGCGACTGCCTACCTGACCTCCACAACTAAATAACACCTTGGTAAGATTGCGGTTGTCAGACCTTTGGGCTTCTGACTACCCGTACCGACTGTCAAAGATCTTAGAATGACAGCCGGGACCAACGGCTTAACGTCCTTTACGAGGAATTAAGGGCTCTCGATATGTAATAGATAGTCACTAGAATATAACTTAGCTAAATACTTACCTTACATTTACAGCAGATTTTTCTAGTCAGAAAGGAATAATGACCAAACAAGTTCCGTACTATCTACGAAAGACCTACGCAAAAATGAAAAAATATTGGTCCCATAATCTTGCACTAAGGAAAGAACGTGCCAAAAATAACAATGAAATGTAAATAACATCGGAGGGAATAAATTATAAGAAAAAGGTTTCCATCATCTTCATACACATAACTCAGGGGAAAAGAGGTCATTGAACCCTTGGGAAGAAATGTGTGAAACAGTACATTCGATGAATACCATATTTGCGTGTTGAAATTCAGGGAACGTAGAGTTTCCTGTCTTCCGGACGAGTACTGATTCGAACTGAATATTATATGTTCCTATGTCATAAATAATGAATTTTTAGTAAGACGTGGAACAACGACATTTCTTCATGTAGGTATGTAACCTACATGAATTTGAAAAAATGCCTTTTTTTGTGGATTCACCTCACGTAGTCTGACTTTTACATCGCAAAAACAATGGGGTTTGAGAATTACGAACCCATTAAAACACATTCAGAGTGCTACAAGGATCTTTTCGCGCTTGAATGACATTAGCATGTAAGGATTTGTGAAATGGTTTCGCGAAATTGTATTGAAACAACTACATGGTAGCGTTAGTTCCGATTTTGGCCACACACCAAAAGATGCGTGTTCAGTTGTACAAGCAATTTATTTACCCGTTTCAATAAACTGACGTTCATGATCAATTGACATTGCTTTCATGATCAGGAAATTGGATCATTCGAAGACTATTGAGACGGGAAATAAAATTATTATTATAGCTTTAATATCTCTTATTTTATGCAATACCCCTAATCTGCATTCGCGACATATTCGCCAAAGATGTAAACAAATATGAGCTTATGGAAAAATAACTTTAATAGCTACACAATAAAGTTCAGTTTACGCAACAACTTCAAACATTTTTATAACTTTTTCAATAGTGCTAGTCACTCTGAAATCAACTTAATTACCATTAAAATAAAGTTAATATTTGTTTAACTTGAAATAACGTCAATTTGAAACTTAAATAAAATTTGAATATAGGTAGGTATTGCAATTAAATAGTACATGACGGAGTCGCGTTACGTCCGCTACGCGTAACGTCCGTTTAAGGCTCTATTTTTTTTTAATGGTATAAACTAGTGCTTGACTGCGATCCCGCCTGATGAAAAACAGTGATGCAATCGTTGGTGGTAAAGCGCACTAATTATATTCTAGAAGGTGATTTTGTCTCGGATCAGTCGCGTTACGTTCGTTCAGCACTTTTGGCGTTAAGTGTACTTTAGGTAGTACACTTAACGCCAAAAGTGCTTGTGATTAGAAAAAAATCACACATCAAATTAACACTTTGAGAAGCATCGTACTAGGCGAGCAGACTTACGAGAGACTACGGACGTTACGCGCAGCGGACGTAACGCAACTCCCTCATATTAAGTCATAGATATAGGTTCGAATCCAGACGGTTGCTTTACTTTGTGTACGGACGCCAGCACATCAAGTTACTACAATCTGTCAAATTTATTTAATAGATTTTCAACTTTATCGTTAAAGCATTAAGGTTCAAGGTTGATTAGGAAAATTTGACAGTATCGGGTAGCTTGACCTGCTGGTGTCTGTAAATTATTTCACCACCACTGCTCTTAAAATGCTGAAGGAAAACATCGTGAAGAAACCGGCATGTCCTAGAACCAAAAATTCGCAGGCGTAATATCAACCAACCCGCATTGGCTCCGCGTAGTGGATTACAGCTCACTCCCTCTCGGCGAGAGGAGGCCTGTGTCCCAGCAGTGGGAACATTATTGGAAAATTGCATTAAATGAAGGTATAAATTTATTATTTGATTGACATATTTCTAATTTACATGTCTTGTTTGGTAATTTTGTGCATTATTTTTTATTGTAAACATGTCTATTTTTATTGAAATTTTACGGTGCAATAACTTAGATTTATGTCTGTAATGTTGTGCATGTTTTTCCCAAATAAATAAATAATAATAAACAATAAACAATATTTATTAGTTCAAGACTTAAACCTATTTACATACTATTATTGTATCTTAAATCAGACTGTAACTTAGTGGCAAGGTACTAGACATCTGCAACTGGGCTTAAACTAGGAGGACTCCTGTGCAATAAGCACCTTTCTTCACTTCCGTCACCACCGTGATCGAGCTGCCATGACAAGTGTGGTGCAAGTAAGTACTACAATATTAATATATATATTTTTTTTTATATTAATTAATTTATTCATTACTATCGTACGTGACTGTAAGAACATGTGTGTTTGTGTGAGTGAGACTGTGGTGTGTTTGTGTGTGCATGTGTGTGTGTGTGTGCATATATGTGTTTGCGTATGTGAAAGGGCCTGAGTGGCTTTATTTTATTTTATACTTTTTAACATTTTTTCAGTATCTACATAATTTTGAGAGAGAAGGAAGTTATCTATGGTAAGTTTTAGTTTTTTTTTGCAGTAATTTATGTAACTGTGTTTTTTTACTTATTTTATTATAAAGGTATGGACCCATGTAACACGGTTGTCTCCTGAAAAAGTCTGTTTTACACGGTTTAAGGGCAAAAACCAGGTCCTTTCTGCGTTTGTTTTGTAGCCTTTCCTGGTCGTACGTTGAGCCTTTACGGCTTATAAACAGAACCCTCCTGATATAAAGTTGTCGAACTGTTAAAACCATACAATCCTTATATAGCTGCTCCGTTGGATACTGGAAGTTTTTTTGTGTATTACTTTGAGAACTGCTCGCTGAGCTCGTTCTAGGTTTAAGATATGAGTTTTGTGTGTACTCCCCCAGATAGAGATACAGTATTCCAGTACTAACTGGCACAGGGATAGGTAGATTGTTTTCAACAAGTTCGAGTCACACACCCTTCGTAACTTCTTAAAAACTATTATTAACTTTCTAACCCTAGAGCTTAGTGTTTTTACGTGAGCTTAATAAATTGAGATAAGATTTGAGTGTGTACCTATTAAAACCTTAAGAACAGCTATTTAAAAGAAACAGGGAATTTCTAAACTAGCTAAACTTATTAAATCTCAATTGAAGAGGTCATTGCCTCCAAAAATGTCTAGTAAACACAGTAAAAGTTTTAAAAGCAGCACTTTGTAATTATGATCGAGGGTCTCGTTATTTTGCTGTCTTCAAAGAGCTTTTATTTAAAAATATCTGCTTAAAGACACAATTAAGTTTGGATACATGGATCATCATCTGCCTAGCCTTTTCCCAACTATGTATGTTGGGGTCTGCTTCCAAACTAACTGGATGCAGCTGAGTACCAGGATTTTGCATGGAGTGACTGCCTATCTGACCTCCACAACCCAGTTACTGGGTAATACGAAACCCCTTGGTAAGACTGGTTGTCAGACTTTCGGGCTTCTGTCTACCCGTAACGACTGTCAAAGATCCAAGAATAACAGCCGCGACCCACGGATTAACGTGTTTTCCGGGGCACGGAGGGGTCTTGGTATGTAAAGATGGTCACCCATCCGCGGACCAACCGTAAAAAGTGTTGCTTAACCTGATCGATCGACCCGTGCGGCTGTTATTACTTAGCCACAAGCCCCTACATACATGGATATACCTTTAGGGTGATAAAACACTGATGCCTTGTTTATTAGTTGACAAAAATTGTTTGAAGCTTTTCAAAAACGTTTTGATGTTTTTTTTGGGATAAAATAAACACTTAGAAATTCGAAACTTTAAGAGTGTTCATACCGCGCGGGCTGGCAAGGTCGCATTCCTAACTAGGAATGCGACCTTGCACGCCCGCGCGGTATGAACACTTTTAAAGTTTCGAATAAATAATAATTAAATAAATAAATATTAATAATAATTGGGTTGTTCGTGATTATTTCTTTAAATTTAAACCAAAGTACTATTTTTTTACAGCCTATTACTAGATTGTTGGCATTTATAAGCTTTTTTGCTATTTTTTTTAAAAGTTATTTTGGTATTTACTCATAAAAATTTACATAATTATTGTCAATTATTTTCTATTTTCAGTACTTATTATTATTATTATAAAAAGCCTGTGATGTCCCACAGCAGGACAAAGGCCTCCCTACTCTCCTTCCACTTTTCTCTGTTCAAAGCTGCCAAGGACCAGTTCTTGTTGAAGGAGTCCAGCTCATCCCGTCATCTCCGTCTGGGCCTGCCGGGATGTCGCTTGCCATTAAGAGGGACCCATTGGGTCGTTAATTTGGCCCATTGGTCGGATAGGTTGGTTGGTCCATTGATTTGGTTGGTTATTGGAAGTACTTATTATGATCTAATATTTTTATTTAAGAGTAAATGTTAAAAATAATTATAAAAACCAACGATCTAGTACTCGTACTTGGCTAACAACATACCTGTAAAAAATTTAATTCACTCTCTGTTGCTAAGTAAGCTGCCTGTCATAAACTTCCAATTTACACGACTTTTGATGTAATACCCATATTATAACATTCAAAAGCAATAACTAACTAAAGGACTTCTTACAAAAAAAGGTTAAATGGCGTCACTTTCAACACTTTCTACAAAATATGTAAGAAGGAGATAAGCAGTCCCTTCGGCAAATAATATTTCAATTCAAGGAACCTGCAGGCAAATATCCATCGAATTGGTTAACGAAATCTAAGGTTAAACGAGCCTTATTTTTTTATTAAAATACATATTTATGATAAATACGTTAGAGGCATTACCTACTCATATCCCGTAGTTACCGACATCGAAAAATTCTGTTCAACTGATAAAATACGTGAAGGTCTAGATTTTTTGGATCTGTACAAAAAACACCCAATGAAACTGCAACAAAACTTCCTGTGCACTCAATGTTTGAATAGTAATAAGTACACAATAGGTACACCACTCTCAATGTGTGCTGTGCATGAGAACAAATACATGAATGAATAAAATCGGTGAACGAAAAAATCGTGAGGAAACCAGCATGTCCTAAGGGGCTTATCCCAAAGTGGTATCGGCCGAATGTTCGGCCGTTTCCTGCTACGAAGTTGCTATTTGGTTTGGTCGGTCCCGATCCTACACTCCTACACTCTTTCGAATATTGACTATGGTCCCGACCCAACTGAGCCGATCCGAACTTTTTCGCATTTTTCAATAATATTCGGTTCGGCCATGTGTCGGTCCGATCCGATCATTCGCACTTTGCACTTCGTAGTCTACCCCCTGAAACCAAAATTCAAAGACATTTGAAATCTACCAACCCGACTGTGCCCGCGTGGTGGATTACGGTCCACTCCCTCTCACCTAAAGGAGGCCTGTGTCCTAACAGTGGGAACATTATAAGCTACACTACAAATTGTCGTCCACTGGTATCTGATCCTTTGGTTTACATGTTCATCACATATTCAGCAACAAACCAAAGGTAAAGTTGTTATGAAACGTTAGTCTTTATTAGTTTACGAATGATCCGAAAATCCTCTATCAACAGAAAGTATCTCGTTTATGTCCACAATCACTGAAATACCTACAATATTAAAGAAAGTTACTTAATATTTACACAGCGCGAGCTCCCCGCATATTTACGGAGCATTCTAGTGAAAGGTTTTCTCTGTAGGAGTGATTTATCTCGTGAGGGATGGTTGTTTGTTTTGTCGCCGCCTGTTTTAAATGAGAAATGTATTGTTTTGATTTGAAGGAGGTCTGGAAGAATGTGTGTTGTATGCACCTTACCTAAATATTACGGTGAGATTTTTACAGAATAGCTCTACAGTTACAGATAGATTTTCGTTGTTCTCTTATCATGCCGTCTACAAGCGCGCGAGAGTGGTTCTGTACGTCATTCTAAACCACTTTCGCTATGAGATTCATACGCGAATTGTAAAAAAAAAACTTTTCATACATGCATCGAAATTGTCTACTGTTGTAAAGGAAATTGATTTTTGTCAAAAATTACGGGTCTATTTTTCGGATGTTATTATGATTGCTATAAAAACGAAACGTTCTGGAGGCGGCTGACTCTTCCAACAGTATTATTTTAATCAGACTTCAGTATGGGAAAGAGATCGAGCTATACGTCCTGTATATCTCTGTCTGGTGGTGGCAGGCCCCCTAAGCTCCCTTAGTATGCATATACACGAGCGTCACGCGTCAACGCCAGAGGCAACTGCAGCCGTCGATAACGTCCCGTTAAATACACGAGCAGCAGCAGCAGCAGCAGCAGCAGCAGCAGCAGCAGCAGCAGCAGCAGCAGCAGCAGCAGCAGCAGCAGCTGCTCTAGCAGTGTCTATATGTCTAGCAGTGGACGTCTGTCGACTGATATGATGGTGATGACAGAAAATATCATCATCCTCAATCCTATTGTATCCATCCCTTATCCCTTCAGTAATTGTGAAAATTACACAAAAAGTCATGAGGAGCTCGTGGCTAAATAATAACAGCTGCAGGGGCCGATCGAAGTATAAGCTACGCTTGCTGCGGTCGGTTCATGGATGGGTGACCATCTATAATATAACGAGACTCCTCCGTGCCTCGGAAAGCACGCTTAGCCGCTGGACCTGGCCGTCAATTGTAGATCTTTGACAGACGTTACGGGTAGTCAGAAGCCCGAAAGTCTAACAGCCGGTCTTTTCAAGAGGTATCGTATTACATAGTTACTGGGTGTTGGAGGTCAGATAGGCAGTCACTCCATGTAAAATACTGGTATTCAGCTGCATACGATTAGACTGGAAGCCGTCCCTAACATAGTTGAGAAAAGGCTCGACAGATTGACATGAAAGTTCACATCCGCGCCAAACCTTCTAATATTTCATCTGTTAAAATAACGAAGAAACAACCCAATATGCGAAGAACAAATAATATATATTATATTTATTTGCTGAAAGCCCAGAGGAACTTTTCATGTTGATTTATTTGACCTAGAAAACAAAAATACTCATCTTTTTTTCCAACTTTTATAATTTACTACGTATGTCCTACTTATGGGATAATTGAAACTTCAGAATTCAGACTCGAAAAAATGTGTCTGCTCAACAACGTAAATAACGCGATGAATGTTGTTGCTCCTGATAGTGTGTTACGCAATTACCCCGCCGTTTAGGGAGTTAATTTTGAAAAAGTGTCAGTGCTCACTTTCGTTACTTATGGAAACAGACTTCAAGCTTTTAGACCCAGATGAGTGTGCATTGTCTGTCAATAAAAGAAAGAATGCATTTACGGTCAATTTTATAGTTACGACCAGTTTATTTTTCATTTAAACAGCGAATCATAGAGTGACTGATACAGCCGAGCGATTCAATCCCCAGATTGAGCAATCAGGGCAATAGTCTTGCCCCGTATTCCACCAGGGATCTTTGCTCTTTCGGAAAATACAGATTACATTATTCTATTTGTTGTGTTATAAATTAATTATACAATTCACTACAAATGTAAATAATAGATTACCCACACCACCAGACCAGGCCGACATACTTTAGATACGTCATTGCCTGAGTACTAAGACCTGTCTCACATATAACTTAATTCCAAGACCAACATAACAAGGTTCGCTACTTATTTACATGAGACGGTAACTTGGGATTAAAGGAGACTGAATTTTGAGGTACACCCTTAGTAAGCTTTCGTTTAGAATCTTTGGGCACATGTTTCAAAATTGTTGTTCTAATTGAAAAGTTATTTGAGTTACCTGTATATTTTGCTCGGCCCCTAAGCTAGTGTTAAATAGCATATAAGAAAGCAAAAGTATTTATTGCGACTCGTACAGGAAGATCACGAACTAAACTAAACACAGTGAAAAATAAAAAACGAAATCGTTCAAATAAAAAAAAAAATAACAAAAAGAAAAATGAGACAGAAAGTCCAATACGAGGCCAAAAGGCTCCTGTCTCAGCATGAGGCTGCAACATTTAAAAAATAAATGTCACAGCGCTGGCATTATAATAGGGCCCGCTGTGATGTCACGAGCAGTTACAGAAGTAGATAAATATATGTAAAATATTAGCAAATAAAATAAAATATTATTTTTTAGTCCGCGCCAGACGTAACCTCATTACTTGTCTATGCCTAGTTTCTGTAGAATCTAATCTCTATAGAATTGAGCTATCATCATTGTTGAAATCCGTCTTGTATTTAAATAAATTACCGCGTTCAAACAAACAAGAATATTATAAGGTTAATCAGTAATAGTTATTATTTGCCTGCTAACGTGTCTGTTTTTTTGATTGCACATTTTCTTAGTAAATTAAAAGTAAATGTGTAAAGAAAATGTGCAATCAAAAAAAAAAAAAATTACTTTTTACTTAGTAAATAGAGGGGCCCGTGGCTAAATAATAACAGCCGCTCAGGTCGATCGATCAGGTTAAGCTACGCTTGCCGCGGTTGGTCTATGGATGGGTGACCATCTTTACATACCGAGACCCCTCCGTGCCTCGGAAAACACGTTAAGCTGTTGGTCCCGGCTGTCATTCGTAGATCTTTGACAGTCGTTACAGGTAATCAGAAGCCCGAAAGTCTGACAACCAGTCTTACCAAGGAGTATCGTATTACCCAGTAATTGGGTTGTGGAGGTCAGATAGTCAGTCGCTCCATGTAAAATACTGGTATTCAGCTGAATCCGATTAGACTGGAAGCCGACCCCAACATAGTTGGGAAAAGGCTAGGCAGATGATGATTTACTTAGTAAATAATTCAAGTATAAAAAAATGTGTTAATTATGTACCTTTATTCTTACCTTCTTAGCAGGATCTTTATGCTCCTGCACATACTCCTGCTTCAGAGGTTCGGTCTGCAGATCAGGTAGAGAGTGACTGATGCGGATGGCAGCTTGGCGGGAGAGGGAGTCGCAGTTGCTTTCCTCAGAGTCCCTCCGTGCCCTGCACCAAAGGGATCTGTTAAGGAAGGTGAAAAATGATGATAGTGATTGATCAAGAAAAAAGGGTGGTTTGGTTTGGTTGCAAAGAGAAAGTGACTTATAGAAAAATAGGATGAGATCTGATACTGACAAGTTAAGAGGAGAAGTGGTGGCAATCACATTAGAGTTCGGCCGTCAAAAGAATGCATTTTTGACACTTGTCTAGTAGCTAATAAAGATCAAATTCTCAAAACACGTATTCGTTTGTATGACTGGTCTCAAGAACGCATTCTCTCGACGGCTGCATTGTAAAATTATACAGATACAAATTAAATTAACTCAAAACAAAACCTCATAGACGTGATGGGTATCTAAACACAATCAACTGAGCCTATTGCAGTTCATTACCAGACATAGGCCTCTCCTAAGCACACATAAACACAAGCAGTATCTAAACACGATAAAACAAAAACTAAACTCACACTTGACTACGGGGTCAATGACCGCAGGTAGTGTTTGTTTTTTGTTTTATATTGTTAAGATACCGACACTCATTCTGTCTGTGAAGTTTTGCCAGGTAACTTAATTTGACCCTCAAGAACTAATTGGACTTCAAGACATTAAAAAACTGTTCAGGATGAGACTGAGCTTAAAGTAAGTCAACATATCACATTACAACTTAATAAGTAGGTAGGTACTTGCTTTACGAACTACAACATCTAAAATGTTGTAAATATTGATTAAATTTACCTACAATGAAAAAGTAGGTACGGTCACCAAAGGAGTTAAGTAACGAATGTCGTCGGATATAGTTGAAGTTTATAAAGAAACCGATATATGTTCTCGATTAAACTTAATTGAATTCATAGAAAATAAGCAGTCTAATTATCAAATTAAATTTCATTCGAAAACATACATCAGTTTCTTACTAAAGTTGGATTTTATACCCAGATACTAATTTGACAGGTATAATGTCAAACTTTCTATACTAAAAAAACGCAAACACAAAAGGACCCTGGTTACTTATCCCTTTTGGTGACTGTGCATCTCACTGTGACACTGGCGCCGATTCCCTTGTTCACAAACTAAACTAAATTTAAGTTCAGTGCATCTTTTTCTTTCTATTTCATTAAGATAAATATTAGTTTAGTCCTGTAAAATTAGTCAGCGACTGACGTAAATTGACGTATTTTTGGTAGCCATGTTTTTAATCACGTCTAAACTGTCTATGGAGTATCTTAATTTGACAGGACTAAACTAATATTTATCTTCTGTCTTTTTCTTAATGAAATAGAAAGAAAAAGATGCACTGAACTTAAATTTAGTTTAGTTTGTGAACAAGGGAATCGGCGCCAATCTCTCTCAGATTTCTCACAAAACATTCAAGTGTCATTATGAAAAGTTCCTTAAAAGCTTTAGTTGAGCGTCTTACGAACTAAATACTTACTAAACAAGTCCCGTCTTAAATCATCAAAGACACTTTGAAACGAAAAGCACTTCTCAAGAATTTCACATGTAATGCAAATGTTTAAAATCTCATTTCATCGGAGTCTGCAAAATGTCTGCTGTCAATTCAACGTTAACATCTTACTTCCGACGCCTGAAGTCTGTTTTAAATATTCAGGTTAGTAGTAAAGAGAGCGCTAAACGGAAAATAGATGTGAGGAAATATAGTCTTCTGTAGGAAGCCTTTCAAAATATGGATTTTGACTGTGACTGGCGTATTTTGCATATCGAAGCTTCAATATAGCATTTCTTTAGCAGGATTTATTTATCTGTCCATTAAATCTTTTCTGTAAAAATGTCACGGTGAAAACTTAGGGGAAGTGAGCTGCTGTGTGGGCCCTATCAGAATATCAGCGCTGCGGTATTTATTTTTTAAGTATCGCAGCATTATGCTGAGAAAGGAGCCTTTTTGGCCTCGCACAGGTCTTTTTTTTATCTTTTTTCTGGTTGTTTTAGTGTGACTTTGTTAGTTTTAAATACTCCTTTTTTACTTTTTGTATTTCCTATGTGTGTCCCAAATAAAAAGTTGTGATCCAATCATCAGGTCCTATCTTGGTGACTATGGGACCACTTCAGAAGTATCTCCTTTCGAACAAAAAAAGAATTTTGAAAATCGGTCCACAATTGGCGGAGTAATCGCGTAACAAACACACAAAAAAAAAAACACCGTCGAATTGAGAACCTCCTCCTTTTTTGAAGTCGGTTAAAAATCTCATCGTGAAAACTTACATGAAATTAGCAGTCATTCCACCTGATGTTAGAGATTGACACAATTCTCTTCACTTAAGTTCACGGCGAGATTTTTACAGAATCGATCGGCATATATATACTCTCCTTACTAATACCAGCAGTTATACTTAGTAGAAGTCCTAAGATGGTCATTACATGCAGTATCCAGTTTCCTATTTCAAACCTCATTGTCTCCTACATGTATTGCTCCATAGTCAAATCCTGCCTCAAACTGTTTCTATATTTTCCGGTCTGAACGATATGGGTGCCGGTGTAATTACTGGCACATGAGACAATTCATCTTTGTCTCTGAGATGGGACGACATCTACAATGCCTCTGGTGTGGCAGACGTCCATAGATGGCGGTAATCACTTAATATCAGTCGGGATCGTCTTTCGCCTTTAAAAGGGAAAAAGTGTTTCACCTACCTTCCCACTATCCACATCCATGTAGCACGTTGGTAGCTCACAGCAGACAACCGTACAGCAGCCATTCCTAACGCTACAAGCACAACAGAATGTTTGTCCACTTCTACTCACCTTCCTCCTTCCACTTCATTCCAGCCCGAAGTACTGCTGTCTCTGCCAACATGGATCTCTGCTGCAGCCCTTATCCTAATTCCCTAATACTATTAGCCCTGATTCAACCTATCTTCCAACAATCCACCTCTATGTATAGCAGTACGTTGGTCGCCAACCGCAGTCAAACAATACAGCGGCCATTACTGACGTCACAAGCATAACAGAGTCTTCACCAACTTCTACCCACCTTTCTCCTTCTGCTTCATACCCGAAGTACTGCTGTCTCTGCAAATATGGATCTCTGCTGCTGCCTTTCTCCAACTTCCTCAATACAATACCTTCCAACAATCCACCTCCATGTAGCAGCATATTGGTGCCAACCGCAGTTAACAGTACAGCGGCCTCCTTCCACATCATTGCAGCCCGAAGTCCTACTACCTCTGTCAATATAGACCTCTGCTGCACCCTTTTTCCTACCTCCTTAATTCTGTTAACCCTGGATCAACCTACCTTCCAACAATCCACCTCCACGTAGCAGCACATTGGTATCCAACCGCAGCCAACAGTACAGCGGCCATCGCAGCCAGTAGCAGAGCTGCTGCGTAGTCCACGGAGCTACCGCGCACCGTTGCCGGGCCTTCCAAGCTTTCGGCAGGCCACACTCCTGGGAACAAACAGAAAAACGTTTAAGACTATCTGTTCCTGCGACTTAGTTCCATAGCGTACTCAGCCCATAGTATTCCCACTGCCGGGACACACGCCTCCTCTCGGTGAGAGGGAGTGGGGCAACCCCAGTGCGAGAAACTAAATCAGATATCACATCTTTTCTAATTTTTTGTTCCAGGACATGCCGGTTTCCTTACAATGTTTTTCTTCACCGTTTTGAGAGCAGTGGTGATTAAATAATTTACACCACGTAAAGCGCCTGCTTGGGTTCGAGTCTACAACCTACAACTCGTAAGTTGGAGTGTGTTAGTTAGGCAAAGGACAACATTTGTATACGAACAATACGATATAAATGTCGCTCCTTCATATTTAATGAGGGCGCGGTAATTGCCATTTAAATGCTGTGTTTGAGCTGTGATTTGGACGCATTTTACACCAAGCATTTGTACAATTTCATAAGTATTACAAAGTACTTATAAATATGAATAACAAACCAATGGATTGAAATGATTGTTAATTCTGTTTTATGTATTTAATATTCATTATCACTCATCTATGTGTGCATACACGGGCGACACGCGTCGGCGGCAGCCGTCGACAACATGCAGCTCGTGTATTTAAGCACTGTACTCAAATAGATCGAGAGCCTAGGGTCTCACCTGGCGGGGACTGACCGCCGAGGTGTCGTGAAGAAAGCGGCGCTGTGAGTCGGCGTCGTGATGCTCCTACAGAAATACACATAGCAACTACGCACATAGACGCGCGCAACTCACACGCGTCAAGAACTGCCAGGAGCCAATGTTGCCACCACAGTGAGGGGCCCGAGGGGCCCGTATTGGCGGGCCACCGTAAGGCTATCCGCGGCCTGGGGGCGAAGCCCTGGCGCCGCTCGCCACGCCCCCTAACGGAGGCGTCGCGATTTCCAACGAGATCAAGAGCAGTGGTGCCCCAGTGGTAACGACTTACGTGTTGTGGGTCGTGGGCTCGAACCCTGACAGCCGCTTTACTTTGGGTAAATTATTACAACACCACTACTCTCAAAACGGTGATGGAAAACATCGTGAGGAAACCGGCATGTCCTAGAGCCAAAAATTTGAAGATATGTGACATCTACCAACCCGCACTGGGCCCGCGTGGTGGATTACGGCCCACTCCCTCTCACAGAGTGGAGGCCTGTGTCCCAGCAATGCTAAAATTATGGGCTGATAAAATAAAATAAATAAAATAAAAATGTTTTTTTCAATTACAATGGGCGTTTAGATACATATTTTTGGAGATCACCTTTTACGCAAGGAATTGCTTGTATTAGGAGTCTCCGCACTTCCACTTATCAGTAATTACTATGCAATTGAAAAGTAGACAAAGTAAACAAAGTAAACATGCAAGAGTAAAAATAAAAATCAAAGCGGAAAATGAACATGCTGATTATACTATACTCTGCTCTGTCGTCGCCTTGTGTCGCTCGCTAATATTGCAACAATCAAAAAGTTAAAAAAAAAAAAAAAATACTAACAAACAACGTATAAATCACGAAACCACAGTAATACTGAAACTTTCACAGTCCAGCCATCTTCAATCACTGACCTGCCTCAACAACCTAAATACGTATGCTACAATTATCATAATGTCTCCGACATCAACACTACACGTGGGAAATATTGCACCTGAAACCTTGGAACATTGAGGGTCATAATAATTTACAATGACACCGTGACATTCGATATTCGAATATTGTTTACAGTTTACGGTTCAAGGCTTTGTTTGTATTCAATTAACGAGAATCGATGTTTTATTTTCCATGAAAATTGTGTTTTTCTCGGAACGGAACGGAACTTGCAGCGCATTTTATACTTGGAAAACCATAATTTCGTGGTTTTTTATTGATATATTGTATCAGCAGGGGCTCGTGGCTAAGTAACCACAGCCGCACGGGTCTATTTTCAAGGTTAAGCAACACTTGCCGAGGTCGGTCCGTGGATGGGTGACCATCTTTACATCCCGAGACCCCTCCATGCCTCGGAAAGGACGTTTAGCTGTTGGTCCCGGCTGTCATTAATGGATCTTTGACAGTCGTTACGGTCGCCAGAAGCCCGAAAGTCTGACAATCAGTCTTACCCCCCGGGGTAAATTTATATATTTATGTTCTGTAATTTATATGGTGTACATAATAAAGAGTATTCGATTCTATCCTATCGTAATAACCAGTAACTGGGTTGTAGAGGTCAGATAGGCAGTCGCTCCGTGTAGGTCCCTATGGGTGATGTAAAGTTTTTTTTTTTTTAACTTCTATTATTACATTTTATTTATTTATTTATCCTCCCACTGGAACAACGTCCAGCAATGAATTCATTCATTCATTCTAACGGAGCAAAAAAGTCATTGGTTGCTTCCCATCCAATTTATGTAATCATGCAAACAAAAAATTGAAGAATGGATAGATACTGGCCAGTAGTATGTGAAATTGTGTTAATTTTGTTGTGCAATAAATCATAAACTCTATTTATCAATCTTGGTCTAAATGCTGGGCAAACTCCTGCCCTTTCTCCTTCCAAACCTCTCAATATTGAGCTATTCCTGACGATTTTTCAAACAGGATTGTCCATTTGGTCACGACTCCGAAGCATTAGACCTCGACTTCGATGTTGTCCCTCAGAAAATAATTTTCTTAAATTAATTAATAAATAATTTTCATAATTTCCTCACGTTTTCCAGCTATTTCCTATCTATTCCACGAAACACTTCCTCTCTTCACTTCTTCACTCGTTTCCAAGAAAGTCTTACAGACGATTCATTCTGCACCCCACACCAATATTACAACGTACCACAAAATTGGGTTCTAATTGAACCACAAGATGAACCTTGTCTTAAAGATATCACATACGGAATGTGGGTACTTGTATAGCCCTCGTTATTCATGAAATATGACGCAAGATCCCAGACACAACAAAATAATGATTTGACACAAGCGGTCGTATAAGCCGTACCTTTAACGATACTTACGACCTCTGGTGTGTATTACAAAACCGTGCCACAATTCGGAGGATATAATTAAATATGTCGCAGGAGGATTGTTTAATTAGCGGTTTTACATAACATCTTCGTTATGTAAAACCGCTGAACAATGTTCAGCTAGATTGCCATTGCGCTACGTTTAACTACCCAGGTTTAGAGGTTATTCAGAATAGCCCTTCTGCAGTCACAGTAAGGTGTTAATTTATCAATTTAGCTTCCAGATGTGTCTCAATGTCTGAAACATAAGATTCAAGACGAACCTTTCACATTTTTCTACATAAGTATGCAGTACAGTTTTTATGTCCAAAGTCAAATCATTTATTTCAAATAGGCTCATAAAAGGAAATTTTGAATGTTAAATTTACAGTAAATTAAATTGATTCTAATCGCCCCTTCCAAGAGGAATTTCATATGGAGAAGAATGGGTAAAGTCAATAATTGCTCTTATTTTATATTTTTACATTAATTATACAATTTTTGTCTATAACCAAAACACTTTATGACAAAAACAATTATTATGTGAGCCAAATAATATAAAACAAACTATTTTCACCGTTATTACAGATCAAATTCGTCAAATATCACGCGCATCAAAGAAATTGCGAGTTCTTTTATTCGGCTCATATCCCGGGCTATGGTTCCTATCCCAAGGATCAAGTTGTCGCTTCCCTAGATTGTCTAAAGCCAGTTATTATTATACATTTATTCTTGGGCCCAATAAAATATACAAGACCCAGTATCTTTTGTTACTTATAAGGGTGGTTTCGCTGCTTTACGTCGCATAAACGCCGCGTAAACGCTGCGTTATCGCCACGTAGACATGAAGATTAAAAAGTAATGCAGCGTTTGAAGCATTTTCGTCTCGATAATGCAGTGTTCGAAAAACGCTTACACTACATGCGAAGACAGTCTAAACCTAAACTTTTATCAATATTCAAAGGATAGGTTTCCCACAAAAGACGAATTGAAGTGGAAATGAACAACGCTTACTTGAAATTAATTTTAATGGTTCAATGAAGTGAAAATATATTGTGTCAAAAACAGATTGGGTTTGTCACAGTATAATAAAGTAAGCAGTATTACGTCTTCGTACAAATCGGCCGAAACGACGCTCTTCGAAGTTTAGTACCAAGTTTTAGTAGCTAAAAACTGATTTTTAATTAAATGAATAACTGTAGTGTATTGAGAAGATAACGTTCTGTGCCAACCCCGAGTGACATGGGACAATGGCAGAAAGATGATGATGAACTAGTTAAATTATTCGTGATTGTTTACGTTTCATTACAAATTCGCGCAAAATTAAATACAATTTCATCGGAAAACGGACTTACCAATGGACAAGTACCGCACAAGTCTGACAACAAATCCATACCTATTGCTGAATGTCTGTACAGATAGATTGCAATAAAAGAGAATTACAAAAAAAAATCGGTGTTTGGCGGTTTTCACTTTGATCGTTTATAGCGGTCATAGGGAGGCCGTTTCCAAGCGGAACCCGTATGTGCTAATACTGACAAATTCATGACTGACATGATATGAAATGAATTACTATACGAGTCACAATAAATACTTTTTCTTTCTTTAACTTTTCTTTGTTTATGAAGATGACAGAAGGTTAAGCTCTGAGCCACTTACTTTTCTCATGTTTCACTATATATTAGATGCTACAAGACAAAGTAAACACAATGCATAAAATTATGAACGTTGTAAACAGGTTAAAACAATGCCCTAAAATTTTAATGCTAAAAAACAACCACAGAAATCAAGAAAAATAGGTCAAAGCCTAGAAAGTGTTGTTTTTCTAGAAAGTTTTGTCTGGGTCAAAGGAAAGAAAACTCTAAGATTTCAAAATAAAAACAGACAAATTAGAGCTTCTTTTGAAACAACATCTGTTGTTGACATATACTTTACGGATTCTTAAAAACAATATTATATTTTTCTAATCTAATATTATAAAAAGAAAAGTTTTTTGTTATTACGCTTTCACGCTAAAACGGCTAAACGGATTTGCATGAAATTTGGCACATGAGTAGACCATGACCTGGATTAGGACATGGAATTCTTTTTAACCCGATATTCCCACGAGATCCTGACTTATGCGGGTAAACCACGGGGCTAGCTAATAACAAATAGAATGCATCACAAATTATGTGACACTCTGATTATATTTGAGCCTATATAACAATTATAAGTTAAAAACTTTCTTAATTAAAATAAAAAACAACAATTGATGAGTTCGTTAAGACTTTTTCTGTCAGACAAGATTCGTCATCAGTAACAAGTTTAAATAATAAGGAAAGAAGATGTCATTAATTCATTAGGTACACGTAATTGATATGACTCAATTTTTCCTTCTGTCCTTTTCCCTCCTTCTTCTGTCTCTTTGAAGGATAAAATCAGGAATGAAATTATCCGGAAAAATAAATCTGAGTTGCTGACATACCTTGCAGAGTTGCGTCAATGTTTGTCGAAGGACCGATGGCCGGTGGAGCAAATGAGTCCTGGAGTGGAGACCGCGTATATGCAAGCGTAGTGTGGGACGCCCCACCAGCTAGATGGACGGACAACCTAAAGAGGGTTGCTGGGACGGACTGGATGGGAGAGGCCTATATCCAGCAGTGGACTGCGATAGACTAAAGTGATTGATTTTTTCCTTCTAAGTACCTACTTAGGAGGTACTTCATATTTATGAAAGAGCATATTGAATAATTAAACACCAGACTCTCTCACAATACTATCTACGTCCATAGATAACTAAATTATGGCGGCCTACCCCCAAAATACTTGGGAAAACACAAAGATCACTCATTCCCAAAACAGAAGGCCTCGATAATGGTAGGTACCTAAGCAGCTTTTAAAACAACAGAAATACATATGTTTTGTCTTTCACTGAAGTTTAATTTATTCTCAATCGTCTTTGATTCATCAATCACGTATTGCAATATCTAAAATTAAAAGAACTTACGTAAAATAACCTACGTTCAAAATCCCTAAAATCTAAATAACTAATGATTGTTTCACTTATATCCAAAATACCGAAAGCTTAAAATGACAAAAGGATATGTTACTGAAATATTGGCTTTCATTTTCTAATTTTATCATAGATAGACGCCGATGGGATTTAGTTTTGGAATTGAATAAACGTCTAATTTCGTTAATTAACTATTTCTTGACAATAATATTTCTAAGGAGCCACACAAAAACAAAAACTAAATAACATAAACTTTCACCAACAAACGTTGAACAATAAAGGCTTTTTGCTTACAAAATACAAAAATAATACATCTATTAGAAACCGTATTCCCTACCCGATATGCTTAACAACTTTATATGGTAAATAAAGAATAAAAAGAAATGTGAAAACTTGTCAAGACGAAACAAAAAATAACAAAACGCCACCATTCTAAAAAAACAATAGCTACACAGAAAACAGTGAAACAAAAGTCTTGTTCTCATAGACTCCATAAAATAAATGTCACTCACGACAATATTATGACAGGAATGCAAACAATATAATTATTTTCCCGGAGCCTTTGCAAGGTGTGAATTATACGGACGAGTGTGAGCAAATATTATATCGTTTGTCAGGGTCGCGTCCTACTTATGTATGGAAAGTGACATGGAAACAGGCTCAATTTTATGAACGACATATTTCCACGAAACATTTCCCTTGACAATTTATTTGCCAGTAAAAAGACGATTTTGATAATAATTGGCATATTTATTTGAACTTAGTATTTAATAGGAGCATTTGCTTCTTATTGTAACACATTTTACCCGGAAACCAAGTATTCTATTGTATATTAATCCAGGATGATCAAAACTCCATCGAAATATGTTTAGTAGGTAATTCTTTCGTAATTAAGTAACAAACAACATGAAAAACAGGTGAATTTTCTCATAAAAAATGCAATAATGGGAATCATAAATAATAAAAAAATTAAAGTACTATGTACCGAATCTCAATAATACTACGCACTTGGCTCTCTAACGTAAACAACACATAATGTATTGTTTATGTTAGAGCACACTTTTTTATAACATACGAACCTTGTAAAAATTGTATTTCGACTACCACGCGGCCGAACTCGCGGTAAACAAGTAGTACCCTAATACATATAATCAAAGGCATTCACAATGCGGATTACAATCATGTTGTCAATGTTGCCATATTACACTGAATTCCATGGTTTAATACCTGTAGGCCGCGTATGACAATGTATGACCGTGTATGACAATAAAAAAATAAATTTAAAAAAATCGTTGGTTTCGTGAGGAGGGCTCATAATCGACCTATAATGTTCCCACTGCTGGGACACAGGCCTCCTCTCTGTGAGGGAGTGGACTATTATATAATCGGCCACGCGATCCCAGTGTCGGTTGGTAGATGTCACATGTCTTCGAATTTTTGGTTCTAGGTTTCCTCACGAAATTTTCCTTCACCGTTTTGAGAAAAGTCGTGATGAGTGCTCATGATGACTAGGAAAACCAAGTTCTTAATACTAAAAAATGGTTAAATACTAACAATACAATGTCTGTAGATGACACTGAATAAATCGATGTAGGTATATATTTTGTAGACGATTTAATTTAGTATTTCATCCAATTAAAATCATCTTCAAAATAAATAAGTGATTCGTGAATTTCGTTTCATGTTTAAAGTCGGGAAATAAATTGAAAGATAATAATTACATTAGAAAAGTACAGTTCAGTTTGTGTTTATTATCTTCATAGTTGAACGAGAGAGTAGTGTTCCATAATAGAATTCAATTTACAATTCTGTTATATTTAATCTCATTTATACTCGTACAACATTTATCTCTCTTCTCGCTGGTTACGTTAACCTTATTATCCAGACTCCGTACCTACTGCTATTGAGAATTTTTTTATGGAAAATCCCATCCGAACCAGGGGAAAACCATTTTGGTTTACATTTTGACCTTTTTTTTTTTTCACGGTGGGAAATCATCATATGACTTCTCCCGCTCTGGGCGGAGCAGGAGGGCATGTCAGACTTTTACTGACTAAAACCCACCCGTGTTCCTTCAGTATCCTATGCCAGGGACCACGGAATCTCTTTCAATTTGACCTCACCCTCGAAAACCATGAAAACGATACCCATGTTAACCTCACTATCGACTTCATGTTAACCTCACTATCGACTTCAGCACCCTCGAAAACCATGAAAACTAACTATCACTCTCAGACTCTCCCTATTATACGTAATAAAAAATCGCATGGAGGGGCCATAACGCTTTTTCGTTGCGTGACGATTTCTCCCAGTTTACTTCTACCGCAAGCTCTGTTAAAGAACTTCGTGCCAAAAATACTATGGTAGCAACTGTCTTTAGCTGCTACTATACAGGGTGGCAGTGTCATCGACGCACAAACTGTTACCCTGGATTTAGTATATTTATGATTCTGGACCCCCTGCGTTGAAATGTTCTCCATCGGTTTAAAAAAAAACTGTTTCCTAAAAACCTGCATTCCCTCTGCGGTCAAAATGTATGGAACATCATTTTTTTTTAAATAACCTTTAGAGAAATCCAGAGCCGTCCAGTATCATGTACTGAATCCATGGTAACAGGTTGCGCGTTGGTGTCCCTGCCACCCTGTATACTACAAAGATTTTAGTTTCCAAAAAGGTCTGCCGATCGATTTGTAAATATCTCGCCGTGAAAAGTTAGGTGAAGTGAGCTTAGAGTGAGCTGTCAATAGTGTCAATCCCTTAGCATTGGTTGGAATGACTGCTCACTCCACGCTCACTTCATCTGAGTTTTCACGGTGAGGTGGTTACAGAATCGCACTGCTGAACTTTTAACATAGGTACATTAAATTCAATGATCGACACAATGGCGCCGATTCCCTTGTTCACAAACTAAACTAAATTTAAGTTCAGCGCATCTTTTTCTTTCTATTTCATTAAGAAAAGGACAGAAAATAAATATTAGTGTAGTCCAGTCAAATTAGTCAGCGCCTGGCGTAAATTGATGTATTTTTAGTAGCCAATTTTTTTATCACATCTAAACTTGTCTGTGGAGTATGTTAATTTGACAGGACTAAACTAATATTTTTCTTCTGTCCTTTTCTTAATGAAATAGAAAGAAAAAGATGCACTGAACTTAAATTTAGTTTAGTTTGTGAACAATGGAATCGGCGCCAATAGCAGCAAGGTTTTAAAACTAATAACACAGTACATTTTTATGTCAGTAACTCGCATCGTATGCAACGTTTTATTACAGTTTTATGCAGCGAATATAGAACAATGTTTCTAGCATCATTCTGCGAGCTTATTTTAGTCCATATTAGTACAGACGCCAGCACATCAAGCTACTACAATCTGTCAAATTTCATTAATAGATTTTCAACTTTATCGCTACAGCATTAAGGTTCAAGGCTGATTGGGAAAATTTGACAGTTTCGGGTAGCTTGACCTGCTGGCGTCTGTACATTTTAGTTCATATAAAGGAAAATATCGTGAGGAAACCTGAACTAAATGTTCTTAAATCGCCAAACAATGACCGGGACAGCAGGCCCAGTGGTATCGGTCCCGAATGATAGCAGCGCTGCGTATGTGGTGGTCCCGACTTACGAGTTGTAGACCGTAGGTTCGAACTCAGACAGGAACTTTGTTTTGTGTAATTTATTTCATCACCACTGCTTTCAAAACGGTGAAGGAAAATTTCATGAGGAAACCGGCATGTCCTAGACCCAAATATTCGAAGGCAAATGTGTCATCCACCAACCCGCACTGGGCCCGCGTCGTGGGTTATAGTCCACTGCCTCTCATAGAGAGGAGGCCTGTGTCCCAGCAATGGGAATGTGATGATGGGATGATTATATGGCCAAAAATTACGATCAATTAATTCTTTCTTTGTGAGAGAAGAGGCTTTTGCCCGAAGGGATGATCTTAAGATTAATGTAATTAATTAATGTAAATTAAAAGGATAGAGCAAACAGATTATTCCAGTCAAATTACTAAGTAAAAAATAATTTTAATATTTTATTAAAAATTCAATGTTTTATCTTAATCTTAAAAGCTCTAATGTAGCACAAACGCTATAAATTCGCAAAACTACCAGTAAAATCACAATTTTATGCATTAACCGCGTAGATAGATATATAGATAGATTCATTTATTTGCCTGAAATATGGTATTTTACAGATTTTATAACACATATACAATAGTTCTTCATATTCCGCCTACTAAATTCGGCATGCAAATATTGTGATAATAATAATAATTCTGGAATCAATCCATCATCACTGACAGGACTATTGTTGCCAATAAGCCTGATATAGTGGTGGTGGATCGGTCAGAGCGGCGCGCAATGATTGTTGACATAACCGCCCTGCATGATGAGAACCTCGTGAAAGCCGAGAAAGATAAAGAAATCAAGTATCTTGACTTGGCTCGCGAGGTTGTCGACATGTGGCATGTGGACTCTGCAATCACTGTGCCGATAGTCGTGTCAGCCAATGGGTTAATAGCCAAGAGCCTCGACCAACACCTGAGGAGGCTCTCGTTGGGCAGCTGGATCAAGGGCTTGATTCAGAAAGCGGTACTTCTGGACACGGCTCGCATTGTCAGGAGGTTCTTCTCTCTGGAGCCCTGACCGCCGGTAGCTTGGCCCCTGTTCCCGATACCGGTGGGCTACTTTTTTAATATTTTTAAATGTTTTTTTTTTTATCTTTTTGTTTATAGAAATGGTGAAATAAAGAAAATTCTAATTAATTAATTAAATCAATTTAAACTAAATGTTTAAATTCCAGTGCTAAAAAAAAATATTAAATCAAGAGTTGTCTACATATCAAATTAAAAATGTCAAATAAAAATAATTAAATTACAAAATAAGTGTCTAAATAATAGCTTTCAAAAGACAACCAAAGAAATTAAGTTACAAATTGTCCAATAGCTTAAAATAAAACTGTCAAATTTAATTTTATGTCATGCAACTTTACCATTTGTCCTAGAATTCATAAATTCCTTAATGGTATAAAAACAATTTTCGATAAGCCATGCTCTGAGCTGCTTTTGAAATAAGCTAGTTCGCAGTACAACAAAGGCAACTATTTTTAAATAATGCTTGATACAGTTTTATCAAGTACAAACTGAAAAAGCATTTATAATGAATTTTGTGGTGAAACAGAGGATACCACAAATTCGCTTATATACATAAGTCTAGACATTATTTCTTCTTTGAGAAAATGTATGAATTGTGAATTGAGTTTTTCAACCCTAAAATGTTTGAAACTTTCACAAATGATCTGTGTGCAGATGTATATCATGTAAATCCACGAAAAGGTTACGTAAAGCCAACAGATTTACTCGATTTTTGACGATTGACAGTTGTTACAGAATCATATCGAGTAAATATAAAGCAACAGACGATCGACTATCGTATTTTGATGATCGGATAAGTAAATCAACATGTTTACGTCGTAAATCTGTAAGAAGCTGACTGTTAATGATCGCCAAACACAGCATACAGAGCGACAATAACGATAGCATCGATTTTTTTTTTAATTTGTGTTTCCGCTTTTTAATTCATCGAAAGGTTGTCTTTAAAAGATAGCTTTTATTTTATAATATATAATAATATAATAACGTTTATTTAGCCAAAAAATACAGATTGACAGATTAAAAATTCACATTCAGAGTTCATGTTGCAAATCTGTACAAAAAGGTTGATCACTATGCCTCTTAAACTAGGATATTCACCTGTATCTTAAGAGGTAGTGGTTGGTCGAGGTAATACAAGGACATGAACAACAAAAACTTAGCAAGAGGACTGTGCCCGTCTACCGTTTGACTTACAATCCAAAACGGTAAAAACAATTAAAAATAAAAAGTAATAAAAGAAGCAGCTATATAAGATAAAAAATAAAAATAAAAAATAAAATAAAAAAGAAGAATTTTATTATATTATAATCGGGAAACTTACATCAAATATATAAACAGTGTTCTTAAACAATATGCATTTGAAGGCCATTTACAAGTTTCCACTGATAAACACTTAAACAAAAAAAGCAACAAAAAAGGTCGGTACAAAATACCTATAACATTAATTAGGAAACAAACTAACACGATCGACTAATAGACTAATACAGAAATCATTCAGACACAAACAATAACTTTCCGTAAAAAAGCTTTAGCGTTAAGACCGCCCATTGTGTCATCCTACTTCCTATCCTATCCTAATAATACTATAAACGCGAAAGTTTGTAAGGATGGATATATGGATGGATGGATGGATGGATAGATGGATGGATGGATGGATGGATGGATGTTTGTTACACTTTCACGCAAAAACTACTACACTGATTTAGATGAAATTTGGCACACAGATAGTTCATAACCAGGAAAGTATCCTATGTGTGAACATAGGATACTTTTTATCCCGATTTTCCCACGGGGTCGAAACTTATGCGGGTAAAACCGCGAGGCGCAGCTAGTTCTATATAAAACTTCATTTATAAATAAAGAAATTTACGAATACGAGTATATTAATATCCTTTGTATTCTATTCTATGAGTATTCTATTGAAAGAAAAGAAAGAAAGAATAAAGTTCAAGAATAAAAAAATAAAGTTTATTTGAACACCGTTTGTTTATTTGCTTGTTTTTGCAAAGCTTTCTGCCTTCGTCTGCTCTCGTTTCGGCACAAACCGTTTCAGGGATATTGTCTATTATAATAGAAACAGTATGATTGGATTGTTGATGAGGTATTCCTCATCAACAATCAAGTCATAGTATGACTTGATTGTTGATGAGGAATACCTCATCCAGCATGTCATGTCCAGCAGTGGACTGCAATAGTTTGCAGTCCACTGCTGGACATAAGCCTGTCCCAGCCACCTTCGTTAGGTCGTCGGTTGTCTTTGGTTCGTAGCGAATAATTCAAGGCGTCGTCAAAATATTAGCCCGTCAGCAATGTAATGGTGGAGCGGACTGTCCAGAACGCTTTGGCTGTACATTTGCAGAACCAAAAAACCATCTCCTCTCCCTCCCCTCTCCCCCTCCCCTCCCCCTCCCCTTTGTTCCCCCTCTCTCTTTCTCCTCTCTCTCTCCTTCTCTTCTTTCTCTTCCTGTACGAGTCGTAATAAATATTTTTTCTTTCTTTCCTTAGCAACCACAATGACTTTAACTTCAAAGGTATCAAGAACTATTCTAATTGGACGGTAAACCGGAACGCGACTGATCGAAACTTTATTACTTCGCATAACAAGCGGTCAGTGAGAACTATCACTAACTTTGAGTGCCGGATACTAGAACATTGAATTGTGATATTCTAGTTCGTATTGTTAGTTGAATGCTTGTAGCGATACTGAAGTGCAAAGTTTCGAAATACTATCTTTTCTGTTTTGTCTTGTCTGTTTTTGTCTGTCTGTCTTTGTTTTATTTTTAACTGTTTAGTTTACTTTTTCTTTCTTTCTTTTTAAGCTTCTTTTTCAAAAAAAAAAAACACAGGAAATTCTTCCGTATCGTGGGTTGAAAGACACAAGATCATCTTCATCATCATTTCAGCCGAAAGACATCCACTGCCTGGACGTAGGCCCCCAAGCTCCGCCACTTCAACCGGTTATGTGCTTCTCGCATCCAGCGTTTTCCTGTGGCCTTCACCAGGTCATCGGTCCACTTTGTGAGAGGCTTTCCAACCCTACGTCTTCTGATACGCGGACGCCACTCCAGAACCTTTCGGCCGCATCGGCGGCATTTGTTCTGCGAGCAATGTGCCCTGCCCACTGCCACTTAAGTTTGGCATTTTTTCGGCCTGTGTCAGTTACCTTGGTTCTTCTACGGATCTCAAAAACATAACGTTATCTCATAAACCTACACAGATACGCAAACTAGAAACAACTGTTTGAAACGTTATCCAAATATGTAATATGTGAACGAACTAGGTATGGAACCCAAAACCGTATCATGGAAATAGGATAACAAATTCAAGACCAAGGGCGTTTAGAACACCCAAAGCAATCCTGGAAGGACAGTAGAGTATTTTTATCTCACGAAGCAACAAAAAAAAATAGCCAGTGGTGACCAAGCGTACAACATGCTGTGAATGTGTGTAAAGTCCGTTTCACAAAAGAAGTCTCGTAGACGCGGCGCCACTGTCGTAGCACGGAATCATAAATGTTGATTTATTTATTTATCTCGACATCATATACGAGTAGCAGGCTTGATTATTGGTTAATAAAATGCACATTCTTAAATAAAGAAAGGTGTCTGGGGTAGGAGAGTTGTTGTTGGAATGTTGCTAACTATATAATAATAATTAGTTCCACTTATTGCCGCGGGACTTCTTTCGGGAAACGGACTCTAAGCGCAGGAGCTCTCGGTACTGTCCGACCCAATGGAGAACTCGTAAGTGTGTGTGTTATGTGCTGACGCTACTCGCCTTACCACAGCACACATTCACAGCGTGTTTGTACACTTGGTCACCACTGGCTATTTTTTTTATTTGACTGGGTAACTGACCTAGAATATAAACAAAACACGGTAACCGAGCAAAAGTTTGTCAACATTATTGTTACTCAGTCACGTAGGTGTCTGGTGTCTAGCTGATAGTAAGGTGTCGTGTACAGTCGCTTGTCAGCATTATCTGACCCACCCTAAAAACAAACGAATTTGGACCCTCTGCCTGTAACATTAAGGTTCATTCAATTTATATGAGACAATAGTGCTCGCGCTCGTGCAACATTGTCGGAACCACCGGCATTATACATATATCATTTTGTTAAGCTACTTTAATCATTATCTCGTTGACATTAAAGTTGAAAAGCTTTTAAGTCACACTACATAATCAGAACGCAATCTTTAATTTCGCGTATTCCCAACAAGTTCTTGTGGCTTAGCGGTTTGATACTGGATTGGCGACGAACAACATGTGGGTTCGAAAACACAGTCCACCTATTATCGGTTTCTTTTTTAATTTGTTTTCATTTCTACAATATTGCCTGCATTATTAAAGAACGACCAATATGATTTACGCCTAATAAATTATCTTGTAAACTGGTGGGTAAATTAAAAAACTTTAAGTTCACAGAATTTATATTTACCAAGAATGGTTGGATACGAAGTAAAACATATATTTGCTTCGTGAGGTAGATAATAAATTCATCTAAGTGACAAAAGTTACACTACGCTTATAGCAGTGACTGCACACACATTTGTAAATCGTTTCACATATCTCGTTAAGTATTTTTAAGCAATTTGGTGTAAAAAAGCATCATGTCGCAACTTAACGACTATACCAAACATAAAATCATATTTTTACATGAGCAGAATGTTGGAATTAGAGAGATTGGTCGTCGACTTAATATATAGCAGTAAGTGTTTTTATACCTATTTTATTTTATTGATTGTGAATAATGAACGCGTAGTTGGCTATTTTACCACTACATTCACTCCTTACAAGTTATATACACGGTTCCAAAAATGTTTTTTTTTTTTTTGTTTTAGAGAAATACGGTCAGACTATGGCTAAGACGTTATGGAGACAATGGAGATATTCAGCGTATTCGTCCAGGAGCAAAAGCCATTAAGTTAGTCCCGAATTCGAACGCCACCGGGCCCTTGTTTCAAGCAATGTTGAAAATCCATTTTTGCTCATTCGTGTAACCGCAATAAACCACAATATTTCAGTGGAAACAGTGAGAAGGCATTTACACGCTGCTGGGATAAGGAATTATAAACCAGCACAAAAAATTGCATTGACACCTGCTCATCGCGAAGAAAGGGTTCGTTTTGCCCAGGAATATTTAAATGGCAAAGATTTGTGTTGGAATATGGTGCGCGGTATGCGTAGCCGCTTACAGCAAGTTATAGCAGCATATAATTATGTAATCTAGTAGGTATTTTTAAACACACCATGTAAGTAAATGCTCAATGGATTGATTGTTAAACCATTAAAATGTTGCAGATTATGTGGTGATGTTATTGTTATCAATAGATTTTTTCTATTTAAATATCATGTTTATTCACTACATATAGGCAGCTATAAATCTGTAAAGCATTTCACAGATGAATTCATTTTCTCGATGACAAACTTTTAAGCATAAGCACGCCTTTTTTAATGTTTATAAATGGTTAGATTTGATTATGGCATACTAATATAAAATGTCTATTAATTTGGAAATATACGAGCATTTACTTACTTTATCTTACCTAAGTGTTTTAATAAAATAATAAACATTTTAAACTTGCAATTGTTTAGTTTTATTCCTATACAACCTACCCATTTCAAAAGACAAGACCCTATGTCGTCCATTAAAGAAATGTTGTTTACATTTCTTTAGTGTAATAAAATAATTAAAAAAGAAACAGCTGAGCAAAAAGATATATTTAGGTTAAACTTGGTTTCGAACCTAGACAACGATGAACACCGAACTACCTTAGACCACAAGACCAACTCAACTCTTATAAGCCGCATTGAAATTTGATCTTAGTTGTAATGCTAGACACATATTCTAAAGAATTTGAACCATATAGTATACTTCATAAAGTTTATTCTTGCACAGCACAAGCAGCCAACCTTCTCCTCGTGCAAATAGATTATTTTGTATTTTAAATAATCACTCCATTGAGACATGATAATAAAAAAAACTACCTATAAAATAGAAAATAAAAAATTGTAAAGGGACGTTGTTTTTGCAATTTAGTAAGGCAAGGTAAAATATGTTTGCGCGTAGTCACTGCACACCCTTAGTAGCATTTGAATACCAGTTTTATAATGAATACGAATATTTATTTTTCAACTACCCACTTATTAAAAGTTATGCGAAAATATTACCATTTTAGAAAGTTTATGTTTGAAGATCATCCGTCTATAGTTCTTTACAATAATACATTCTAAATTGAAAGCAAAAGAATATCTTCGTCGCAGGATTTGATCTCGCAACTTGTTTTTCTCAGTCTTATACACAGACCACGAGACCAGAATTACTTGAACGCAACCATTAAAATAAGTTATTACACTAATTATATTATAACAAGTAGTTATAACATATAACCTAATGGTAACGTTATAAAGATCAAATTTGCATGTCTGTGTTATTATTGTATTTCTTCGCTGAGTCCTTGTGCACTTGTCTGATAAGCTCATGTAAATTGAATAAACCTTAATGTTACAGGCAGAGGGTCCAAATTCGTTTGTTTTTAGGGTGGGTCAGATAATGCTGCCAAGCGACTGTACCTGTCTGGCTGATAGTAAACATTGATTAGATAGCGTTGTCTGCCGATGCGAAATACGTCAGCGGGGTACCATGTATCTCACCGCAGAATTATCGATGTTGCTTATTTAGTGATTATCAATTTGTTTTAGTAGATTAGGTATTGTAAAGGGCTTGTGGCTAAATAGTAACAGCTACACAGGTCAGTCGAGGGTTAAGCTACGCTTGTCGAGGTTGATCCGTGGATGGGTGACCCATTTAGTACATATCGAGACCTCGGAAAGCACGTTAACCCATTGGTCCCGCCTATCATTTGTAAATCTTTGACAGCCAGAAGCCCAAAAGTCTGACAGCCGGTCTTATCAAGGTTTATTGGGTTTTTTCATCCAGAATTTCTCAGTAACACCCCGGAGTCTGGACTTTGTGCTCGGTTGATGGCAATATACTCGCCCCATATTACAAGGGACTTTAACATAACTGGCGAAATGTGGGTGTACTATAGGTACACCTCTGCCTAAGCCTTCGGGGAATACAAGCGTGATATTTTAGAGGTATGAGGAACAGGGTCTAAAGTTCACTCATCCCCCATAGAAAAGGGAGGATCCTCCGACCAGACGGGTGTTGTGTCTCGCGTGCAATTGTCCAACGATTGATGTTGGGAAATTGTATATATGCTAAATGCGCGGTAAACTCTGCTTGCGAGATGCAGGATTTGCGTGACGTCAGTATAACGCGTTGTTCGCATGTGGCGTTGTAGATACCGCTACAATATTATAGATGCCGCGGCCCCTGGCATAGGCAACTGAAGGAACACGGGTGGTTTTTAGTCAGTAAAAGTCTGACACGCCCTCCCGCTCCGCCCAGAGCGGCAGAAGTCATCTGATGATTTCCCACCCAAAAAAAAGGGCATGATATTATGATAACAACGTGTCAAATAACTTCAGTTTCACTAGCAAAACTAAGTGATGAGTGAAAGTATAATAGAATAGTAGTAATAACAAGTTAGTAAATTATTAGTGATAAGTTTACTGCCAAATACAGCTCACAATGACAACAACAATTAACGGTCACAAGTTAAATTACTGTTACCACTCATATTACACGGATTGATGATCGCAGTCCCTTTGTTATTAGTTTTTAGTTATTGAAATAGTTTACAGCAAAGTTACAAACAGGCTTCGTCGAAAATAGTACGGACGCCAGCACATCAAGTTACTACAATCTGTCAAATTTCTTTAATAGATATTCAACTTTATCGCTAAATCATTAAGGTTTAAGGTTGATTGGGAAAATTTGACAGTTTCGGGTAGCTTGACCTGCTGCGTCTGTACAATTCACCACGAAGGTGACACGACCTCTGAAAATGAGACTGGCTGGAACAAATTAAGTTAAGTCAGGGAATGTAATTGACTGCCGATACTGATCTATAATAAACAAGTACGCTGGGCTTCATACCATCGATGACAAAAGGAAGACATTTGGTTTTCTCCGTTTTGGCGCAGACAGCAACGTGATCGTTCGTGGAACTAATATTTTTGATAGCGAGTTTTACAAAATGCCCATGCTCTCATGATGAAAATGCTCTAAATATATCGTAGTAAAAACAAAATACACAAAAAAGTCTTATTCCACGATTTAGACCTAAACCATCAGAGACTTACCAAAACAAAACGACGGTCATTTGCAACAATGTATCAATTTTAGTTCCTAAACTAATATTTATCTTCTGTCCTTTTCTTAATTAAATAAGCAGAAAAAGGTGCACTGAACTTATTTTTTTTTTTTTTTGAACAAGGGAATCGGTGCCGTTGTATAACTTTGAACTTTTTAAAAATTTCCAATAAATAGATCTGAGCATATTTAAACAGCTCTCTGTCTGAAGATCAAATCTTCGCCAATTAGTATTATAAAAAATTATAATTCGAAATCTGCGACTAAGTTTTCGAATAAAGTGAGGGTTAAAATAAATATTATTATACTTTCAAAGTGTGAATACGAGAATATAGTTTGCGAAGACACTTGTGGTGTAAAGGTGGAGTCACCCTCTGTCAAAAATACCTCTAAGTACTTTTTTGACTAGCTTTTGACATTGACTTTCGCTGATATGACATTACAACTACATTTTAATCGTTTTTAAATACGTGGCCTTTTGTTGTGTCGTATCGGTTAAAACTTCAGTAAGGTTGCTTTTGGCGTGATACATCTCAGCGTCAGTTTCATCAAAGAGTCTTGAAAAGAAATAAAAGTAACAGTTTTATTAAACGCACTTGGTTATATTTCTACCCTCTCTCAGACTTTTCGACAGCTATTCAACAATAGCACTTGTCAACAAAGTAGAGGGGCCGACCACCGAATCCGGCGGACGTACTTAAGTATAATTGTTGAAACTCTTTTTTCCCCGACTTTAAAAACAGTTCAGTGTCCATGAATTAAAAAATGACATAATAAAATGGTATTATTCAATCGTCCGATAATATTTATCTATCTTTTAACTTTCGTATAGAAAATATGTCAAACTGTCATCTTTATTCATAAAATATTCGCATCAGATAAGGACAATATTCAAAAACGCCTGTAAATGTTTAATTAAAATAAATGCTTTGAGTTTAAGTTTTATCAAAGCATTCATTTAAATTCTGACTAATGAAAAATCAGCCCTTGAACAAGAATAAATCTAACCGAAGTTTGAGATAGGGTGTTTAATGATAGCTTGCTAAAATATTAAACAATATGAAAACATAAGTGACAAACATAAGTAACATAAATGACGGCACGGTTGGTGCAGTGGTTAAGCGATTGACTGCTGCGCTGCGTGTCGCGGGTTCGATCGCGGGTTCGATTCCCGCACGGAACAAATATTTGTATGACCTACAAGTAGTTGTTCCGGGTCAAAAAAAAAAACAACTAAATTATTATACATTTTTTTTTCTGTAAGAATACTTTACCCCCCTTTGTTTTTTTGTTTTTTTATAATTATAATTATTTAATTTTCCTCGTCAATTTGATACATTTTCCAAACCAATTGACAATTTTTTTTTTTTCGTCAATTTCCATTACCAATAATTAATGTAAATGATTTTTTTTTAATTCAAGTTCTTATATATCTATAAATCCGTCAGCCAAGTAACTCCAAAGCCATGCCTCGAAACTTCGACAAATAAAATTAAATGCAACCGTACACCTCCACCCTAACCTATTTCTAAGAAAGCTTTCACAAAAATCCGTAAACAAAATAAATTGTAAACAGATCAAACCGTTTGTAAATAAACTAGCCTTCTAGACATTTACAATGAGAATAATTTATGGCTTGGGGCAACCGTTTACGTAAAACGCTTTACCCCCATGGACACATTGTTTGTTGTTTGAAAGTTAAATTGCAATGTTTTTATGCATGAGTACGTGTCTTTTGACTATGTGTATCTTATGTCTTTTTCGTTTTTTTTATTTTATTATTATTATTTTTTTAATTGTAATTGTGCGTTTTGTTTTGTGCAGAATAAAATATTTTTCTTTCTTTTCTTTCTTTCTTTCTTTTCTTTCAATCGGATTATACGTATAAAGGGCAACAAAGTGCAAAATACTCGTAATGCTACACTGAACAGTCACAAGTATGTATGCATGGTGGCAGGGACAACGACGCGAAACCGGTTACCATGGATTCAGTACATGATTCAGAAAAAGAATTGGCTGTTCCATATGTGACAGCAGATTTTTTTTTTTTTTTTTTAAAAACGTTGCCCCACACTAGGAATTTCTCCTGTATCGTGGGTGCGTTTACAAACATTTAAACTCACATACACAAACAGCCAGACTCGGAACAACTACTTGTAGGTCATACAAATATTTGTTCCGTGCGGGAATCGAACCCGCGACACGCAGCGCAGCAGTCAACCGTTTAACCACTGCGCCAACCGTGCAGTCAGTTTTTTGATAACCATCGAAAAATTTCTACACTAGGGGTCTAGAATAATGTGCTGAATTCATGGTTATCCTGTATTTTGGCGCTCGAATGACAGGAGGCGCTGTTGGTAAACATTTGTGCCAATTTTTTTTTGGGAAATGTCACTTGAAATGTTTTAAGAAAAACAAGATGGCGGCGTTAGTTCCGATTTTGACCACGTGCTACAATAGCGCCTATACTTCTTAACACTGAAAGAATATATCGTGTACCTGTTTTTAAAAAGGGAACTTGTTGATTGCAAGCGATTTCGTTTGCATACAAACATCAATCCCTTGTTGAACCAAGTCAGGGTTCGAAATTTTAGAACATACAAATTGTTTTCCTTGTTTCATTCAATGATTTAGACTGTCTATTTGCTCCCAGTCAATTATTGATGCTTATAAATGCCATTAGAAATCACCTGAAATATTTCAAAGACAGATCGAACGAACATGTTTTTAACCGCCTTCAAAGAAGGAGAGCTTTTTTTGTATATTCATCGATATATTTGTCAATTGTGGTCGGATCAATTTTAAAAATTCTTTTTTTCATTTGTTAGATGAAGCTTGCGCGGTAGTTCTATATATATTTTTTTAAGATATATGCTGTTATTATGTTCTTGTTTTTATATACCCCGTTGGCTCTCAGAAATTCATCAAAACTGATTTCCAATAACACATTCTCGATACTCAAAGTAAAACTATGCCAAATAAAACATCAAATATACAAACGCCCAAATAGAGATCTACATTTTTAGATAGTCGGTAAAAAACCAAAAATTGGCCAACCATCATTTAACTACGTTAAAATTTTTTTAGTAGTCAGTAAAAAAACTAAAAATTTCGCATCCATCATTAAACTACGTTTCAGTTTAGAGCTCGCCGTACAGTGGTTTAATGCACTTCTTCCTCTATCGACTTTTTTCTTTATCCTCGAAGCTCGTACCTCTTTTAAAGAAAAAAGAAAGAAAGAAAGTTTTGGTCAGCTTCCAATCTAACCAGGTGCAGCTGTATACCAGAATTTTGCATGGAGCGACTGCCTATCTGACCTCCACAACCCAGTTACTTGGTAACACTATATTCCTTGGTAAGACTGGTTGTCAGTCGGCACCATCGGCTCAACGTGCTTTCCGCACGGAGGAGTCTCGGTATGTAAAGATGGTCACCCATCAACGGACCGACCGCGGCAAGTGTAGCTTAACCTGATCGATCGACCCATGCGGCTGTTATTAATGAGCCACGAGCCCCATCGGCAGTATTTAGAAATCGGTAGTGTTCTGCAGTTTATCGTAGTTTCTAATTACGTTATATACTGTTCTAACGTAGAGGAGTTTTTATTGGTTTTTATGCGCTTTGTAATAACTGCTTAGTTAGATATCGATTGCAAAAATAGATAAAGAACAGGTGCACTCTCTCTTCCCTCAATCTTATACTCCGATGGGACGGCAATCCAACATTACTGGAGAGAGATCAGGCGCACCTGTAGTGCTATTCCGTAAAAATCTAACCATGAAAACGTAGGTGAAATGAACTACCATTAGTTTTAATATTGCATCGGCATTAGGTAGAATGACAACTCACTTCAAGCTAACTTCACCAACGAATTCACGGCCAGATTTTTACAGAATACCATTACAGGTGAGCTGGTGTAGTCCCTTTGCCTACACTACAAAGGCACCTAATAGATTATAGGTAGAGGCATAAGGAACAGGGTGTAAAGTTCACTCATACTTTATAGAATAGTTTACAAGATTGACAGACATTATTGACAAGATACTGACTGGCATGACAAAACGAAAAGCTTTTTACCTTCATAACTTATTCAAAACCAATTGTAATAAAGCCTTTAAAAGTTAACTTCACGTCCTTAAGTACAGATCACAAAATAAACATTTATCGCACTTACGTTCAAACAATGTTTTCAGTAATTCAGCGAAAGTTGTTTTAAATATCTGCAAGTACCAAATAATTTGTGAAACTTCTGTCATTACAAAGTAAGAAGTTTCTAGAAACATTAATCTTCAGTTTTCAGTGAAATTTTCGTAATATAATTTGAGTTTAAATTATTTATGATATGATGACTAGACGGGTTACTTTTGTTAAGCTGATGGTACATAATTATACAATGCTTATGAATAACGTTGTTACAACTATTAGAAATGTGGTATATACCACATTAGACACTAGCGACCCATCCCTGCTTCGCACGATTTTAACGACTTGACAAAACATCGAGATTTCTGTGCTGTATTTCTAAGTTAAATATTAATGTTTCATACACATTAACCTTCTGGAATTCACTAGCCTTTTCCCAGCTAAGTTGGGGTCGGCTTCCAGTCTAACCGGATGCAGCTGAATATCAGTGTTTTACATGCTGCGACTGCCTGTATGACCTCCACAACCCAGTTATTGGGTTACACGATACCCCTTGGTAAGACAGGTTGTCAGACATTCGGGCTTCTGACTGCCCGTAATGACTGTCAAAGATCTTAGAATGACAGACAGAGGGGTCTCGGTATGTAATGGACCGTCACCTCTCCACGGGCCGACCTCGGCAAGCGATGCTTAACCTTGAAGATGGAGCCGTGCGGATCTTATTATTTATTCATGAAACCCTCCAACACCAACATAGTTGGAAAAATGCTTGGTAGATCTTGATGAATTAAGGCTGATTTTTCAATCATCTGATAAGTTTATTCGAAGAATAATTTTTAAATTTTGACAGTTATTTCACACAAAAACTGTCAAACGTCAGTTTTATTCCTCGAATAAAATATATCTGGGAAAATCAGCCCTAAGAACAAAAGAAAAACAAATAAACTGACACAGTCCCGACTACATGACTATCCAAATCGTGACCGCATTGACCACTTTTGTGTTTGTGGTTTCATTCCGACAGTTAGTCATTTTATTACCGTTATATTTTTTTTAACCCTCAAATTCAATTAGCAGTCCCGTTACAAATGGACATGCTATCGTGCTTTCGTATACTCGTAGTTACCTCAGCTCACCTACATAATATGGGTGTCGTAAAAGAAAGAGATTTATGTTGATGATTAATGTTAAGTAGGTAGTGTCAAATACGTATGTTAAAATACTTAAATTATTCTTATTTGTAAATATATTTATTAGTAGTGTAGCGGTATTTACAACGCCACATGCGAACAACGCGTCATACTGACGTCACGCAAATCCTGCATCTCGCAAGCAGAATTTACCGCGCAATTAACATAGATACAATTTCCCAACATCAATCGTTGGGCAATTGCCCGCCAGACACAACACCTGTCTGGTCGGAGGATCCTCCCTTTTCTATGGAGGATGAGTGAACTTTACGCCCTGTTCCTCATGCCTCTATAGTAGTTACCTCGCCTTACCTACATAATATGGGTGTCGTAAAGACAGACTATATTTTATCAAGAACCAGCAACTGTGACTGCCAAATTGATCTATATCCAGCTGGTACAACCGATACAAAACATAATATCATCATCACGCTTCTATTCCCCGAAAAGTTAGGCAGAGGAGCACGCCTGTATAGTACACCCAGATTTCACCAGTTATGTTGAAGTCCCATGTAACACGGCCCTGGCCTATTGCCATCAACCGGACACAAATCCAGGCTATAGGCTGCTACTAACAAAGACCAGATTGAAAAATCCAATAACACTTCGCCCGACCAGTAAATCGAAAGCAGCCGGTCGATTCTGTAAACATCTCACCGTGAAAACTTAAGTGAAGTGAGCTTAATGTGAGCTGTCAGTAGTGTCAATCCCTAGCATTTGTTGGAATGACAGCTCACTCCACGCTCACTTCACCTAAGTTTTCACGGTGAGATGGTTACAGAATCGCACTGCTGGACCTCATGCTGAGCAGGTAACGCGGCAAAACAATGAAAACCACAAAGAAAATCATCAAATAACACTAAGCCGGTAAACGTTCGTTAAATGAACAAAACCTTTAAAACACAATCAAATACTTCGCGCAAATTGAAACCAATTCACAATTAATCAGTCTAACATTTACTTACAAGAATCCCGAAGGAAATTTAGCGTAAATTAAACCCAATGAGCGCGGCTCCCGCGTAAAACTTTACAGCTATATTCAAGAAATACTTCACCACCGTTAATCGTTCCTTCACCCCCAGATAGAGGGGTGTAGAGGGATGAATTTTACCGCAAAACGTGTAAATTTATCCCCAGAGTTAGTAGTCTGTTGAATATGCATAAGTTTCTACTCATGGTTTGTGTGTGAAAGGGTTTATTTTTGCTAAGAATCTAGCTGTTTCAATGTTCTAAATCCTTTTAGTTTTAGTGTTAGGTAGCGTGTTAATGTCTTGTTGGATTTGAAAGGGTTAAGTAGTGTTGATAAATTGGTGTTTGGCCCTTTTTTAAACATACAGAAGGTACTAGCTGCGCCTCGCGGTTTCTCTCGCGTAAGTTTCGATTCCGTGGGAATATCGGGATAAAAAGTATACTATGTGTTAATACTGGTATAAAGTATCCATGTGCCAAATTTCATCCAAATCCGTTGAGTCGTTTTTGCGTAAAAGAGTAACAAACATCCATCCATCCATACAAACTTTCACCTTTGTAATATTAGTAGGATAGGATACACAAATTATAGGTTAGGAGCAGTGGTGGCTCAGGAGGAGCAGTGGTGCCTCATTGGTAACGGCCGCAACTTACGAGTTGTAAGTGGTAAGTTACCCAGACAGGCGATTTACTTTTTTTTTTTTCGAATGGGAAGTCATCAAATGACCCCTCCCGCTCTGGGTGGAGCGGAAGGGAGTGTCAGACTCTTACTGACTAAAACCCACCCATGTTCCTTCCTTTGCCCTTTATGTTCCGGGGTAGCGGTAACCCTTTCGGACAATCCCGCTGACCTAGCAGGCTTCGGCCCTAAGGGGCCCCTCAAATTATGCTGACAACTCTTTGAGGCGCGCGTGGAACACTTACGCGCCGTCCGGCACGGGCCTGGTCCTGATCAGACGGTGAGCTACCCATTGCTCTCCGCCCGCAGGACCGCGCCAGGCGATTTACTTTGTGTAAACTATTTCATCACCACTGCTCTCAAAACAACGAAGGAAAACATCGTGAGGAAACCGGCATGTCCTAGAACCAACAATTCGAAGACATATGACATCTACCAACCCGCACTGAGCCTGGCAGAATACAGCCCACTCCCTCTCGAAGAGAGGCCTGTGTCCCAGCAGTGGGTGGTCCCATTGCTGGGAAATACACAACACAACATACATAATCAGCCTATAATGGTTTATAGGCTATTCTTTGTTAGCCTCCATTGTGTCCCACTGCTGGGCAAAGGCCTCCCCTTTTTCCTTCCAAACCTCCCTGTCTTGTGCGATCTCTGGCCATGTTGGCCCTGCGAACGTTACCAGATCGTCACACCACCTTCGCCGTGGTCTACCTCGACGGCGATGTCCTCCCTCAGGCGTCCAGTGGGTGACGATCTTTGCCCATCTCTCGGGGTGCATTCGCGAGACGTGTCCAACCCACTCCCACGTCAGCCTGGCTGTTTTTTCTCCAACATCTGCTACTTGAGTTATGGAGCGCAGCGTGGTGTTTCTAACTCGATCTGTACGCTTAACACCTATTATGCTGCGCTCCATTGCGCGTTGGCAAATCTTGAGTTTGGACTTCTGTTGTTCAGTAAGTGACCAACTTTGTGCACCGTAGGTTAGAACGGGCAGGATGCACATGTCGATGAGTTTTCTTTTTAGTGATATAGGAAGACTACCTTTCATATGTTCTTTAAGGGTCGAGTAGTTCTTCCAATTATCCTGATTATGTACACAAATTATATACTTTGTATTTTGCTTTTTAGGTTATTGTATATTGTGTAATATACAATACCTAGTCGAAATTCGTTCTATTATTGTTCCAATTTCTAATCTCTTAACAAATTAGTTCTTGTCCTCAATTATTGACTTTTAGTCTGATAGTCTAGACTTAGACGCGGGTCTAGGTCAAGTCATTGGACCTAGATTGATGGACCTACTTGTTCAATTGCCAGAATGTAATGCTACGGCTATATTATCGAGATAACGCGAACTTTTATACAGCAAGACTTCGAGCAGTGTGCGAGAGAGAGCGCGCGAAATGTATTTATTTATTTTATTATTTATGTACACACAGTAAAATACATAGGGATATGACATCATTATTGTAATTTTAATGTAGTTCGCTTTATCGTGGCAATGTAGCCGTAGCATAATGTACGATGAAAATTCAATTTGTTTCTAAAAGTGTGGCTTATTTCTGAATTAGTAGTGAAATAGAACACAGTTGAAGAGTGATTTTGTATTATATCATCTATTTCATTTTAAAAAATCAGCTATTTCATAGAAAACTGTAACCCACGCGATCTAAATGTAGGGAACAGCAAAACTTTTTTTATAATCTACGAAATAATTTACCAAATGGCGGTCAGAATCATGTACTTAAGCCATGGTAAAAAATTGCCTGTCGATGTGCCTGCCACCCTGTTTCTTATTAAAAACGTAGATTATTTTATATTGGCGTACATACACATATTACACATGTAATAAATTACTTTGTGTTAACTTTTATAACTCGAAAGTGATTTCAGTTGAAAAATATGTGGTCGTAAACACTGCTTGCCATAACCGTGGAAATATTTATGTCTTACGACTATTGTAGCTTACAGGGCCAGACTTAGGTTAAACAGGGCATAAAACAAAATATGATAAATGATTCCATCTAGATGTACCTAAAGCTTGTCTGTGAAATATTCATTATTCTTCTCTTTTGACAGAGCAAGGCTATTTTTTAATATTTCATTTATTCTTCTTCTTCTCCTTAGCGGGTCGATGGCAATTTGCAGGGTTAAATTAAATTAGCTAGCGAAATTCTGAACACAAAAAAATTAAATAAAAATATATTTCAACCACCTGAGGTCGATCCCACAAAAAAAAACAATTTATTTATATTTTATTGATGATTTTTAGATATTGATACCCTTTAAGCGGAGTTGCGGAGTTTCGCTAGCTAATTTAATTCGACCCTGTATACAGAGTTAGCCCAGAATTTGGAATTTGGCCCAGAGCTTGGCACCTCCATTAGCGTCCATCAGATCCTGTAGCAGACAGCAGGGCACGCTGCACACGATATTAAGTCTCCAATGTTTGTGGTACACCACACCACATTTCCACTCCACTAATTTACTTTGATATTTTTTTTTTCACAGTTATTGGTACCACCCCGCACTGGGCCCTGGTGGTGAGACGACTGAGACGACGCCTGTGTCCCAGTAGTAGAAACATTACAGGCTGATTATGCTACTGTTAATGGTGGATATCTATTCAAGTAAAAATATAGAGGAAAACAAGTGGGAGACAGAGAGAGTTATATCTTTCTTATCTCTCATGTAACGAAATGTGCATAAACGTGACGCGTCCTTGAAACTTCACTCTCAATTCTCGTACAATTATCGAATCGCCGCCTAAGAAGTTTTACTTCAACAAAACATAAAAATAATCTTTCTTAGTACCTATCACCCGTCGTACTAAAACATCGTGAACCAATATCTCTACACATAAAACATTATCTACCTACACACATACAAACACAGAGTACATTTTACGACATGAAAAGATCTAGCCCAGATAGAAATTTAAAACTTTCTACAAAATATTGCGCCATAAAATAACAGCCCGAAATTAGATATCCGCCGCCGGCCCTGTAAAGTCATAAAGACAACCTTTCTCATTTGTCAAACCACACCTTCATAAAAAGGCTCTAAAATGATGTGACAAATTACAAAAGTTTCCACAACTTTTGTTATTTGTCACAGGTATAAAGTATAGAATAGGAATGAGAAGTGACACTCGGTTGAGACAAAAATCGCTCTATTAGGCTATGGACAGATCTGAGGGAAAAACGCACAGAATTTTACATAAGTAAGTACCTAATTCATCTCTATCGTAGTATCGTATCGTAAAATGATGCGATTGTGTCACTTGTTCTTTTTTATTGTTTGTGTTCGTTCTCGGCATCATGTTTACCGCAAATAAACGTATTTTTTTTCTTTTCTTTATTTCGAATCGAAGAAAAAGTGCATCAGTGGAATCACCAGGTACCCACATGAGTTTCGATTATACACGGTTCTCTAACGGTTACAGTCGTAAAGGTAGGCTCTGAACTGGTTGCAATTACACAGAGTAGTATAGGCACTAGGTCGAACGTTACAGAATGCTAGTAAGTAATTATTTTGCTACCCGAGACACGTTTGCTGACATCTTCGATTACCTTGAATCTACAGCATTTACCTAGCATATACCAAACGTAATCCATTACAAAATCAAACGCAAAAAATCGTCTCTTGAGCATTTGATTTTGTAATGTCTTGTCATGTCTTGTAATGTCTTGTAATGTCTTGTTTTATTTGTAATGTCTTGTCATGTCATGTCTCTTTGTAGTCTTCTAGTTACTAGTAATTCCAATACTAGTCTTACATAATCCTTGGAAGTGAATTTAGAAATTAATGCTAGCAGTCCACGCGCCATTTCTACATTTTTATTCTGTAATATTTAGGGTGTACATAATAAAGAATATTCTATTATATTCTCTTTGTAGTACTCTACGTCTCTCTAGTTATAACGGAAACATTATTAAACATGAAGAATTATTATCATACTTTCAGGCTACCGTAAAGTAATCAAAAACTACAAAAATATATGTCGACCGCGCACCGGCAGACGTGGCGTTGGAAGGCTTCCCACAAGATGAACCAAGGTCATGACCTTGTGAAACCCGCAAGAATCCACTGGATGCGAGAAGCACTACACCGGTCGACGTTGCGATGCTTAGGGGAAGCCTATGTCCAGAAATGGACATCTTTCGGCTGAAATTATGACTAAAATATGCTACATGAAAGTTGATTTTCAGCCAAAAACAGCATTAGTCTGGCCCCTATTATTTGCCTTGGCTACAGACTAGAAACTTTTAGGAATACGTAACTTTTACGGCGCATGCTACAAGTACACAAGGCAGAATGAAAATTCAGACAAACCAATGCACATTTTGAATGTCAATACAATACGAATATGCAATTTCAATTTTAAACCGGTGAATACATTATCTGATTCCATTATATTCCCAACAATGTCATTGACATTGAAAATAATAGCTTTGAGGGGAAAATGTTGGAATGTACAATGAACGTCACGTTTGTGAAATTAAATGGATACTGTTGAGTTTCTTAATTGAATGTCACAGTGAAAAATCTGTTCATTGTTTTGTTTTGTGACGAAGAAACTGCAACTACAGATAGGTAAACGACCTAAGCTCGTACCATACGGTTTCTAAACTAATACTATGAAAAGAAAAGATTTCTTTTTTTTGTATATCTGTTTGTTACGCTCTCACGCTAAAACGGTTGAACGGATTTGGATGAAATTTTGCACATGGGTAGACCATGACCTGGGGAATCACATAGGCTACTTTTCATTTTAGATCGCAGACGAAGTCGGGGGCAATAGCTAGTACAAAATATTGTAAAAACATTTAAAAAAAAATAACTATTAGTTTCTTGCCCATTCTTCTCCATACGAAACTACCTTTTGGAAGAGACGCCTAAAATCAATTATATTTTCTTGTATATTTTGACGTTCAAAAGTGCCTTTGTGCTTACTTCGGATGAATTACTTGACTTTAACCTTCACATACCCGACAGGGTTCACAATGATGATATTGTGTAAAACCTACCACCTAAGTTCGCATGTAGAAGCAATAAATATGTATATTGAGTATTGAGTATACTTTTTCGCCGGGTAATTTAAGTGCAGATCATGCAAAATGTACAGTAATAATTGCACAGCACTTGGTTCAAAACGCCTTGCTGTCAAAATATTAAGTTTTTCGGTACGGCGTATTAACCGCGCTATAGAAAAAACGTATCCGTCAACAAGCTTCCATAGTGATCCATACAACACTGACGACCACGTATATACATAGCGAATAATCCGTAGTTTTTCTTGGTAAGAAAAGCGTGTGTATACAAAGGGCCTAATAACGCCCATGAGAATTTGATGCGAATGATATTAAGTAGGAAAGTTTGGCACAGAAGATTGATGATAATGACACGATCAAATAAATGATTTGCGATTGAAACGATCAATCTGGAATCAATCAACTGCTTCCATTTGAAGGATTTATTCCCAATGTTTTTGTATTTTCAGTATTATTAATGAGGATTACATTTTCATTTTTACAGCATTATTTAAATGGGATTCATGGGGCTTGTGGCTACGTAATAACAGCACCACGGATCGATCAGGTTAAGCTATGTTTGCCGCGGTTGGTCCGTGGATGGTTGACCATCTTCACATACCCACCCCTTCGGGCCTCAGAAAGCATGTTAAGCCGTTGGTCCCGGCTGTCATTCGTGGATCTTTGACAGTCGTTACCGTTAGTAGCCCGAAAGTCTGACAACAAGTCTTACCAAGGGGTAAAATAACTGTGGAAGGACTGTAGAAACATTATTATTAATATTCCTTAGAAAGAAATAAAGAAATATTATGTATTGCGACTCGTACAGGAAGATCACAAACTAAACTAAACACAGTCAAAAATAAAAAACCAAATTATATTTTAAAAAAAGTAACAAAAAGAAAAATTAAATAGAAAGTTGTATACGAAGCCAAAAGGCTCCTTAGTCGATAGGCATACAAAGAAATTTAAAAGTCTACAAATTTATAACCTCCTTAGATATCTACAAACCGAAATATAAAGAGGTGTTTACTAACACAAAGTTAGGATAAAGTTGGTACTTTATCCTATGCTTGTGTTAGTAAACAATGGCCACGAAACCAATCCCCTAAAACCCTTGTAAAACATTTAAGAAGACAAAGTTTTCTTAGAAACTCCTTGAAGACATACAAGTACTTTATGGTTTGTTTTTGCAGATACAAGAAAAGTTTGCAGCAAAACGTTGCCATATATTATAGTAGACACTTCGAAATATCATACATATCCAGTATAAGGTGACCTCGTATAGTACAGGCTTTCCGTACAATGATATGTCAGCTATTACTGGAGATATATAGCTTGATATATCATAGTAGGTACAGTTGGCCGTACGTCTATGGTAACCTTGACTAGCAATAAAAGGCCAGCTACAGAGCAGTGGTGGCCCAGAGGTAACGGCTGTAGCTTGTGGGTTCAAACCCTGCCTGGGTTTCTTTTGTGTAAATAATTTCATCACTACTGCTCTAAAACGGTGAAGAAAAAAAAATCGTAAGGAACCCAACATATCCTAGAACCAAAAAATCGAAAACATGTGCATCTACCAACCCCGCACTGGGCCCTCGTACAAAACAGCCCACTCTCTCTCGAAGAGAGGAGGCCTGTGTCCCAGTACTGGGAACATTATAGGCTGATTGTGTAAGAGGTCAACTTATAGTGGTTTTGTCCCCACTGAAGTGTGGCCTGCTGTAGGTACTAAGTAGAAATGTATGGAGTGGATGAAAACGATGGCTTTACGGATGAGTACCGAATTGGATGTTGGTTACGATATAAAATATCGGTTGCTTGTAGATACTATTTTGTTAGAGAGAAAACAAAATAGCATACGGTTTTTTTCTTCTTGAAGATGAATTGAAGTGGCCAGTGCTTCTGGTGTTTTGTTATTTATGAGATTGTATTCGGCATATTATTATTGTGCGTTTATTGAAAATGAGGACTTATAGTTCCTGAATTATAGACTTCACAAGGAGCACTTTGCTTGTAGTTTTTCTAAACTGGTATTATAAAAGAAAATGATTTGATTTTTTGTTTGTTTATTACGCTTTTACGCTATAACTGCTGAACGGATTTTGATGAAAGGAGATCACGTTTCATACAAAGTTGGGCCCAAAACCCAAAGTTTGATTGATTGTTTTTTTTTTTTCAACTTATAGAAACTTTAGCTGAAGGAATGGTGTTAAGAACTACTTCCCCAACCAGGATAATACATTTTTTTTCGTTGGCCAGCCATTTTGGATTTTGGGCCCAATATGGCCGATCTCTTTTGGCACATGGGTAGACTTATGACCTGGAGAAGGTCAGAGAGTACTCTTATCCTGGATCCCAGACAAAGTCGCGGGCAAGAGCTAGTCACTAATAAAGTAAATGATAGAAAGTTCAAGTTTTCATTTTACCAACAGATTATCCTTTAAGCTTACTGGCTGAGTTTAACTACGGATCAAAAAATCGGTCCTAAGGGCCGGTTCTTTGATCCGTAGTTAAACTCAACCAATTGTTATAAATAGTAACTAATGGTTAAATTTTTGCAAAATGTGTTTTTTGATAAATTTTTAGTTTATCTAATGATATAATATCATTGCTAAATGAAAAAAAACATTTTGCAAACGTTTAACCATTAGTTACAATTTTTAACAATTGGTTGAATTAACTACGGATTAAAAAAAAAGCCCTAACTATTTTAAAGGGATGATAAAATGAAACCTTGGAGTGAATGTGGTCATTAATCACATCTTCTGATAAATATATCGATCAATTTATTTAAAATTGCAATTCATCATTTTTATTTTATTCTTACAAATCGTTTTATATCCACTAAAATATCTCCAGCACCCTTTCATAGCTCCGTATCGCATCCATAAATGTTTAATGTAACAGAGTTGGAAAATAAATTGCAATTTAAACGTATTATTTATTTATTGTTTGTATCTGGAGGGCATTATAAATGTTGTAGGTAAATATTTATTTGAATAAAACGGTAATTTATATATGAAACAGCTCCGTGCCTCGGAAAGCACGTTAAGCCGTTAGTCCCAGCTGTCATTCGTGGATTTTTGACGTCGTTACGGGTCGTCAGTAGCCCGAACGTATGACAACCAGTCTTACCAAGGGGTATCGTATTACCCAGTAACTGGGTTGTGGAGGTCAGATAGACAGTCACTCCATGTGAAATACTGGTATTCAGCTGCATCCGGTTAGACTGGAAACCGACCCCAACATGGTTGGGGAAAGGCTAGGTTTATAAATAGATTATCATCTGGATAATGAATTTATAATATGAAACAGTTCTGATTCTTAGTGATTGGTCGGCTAACTCAATTGATTGCCAAATAGTAAGTTAAATAAAAACCGGAACTAGGTAACATAACATTACGACTATTTTTCCGGGAGGGTTAGACAGAGGTGACCCACATTGCGCTGGTTATGTTATGTCGCATTACCCAGTAATTGGGTTGTGGAGGTCAGATAATCAGTCGCTCCAGGAAAAATACTGGTATTCAGCCGACCCGAGATGCCATCAACCGGACACAAATCCAGACTTCGGCCTGCTACTACATTTCTGTAACTGTTCGTGACCTCACAGCGGGCCCATCAGAATACCATCATGCTGAGATAGGAGCCTTTTGGCCTCGTATGGAACTTACTGTTTCATTCTTCTTTATGTCACTTTTTTTTATATAATTTGTTTCTTTATTTTTTACTGTGTTTAGTTTGTGATCTTCCTGTACGAGTCGCAATAAATACTTTTTCTTTCTTTTTACAAAAAAAATCCTGATGTAAAACCCTAATAAAACTTTGCCCGACCTGGGAACCGAACCCAGGACCTCATGCTCCGCAGTAGCGCTTGCGACCACTAGCCAAACTTAGCAGCAAACTATTTCTGCTCAAAATCTCGTGATTATTCATTTTTTTTTTCTTTATTATTTGAGGTACCTATCTTATCTCTTGGTACGCACGTATTTCCATGAAAAATAAACCCATTTTTCTTTATCCTTTCTTCCAGTCTAGGTATTTAGATTAAGCTATCTCCCTTCAGTGGTCTATCATTTATTTTAATCAAGAGATTTAAAAGGATCTTTTACATTTACATCGTTCTTTAAAGAGTATATCAACATGTTTTTATCGCAGTCTCCTAGCAACAGGTATTATGTGAAGATTAAGATGTTTTGAACAAGTTGAGATTATCTTTTGTTTTGTGTGATATTTTTATGTGACTGAAACGGCAACTCCGTTAGGCCCTTTATACACACACAAAAGAAAGAAAGAAATAAAGAAAAGAAAAGAAAGAAAAATAGTTCTTCACACGTTTTTCTTGCCGTGAAAAACTACGGTTTATTTGCCGTATGTGAGGGGCTTGTACGTTAAGCTACGTTTGCCGCGGTTATTCTGTGGCTGGGTGACCATCTTCACATACCAAGACCTCTCCGTGTCTCGGAAAGCACGTTAAGTCGTTGATCCCGGCTGTCATTCGTGGATCTTTGACAGTCGTTACGGGTCGTCAGTAGCCCGAAAGTCTGACAATTAGTCTGACCAAGAGGTATCGTATTACCCAGTAACTGGGTTGTGGAGGTCAAATAGGCAGTCGCTTCATGTAAATACTAGTATTCAGCTGCATCCGGTTAGACTGGAAGCCGACCCCAACATAGCTGGGAAAAGGAAAGCATATGATGTGTGTAGTGTATGTGGTCGTCAGTATTGAATGGATCAATATGAAAGCTTGTTGACAGACACGTTTTTTCTTCAGCAAAGTCTATATGCCGTACTGTAATGAAACCGAGTCGTGTACAAAGGGCCCTAGGCTACGTACTCGTTGGGCACTAAAATTTTTTGTGCCATTTTTAGTGTCATAATTAAAATTCCACGTATTAAACGTGTCAGACAGGGCTACTTACCTAAAATTCTTGAAATTTTTACGAGAAAATTACGATCCGTCTAATGCAAGTCCAAGAAATAAATTATTATGGTAGTTATTTTTTTTTATCTGACTTTAATAGTTTCCAAACTGTGCATGTCATTGACATATGTATATTATACAAGTGCGCTGGACATCATACTATCGATGACAAAGCGAAGACATTTGATTTTCGCCATTTTGGCGCTGATAGCAACGTGAGCGTCCGTGGAACTAATATTTTTGGTAATAACTTTTACAAAATGCGCATACTCTCATGATAAAAAATGTTCTAAATATCTCGTAGTAAACGCAAAATACATAAAAAACGTCTTATACCACAATTTAGGCCTAAATCGTCAGAGACGTACCAAAACAACACGACGGCCATTTGCAACAATCTATCAATTTTAGTTCCTGAGACGGTCGCTTAGAATCGGCACAAAAAACAACTGTCATTTCGTATAGTACATTTAGTGCAGCGTACGTGTTTATTACAGGTCAGTGGTGTATCAGCATCACTGTTCCTACTATTGAGACATACAGTCGCTAAGGCCAACATCACCACACCCAACCATATCCCGAACATTGGGCCAACATACATCACTTACCAACCTTGAACTCCATCGGTGGGTCATAAAACTCCGACACTTACTATCCCAACACATCTCTATCTAGATATTATATACTTGGGATGAAAACATGAGTTATCCCGTTCCTATGTCATAAAACTAATGGAAAACTTGTCTGGTGTCTAAATATTTGTTTATAAAGGTTACTTCAAAGTTAAACGGTTTTGTATTGTTGTTGTTTGGCGGCTTTTAAAGGCTTTCAAATGTATTGCTGGTTTAAAACTTGTTTCTATTTATGATGAAAAATGGATTTACTAACTTTTGTGTGTAATAGTTTTTGAGTCTTAATTGGATGTCGGGAATAAACTTAACTATGACGTGGGATTTTATAATAGTGTAGAATTTAACTATGAAAATGATTGTAATAACAATTTGGCTAGGAAAACTTAAGTGAAAATAAATGTATAACGTTTTGAAATGGGTGTTGTTACCTAGGTTTGGATAAAAATTAACTATTTTTAATTTAATGGGGGGTGCGCTAAGGTAGCCCGCGAAGTTCAAACGTACTTGTGTTTTTTTGAAGTGAAAACTTCTTTAGCGGCGTTGAACACTTTTTTTGTAATGGGTAAAAAATGTTAAACTCGCGTCAGGACACGTGACCTGATCGAAAATTCGTAAGACGGTAAGTTTTCACTTCTGCCGGCACTCCCGGAGTGCAATTGGTTTTTTTTTTTTTTAATTTGCAGGTCAGTGTCAGGTTGTATGTTAGTTAAAATATGATTCGCGATATGGTTAAAATATGGCTTTACAGAATTATAATGATTAGAATCAGCAATACAACTCCTTAAGCTACAATTGGCCTCAAATGTCATGATTTCATGAAATCGTCATTCATTAAGGTAATATGAACTCAGAGAGTGATATTGATGATTTATATGACTATAACTCTATTAACAAACGCATGCCGGACAAACTGTGGGCCCAAACAGCTCAGAATTGGTGCCCTGAGACAGCGAGGCGAGGTCGCGGCAGACCACGTAGGAGATGGCGGGACGAGCTGGATAGGTACCGTCAAAATTGGAAGGAGGACGCGCGGGCTCGCGAGAGATGGAAGGACTGGAGGGAGGCCTTTGCCCAGGAGTGGGACAGCATAGGCTAACATAAAAAAAAACTACTTACTATGGCCACGAATAATAATACAACCTTATACTGATATGCAAATTGTAAAAAACGTAAGAAAATTTGAATTTCACGGGCTATCCTGAAGCTTTTGCCTTAAACAAAATATTTATTGAGAAACCAGTATTTAAGTATAACAGTTTAATATTAAACAAAATAAACTACGGCATCAAATATCGAAAACCTAAAATTATTCGTTTCTCTAATCTACACAATTATCCCAACGGGTACAGATTTCACGCTCCTATTATAGCACCCAATCCTATCCTCCTATCCTACTTCCTATAATATATAAACGTGAAAGTTTGTATGGATTGATGGATGGATGGTTGTTACTCTTTCTCGCAAAAACTACTAAATGGAATTGGATGAAATTTGGCAGACATATGGTTTATAACCAGGATTAACATATAGGATACTTTTTATTCCGATATTCCCACGGGATTGAAACGTATGCGGGTAAAACTGCGGGGCGCAGCTCGTTAAACTGCGTATCTGACGGACAGAGCCGTCAGCTACCCCGGTCGCGATGGGGAGTGGAACCGGCGAGAGATGTCGTGCGGTGTCCCGCAGGGATCGGTTGTGGGGCCGTTCCTGTGGGACATCGGCTACGACTGGGTGCTGCGGGCCGACCTCCCTGATGGCGTCAGCGTGGTTTGCTACGCTGACGACACGCTGGTCCTGGCGCAGGGGAGGTCGCATCAGGCGGCGGCCGACGCGATGACACGCGGGGTTGCGATAGTCGTGGAGAGGATCCGGCAGTTGGGTCTCGAGGTGGCATTGCACAAGTCCGAGGCCATGACGTTTCATGGGTCCCGGAACGCGCCACCACCGGGATCCCAACTAACGGCAGGAGGGGTTCACATCGGCATCGAGACGACGATGAAGTACCTGGGTCTCGTCCTCGACAGCCGGTGGAACTTCGTCGAGCACTTCCGACGTTTGGCCCCCAAACTGGAACGGGCTGGGGCCGCCTTCAAGCGGCTCTTGCCCAACCTGGGGGGGCCAAACGCCTCCTGCCGGAGGCTTTACGCGGGGGTCGTGCGGTCCATGGCCATATACGGGGCCCCGGTGTGGGCGCGTTCACTGCGGCGGCGAGCCGCCCACTACCTGAACGCGCCCCAGAAGGTGGTAGCCGTAAGGCTAATCCGGGGCTACCGCACGATCTCGCGCGAGGCGGCAAGCCTCCTTGCCGGACTGCCGCCATGGGATCTGGAGGCGATAGTCCTCGCGCGCCTGTATGAGTGGCGCGCGGAGGCACTACGCCGGGGGGAAAGTCCGCTCCCGCGGCAAATTGCTGCGGAGCGGACGGACCTCCGGCTCGATCTCATGGCGACATGGAAAGAGCGACTGTCGCAACCCAGCGCAGGGCACGCCGCGATAGCGGCGATAAGACCCCTCTTTGAGGAGTGGCTAGAGAGGCGCCACGGCGCCCTCACCTACCGCCTGACGCAGGTCCTCACCGGACACGGAAGTTTCGGGAGGTTCCTGCACATCATCAGGCGGGAGGAAACGCCCGGGTGTCACCATTGCCAGGATCGCCCAGAGGACACGGTGGAGCACACGGTGGAGGTCTGCCCCGCTTGGGCGGAGCACCGCCGTGTCCTCGTAGAGGCGATCGGCAACGGCGGCGGCCTCTCGCGCCCGGACCTGGTGCAAGCCATGGTCCGGAGCGAGAGGGAGTGGGAGGCAGTCGCCTCCTTCTGCGAAGCAGTCATGCTAGCGAAGGAGGTGGCGGGACGGATGAGGGAGAGAGCCTCCCGTCCCAGCCGCCGCGGGAGACGCCCCGGGCGTCGGGAGTCGAGCGACGACTACCGGCCACCGTAGGCGCGGGCCTGCGGGCGGAGAGCAATGGGTAGCTCACCGCCCGATCAGGACCAGGCCCGTGCCGGACGGCGCGTAAGTGTTCCACGCGCGCCTCAAAGAGATGTCAGCATAACGAGGGGCCCCTCAGGGCCGAAGCCTGCCGGGGCAGCGGGATTGTCCGAAAGGGTTACCGCTACCCCGGAACATAAAGGGCGAAGGAAGGAACATGGGTGGGTTTTAGTCAGTAAGAGTCTGACACTCCCTTCCGCTCCACCCAGAGCGGGAGGGGTCATTTGATGATTTCCCATCCCAAAAAAAAAAAAAAAAAAAAAAGCTCGTTAAACTATAAACCAATCAAATTACCATCAACACTTACTATAATAATTACGAGTGTCGTAAACAAGACATAAGTGACACACAGCAGACAATGACGGACACTGGACATTGGACAGGGTTCCATTTAAATATCGGTACGTACGTAACAAGATAAGATATCCATTATAGTAATTATTAATCTACCACTAACATTGGCCAGTAAGTGGCTTGTCTACTACCATTGTATACCATTGTGTAAAGAGATAGGTAAATAAATGAAGTTAAGAGACTGAAATTTATTACATAATCGACCTATAATGTTCCCACTGCTGGGACACAGGCCTCCTCTCAGTGAGAGCGAGTAGGCCGTAATCCACTACACGGGCCCAGTTCGGGTTGTTAGATGTCACTTGTCTTGGAATTTTGGTACTAGGACATGCCGGTTTCCTCACGATGTTTTCCTTCACCGTTTTAAGAGCAGTGGTGTTGAAATAATTTACACAAAGTGAAGCGCCTCTCTGGGTTCGAACCTACGACGACGACGTCGTTAAAAGATGCCCATTCATAGATAATAATTACCCATCTCTCCACTAGTCCAATGTTTACTCTAGAATGCATATCCAGTACGGCTCTAAAATCCTACCATTTCCTACGTGCACGTCTTCCCTACAATTACCGCGCCCCCCGGTCTACTCCTTGATATACAATGGTCGCTGTAGCACCATGAACATGAGGCTACAGGAGCTAGTGCGAGTCTTGGGGTTCATTCGATTAATCGAGTCTGATCAAACCACGCTGGGATCGGTGCAATTCATTCATTCTAGGACATGCCGGTTTCCTCACGATATTTTTCTTCACCGTTTTGAGAGCAATGGTATTGAAATAATTTATGTACACAAAGTGCCGAAACCGGCATGTCCAAGAATAAAAAAAAAATCGAAGACTGTGATATCTACCAACCTGCACTGGGCTCGCGTAGTGTTTTACGGCCTACTGGATCTCACTGAGAGGAGGCCTGTGTCCCAGCAGTGGGAACATTATAGGCTGATAATACATTAAGCATACACAAACAATCACACGAGCCATATCTCTGGTAGGTCAAACAAATAATTTTGTTCCAAACGCTGTTTCGTTTTTCTCAGCGCACATACCTTTGAATTAATCGTATACGTCTGTTTCTTACAAGTAATAAAACCACTTAACACGGTAAACCGAAATACTTCACACTTCAGACCCTCTTCCAAGCTCAAGTCACATTCAAAGATGACATAAAGCAAATAAAAGAAAAGGTACATTTAGGAACAAATTCATATTCCCATTTCTATTCACTGCATTCTTACAAAGGATAGAAAAAGGTAAAATGTGGGTAAATCAAGATGTCTGACATTTACTTTATATAAGGTGTCGTTTTGCAACCTCGTCAAATTCGAGGAAGTAACTATGCTACTGATTCTCGACACGAATCAATTATAAAATAAGTAGGTATTTCTTTTTTCTAATTTTCGGAAATCGGCATGTGTTTGACACGCATTTTAAAACGCGGCCTGTATGAGACCGCACTGAAACTGCCCTTTTACACACACGTAAAAACGCGGCCGCTTATACGATACCATAACGCGATTCTGTTCTTTGAAAGTAAAAAAGCAAGTATGTATTCATTATTTACCAGGGATCGTAATTTTATTTGATTATTTATGTCTTTCATAACAGCCTCCTAAAATTTGACGAGGATGCAAAACAACAGCTTGTATATCGTTAACTATGGCGTGTTAGGTTAAGAAAATGGGATTTGTTCCTATATTTTTAATGGTGGAGATAAGATGCGATTATATTTATTCTTCTTCTTGGTCGCGTACTTCATTACTGAAGGTCGTGTCCCTGAAAGGCCTTTATGGCTTTATGTACAGACGCCAGCACATCAAGCTACTACAATCTGTCAAATTTCTTTAATAGATTTTCAACTTTATTTATATATTAGAAATTTGACAGATTGTAGTAGCTTGATGTGCTGGCGTCCGTACAAACACTTTTACACGTCAATCATATTTTAAAAACTAGATGAGTTCGGCGTTTCCTATCTGACTAGTCTGAGTAGAAAGGCCGAAACTCAGAGGTCACAGTCTCTTTTAAAGTCCAGACATAATCTTGGTCAGATCACATGAAGACCATGTAAATCGATATCTGACATGGTCTCTTGAGGAAAGAACCACACAGGTGACAATAAGTTCACATCCTTATTACACGGGAATACCTGGCAAAATGTAGGTACTATGGATACCTCTGCCTCACCCGTCGGGGAAAACTGGCATGATACGAGCAGGTCATGTTAGCTATGAAGGAATTTTCCAATAAATATTCACACGTTTTAAACTTTTCATGCTGCGGTTTCAAAAGAGCAGTAAAAGAGTTCTAAGGAGTTCCAGACTAATATTAAATTCCTGCCTCATAAGAGCATAAAGGTACGGCGCGCCGTGACGTGCTGCGTATTATCATGCTTGTGATACGCCATACCGAGAGATACGCCGATCCTTATTGCGTATGAAAGTTGTATATCATACGATATTATGGAGAACACGTTATTGCGTTTAAAACGTGTATGATACGACTAGTTCTCGTATATAAGCTGATATAGGAGAAGACGTGTCGCACAAGAATATTGCTTTAAAGTTGAAAAAACGTGTGTCTGTATTCCAATTACCAATCATTATTTATTCCATTAATTTGTGCTTCCTGATCCCTCGTACTGTAAACGGTCGAGAAGCTCGTTCGAGACGCCTATTTGCTACTTCATTTTGTCGAACTAACTCTAGCGCTTGCTCGGCTTGACATTGCCTGGTTGACACCTATAATAAACAGTTTGGCTTTACTGAAATGATGTTTCTCAGCAAAGCTATATTTATGAGAGAAATTACGACTATTTTAAGAGATCATAACACTAGTAATTAGCTAATAAGTGCTTTTTAATTTGTTCTGCTAACAGCTAGTAGCCCACCGGTATCGGGAACAGGGTCCAAGCTACCGGCGGTCAGGGCTCCAGAGAGAGGAACCTCCTGACAATGCGAGCCGTGTCCAGAAGTACCGCTTTCTGAATCAAGCCCTTGATCCAGCCGCCCAACGAGAGCCTCCTCAGGTGTTGGTCGAGGCTCTTGGCTATTAAGCCATTGGCTGTCACGACTATCGGCACATATCCACATCCCATGTCGACAACCTCGCGAGCCAAGTCAAGATACTTGATTTGTTTATCTTTCTCGGCTTTCACGAGGTTCTCATCATGCGGGACGGTTATGTCAACAATCATTGCGCGCCGCTCTGATCAATCCACCACCACTATATCAGGCTTATTGGCAACAATAGTCCTGTCAGTGATGATGGATCGATCCCAATACAATGTGATATTTCCATTTTCGAGAACTGGGTCGGGCACATACCAGGGGGCTTACTCCGAAATGGTATCGGCCGAATGTTCGGTTGTTTCCTGCTACGAACTTACTATTTGGTTCTGTCAGTCCCGATCCTACACTCCTACACTCTTTCGAATATTGACTATGGTCCCAACCCAACTGAGCCGATTCGAACTTTTTTCGCATTTTTCAATAATATTCGATTCGACCATGTGTCGGTCCGATCCGATCATTCGCACTTTGCACTTCGTAGTAGACCCCCTGTAGTACGGCACCTCAGATTCCACAAGCTATTCTGTATAGTAATCTGTGGATAACGTCTTGAGTACTGTATTTGTTACTTTTATTATAAGTTTTTATATTGTGTGCCTTCTATGTAATATACTGCTGTTTGTTATTCCTATCAAATAAAATAAAATAACCAAAAGCAACATTTTCAAAAGGTGTAGTCCTATCACCACTGCTCTCAAAACGGTGAAGGAAAACATCGTGAGGAAACCATTCTAAGACATGTGACATCTACCAACCCGCACTGGGCCCGCGTGGTAGATTATAGCCCACCCCCTTTCGAAGAGAGGAGGCCTAACCAGCAGTCGGAAAAATAGAGGCTGATTATGATGATGTAGTACTATCTAACCCTCTTAAATCTGTAGGCTAGATAGATTGAGGAAGTAAGTATCTTTAGGACACTATCTAGTCAAACCCAGGCAGGCGCGATCTGTGGATTACAGCCCACTCCCTTGCGAAGAGAGGACGCCTGAGTCCCAGCAGTGGGAATATTATAGGATGATTATGCTTATGCTAGCAACTATGAATATTATCGCATTGTTTTTTAATTTTCTTGCTGGTTGTCGGCTGTCGCTGACAACCAGCGCTGGGGGGGGTCTTGCATAGGGTCGCAGCATAATGCTGAGCGATAGCCGTTTTGCGTGGTTGTGACGCATGTTTCCCCCAACCCTTTCTTGTTTTTTTTTGTGTTTTATGGTCTTTTTTACGTCATGTTTACAGCAAATAAATATATTTTCTTTCTTTCTGTATGAGGCCCACAGTCGCAATGTGGCTCATCGGAGTACCCACATGATAAATGATTTTATTTTGTAAGTAGGTTTGTACAAACATTTTTACACATCAATCATATTTTAAAACTAGATGAGGTCGTCACACAAATGAGTATAGCAAAAACAAGAATTAATTTACATGAAAACAATCCCTGTTTATCGTTCCATAGCCCACAAACATAATTACTTCATGCAGAGCTGCCCTTGACATTACAAAATAGTGTATGTTAACATGAAGCAGACTAGAAAATTACGATTCGCGGCCCATTAACCATTCGCAGCTGTACAAACATTATATTTTCATGCTCATAGTGTTATTGTCACATTCACACTGAAACTATTATGAAAAGTTTTTAAGTTTTTTTAAGTCAAGGTTTTGGTTAGTGACATTTTGTAGATGGTGTTAGTTTTATAGATAGTAGTGGGTTTTGGTTTGAGATAATTATAGTCTTGTTAGTTATTCTATGAAAATAATAATGACATGCTGTTCGTTGGTAAGCGAATCACCGGAGAACGGCTGCACCGACTAGGCAATTTTTCTTTAAAATTTTGATTTTGTTTTTATTTTTTTTATTTTCCTTTCGTGTCCGAATTAGGTTTTTATAGAAAGAAAAATTGGAAAAAAAATCCCAGAAAGTTTTCAAGTTTGGGAAAACTGATTGTCCGTTTTCTATAGGTTTTTTTAGCTTCAATAATTCATACAAAATTGTTGTATGAATTATTGAAGCTTGGAGAGGAAAACGTCTGTCGGTTCAGCTATTTATTTATTTATGTTTAGCCTATGTTGTCCCACAGCAGGGCAAACTCCCTTTCTTTTTCTACTGCTTTCGGTCTGGAGCTATTGTCAGCTAGGTCAGTTAGTTGTACAGAAATACTAAGCAATTCTATTGTCATTTAATTTGACAAACAAATGACGAGAAATAATGTTTGTATTTGAAAGACGATAGTTTAAATTTTTAACGTTACGTGAATTTTGACAGATGTAGCTCGGTTATAAGCAACTTTTGTTAATAAGTAACAAACTTTGAGTTTGAAAAACGATCAAACGGAAACTTAACTAGTACTTATATTTTAATAAGTAACGACCACAATAATGTTTAGATTTCCTATTTCCCGAAAAGTTACCAACTGGCTGACTGACACCGAAACCCATATTGTTTTTGCAGTAAATAAACAAGTGGGTAACTAAATCGCACAACCTCACCCGAACTATGTTCCGGCTTTCTATTCGCTAATTCGAGGTTACCAACATCCTAAAAACCCACCATTTAGTATAATTGAGTAATAAAGGACCTACATTTAAGCACAAAAAAGATGGGTAGCAGAAGGTCGGCTCTACAACCCTTTTACTCTTATTTTACCGACAGCAGCAACCCAATAGACACCTTATAAAACGAGAATAAAGATCACTGTGATTTTGACAAACTTTTCACTCGCTGCAACCCAAAAGCAACCAATTGTAACAAATATAAAGATTAATACTCAATTAAATACGCGATTAACGTATTTTCTTTATTTCTTTCTTTCTAATAGAGAACAGTGGTGGTCTAGTGGTAACGGCCCCGACTTACTAGTTGTAGGTCGTAGGTTCGAACCCAGTCAGGCCCGTTTCTATATGTAATTATTTCATCATCACTGCTCTCAACACGGTGAAAGAAAACATCGTGAGGAAGCCGGTATGTCCTAGAACCAAAAGTTCGAAGACGTGTGACATCTACCAACCCGCATTGGGCCCGCGTGGTGGATTATGGCTCACTACCTCTCAAAAAGAGAGGAGGCCTGTGTCCCAGAGGAGGCAGTGTAAAAATTATAGGCTCATTAAAGATTATCGCCATTTTAAAAAGAAAGAAAATTCAGAGATAACGTATCTGTAAAAGGACTGTATGACGGACAGCGAGCGAAAACAGGCGCACGCACACAGACGCGTACATGCGGCGATCTCAAACAAATGCCAGTCGCGAGTGCGCTTGCACTAATTGTACGTGAAGCGTGTCTATGTGTGCGTTGCGTTTTCGTTTGTTATGTGGAGCCGACCTTCTGTACCTATCTCTTTTGTGATTAGGGTCAGTTTGAAAAAGACGAATTTTCGGCCACAATGTTAATACATTTGAAGGATTTTAACTGTAATAGGGCGATCCTTAATTTGTTAATCCCTTCATCAATTTTGCGGGCCTGAAAAGGCTAAGCGTTTGACAGATCAGGGCATTAGGGAATTGTTGTGTATTGGAACGTGTATTTAGTTAATCTGAACGAAAAATATGTGTCCGTTTCTAGAGTAAAGGTTTTTGAACTTTGCACAAAATTGTACTAACTATCAGGTTGATTATAAGGACTCATTTGTAAACAAAAAAAGAAAGAAAGTAAGGAAGGTGGATTGGTGGAGAATGTCTATGAATGACAAATGATTTTATTTTTGTAAGTAGATTTGTACAAACACTTTTACACGTCAATCATATTTTTTTTAAACTAGGTGAAGTCCATGTTTCCTATCTGACTACTCTGAGAAGAAAGGCCGAAACAAACTCAGAGGTCACAATCTCTTTTAAAGTCCAGACATAATCTTGGTCAGATCATGTGAAGACTATGTAAATTGACGTGTGAAATGGTCTTTTGAAGAAAGAACCACACAGATTGAGTGGACCTGTCCAGTCTAAGCCTGCCTCTGTGCAATTGTGAATGTATGGTATTAAATCTATATACCTAATCTAATCTAATCATCATAATCCTACTAATATTATAAATGCGAAAGTTTATATGGATGGATGGATGGATGGATGGATGGATGGATGGATGTTTGTTACTCTTTCACGCCAAAACTACTCAACGGATTTGGATGAAATTTGGCACACAGATAGTTTATAACCAGCATTAAAATATAGGATACTTTTTATCCCGATATGCCCACGGGATCGAAACTTATGCGGGTGAAACCGCGGGGCGCAGCTAGTAAATAAATTAATAAATAATCTAACTAGCCTTTATGGTCCCACTGCAGGGCCTCCCTCTCCCTTTTCCACAGAATTCTGTCTTTTACTACTACTTTTATCGGCAGGAGTCAAGCTCGTCCCGCCATTTTCGTTCATTTTCAGAATAGCAGCGCTGCGACATTTAATTTTAAAAGTCACAGCATCATGCTGAGTTAGGAAGGAGCCTTTTGGTCTCGTATAGGACTTTCTGTTTCATTTTCCTTTTTGTTACTTTTGTTGTTTTTTTTTAATATAATTTGTTTTTTTTTACTGTTTAGTTTAGATAGATAGATAGAATACTCTTTATTGTACACCATACAAATAGTAGTTTAGTTTGTGATCTTCTTGTACGAGTCGCAATAAATACTTTTTCTTTCTTTAATTTCTTTCGTTTCGGCCTGCTGCGATTTGTCGTGCGTTTAGTGGGACCTAATCGGTGGTACTCTTAGCCCATTTGTCATCTGACGTGCGGCAGACATGTCCGGCCCCGTCTCACTTATTCTTAGCGGCTTTTCTGCTTATATACTTAATATAAATTGAAGTCGCTTTTCGTGGGTCTATGTGACCGCATTATTCTTCTAAACAACCCAACGGATTTCGATGCGGTTTACTACACTAGTTAGAGAATTTATTCCTGAAGGTTTATGTGAAACTATAATATATAATTATACATTAATATTAAACTTACTTATAATAAAGACATCTCGATGTTTTGTCAAGTTGTAAAAACCGTGCGAAGCAGGGTGGGTCGGTAGTAAATAAAAGACAGGCTATCTGAAGGCCAATTCTCGTAACTTAAAACGTTCAAAATCTAGTCGCAGTCTCATCTCGGCGACAAACAAATGTCAAAAACTTGTCAAAATGTAGGGAAATTGGACATATTTTTGACAGATTGAGACTGAGATCAGACTGTGAACGTTCTTAAAATTACGAGAATTGCCCCTCTGTTTGTATGTTGTAGAAATACAACCTCTACGGCGTAGCCAGCGTAGCCTATGGCTGCTACGAAATCGTAGCGCGTAGCCAATATGCTACGTACTCCGTCACAATTCTGGGAACTTTCCTCTGTACCGTACTACTTTATTTCTTTTTTATTGTTATTAACGCCAAAGGGCCTGTTAACTTGCACTGCTGAAGACAAGTGTATTTTTAACCCCCGACAGATGGAGAGGGGTGTTATAAGTTTAACGAGTGTATCTGTGTCTGTCGATATCGTATTACCCAGTCATTACGTCTTACCACGGGGTATTTACCTGGGTAAATACCCCTTGGTAAGACTGGTTGTCAGATTTTCGGGCTTCTGACTACCCGTAACGACTGGGTAATACGATACCGACAGACACAGATACACTCGTTAAACTCGTTAACCTCCACAACCCAGTTACTGGTAACTGGGTTGTGGAGGTTAGATAGGCAGTCGCTCCATATAAAATACTGGTATTCAGCTGCATCCGGTTAGACTGGAAACCGACCCCAACATAGAGGCTAGTTAGATGATGATCTGTGGCTGTCTTCGGCATCTTAGCTCCCAAAGCCTCCCTGGACCAATTTTTTTTTTGTCTATTTTGTGTCTCTGGTTCTTTCATATGATCGACCATTCTATACCTGTACCTTCTGATAACCAGCATCATCATTGGAGAATGATGAAACCCTTATCCCAATTTATTTGGGGTCGGCGCAACGTGTGCGGTAATTTCCGACGCCGACGTGGGCGAAGCTGCGAGCATAAACCAGGGGGTCTACTCCGAAGTGGTATCGGCTGAACGTTCGGCCGTTTTCTGCTACGAAGTTATTATTTGGTTCGGTCGGTCCCGATCCTACACTCCTTCACTCTTTCGAATATTGACTATGGTCCCGACCCAACTGAGCCGATCCGAACTGTTTTCGCATTTTTCAATAATATTCGGTTCGGCCATGTGTCGGTCCGATCCGATCATTCGCACTTTGCACTTCGTAGTAAACCCCTAGTACTAAATAACTCATTGTATATCACAGTCAAAGGATTTATTTCAATCTGAAGTCTACAAGGCCTAGAAAGTCCTTACATTTACAAAATATAAGAGAATCTATCAGAAGGATAAATAAAATATAAAAACCTATTAAATCCAAGTGATATGGTTGCCATTACAACCACTTATGAAGAGTTGAAATGAGAATTGTTTGCATATAATGATAAATAAATAAAAAAATCTCATTTATTTATTTATTTATCAACCTTACAACTATCATTACAGGCCTTAACCTAAAGCGACAGTGTAGTTATCAACTTAAAATTAACTTATTTAACCTTACATACCTAACAACAAATAATATAACTTTTTACCTTACGTAACTAACTATATTTAATAAAACTCTTGCGAATTCACTCAAAGAACACGAAAAAATATCCAGTCTCTCATGGACTTCGTTCACCACACGGATTGTTTGGGGTGAGGGGTGATTTAGTCAGTAGATTGGTTCTGGCCACGAGCACGTTTAGCAGTTGCGGGCATCGCCGCCTCCACACGTACCGGTCCAGCACTCTAAGTTCCAGTTGACGCAGTACTCCCGGGTTATGTGCAACGCCACGCAGTAGCTTCACTAAATACGCAGCAAGACTGAACTCCCGGCGAACCCTGAGCTCATTATACCCCACCATACCCAATGCAAATAGTGTGGTACAAAACGGGTAGAACGGATACACCCCATACAGTTTAAAATACAAGTGCCTTGTAAACTTGTTCTGTACCCGATCCAACATGACACTGTATTTGGCTTCATGTGGATGTTTTGTCATCTTATACACAATATTTGAAAAGATGACAAAACATCCGCTCAAAAATAATGTTCCTTTGAAAAATATTAGTATCTTTCCATATCTTTTCATATGTGTAATAGCGACTATTATTTTTCTTACAAAAATGTACTGAGAACATTAAAATGTTTCTAACGAGTTCCCAAATTCGGCTTTTAATGTGAAAGTATTAAATATAAGAGTGCTTGCTTTCAAAGTTAATGGAACAAGGCGGTCTGTCATAATTATGGTAATTTGTGATTTTTTATTATGTTTCATTTTTTGTTTCGCCTCTTGTTTTCCGTTTTAGCAGAACTTCAGAAGAACGAAATGGGTTGAATATTTTTCAAATAAATTGTTAAGGTATTAAAAAAAAACGGAATGGTTGCTACATTTATATCTGTAATTTTTATGGTGTACTACATAATAAAGATATCTAATCTATCTAATCTATAATATCTGTCTATCTAAATAAAATCAATCTGCCTAGCCTTTTCCCAACGATGTTGGGTTCGCCTTTCAGTCTAACCGAATGCAGCTGAATACTTGTATTTTACATGGAGCGACTGCCTGTCTGACCTCCACAACCCAATTACTGGGTAATACAATACCAGTGGGAACATTGTAGGCTGATTATGCTATCCTCATGCTACAAGTAAGTTCATAAAGCTTCTGTTAGCAACAAACAGCAATACTTACTAATACCTTTCTTACCGACTTAAAAGCCACCGCAAAGTCCCGAATCCCGACTTAAAGCGTCATTTGAATACCTATTAAAATATCCCATTAGTTTCGCTCTGGTCGGGACGAAGTAAAATTACAAATGAATAAGTAGTACGGTCTGCAACGTACGTCGTTCGACACTTTCAGTTTTTTTTAATCTTAATTATTATAATTATTGACCAAAATATCTATAAAAGTTTGAACTGATATAAAAAAGTATTAAGTCTTTGCTTTTACATGTAATGTTAAAAAGCTGTGTATCGAATCATTTTGTATACATATACTAGCTTCTGACCGCGATTTCGTCCACGTGTCTTCTATGACATTTGGCAATCTGGTACTCTTCTTTCGGTGAAATAATTCTTGTAATCGGAGCAGTACTTCCAGAGAAAACCTTTTAAAAATATATAAGTACAAAATTTTACATCTTTCTTTTTCAATATTTCCTCTTTCTCTTTTTTTTTGCTCTTTTAGCAGGTAATCGAACTTTTGTTGCAGGTTGTACCTACAGCAAAAAGGGTTTTTACGACAGTGACTTGGGATCAATCAAGCAATCAGTTGTTTAGCTAACCCATTATTAGTTGTTAAGGGGAACTACTGTTGATCCCCTTTGAAACGGGTTTACTTAATAAAGGTAGATTTTTAATGAATAGAGTAAAATATTCTTTATTATGTACCCTATACATATTGCAGAAAATAAATGTAAAAAAATTATAAAGCGTGACACAATGGGCGGTCTTATCGCTAAAAGCGATCTTTTAAAAACAACCTGTGGATGGATTTATAGAGAAAGGCAAGACAATACTGCAGGTAGTCTGTGGTGTACCATTTACATACATATATACAATAAATACATACATACACAAACCATATACTTATTTGTCTATATAAATAAATACAACGGTGGAGTTTCTTGCCTATTCTTCTCCATACGAATACTACCACTTGGAAGGGGCCACTAGAATCAATTCTATTTTACTATAATTTTTGACGTTCAAAAGTGCCTTTTATGTGCCTATTTGAAATAAATCCTTTGACTGTGATATACAATGAGTTATTTAGTACTAGGGGTTTACTACGAAGTGCAAAGTGCGAATGATCGGATCGGACCGACACATGGCCGAACCGAATATTATTGAAAAATGCGAAAACAGTTCGGATCGGCTCAGTTGGGTCGGGACCATAGTCAATATTCGAAAGAGTGAAGGAGTGTAGGATCGGGACCGACCGAACCAAATAATAACTTCGTAGCAGAAAACGGCCGAACGTTCAGCCGATACCACTTCGGAGTAGACCCCCTGGTTTATGCTCGCAGCTTCGCCCACGTCGGCGTCGGAAATTACCGCACACGTTGCGCCGACCCCAAATAAATTGGGATAAGGGTTTCATCATTCTCCAATGATGATGCTGGTTATCAGAAGGTACAGGTATAGAATGGTCGATCATATGAAAGAACCAGAGACACAAAATAGCCAAAAAAATAATTGGTCCAGGGAGGCTTTGGGAGCTAAGATGCCGAAGACAGCCACAGATCATCATCTAACTAGCCTCTATGTTGGGGTCGGTTTCCAGTCTAACCGGATGCAGCTGAATACCAGTATTTTATATGGAGCGACTGCCTATCTAACCTCCACAACCCAGTTACTGGTAACTGGGTTGTGGAGGATCATTGGAGAATGATGAAACCCTTATCCCAATTTATTTGGGGTCGGCGCAACGTGTGCGGTAATTTCCGACGCCGACGTGGGCGAAGCTGCGAGCATAAACCAGGGGGTCTACTCCGAAGTGGTATCGGCTGAACGTTCGGCCGTTTTCTGCTACGAAGTTATTATTTGGTTCGGTCGGTCCCGATCCTACACTCCTTCACTCTTTCGAATATTGACTATGGTCCCGACCCAACTGAGCCGATCCGAACTGTTTTCGCATTTTTCAATAATATTCGGTTCGGCCATGTGTCGGTCCGATCCGATCATTCGCACTTTGCACTTCGTAGTAAACCCCTAGTACTAAATAACTCATTGTATATCACAGTCAAAGGATTTATTTCAAATAGGCACATAAAAGGCACTTTTGAACGTCAAAAATTATAGTAAAATAGAATTGATTCTAGTGGCCCCTTCCAAGTGGTAGTATTCGTATGGAGAAGAATAGGCAAGAAACTCCACCGTTGTATTTATTTATATAGACAAATAAGTATATGGTTTGTGTATGTATGTATTTATTGTATATATGTATGTAAATGGTACACCACAGACTACCTGCAGTATTGTCTTGCCTTTCTCTATAAATCCATCCACAGGTTGTTTTTAAAAGATCGCTTTTAGCGATAAGACCGCCCATTGTGTCACGCTTTATAATTTTTTTACATTTATTTTCTGCAATATGTATAGGGTACATAATAAAGAATATTTTACTCTATTCATTAAAAATCTACCTTTATTAAGTAAACCCGTTTCAAAGGGGATCAACAGTAGTTCCCCTTAACAACTAATAATGGGTTAGCTAAACAACTGATTGCTTGATTGATCCCAAGTCACTGTCGTAAAAACCCTTTTTGCTGTAGGTACAACCTGCAACAAAAGTTCGATTACCTGCTAAAAGAGCAAAAAAAAAGAGAAAGAGGAAATATTGAAAAAGAAAGATGTAAAATTTTGTACTTATATATTTTTAAAAGGTTTTCTCTGGAAGTACTGCTCCGATTACAAGAATTATTTCACCGAAAGAAGAGTACCAGATTGCCAAATGTCATAGAAGACACGTGGACGAAATCGCGGTCAGAAGCTAGTATATGTATACAAAATGATTCGATACACAGCTTTTTAACATTACATGTAAAAGCAAAGACTTAATACTTTTTTATATCAGTTCAAACTTTTATAGATATTTTGGTCAATAATTATAATAATTAAGATTAAAAAAAACTGAAAGTGTCGAACGACGTACGTTGCAGACCGTACTACTTATTCATTTGTAATTTTACTTCGTCCCGACCAGAGCGAAACTAATGGGATATTTTAATAGGTATTCAAATGACGCTTTAAGTCGGGATTCGGGACTTTGCGGTGGCTTTTAAGTCGGTAAGAAAGGTATTAGTAAGTATTGCTGTTTGTTGCTAACAGAAGCTTTATGAACTTACTTGTAGCATGAGGATAGCATAATCAGCCTACAATGTTCCCACTGGTATTGTATTACCCAGTAATTGGGTTGTGGAGGTCAGACAGGCAGTCGCTCCATGTAAAATACAAGTATTCAGCTGCATTCGGTTAGACTGAAAGGCGAACCCAACATCGTTGGGAAAAGGCTAGGCAGATTGATTTTATTTAGATAGACAGATATTATAGATTAGATAGATTAGATATCTTTATTATGTAGTACACCATAAAAATTACAGATATAAATGTAGCAACCATTCCGTTTTTTTTTAATACCTTAACAATTTATTTGAAAAATATTCAACCCATTTCGTTCTTCTGAAGTTCTGCTAAAACGGAAAACAAGAGGCGAAACAAAAAATGAAACATAATAAAAAATCACAAATTACCATAATTATGACAGACCGCCTTGTTCCATTAACTTTGAAAGCAAGCACTCTTATATTTAATACTTTCACATTAAAAGCCGAATTTGGGAACTCGTTAGAAACATTTTAATGTTCTCAGTACATTTTTGTAAGAAAAATAATAGTCGCTATTACACATATGAAAAGATATGGAAAGATACTAATATTTTTCAAAGGAACATTATTTTTGAGCGGATGTTTTGTCATCTTTTCAAATATTGTGTATAAGATGACAAAACATCCACATGAAGCCAAATACAGTGTCATGTTGGATCGGGTACAGAACAAGTTTACAAGGCACTTGTATTTTAAACTGTATGGGGTGTATCCGTTCTACCCGTTTTGTACCACACTATTTGCATTGGGTATGGTGGGGTATAATGAGCTCAGGGTTCGCCGGGAGTTCAGTCTTGCTGCGTATTTAGTGAAGCTACTGCGTGGCGTTGCACATAACCCGGGAGTACTGCGTCAACTGGAACTTAGAGTGCTGGACCGGTACGTGTGGAGGCGGCGATGCCCGCAACTGCTAAACGTGCTCGTGGCCAGAACCAATCTACTGACTAAATCACCCCTCACCCCAAACAATCCGTGTGGTGAACGAAGTCCATGAGAGACTGGATATTTTTTCGTGTTCTTTGAGTGAATTCGCAAGAGTTTTATTAAATATAGTTAGTTACGTAAGGTAAAAAGTTATATTATTTGTTGTTAGGTATGTAAGGTTAAATAAGTTAATTTTAAGTTGATAACTACACTGTCGCTTTAGGTTAAGGCCTGTAATGATAGTTGTAAGGTTGATAAATAAATAAATAAATGAGATTTTTTTATTTATTTATCATTATATGCAAACAATTCTCATTTCAACTCTTCATAAGTGGTTGTAATGGCAACCATATCACTTGGATTTAATAGGTTTTTATATTTTATTTATCCTTCTGATAGATTCTCTTATATTTTGTAAATGTAAGGACTTTCTAGGCCTTGTAGACTTCAGATCTGTCGACCATTTTTTATTTTATCAAGTACCCGGTACTTGTTGACAGGCCTACGAAGCAGGTTTACAGAGTGGAGGGGGACAGCCCCTCCCCACTGTAATTTGAAAACATTGTAAAAGCCAATTATTTTTAAAAGAGTAACCGTGGAGTTTCTTGCCGGCTCTTCTCCGTAGGAAACGACCAACTGAAACCGTGCACCTAGCTTCTGACATTTCATAATCGTACCCATGTAGGTTTATGGCGTACCGTAAAGAAACCGTGCCGTGTTGAAGCCTTAGTGTACACAAAAATTACAACCTACAATCATTTCATAGAATTTCTACTTATTTTTTTTTTTTTTTATGTAAGTTAATACCACCACCCCACAACCAAACCACTGCTCCTACAACGGTGAAGGAAAACACCGTGAGGAAACCGGCATGTCCAAGAACTAAAAATTCGAAGACATGTGACATTGACCAACACGCACTGGGCCCGCGTGGTGGACTATGGCCCTCTCCCTCACAGAGAGGAGGCTTGCGTCTCAACAGTGGGAACACTGTAAGCTGATTGTGATGTATGTAAGTTAATCTCAAAGAAGAAGAAGAAGAAACAGAAGAAGAAGAAGAAGAATATAAGTTAGCTTGGTTTCCAGCCAACTGCTCGTATTTGTAGGTAATCTATAAACTTCTTTAACTCTTACATACTCGAATTTTACGACCACATATCTAATCAGCCAGTACAGCGTATTGTCTGATCTTATAGCAACATATATATAAACATTTTACGCTCATTTTATTACGCTTATGCATTATTTTGTACTCATTTCCATCAGTTCAAGGCTTTAGGGTCATAACTCTCGAATAGATTGGTTCTCTCGTACTTCGATTATCTCGTGTAAGTATATAGTATACGTAAATACATATTATTGGAACGGAGTTCTTTAACACGCCTTGCGCTAAAAGTAAATTGGTAGAAATCGTCACATCACGAAAAAGCGTTATGCCCTTTCCATGCGTCTTTGTCGAAATACTTTTCGAAGGTGTTGAAGCCTCACTATTGGCAAAATAAAAAACTAAGATTTCGACTGCGAATCTTTTTTTTTTCATTTTCATTGTTTTTGAGGGTGCTGAAGCCAATAATCCCCATTATTGGCTTCAGAATTAAAATCCAAGATCGAGGTTGCGAAAAGTTTCAAATATTTCATCATGGTTATCGTTTTCATGGTTTTCGAGGATTTTGATGCCAATTAATAGCGAGGTCAAAATGAAAATCAAAGATGGCGACAATTTTATGTCAGAATCTTAAAACTTGAGCACAAAAACGCCGACTACACACTTTTTTTTTATTTACTTGTACACAGCGTATGTCATAAAGTTCTAGTATTAAACACGAGTGTAGAATTTCTACATACATATAGGGCAATGACCCTAAAGTCTCTGGGGAGGAAAGACAGTGGAACGAGAGATGTGAGTAGATTCTCATTTGTTTTTAGCTCGACGCTCCGCTGCCGCGTCTGTCACACTCAAAGCGTTGTTGCTAGGCGAGTTCAAAATCACAAAGCCCCACCCACACCCCATTCCTTTCTAGAATTCGTCCTTGACTTGAAGATTGCGCCAAAGTCGAGGTTATTGTCCACTAAATTAAAGTAATGTAATGTGTAAGACATTTTTGAATTTTATTTTTAACATTTGTAACCTGATTTCCATTGCAATAATGATAAATTATAAGAACACATTACTTACGACTCTATTTTATTTTGTAGTATATAAAAAATCCTGTTCTAAAGCAGCCGTTCCTAAGCTAATTTTGTTTAAAAAACTAACTTTATCGATGATTTACCGATGAACGGTGATTTTCTAAGAAAAATGATTCGATAACAGGAGCATAACAGAAGATTAGTCAAAGTAAATGATCTGTTAAACACGCACAACAAACGCAGTTTTCTCGGAAGATACAATGTTTGACCTAAATACGTTGCCAATAAATTATGTATTTATGGGAAAAGTTTTCAAATAAATAACAATATTATTAGGGCATAATTTCAATCGGGTTGCAAAAAATTTGAAGGCTTACAATTTGCTGGCACGTTAGGCAAGCATCCCGACCTTTTTGATTGCTAATTAAAAACACAGAAGTGTTTTTATACCATAGAAAAGCGACTTCAATTTATATAATTTATTTGTCTGTGTAACCACGTTGCTTTTCTAAATACGCAAAAAAAAAAACAAAAAACAACGACAAAACAAACGACCAGTGGTCTACTTTAAGCCCTGGATCGAAAGAGCTAGAGGTCATGCATGCTAACAGTAATATTAACAGTAACGCAACAAATTCTGATGCAATTTTCACCATCATTTCGAAGGGTTCATGTGTATAATAGATGGACATTAAACTTACATATAATAAAGAAATCTCGATGTTTTATTAAGTCGTAAATATCTTGCGAAACAGGGGCTAGTTACTTATATTCCTGTTGACCCCTGTAACTAAGCAAGGGCTTGTGTGAGAAGTAAGAACACAGAAATAGTACAACAAAGAGTATTGAACTCAAACTCAAAGCATTTATTTCAAATAAACCAATTACAGGCACTTTTGAACTGTCAAGGGGTCAGTCAGTCAGAAAGATGAAGCTAGTTGCCCATTCCAAAGCGTTGTAGGTACCTATGGAGAAGAACGGGTAAGAAACTCCATGGACACTCCTTTAAAATCATAGAATTGTTACAAAATGCGGAACTGTTTTGCTAGTCAAGAAGAACAAAACCGGTTGCTCTTATTTGCCCTCAATTATCTTTAACGATCCAGAAATAACCAAATTAGTAACTGCCGAAGAAATAAAAAAAGAAGTGGTGGCCAAATGTGGCGTTTCAGATTCAAACCCAGGCACTTTACTTTGTGTATTTAACTTCATCACTGCAGCGGTATCTACAACGCCACATGCGAACAACGCGTCATACTGACGTCACGCAAATCCTGCATCTCGCAAGCAGAGTTTACCGCGCAATTAGCATAGATACAATTTCCCAACATTAATCGTTGGGCAGTTGCCCACCAGACACAACACCCGTCTGGTCGGAGGATCCTCCCTTTTCTATAGAGTATGAGTGAACTTTACACCCTGTTCCTCGCACCTCTAAAATCACCACTGCTCTCAAACCGGCGAGAGAAAATATCGTGAAGAGACCGGCATGTCCTAGAACCAAAAATTCAAAGACATGTGACATCCACCAACCCGCACTGGGCCCGCGTCGTAGATGGGGGTACCACTCCCTCTCACTGAGAGGAGGCCTGAGTCCCAGCAGTGGAAACAATAAAGGATGGTTATTAATAAATATTACATCTTAATCATTAATGCTTTACAAACATCGTTGATACAAAACAGAATACTCAATTGCCATTGACCTCTTTGAACTTTAAACGCATGAAAAACTCAAGGCATTCATCACTGTCAAACGTTATACAAAGGATTTGTATAGGGAATCTTTTATGGAGTCTAATGGGAAACGCGGCAACCTGTTGAAGAAGGTTCTATTATTATGTCCTGTTAGGGGTTATTACTTGAGGAAGAATGGTGTATAGAATACTTAGTCTGGAAAGAAATATTGAATATATTGAAAACTTTGCTGTTTTCTTTTTTTTTTAGTTCTGCCTTTGTCGTATCGTTTCGTTGTAACAAGAGTTTATGATAAAGGTCGAAAAAGGATGAACCAGTCAGCATATCAGAATGTTACTCCATTTTTGGAAAAACACGGGGTCAAGGTCGTAGGTCATATTTCACAAGCAACTTTTGAACCGACTGTGGCAAATATTCAAACGTAATGGATAGGATTATGTTTGTATTATTTATGTGGGGGCGACTGAATCTTTAGTCTCGTGATTGCAAGCGCGACCTCTAAATATGAGGTCGTGTGTTCGATTCCTAGGTCGGACAAAGAGTTGTTGGATTTTACCATCAGGAATTTCTCAGTAGCAGCCCGGAGTCGGCATTTGGATATCAATAGAGTCCCCCCCCCCCCCCCCTATTAAATGGGCCGTAAACATACTGGCGTGGACTAAACTAGGTATATCGCAGCATTATGCTGAGATAGGAGCCTTTTAGACGTCGTACAAGACTTTTGTTAGTTTTAAATGCTCTACTGTTTGTATTTCCTGTGCGTGTACCAAATCAAATATTTTCTTTCTTTCTTTTCTTTTACAACTCTGTTTAACCCTTCGGGGAGAAGAGGTGTGATGTTATGTAAAACGTTAATAAAAGTTTCTAAAGTCAGTAATGTATAGAAAATTACCATGAAGACGAAGTATCAATATCCTATAACTACACGAGAGCAGCCCTTGAGAACGCTGTAAAGGCTTTATTACCAATTCCATTTTCCACTTGATCGCACGCTTTCGTTGCCATGACAGTCAGAGTGACGGCGAGCGTGACCTTGTAGATGCATCACGTTTACGTTATCGCGGCCATTTTTGTTTTTAGGGAGAATGGAGAAATGGAGAGTGAGTGAGTGTACAGGCAGGGATGTCGACGAACAACCAGAGGGGCAATTCTCGTAATTTTAGGAACGTTCACAGTCTGATCTCAGTTTCAATCTGTCAAAAAAGCCTCTAATTTCCCTACATTTTGACAAGTTGATAGTAGATTTTGAACGTTTTAAATTACGAGAATTGGCCTTCTATTAACATGGATACAGTAATTTTCGTCGATCATTAAAAAAAATTGAAACAGCAGATTTTTTTTTATAACCTATGAAAAATTTCCACGTTCGAATCATGTGCTGAATTCATGGTTTCAGTGTACGCGTCGGCTACCCTGCCACCCTGTATACTGATGTCACCTAATCCAGAAGCATCACACGAATAATTACGAATACGAATAATTTTGACGAAAAAGAATTTTGAACCAATTTAATTTCACATTTTGTTTATTTTTTATTTATTAAATGTATCAAATAAAAAAAACAATGAAATCGCTTACGTAAACGAAACGTCACGTTAAAAACTGAAATTTATTCGCGCTAAGGATAGTTTAATTCCTGCAACTATGAACTAAAGTAATTGCTAAAACGTTTCGTAGGATCACTCCTGAAGTCCTGCCTGACTGACGTTTTTGGCAAAATTGTTTGACGTTTCTTAGCACAAAGGAACGTTTGTTACCGAGTGCAGCACAAAGGAAACATCTACCTCACCCTTTTGCTTCTAAAGGCAAGTAAGTAATAACTCCGGGTTTATTAACCATGACATTTACCCGTTCCCATGAAAATTAAATTCCTAAAAATAGCTTCCATATTAAGCTGTGTCATTGCAAAGGTTGTCCGACAGCTGTGACCTTGTGAAGGCGGCGGCTGTAAAATGAAGTTTATAATCTTTTATGTAGCGCTCACGCGACGTATTTCAAACATAACCTGTTGGTAGCATAACATTTTCAACAGGTTTCGAATTTAAAAGTGTTTTTCTTTTGTTTTTGTTTTTTAATGAGGTCTGTGAAGGTCGTTCGTATGCTCCGTGTTTGTATGATAATGAATGTAATGAATTGGTGGAATTTTTTGATAAAGTAAATGTAAAACGTGTTAAATAATAATAAGACTGTCAACTGTGATAAATAAAACTTGAAATTTAAAAAGTAAAAGAAGAAAAAAATATTTATGATATTCAAACGCAGCGCTGATATTCTGATAAGGCCCGATATATTTGTTCAGTCGTATTCAATATTTTTATGTTCTAAAGCCACGTCTTAACCGAAAGCGCGAAAACACAATTACGAGATAATTTATGATTTATGACGTACCTATACACGACTTGATTGATCGTGGGAGTAGGTACGTCATATTCATATAACAGAGCGCGACGATCGTGTAGTAATGGATGGGCACCCATCCACGAACCGACCGTGGCAAGCGTAGCTTAACCTTCCATCGGCCCGTTCGGCTATTATTATTTAGCTACGAGCCCCTCACCCTCCTCGGCCCCTCAGGATTATACCCAATATTTACCTATACAGGGTGGCAGGGACATGGATTCAGTAGATACATGGATCTGGAGCACCCAGCGTTAATTTTTTTCGTCGGTTGTAAAAAAAATAGCTGTTCCATACATTTTGACCGCGTAGGTTTTGTAGAAAACAGCAGATTTTTTTTTTTTTTTGTAAATAACCGACGTTAAATATCAACATAGGAATGTCCAGAATCACCACATCATCATCGTCCGATTCCATGGTAACAGGTTGCGCGCCGGTGTCTCTGCCACCCTGTATTTCCACTGTCAATCATACAACAACACAAACCTCAACTCTTAATAAACCTATGTCTGTCTTTCTTAACTTACTCCCAGCAACAAAAACAAAACAAAATAAAACACACAAGACATGGGGCGTTGTCTTAATCAAAAATACGTGGTATAGTAAGCAATGTACCGATCATACCCTCTTCAGTAATTCTCTCACGTAAAAGACTTTGGCAAGATATTTTCTGGGACGCATGTGGGAAATTCGGTCTTAAACTTTAAGAGTAAAGAAGTTTATAAGGCTGATATTTGCTGGAAACGTGCCGGGATTACATCTAGTTGACTGCGTTATAATTCTGGGTGAAATGTTTTGAAAGGTATCATCATCATAATTTAAGCCTTAAGACTTTCACTGCTGGATATGGCCATATGGGCCTCCCCCAAACACCGCCACTTTGGCCGGTTTTATGCTTCTCGCATCCAGCGGATTCCTGCAGCCTTCACTAAGTCATTGGAACATTGGGCATCGGAAAGTGTATTTACAATGAAACGAGAGAAAAAAGCATAAAATCCTGAATCTGGATCATGCAAAAGCATGAACGTGCAGTATTTCCCCGTACAACGCTGAGTTGCTTGGTACGGAGAAATATTGCAGGTTGATCATGAACGAAAACCAGGTCACCAGGTTCCTGGGCGTGATCTTGACCTAATACGGCACGTTTCATCGAACATTTTACCATAATTGTACGTTTTTTTGTACGATAAAATATTCACAAAAATATATATTTTCATAAAAGTAAGAACGAAAAAATAATTAATATTGTATATTGTTAAATAAACATTTATATGAGAAGGAAAATATATAGTAAAAATGATACCTACCTATCCAGCGTTGGCAAATAACGTTTCGTTACAATTATTTTTTGAGCAAAGTATTTCGTCTAACAAGGAAAAATGATAGGCTAAGAGGATAAATCATATTATAAAAATGACTAAAAGATTCTTTCAATCTCTGACTTTATCTGAGCCTTTATAAATTCTGCAAAATGAATTGAAAAATAAAAACAGAATAAAAGTCCCCCTTTTTTTTCTGGGTGGGAAATCATCATATGACTTCTCCCGCTCTGGGCGGAGCCGGACGGCGTGTCAGACTTTTACTGACTAAAACCCACCCGTGTTCCTTCAGTTGCCTATGCCAGGGGCCACGGTATCTCTTTCGAACAACCCGCGGCCCTGGCAGGCATCGGCCCTAGCGGACCCCGTCAGTTCGTGCTGACATCTCTTTGAGGCGCGCGTGGAACACAACGCGCCGTCGACCCGGGCCTGGCAAACCCGCGCCTACGGTGGCCGGGAGTCGGCTGGTGACTCCCGGCATCCAGGGCGTCTCCTGCGGCAACTAGGGGCGTGAGGGCGCAGAGATTGCCTCTCCCTCACGCGCTCCGCCTCCTCCTTTGCAAGCATTACTGCTTCGCAGAAGGAGGTGACGGCTTCCCATGCACTCTCGCTCCGTACCATAGCCTGGACCAGGGCCGGACGCGAGAGATCGCCGCCACGAGGACGCGACGGTGCTCCGCCCAAGCCGGCCAGACCTCCACCGTATGCTCCACCGTGTCCTCCGGGCGATCCACACAGTGGTGAATACAAGTCCCCCTTAATATACTCTATGTAAAATTTCTACATAATATATATCTGTAATGTTTGCTTTTGTATGGTGTACCTACATACATAATAAAGAGTATTCTTTTCTATAAATATTATTTCAAAGTAAAAATTAAAATGAATCTCCTTTTCCAATTAAAATAAAACATATTTTATTTTTTATATCAACATTCTCCTGCCATTATCTCAATTTATTTGGGGTTGACGTAACATGTCTTTTTTCATCTCGTCTCTCGTCTCATCGTTCACACAGTCCATCTCATCCTTTCTTTGATCTTCCCCTTCTCTCATAGCCATTGACATTCATACTCAAAACTTTCCTCACGACATTTCCCTCATTCCTCCATATCACCTGCCCAGACCATGACAACCGATTTCCACACAACTTATTTTATTTTCATCCTCAACCTAGCCTTTTCCCAACTATGTTGGGGTCGGTTTCCAGTCTAACCGGATTCAGCTGAATACCAGTATTTTACATGGAGCGACTACCTATCTGACCTCCACAACCCAGTTACTGGGTAATATATAATATAATATCCCCTTGGTAAGACTGGTTGTCAGACTTTCGGGCTTCTGACTACCCGTAACGACCGTCAAAGATCTAAGAATGACAGCCAGGACCAATGGCTTAACGTACTTTCCGAGGCACGGAAGGGTCGGCAAGCGTACCTTAACCTGATCGATCGACCTGTGCGGCTGTTATTATTTAGCCACGGGCCCCTATTTTATTTTCAGTATAAAAAATGGAAATTCGTACAGTATCTTCCAAACGGCGTTCACTGCCTACACAATCCATATCACTTTCATGAAATAGATAGTATATCAACAGCTGCACCTGTAAGGCTTCAGTCCCCAGTGCACAGTTGGTCGTGACCGATAACCGGGTCACCTGGCTGGAGCGTGATCGTGACCTAGTCCGGGCATTGTCAATGGCAACAGGTATCGGATTTTCGCTGGTCGTGAAAACTGTTCGTATCCGAACATAGATATTAAGTTTATTTTGGTTTTAAGTTTATTGTTTTACTGGCAACATGAGAGGATAGATTTTGATCTTGCTAAAAATGGTCAAATGTCATTGACCAATCCTACTAATATTATAAACGCTAAAGTTTGTGAGGATGGATGGATGGATCTTTGTTACTCTTTCACGCAAAAACTACGGAACGGACGAAACGGATTTGAATGAAATTTGGCACACAGATAGTTTATAACCAGGATTAACACATAGGATACTTTTTATCCCGATATTCCCACGGGATCGAGACTTACGCGGGTGAAACCGCGACTGCTAGTCTATCATAAATAACGTGCACTGAATCTGTATTTCATATCTAATAAAGTGATTTTCTATTTCACAATATAATTTTATTTATGTTTTCGGCACGAACAAATAATACTGGAAAACTGTCAAGGTTACTGCACAGTCACATTGCTCTTGGTACTGTATTTTGAATGCGCAGTGTACTGATTCTAATAACATTAATAAATGACTTTTTTTTAATTATTTGCCTACTAGCTTATCCTTTTTTAGAGGTCGGAAATTATCCCATGGGTACGTACTACCGGGATAAAAATTATCCTTTATCCTAAACCAGGTCATGGTCTACCTGTGTGCCAAATTTTATCGAAATCCCATTGAATAGGTAAGAGACAGACAGAGTTACTTTCTCATCTATACATATTAATAAAATTGAAGTGTCTGTTTGCAATGTCAAAATAACAGTTTTTTTACTAAATGCATGTGAAAGTTTATACGGTAATTATAAACAAACATTTATTTTTTAATTTTTGTGTGTCTGTCTGTTTGTTCCGGCTGATCTCCGAAACGGCTGAAGCGATTTTGACGATACTACGCGTTCCCGTGGTATAATTTCCGATATCCACGCGGGCGAAGTCGTGGGCACAGCTAGTTTATAATATTGATTAATTATTAATAGAAAACATCCCAATGTATAAGGATGTACAAACGTTGAAACATGGTAGATCAACTTTTTTTTTAACCACAGACAAAACACCGAAAATAAACAAAAAGAAAACACAAAACGTTTTTATGGCAACATTAAATTAAGCTGTCACGATTGGACGGGGATGATAAAAAAAGGTTTCCCTGTCCGGGAATTATAAATGATTTGACGGCATGGTTGGCGCAATAGCTGACCGATCGACTGCTGCGCTGCGTGTCGCGGGTTCGATTCCCGCACGGAACTAATATTTGTATTGCGTACAGGTACTTAGTTGTTCCGGGTCTGGCTGTTTGTGTATGTGAGTTTAAATATTTGTAAACGCACCCACGATACAGGAGTAATTCCTAGTGTGGGGCAACGTTCCTTTTTATAATAAAAAAAAAAATCCTGTCATAAAAAGTGGGCGTGTTTCACGATGTTGGTCATGACCGAAAATCCTGTCATAAAAATCCTGTCATAAAAAGTGGGCCTGTTTCACGATGTTGGTCATGACCGAAAACGGGTCGCTTGCCCGCCCAGACGCGGGCACGGTCTTGACCTACTCCTTTTCAATGCCATTATTCGGTCCATTGAAGGATGTTTGAACTATGAGAACCCAGATCAATAACGTTTTTATCGAGGTCTTTGAATAAAACATTATGATGACTAAGGTAATTTTATGGGGGATGTTTTGCAGAAATTATGATAATCTTGCATCATTACTGGCAGCAGAAGCAATAGGTGGAATGAAGTTCACATTTTGACAGGGTGTAATTTTTATTTCTTTCATGATAAAATCACGCAATCACTTGAGCAAATAAAACGAAGGATTAAGTCGATTTTAAATAAGACATCGCATAATTATTATATTTTTATTATTCGAAATGAAAAATATATATGTATTTATTTGTATACCCAGTTAGTTAGTAAGTCATTTAATTTAGTACCTAGTGTCAATAGTTAGTTGTATTGTAAATGAAAAACTAAATTATATTACGCCGCTTCAAGGATAACACGGGCGGGAAAATAATAAATCAAATTCAACTAAGATTTAGGGCAGATTTTTCAATCGACAGGTAATTTTTATTCGTGGAATAAAATTTATGTCTGACAGATTTTGTATGGAAGAAATGTGAAAAATTAAAAATTATTCCTCGAATAAAATTATCCGGCGTTTGAAAAATCAGCCCTTAAACGAGTTATAGTAGATGACATTGGCGTGATATTGGGCAGACACACATACAGCAGACACACTCAGCAGTTTTTTCACTTCTCAGTACGAGATACAAAAAAAACTCATGTCGCAGCTAAAAATATGCCAGTCAGCAAGATTGAGCAGGGCTACCCATGGTGCTTCAGATGTGATGCGCCCTTAACTACGCTAAACATACCTACACCTTACAAGGATCAATAAAAATGAACACAAAGGTTGACTGGTTGAAGATGCTTGAAGTATTAAATAAATAAAACACCAGCACCCTAATTTCGTAACACACTTTCACAATCCAAACGATTTTGAAGGAAACGGCGAATCTGTTGCTTCATTTGTTTGAAAAATTCGTCTGCTCAACATCGTAAATAACGCAATGAATGTTGTTGAACTGCCAAAATGAAAGCCATTGCCAGTGTATGTGTGCTACGCAATTACCCCGTAGACCTTGAACTTACATGACATTCAAATAATTCAAGAAGGCAACGACCTAACTTTAATACGTCATAAAACGCAACACTAACCATAAAAAAGTTCTAATAACATTCTTCAAAAAAAAAAAAAACAATTTAACTGGCATGAAACGAATTCCATATTTTAAATTGACTTTTGACACTTTCTAAACGATCAAATGCATTCGAAACATTAAGGACTCGTTCAAAATGTTATTTACAAATTAAACTTTTTCTTGTTCTACTGCTGTTCGTGTAAATAAAATTAATGTTTAGACAGTTAGTTTTAATAAACGTTTTTTTATTATATTATTATTATTTATTTATTTCAGATAATCTCCAAATAAGTTACATAATTATAATCACAAAATAACAAAATCATAATTTATTAATGTGTTAGTAATAAAAATTGTACAGACATACGCCAGCACATCAAGCTACTACAATCTGTCAAAATTGATTTAATAGATTTTCAACTTTATAGCTAATGGATTAAGGTTCAAGGTTAATTGGGAAAATTTTACAGTTTCGGGTAGCTTGGCCTGCTGGCGTCTGTACCTAAAATGCGAGAAACATTCTCATTCAAAAATTATAGGCTGTCCATAGCAATTTATTAAAGGATTAGGTGACGATTAATTTTCAATAGATCTAAATTAATCAGCCATTTGCTTTAGCTAACATTTTAGGGATTATCAGACGGGTAACCGTTGAACTAACAGATGTTAATAAACTTTGCTTAAACCAATGTGATATCTATTTGATTGTAAGCAGTATTTTACGTTGACATTTGGCACAAACCGAAGTACTTACGAGTTAGTGTAAAATTTGGCGAAGGTCTATCCAAGACCAATGTCCATATAATCTTCTTTACTATCTGACTTTTTTATGTAGATACCAGCTGACGTGGAGGCTCCTTTTTTCTCTCTTTACAGCATGTATCAGAAAAGTGTGGTTATAATCGCGAAAAAAATATCAACGGTCAAAAAACAAAAAAAAAACGTAAGGACTGGCCGATTAATTATTTTTTCGCGATTACGATTTTGGTTCCATGGAGAAAGTTATTTAGTTTGATGGTCTGTATGACCACACCTTTCTGATACATGCTGTATAAAGATAATTAAAAGTGCCTCGCTATAATTTGATAAAACTCTCCGATCGATGTACATCCTTCGACAAAATAACACATAAGCATTAAACTACTATTTAAGCATAACTACTACTGACCACGCATTATCTACGTATATTATCATCTGCCCCAACTATGTTGCGGTCAGCTTCCAGTCTAACCGGATGCAGCTGAATACCAGCATTTTACATGGAGCGACTGCCTAACTGACCTCCACAACCCAGTTACTGGGTAAAACGCATTATCTACGTATATGTGAAAATAAATAGGCTGAGGTCAGAGAAAAAGCACAACGACTACGAATATACTGGTTTATCCTACTAATATCCTATCCTTCCTACTAATATTATAAACGCGAAAGTTTGTATGGATGGATGGATGTTTGTTAGTCTTTCACGCCAAAATTACTAAACGGATTTGGATGAAATTTGGCACACATATAGTTTATAACCAGGATTAACACATATGATACTTTTTACCCCGATATTCCCACGGGATCGAAACTTATGCGGGTGAAACCGGGGGCGCAGCTAGTTCTTAAAACTCGTAAAACATATCTTAGTAAACAAAATACATCCTAACATCTTTCTCGTCCTTCAAAAAAGCTAACTGTCATCCTACCTATTTAAATACCTTCCACGTCATTCCAAGCATACGTCATCTGTCTCACTTACACCATAGCATTGAGCTCTTTCACACAATCATGCATTCACATGTATTCATCAACGTTCCATTCCTACATATATTATGTAGCCGAAATAAATAATCAATGAAAATTAATTAACATTAATTAATCAAGCTTGCATTAAGCTCGCATTGTATAAAGCGGAGTGTTCATTAACGAATCTTCCGAGATATAGGCTAGGTACACATCATTAATCACCGTCGGGTGTGCACGCGTCCCTCGTTCCTCTCACAAAGAGGAGGCCTGTGTCCCAGCAGTGGGAACATTATAGGCTGATTATGTATGTTATGTGTTCACGCGTCGTTAATACCTACTCGTATAGTGTACGGACGCACATCAAGTTAATACAATCTGTCAAATTTCTTTAAGAGATTTTTAACTTTATCGCGAAATCGTTAAGGTTCAAGGTTGATTGGGAAAATTTGACAGTTTCGGGTAGCTTGACCTACTGGCGTTTGTACCTTATAGGGAGCTATGGTGGTCCAGTGGTAACGGCCGCGACTTACGAGTTGTAGGTCGTAGGTTCGAACCCAAACAGGCACTTTACTTTGTCTAAATTAATCAAAGCTATAAAGGAAAACATCATGAGGAAACCGGCATGTCCTAGAACCAAAAAATCGAAGACATGTGACATCTACCAACCCGCACTGGCCCGCGTGGTGCTTTATGGTCCACTCCCTCTCACAGAGAGGAGGCCTGTGTCCCAGCAGTGAGAACATTATAGGCAGATTATGCTAGTATACCCACATAAGTTATATATATTTAATTTTACTTTATGTAAGGTTTCTATGTAGAATTATTATATAAAACGGAGTTCGGAGAAATGTATGCTTCCTACTGATAACAAACAGTTCCGTGAAAGTCAAACAGACAACGCGCATCTTCTTCAGACAAGAAAAACAAAATATGTTCGAAAGATAAATATTTCACAAACTTGAGAGGTTGAAGAAATATACTAATATACTTCACGAAATTATTTTTTTTTCTTTTTCTTTTGGAAGCCGACCCCAACAAAGTAGGGAAAAGGCTAGGCAGATGATGAAGACTTTTTCAAATCCAACCCCGCGTTTAAAATCTGTACCTAGGCGTAAAACAGTTATAAACAGATCTAGAATAAAATATCATAAATATTTATTTGTGTGATATCAGAAAGCCAATTCTCGTTCAAAATCTAGTCGCAGCGTCATTTCGGCGACAAACAAATGTCAAAACTTGTCAAAATGTAGGGAAATTTGAGGTATTTTTGACAGATTAAGACTGAGATCAGACTGCGAACGTTCTTAAAATTACGAGAATTGCCCCTCTGATTTTCATTTTAATGCCCTGTCTAAAAAGGATTTAAATTTTAGTCATACCAATTTAAATACTTAAAATGTCTTTTAGGTCTTTGTTAACGCTTTTTAAAATTAATAAATTATTAAAAACGCCTAAACGCATTTTCAAAGAGTTGTTTGGTTTCCAAAATGATTAATTACGTTAAAATGACAGTGCCTAAACAAAAATATTAAATGGCGTCGTCAATCATTCGATTTATAAAACGATTAAAACTCTTCAAATAATTACTTCAATAAAATCCTACTATCCTACTAATATTATAAATCCGAAAGTTTGTGAGGATGGATGGATGTTTGTTACTCTTTCACGCAAAAACTACTGAACGGATTTGAATGAACTTTGGCGCACAGATGTTTTATAACCAGGGGGTCTACTACAAAGTGCAAAGTGCGAATGATCGGATCGGACCGACACATGACCGAACCGAATATTATTGAAAAATGCGAAAAAAGTTCGGATCGGCTCAGTTGGATCGGGACCATAGTCAATATTCAAAAGAGTGTAGGATCGGGACCGACCGAACCAAATAGTAACTTCATAGCAGGAAACGGCCGAAGATTCGGCCGATACCACTTCAGAGTAGACCAGGATTAACACAGGATACTTTTTATCCCGAAATTCCCACGGGACCGAAACTTACGCGGGTGAAACCGCGGGGCGCAGCTAGTATGAACATAATTATCGGTGCAATACTTGTAAAATTGTATCAAACAACGTCGTACAAGACAAAGAAGTATTAAATAAATGCATAATCAGCTAATTCTCTTCGAGAGGCAGTGGGCTGTAATCCACCACGCAAGCCCAGTGCGGGTCGGTAAATGTCACAGGTCTTCGAATTTTTGGTTCTAGAACATGCCAGTTTCCTCGCGATGTTTTCCTACACCGTTTTGAGAGCAGTGGTGATTTAATTATTTACACAAATTAAAGCCTATCTGGGTTCGACCCTACGAACTACAACTCGTAAGGCGCCATTACAAGTACCACTAGGTCACCGCAGTTCTCTCATATTGGTTTACTCTCTGATATGGCAGATTTAATTGAAATTATATTGTAAATTGTAATGAGAACTTATACAAGTACCTTGTTAAAAAGAATATAAATTCTTAAATTCTATAAAGTATAACTTATTTCAAATTGCTGCTTTAGTAAACCCGTCATTTAATTGAAGTTTCTCGTCTAGAGAATTCCAATCCTCGCTGTCATTGGCTGTATTCATCCAGTTTTCGCCAGCAACTTGTATTACGTCGTCTACAAAGGAGTATTATAAAGCATAATATTTACCAATACAAAATGATGACATGAATACTGGTTTCATAGAAAATAATAATAAAAACATTTTTTAATTTGAATGATGAACACTTCATCAAATATTCAAATATTTTTTATGCTTATTGCTTGAAGAAGAAAGATCGTAAAAAATCGAGTTACTTTAAAAATAAATTGGAACGTTTATTAGATTAATTTTTGTATTGGTCCTGTTGTCGAAATTGAGCTGTTTTATTAGTTTTTCCTCAGAATTTTTTTTCGCAAATTCCACGAAATTCAATTCAATGCACTCGTATATTGATTTTTATAAGGCAAATCAAGATTTTAATGAAATTTGGGATTACAAAACCTTATGAACTTACTACTTTATTTTTTATAGTTAGATAATTTATTTCACTCAACAAAAACATTATGTGGATTATTTTTAGTATATCCCTGATCAAAAAACAAACATTATCCGAAGTTAATCGTAAAGTTAACAATAAACTAAAAATACTTCCACTTCAGACCACGCCAATATTGCCCACCTGTGTTACTTCACAAGAATTTCTCGATATTTACCATATTTCATAACACTGGAGAACGTAACTGGAGCATTCACCCTTTTACTCCGAATACAGAGAAAAAACAAAACAATTGCCGAACCGATATTAATTTCTTACCTTCATTTGTTTCTATACTATATTTTGTTTGTGTATTTATACATAATTTTGAATGCTCTGAATGATACCTACTGGTCTCCGATTTCTATGATTAATTAAAACGTTACGATAAATAAATGATAAATGATTTTGTTTTGTAAGTAGGTTTGTACAAACACTTTTACACGTCAATCATATTTTAAAAACTAGATGAGGTCGGCGTTTCCTATCTGACTAGTCTGAGAAGAAAGGCCGAAACAAACTCAGAGGTCACAGTCTCTTTTAAAGTCCAAACATAATCTTGGTCAGATCATATGAAGACCATGTAGGTCGATGTCTGATATGGTATTTTGAGGAAAGAGCCACAGATTAACAGGACCTGTCCAGTTAGTGCACGCATTTGTCAGAAATCGTGCAGCTCATGTCAAAACTTAAGGAAAACGTTAAACGTTGAAAGTGAACTGCGTTTTTGCAATGTTTTACAGGATCAAATTAAATTAGTTAGCGAAACCCCGCCGACGTGATGGGTACCAATATTTAAACACGATAAAGCAAAACAAAAATGATTTGATCTGCAAATGTAAGTCGCAGTGTTTTTTGTGATAAAACTACTAATTAACGATTTTCGGACTCCTTCCTAACTAGCCCAGCTATTTTGTCATTTAATTTGAACGAAATGTAATTAGTATAGTTTTTTAGAAGTATGAGGAACAGGATGTAAAGTTCACTCATCCTCCATAGAAAAGGGAGGATCCTCCGACCAGACGGGTGTTTTGTCTGGCGGGCAATAGCCCAACGATTGATGTTGGGAAATTGTATCTATGCTAATTGCGCGGTAAACTCTGCTTGCGAGATGCAGGATTTGCGTGACGTCAGTATGACGCCTTGTTCGCATGTGGCGTTGTAGATACCGCTACAATTTTATACACCTATCTACTTTATTGGTTTTGTACGCCGTTAACGGCAAAACATATTGTATACATATTTTATTTACAATACCAACACCTGCCCCTAATTATTATTGCGTAACACACTATCAAACACAATCTGAGTAGTTTTGACGGATATTGCTTCATAAATATGTGCATTCAATTTTTGTTATGCATATGAGAACTTAGAAACTTAGAAATTTTATTGACAGTAATAATGATACATGGTTATTTGCAGTACATGAAGGGCTAATACATTCTAGAAACAGAACACAACAAGAACATGTAGTACATACAAATACTTGGGCGAGGCACTGATCTCCTAGCTAGATCACCAAGTGATCTGTGTTAAGGAGAAATGCATATGAGATATTTGTATGACAAAACGACGAGTGAAGTCACGGTTGGCGCAGTGGCTGAGCGATCGACTGCTGCGCTGCATGTCGCGGGTTCGATTCCCGCACAGAACAAATATTTGTATTGCCTATTGTAAACGCACCCACGATACTGGAGTAATTCCTAGTGTGGGACACCGTTTTAAAAACAACTACAATGAAGAAAAACAAAAAAGGCAATAGCGAGCCAAATATCTCGAGCCTGCGAGGGTTCGATTGTGACCTACACCCGGGTCAAGATCAGATGGAAGGGGGATCATCCCCTTTGAATGATCATACAATCCCTAAATGGCGTGTGCGAGCTACAAAGTGATTCGTTCCCGCTGTTTGGACGTTATTTCCTGAAGTTTATGTTGCAGTTGTATATGACACTTGTGTATTGGTGGGGAAATATATTTTGTGCCATTTCAATTTACCATTTTATGAGAGCTTTTCTAATGAATGTAAACAAGACTCGTCTTGAGGCGAAAACAAAGTCACCCATTTTTCATCACTTGGTAAAATTAGTTAATCACCTCGAGCCTGGGTGTGTCTCGATTGCGACCTACATACACCCGGGTCAAGATCAAATGGAAGGGAGACGTATGTGACCCTACAGTGAATGAATTTCAAAGTCATTCGTTTCCGCTGTTAGGATCTTATTTCCTGAAATGTTTTTGCGACACGTGTTGGTTGGTGGGAAATTATTTATTTCACCAACTCTATCCTATCGCAGTCTACTGCTGGGCATAGGTCTCTCCAAGGCTGCGCCACAACACCCTGTCCTCCGCCTTCCGCATCCAGTCTGTCCCAGCCACCTTTTTAAGGCCTTCGGACCATCTACCTGGGTGGCGACCCACACTACGCTTGCCGATACGCGGTCTCCACTTCACCGGCCATGGGTCCTAAGTCAAACATGGCCAGCCCAATGCCACTGCAGCTTGCTTACTCTGCAAGCTATGTCGGTAACTCTGTTCTCCGGTATTATTTATTATTTATATTGGACAAATTAATTTATCATTTAACAAAAACAAACATTTATTTTGCATTACATAACAACCTGTCAAACATTAAGACAGACTTACGTATACTAAAATTCAGACAGAGCGCCTGTAAATCCCCAAGCACATAACGTAACTAATATTCCGCTGCCATGTCAGAGCTCGTTACACAATAAGCTGTACGGGGTAAAATGGAAATATCCATGCTTCATTTCCCCACAAGGGGATTACCTGGTATGCTAAGGAGAACGTCCAATATTTAATGGCTGCCAATATACCGAGTATTACCGATCGGGTATTATAATATGTTGAAGGTACCTAGGTCTTCTTTGTTCTGGTTTTAGATTGGCTTTATTTTATACTTAAAATCAAAAGTTAAGCTTTAATTTTTAAAACAGAGATGGATGTAAACACAGGGCAATTGCGCAACACACTAACAGTAGGAATGGCTTTCATTTTGACAGTTCGACAACTTGAAGAAAAAATCTAAAAATAATAATAAAAACTTTAGTTTTCTTTATTGCCTTTATTGTTTTTTTTTTTTTGTTGTTTTTTGTTGTTGTGTTTTTATTGTTTCTTTTTGTTGTGATGATGATGAATTAATAGCGATTAAATAATGTGGCCGTGTTAATAAATGGTGGTTTTATTGACTAATGTTTCTCGTCGAGTTGTGATATATATTTTTTTAAAGTGACTGTCATAAAAATTCACTGAACTTCAATTATAAATAAATAATTTCCTACCTACATACGGACTTAAAACAGCAACATATTATTCAGGAAATAACATAATAACAACGGAAACGAATCCACTTTGAAATTCATTCACTATGCGCACCAACATGGCGGCGCGCGCACTTCCGCCACCCCCGCCCTCACCTTCCACCCCGTGTGATCTTGACCCGGGACTAGGTCACGATCGTGTCCCGCGCAGCCTCCGACCTTGCTTCCGTTTCCTGGTACATCGATACCGCGTTTATATCCCCAAACCTTGAAAATTTATTTGTGGACCGGGGATTCTATTTTTAAAGAGGTAAGATATTAATGTTAGTAAGTATTTTATTGACTTTTCTTGTTTCCTGTTTGTACTAGAATTAAAAATGTTTGTTTATGTTTGCGCACAAAATTAAATAGATTTATTTAATAAAAGGTTTTTTTTTTATCACACCATTTTGTGAACTTGTTCTTTTTGGTTTGTGTTCTTTCTCTTCGTGATGTTTACCGCATAAAAATAAACGTATTTACTTTCTCTTTCCTTTTTTTCATAATTTACTGACCTAGTAATTAATTACGTGTCTCATGCCTGTGTGCTAGAACGATGCTCGTATGGAATCGGTAATTTTTTTGCTGAAGCATCGTTCCAGAATAATACTATATTTCTGCTTCCCGAAAAAAAATGTTCGAGAAAATTCGTAACATGTTCAATATTTGGTCTAAAGACGTAGTTATGTATGAACTAGCGACCCGCCCCTGCTTTTCACGAGTGCATATGGTGGAAAGAAGATATAACGTAACATCGATGTTTGGGGCATTTTACAGTCCACTAGCGCCGCCAATCGAAAAAATGTCATAACTCGTAAATAGAATCAAAAATACAAAATGTGGTATATTATTACTGTAGAAAAGGCAATAACGTAACGTAACGTAACGTAACGAAATATAGCTGTTTAGCTAAATCGTGCATTTGTAACAAAAACGGCCGTTTATGTTTTGAATGCACGATTTAGCTAAACAGCTATATTTCAAGTGTTGATAAGGTGTTATACAATTACGTTATTGCCTTTTCCACAGTAATAATATAACATATTTTGTATTTTTGATTCTATTTACGAGTTATGACATTTTTTCGATTGGCGGCGCTAGTGGACTGTAAGAGGCCTCTTATGCACATAAATAAGCCTTCCGGAATCAATTTTCTAAATAATGTTGAATTCCGCATCAAAATCCGTTGAGCATTTTAAAAGAACAACGCGGTCACATCAACGGACGGCGACTTTAATTTATAATATTATGTACAGATATCAAGCCACGCTCTCTGGCCCACGTGAAATGATACCCATTCACATCAAAAAACTATTCAAAGTGATTTATCCCTCATCGTTACACATGGAATGCTAAAAATTCTCATAACTTCAGAATTTCAGATCACTTCGAAACTGAACGCTATCCATCATGCTAACTACGACATGCTGAATGATGAATGAACGGCGCTTAGCTATCGTTCATTCGTTCGCATACACTGTTTTTAAAAGCAAACATCACGGTCATAAATTGGTTTATGTTGAGTAATTTCTTAGCCATTAGACCTTAATCTATAGCATATATATATAGTTATATAAGCCGCATATTCACAGGGAAATAAATTATGCAACTTTGTTTTGCGGTGCGGTCAATCGAGGATCTTTGACAGTCGTTATGGGTCGTCAGAAGCCCGCAAGTCTGACAAACAGTCTTACCAAGAGGTATCGTATTACCCAGAAACTGGGTTGTGAAGGTCAGATAGGCAGTCGATCTATGTAAAGTTCTGGTATTCTGCTGCGTCCGGTTATACTGGAAGCCGGCCCCAACATAGTTAGGAAAAGGCTAGGCAGATGATGATGTTTTGCGCTGCGGGAATTGTATCCGTTATGAAACAAAATCTGAGTTGCCAAGTAGCAATGGTTATCAAAGCGTTTTGTATTCCTACAGAATTGACGTACAAACGCCAGCACATCAAGCTACTACAATCTGTCAAATTTCTTTAATAGATTTTTAACTTTATCGCTAAAACTCCTTAAAGTTTTAGCGATAAAGTTAAAAATCTATTCAAGGTTGATTGGGAAAATTTGACACTTTCGGGTAGCTTGACCTGCTGGCGTCTGTACCTAAGCTTTTCGGTAGCATATGTGGATCCAATACATTTTGACTTTTCCATTATTGTTATCGCTGATAGAATGTCACTTTGTCTAGGCCCTTTGAGCAACATTTGTACCAGGAACATTAAGCCGGACATTTGCAAGAAAGTTCGGACATTTGCTCACTTGGTCGTTTGTCCTTTCGACAATAAGGAAAAAAGAAATACAATGTGTTTCTTTGTATGTGTTTTGGTTGTTGTTTTTCTTTGTTTTGTGTTTTTGTTTGTAATGCGTTTCTTTGTTTTTTTTGAAAGCCGTAAAAATCAGGACGGTCACGTAAAGTTATGGGGGAAACAATGTTTCGCAACTCTTGCGCAAGTTTGATCCCCAATGAATACGAGGCGTTATGATATCAGAGGAGCAATTATCATAATTTTAAGAACGTTCACAGTCTGATCTCAGTCCCAATCTGTCAAAAATACCTCTAAAATCCCTATATTTTTTATAAGTTTTTGACATTGATTGTCGCCGGGATGAGATTGCGACTAGATTTTGAATTTTCTATAACATTATGTATGTTTATGTTCCTTCAGGTTATGCGAAGGCTGTAGCATAAAGTAAATCAAAGATCAGGGAGAGGAACGGTAAACTCAGAAGATAAAGTTACTTTTCAATATAAAAAAGGACACGAGTATTGATTACTATGATTACTTGCTTGTTTTATTCTGAATCTTTACATAAACAGAAGAACTGTTATTTAAAAAGAAACCCTGTTTTTTTTGTATATTTAATTATTCGCCTCAAAAAAGAAAAAAGAAATCTTTATTACTAGAAGAATGGGTACAGTAAATCTCCTAAAAACAAACAACTTTGGTCTTACGTAATGTGCACTTAGATGTCACTCGCTCGGTGTGCTTTGGCACTCGTACTAGGATTACCCTGTATCATGAATGCCATAAATAGTGCAATATCTGTATTCTATGCTGTAGGTACTATAGATAGTTTCGGGAGAGTGAAGAGTTTAAAAACGTTGACTAACAAGAGTTATTTTACAGCAAAAAGTATTCGGCATACATTTCTTGAATGATTGAAGACTTGACCAACTACTACTATTTTTTTTTTTTTGTGGGAAATCATCAAATGACCCCTCCCGCTCTTGGTGGAGCAGAAGGGAGTTTCAGACTCTTACTGACTAAAACCCACCCATGTTCCTTCCTTCGCCCTTTATGTTCCGGGGTAGCGGTAACCCTTTCGGACAATCCCGCTGAACCAACTACTACTATTATGTCTGATTATCATTGTCTGATTTCTTTGCAAATACTACTTGTTTACGCTAAACTCGTAACTCGTTATCGTCATCTATGATTCATAGCAAAACATATGTAATTGGTAAAAAGTGTCTTAACGTGTTTACTTTATAACTATTATTCCATGTGCGAGAATCTTACCTTGCCGTAACACAGTCCTTGACTAGCAAGGGAGGTAAAGAACTTTTCTTTGTATACCGCCATTGGGCATTTATAAATTTTATCAAGTATGTGAACCATTGCTTTACTTGTGATAGCATTATTATAATTTAACTCTTCTTCTACTCCCCTTGCTACTTGTTATAGATAAGTCCTAACTTAGTTGAACGTAAGTGAGTGTGCCCTATATATACTATGTAAATATTTATCACCGGTGTACTGTAACCTAAACTTATGGTCAATAAACTTTTATTATTATTATTAAGTTATATGTCTCGCATTACAAGTTTCATTTGTTTATTTTTAGCCGTTAATGTCCCACTGCTGAGCAAAGACGTCCCTACTCTCTTTCCACCTCTCTCTGTCCAGGGCTACCAAGGACCAATCTTTATCAAAGGAGTCCAGCTCATCCCGCCATCTTCGTCTGGTTTACAAGTTAAGTTTACATGGTTTCAATTCAATCTACCATAGCAGAGACTAGATCAAGCATATGAAAGAACTGTGGTCGCCCAGTGGTAACGACCGCGACTTACGTGTTGTAGGTCGTAGGGTCGAACCCAGATAGGTATATAATATGTCTAAATTATTTCATCAACACTGCTCTCAAAATGGTGAAGGAAAACATCGTAAGAAAGCCGACATATCCTGGAACCAAACATTCGAAGACATGTGACATCTACCAACCTGCACTGGGCCCGCTCACCGAGAGGAGGCCTGTCTCCCAGCAAAGAAACGGCTGATTATCCTTATGCTAACCATATCAGACAACTACTAGTAAATTTCTTACTAAAAACAACCCAAAGGACTAACTGCTTTTTGCAAAGCAAATCATGTTTATTTTATTGCTAATATTTTAAGTAATTATATTTATTTTATTATTTATTTATTACTGTGATTGCCCGTGACATCACAGCGGGCTCTATCAGAATACCAGCGCTGCGACATTTGTTTTTTAAATTTCGAAGCATCATGCTGAGACAGGAGCCTTTTGGCCTCGTATAGAACTTTCTGTTTCATTTTGACACTTTTTTTTAAATATAATTTGTTTTATTTTAACTGTGTTTAGTTTAGTTTATGATCCTGTACGAGTCGCAATAAATACATTTTCATTATTTTTTTCTTTTTAACAAAAACACTATTAACAAACAAACCACTTAACGACACAATAAAATAATGAAAATCAAAATGGCTGTTAACCTCTCGACAAGTACACTTGACAACAGAGGGCTTAATAACAGCGACCCTCGTGGAAGCCTGCTAACGGAAAGTTTGTACAACTCGCTAATAATACTCGGATACTCTTTGTTAAAGTATTTTGTTACGCTATTTTATTAAATGTTGTAGATAGACAGATAATTAAATAGGCACGTAGGCTTATGAGAAGTGACGAGTGGGATTATTACCCACTAGCTGCGTCCCGCGGTTTTACCCGCATAAGTTTCGATCCCGTGGGAATATCAGGATAAAAGTATCCTATATGTTAATCCTGGTTATAAATCATCTGTGTGCCAAATTTCATCCAAATCCGTTCAGTAGTTTTTGCGTGAAAGAGTAACAAACAGCCATCCATCCATCCATCTATCCACCCATACAAACTTTCACGTTTATAATATTAGTAGGATCACACTAACTAATAATGTATATTATGACGTGTTAAACTTCGGTGACCGTGCTGAAGTCTAAGTCAAATTTGTTTCAAAGCACCCTTCAACGTCAATATTTACAAGAAAATAGAAATGATTCAGTTGTTCCTTCCATCTGATAATTTCGTATAGAGAAGAATCAAACCCAAACTCAAAGCATTTATTTCAAATAAATCCATTACACGCAATTTTGAATTTTCTAGAGGTCGGTCAGTCAGGTAGATGAAACTAGTTGCCTATTCCAAAATGTAGTAAGTACCTATAGAGAAGAACGGGCAAGAAACTCCATGGACACTCTTTTAAAATGCTTTACAATATTTTGTATACCGTAATTATATAATTATATTCGAAGACGATGTCTATAGTCCCTGGTTGGAGATAAACAGCGTTCCGGTTAAAACCATGTGATTGGTAAATTGATGAATGTTAATAGGATCCACCTCCTTTGAAGGCATTTCAACATTGAACATGTGTATAACATACATAAACATAATCAGCCTATAATGTTCCCACTGCTGGGACACAGGCATCCTATCTGTGTGAGGGAGTGGGCCATATCCATCACGCAGCCCCAGTGCGGATTGGCAGAAGTCACATGTCTTCGAGTTTTTGGTTCTAGGACAGTTTCCTCATGATGTTTTCCTTCACCGTTTTGTGAGCAGTGGTGATGAAATAATTCACACAAAGTAAAGCGCCTGTCAGGGTTCGAACCAACGACCTACAACTCGTAACTCACGACCGTTTTCACTGGGCCACCATAGCTCTTAACATTGAACAGCCAGACTATAATACAAGATCATGATGTATGTCCTTCAACATCTTTAACAAACAGAGATAATTCCAAAAACGACATTACAATCGAGTTACATGAGTTTTATTTTAACTTAACAAGTGTACAGTGTGTGTATTAGTATTTCTAACCAAAAAATTTGACGTACCAATAGCCCGGAAAACCTCAACGTGAAACACAAACTCCCTTTGCTGCACCAAATTAATCAAATGAAGTAAAGAAACCTTGTGTTGCAAGCTTTTTTCTTTTTAATTAGCTAATGTGTTCTATCTCTCCAGTTTCAGCCCTCGGGACAAAATCCCGGTTCTTTGTGCATTAAAATACTGTTGTAACGGTGGATACGTAAGTTAGTAACAGTTTTTACTCCATAATTTTAAAAGTTAAAAGAAATATACGGGTTTTAAACCGTCGCAAGGTATATGATAAAAGTCCACACAGACTAATAGGAATATTATTACGAAACTTATGTAGGTCATTTTTTTAAACAATAAAACAAATGACGTATTGTTTTTTAAGAGAGAGCTAAGCCACAGGTTGGTAGTTTAATACGTACATAAATGGAAAAAAATCATTTGGCATTGGTAAGAAATAAAACATAATTTACGCGTGGTTCTGAAAACTCGACGCAAGTAAGAAACTCCTACGCAGTAAATTCAAATTGCGAAAGATAATGACGATTTAAACGCCGACGCCCACGCCCTCTAGGGGAAACGCTCCGAGGAAATGGTTCAACAACAGGGCAGGCAAAATCTACAAACGGGAGAGAAAAACGCTGCAGTCTCATAAAGTCTTGAACACAAAGACATAGTCGTACACTCAGTCCTTGAGATCAAAGGTATGTACTACACTACCCAAGGCTTACCATTTTTTACTACAAGTAGCAACCATACCATCACGCCTGTATGCCGAGGAGGGGTAGTGGTGAGGTGGTATTCCCCGAAGTATAAAGTACACACATGTCACCAGTTATGTTTTAGTCTGTGGAGCAGTGGTGGCCCAATGGGAACGGCCGTGACTTACGAGTTGTAGGTCCTAGGCTCGTCGGTCGCATTACATTGTGTAAATTATTTCATCACCACTGGTCTCAAAACGGTGAAGGAAAACATCGTGAGGAAACCGAGCTGTGCTAGAACCAAAAATTGGAAGACATGTGTCATCTACCAACCCGCACTGGGCCCGCGTGGTGGATTACACCCTCTCACCGAGAGGAGGCCTCTATACCAGCAATGGGAACATTTTAAGCTGATTATCCTATGTTTTATTCTCAAGTTATATTGTTACAATGTTATAAACTTAACTCTTTTTTGTGTGGTCTGTTTCCACAGAAAGACCGTGAGAACCATTTTGTGGCGCATAGTTGTAAGCCTGGTGTAAACTTTTATAAACAAAGAATAGCAAGCAAGTCAATGTAAAATACCGGTATTCATCTGCATCCAGTTAGACTGGAAGCCGGCCCCAACATAGTTGGGAAAAGGCTAGGCAGGTTGATTGATTGATTGATTAAATACCAGGCGAGGATATTGCCACTAACCGGGATAAACCAGACAAACTGATACAAAAAAAAATCTAATAAGAATTCTAATACTCAATTACACTACCCGACCGAACCAACGTCAACGTCACTAGACCAACAAGCCGGTATTCAAGGCTTACTACATAGTAACAAATGTACTATTAATAGTATCGTCAAACACGTGGGTGAAGTTGAACATCGTGTCGACGACTGTACTGTAGTGGCAGCCACGCCTACGTTTCGGGGAAGTCGCCTTTGCATGTGCGGATGTGTATGTGTATGTTGATAACTGTCTGTGTTTATGTGTGTGCGTGGAATATTGTGTGTATATTGCTGAGAGTGTGTTGTAGTAGACGTAGTGAAATGTATCAAGTGTATGCATGTGTTCTAGTGTGTATAGAGGTTAGTAGTGGTTAGATAGCAAATTACGACTCTATTGCGGGGAGAATGTGTCACTATGCAACTGTTTTATGAGCGAAATGTTTAATATGTTTTTATTATTATTGATAGGCTCGCATTTGATCACTATCTCACACACCATGATAGAATAAAGTCTCTATCAAAGATAAGTTACAAATAAAGATCTCACTAAAGATGAGCATTGCACGACTGTTTCATATTTTGACACAAAAATATAAAGATACTTTAGCGTATTGCAGCCTTTCTCTGGAGGCCGGTAAGAGTCCGGCATACCCGTCTGTCACCCCACGATGAAGGAAATCCATGAGGATTTCCATCGCCAAAAAAAGAAATAGCCTTGCCTTTTTTTTGTTTAGGTTAACGGTACAAAGCGGTGAAAGGTTTTTGGGGTTTACTTGTTTTGACGTTCGAAACTAGATTATTAATGACCTAATTTAAATAAAAATACCAGCAACTGAATTTTAGTCCAGTGTTAATAATAAGATTCGCAATAAAATTCAGTTCATTTATTTAGGGCCACTTGCACCACATCTTCAGCCTATAATGTTCCCACTGCTGGGATACAGGCCTGCTCTCTTCAAGAGAGAGGAGGTTGGTAGATTAGGGTTTATTTGGGTAGGTAATAAGTTGATCGTGGTATAAATGAAATCACTGCTTCCCAGCTGTGGGAATGCATACATAATCAGCCTATAATGTTCCCACTCCACACAGGCCTCCTCTCGATGAGAGGGATTGGGCCGTAATCCAATACGCGGGCCCAATGCGGGTTAGTAGTTCTCACGTGTCTTCGAATTTTTGGTTCTAGGCCATGCCGGTTTCCTCACGATGTTTTCCTTCACCATTTTGAGAGCAGTGATGATGAAATTATCTACATAAAGTAAAGCGCCTGCCTGAGTTCGAACCCACGACCTACAACTCGTGAGTTGAGGCCATAACTACTGGGCCACCACTTCTCTCAACGATCGATATAAAGATTGTAGATAGACCAATTAATACGTACTAACATTAGGTTTTTAAGTACATTGTTACTAACAAATTATGGATCTGGTCTGAATTAAATGTTTATTATTATTATTAAATAAAGAATCGCTGTGGGAACCAGGAGAGGAACGTGTTTATTAGCTATTTGAGTATTATCCCTAGTATTACTATTACACAAACTAGCCGATTATTACATTTCTTCCATATAAATGCCATATTTACTACATACGTGTCGTCCGAATTTCACAATCAGGAGACTGTGGAGGAATGTGTTTATTACATAGATGCCAAAAATATTTCAATATCGACACATTTCGCTCCGGTCCAACATTTCCAAAGGAATGTCCGCTTCGATGAAAATATGCAATTACCATTGTACGCATATCCAACCGAGTTGAGCTGAGATTAACATCCAAATTATTGAGTTAAATAAATCTTTTTTAGTATTGCTTTCATATTATTGTTGACATTGGCAATCATTTGCAGCCAATTTCATCATATCAGCCGCACGACACCCACTGCTGGGTATAGGCCTCCCCTAAGGATCTCCACGACGATCGGTCCTGCGCTGCCTGCATCCACTGGCTTCCCGCGACCTTCACCAGATCGTCGGTCCACCTTGTCGGGGGCCTACCCACTGAGCGTCGTCCGGTGCGCGGTCGCCATTCCAGAACCTTTCCGCCCCAACGGCCATCGGTTCTTCTCGCTATGTGTCCCGCCCATTGCCACTTCAGCTGAGCAATCCTTCGAGCGATGTCGGTTACTTTAGTTCTCCTGCGGATCTCCTCGTTTCTGATTCGATCACGCAGGGAAACGCCGAGCATGGCTCTCTCCATTGCACGCTGGGTGACCTTGAGCCTTCTTATGAGACCCATAGTTAGCGACCGTGTTTCACTGCCGTAAGTCATCACTGGCAACACACACTGTTCATAGACAGCCAATTTAGCTAGCAGCTTTATACAAAGAAAGCTGCCGAAACGTAGACACCGCGATCGTAGCACGTGCTACGCCGTAGCACAATGCGCGCTACGCCGTAGCTCAGCGCGTAAACGCTAGTGTACTATTGCCAAAACCTACAATATCTGACCATTTTGAAAACAAAACCCCGTGCACATGATGACCACAGCTGCGTCCGTAAGTAAAACAAAAGAGGATCCTTTTTGGGTCGACTAATAATATGCGCTGCAAGCAGGAATAGTCCTTACGGTGGTCAAATATAGATTTTGGCGATAGTACACTTCGCAAACTTTTGTTTTTTCTAACCTTAAAACATTTTTTTGTAGCACATTATCCTGTTAACATTCAAATGAAAGTACATATTTGCCTAGTATATGTAACGTTTCAAAGCTGTGTTCCGTTTTTACGTCAGTTTATTTTCCTATCGATTTTTTAAAATAAATTCCACCATTCTACAGAATACCTCCCCTTCATAGCAATTACCGTTGAAGAGGCCAACAGATGTAGTTCATTATGCAGTTATTGGAGGTCGCTCGAGTCAATAGTGCCTCGGATAAGATGAGGAAGACTCGATAGAGGCCACGACAAAGAAAAGGAAGTAAAGTACTATCGTTTACTTCCTTTTCTTTCCAGTTGCGAGCTTGATGTATGCAGTTAATGTTGAAGGGAGGCTTTTGTTGTGAGGTAAATAATGAATTTTCTTTCAAATAATAACAGTTATTTGTTGTATCCTTCTTTGATTGATCCAAACATCGCATCTAAGCATAATATAATCAATCTGTTGTTTTGCATCCTCGTCAAATTTCAGGAGGCTGTTATGAAAGATATAAATAAACAAATAAAATTATGATCCCTGGTAAATAATGAATATATACTTGTTTTTTTAGTTATTTAAGTTTGACAGTATTTTAGTATAAATCACTTTCAAAGTACATAATCGCGTTATGGTATCGTATAAGCGGCCGCATTTTTTATGTGTGTGTAAAAGGGCAGTTACAGTGCGGTCAAACACAGGCCGCGTTTTAAAATACGTGTCCCACACATGCCGATTTCCGAAAACTAGAAAAAAAAAATACCTACTTATTTTATTATTGATTCGTGTCGAGAATCAGTAGCATAGTTACCTCCTTGAATTTGACGAGGGTGCAAAACAACACCTTGTATACTAAATAATGAAGCTGAAGAGTTAGTTTATTTATTAAGCTTTTTCGCACAAAAAGGTACAAAGGCGGACTTAATGCCTTAGGCATTCTCTACCAGTCAACCAAGGGTGGTGAAGAGATCAGAGAGGCAATTCTCGTAATTTTAAGAACGTTCACAGTCTGATCTCAATCTGTCAAAAATACCTCTAATTTCCCTACATTTTGACAAGTTTTTGACATTTGTTTGTCGCCGAGATGACACTGTGACTAGATTTTGAACGTTTTAAATTACGAGAATTGGCCTTCAAATGGCAGGTACTTTGGTTGAGACAATGATAAAAAAAAACTCTCAAAACTAGGTACACAAATACATAAATAGGTTATATACACATACATACTATTACTATAATATATACTCTCTCTCTCTCTCTCTCTATCTCTCTCTCTCTGTGTGAGTGTGTGTGTGTGTGTGTGTGTGAGTTTCTTGTTTATGTTTATTTGAATGCACTAATTTCTGGAAGTACCAGTCGGATTTGAAAAATTATTTTTGCACTTGATAACTCAATTCTTGAGGACGGCTTCTATAGGCTATTTGACACCACGCTAAGATTCTCAAGAGCCGAGCAAAAAGAAAAAGTAAGAAAGAACGATAAGCGAAATCGAAGTAATAGCGAGGACCGGCGATGCGATGCGACGTGGTGGGTCGGAGGTGCAAGAAATTTGACACGGACGAAGTCGCGTGTAGAAGCTAGTCAATTATAATCACATTGCACTGACGAAATACTCTTGGAATCAGTTTGTTGTTTGACAGCCCGTTTCTATGTATGTGTTTAGGTATCACATTACAGTACATAGTGAACTTTATGTAAGACAAAGAACTACAGGTTTCGAATGTCAGATAACAAAAAGCCATATTCTTTTTTACTTCTCCTTTCGCAGGTCTGCTGGAAGAAATTTCTTAAGAAATAAGCAGTACCTTTGTACTCATATTTCAAATGTCTTATCCTTATGTGTTTTACTGTGTGTACATAAATAATAAAATAAATAAATAAATAAATAATAAATAATAAATAGCAATATCGGAGTATAATTATAGTCTAGACACAAACCAAAACAATATAAATAAACAAAAGCCCATCAACTACCAAATGGTACTATAATCGATTGCCCGGGCAACTATCACCCAGTAATTTATTCAGTACCCGAGAACCCATCTATCAAGATGAGCATAATGCGCCAAAAATCACCTGCTTACCCGCCCTTGAGGCCGGATAACCGGGCCAAGTTCACCCGGATATCGGGAAACTTCCTGGTTGTCGAGGACACGGGATCAGGCGAATTTTTTAAATTAAATATTAACATATAATGATTATATTTTTTGAAGGACATGATTTGGTGTTTTTACCGTATTGAGAATTTTTTGACTGGCGCGAGATACTTAGGGGAAATCCCTGGATGATATTGATTAAGATTCTTTCTTTTTTTTTGGGATATGAACTTGGCCCGGTTGTTCGAACCGGGCCAAGTTCAACCGGGTATCGGGAAACTTCCTTGTTGCCGAGGACACGGGATTAGGCGCATTGTTTAAATTAAATTTTGAATGATTAATTATTTTTTGAAGGACATGAATTGGTGTTTTCACCGTGTTGAAGTTGTTTTGACTGGTGCGGGAAAGGCCCTGGATTATAATGATTAAGTTTTTTTTTGTGTTTAATAAAGTAAATGGATTATTGATATTCTTTAACATACAACAATAAAAACGATATTTATGTTTGGAGTTGAATGTTAGACTCGGTTTTAGTAAGTGTTTCATGTATTGTGGTAAAACCCCAATCTTCTATTTTTATACCTAGTCCTCTCAAACCTTTTTTTTTTTCCTGGTGGTGAAATCGTCATATGACTTCTCCCGCTCTGGGCGGAGCAGGAGGGCGTGTCAGACTTTTACTGACTAAAACCCACCCGTGTTCCTTCAGTTGCCTACGCCAGGGACCACGGTATCTCTTTCGAACAACCCGCGGCCTTGGCAGGCATCGACCCTAGCGGACCCCGTCACTTCATGCTGACATCTCTTTGAGGCGAGCGTGGAACACAACGCGCCGTCGACTCGGGCCTGGTTCTTGCCGGGCGGCGAGCTGCCCATTGCTCGCCGCCCGCAGTCCTCCCATACGATAAGTCAATTATTTTTAAAAGAGTAACCGTGGAGCTACTTCTTCTCTATAGGACACCACGAATTGTAACAGTGCACCTAGCTTCTGACGTTTCATAAGTGCCCATGTAGGTCATTGTGAAGCAAAATATTTTGGTTTTATTAAAGAGACTGAAAATCTTTGCTCCTATTATGTCCAGGCCGGATTATTATACCTTTTACCGAAATCCTAAACAAATAACAGCGGAGCGGATTATTTAACGGTAGTTCCATGTAATTAAGGGTGTTAATGACAGTTTAATTATTAACATTCTGTTGCCATGTGACAGGAAGCCAAAATTATAATAAAAGCTTTAGAGAGCTTTTTGGAGAGTTTTGCAAAATAAACAAGCTGAAGTGGAATTATCAATTATCATGCATATGATAATCGATCGAAAAGCTCATCTTCATCTGCCTAGCGTTTTCCCAATTATGTTGGGGTCGGGATGCAGCTGAATACCAGTATTTTACATGGAGCGACTGCCTATCTGACCTCCATAACCCAGTTACTGTATAATACGATACCCCTTGGATCTACGACTCACTTCGATTATATTTGTTGATTTTTTGGTTTATTTTTGCAAAATTACTCAACTCACACTAATACATATTCGTTACTATTTTTTATCTGACACATATTTATCTTATTTAAGTACACACACGTCACGTTGCAGCGTAGAACTGATTTACATCCGTCACCTCACACATCAGATTCAGTTGAAAACCAGCGTCAGGCACCAGTTTTCTGGCATTTTTGCTGAACTGGGCCTTTTTGGTGCAGCCGTGAGGCACACTTTCCCGCTATTTTCTTACATCGGTCTTTATAGTTTCTATTTGTTGCTATCTAATGTATGTATCTGGTGTATTGTATGTCTTTTAGTCTGTGCTAAATAAATGTATTTTCTTTCTTTATTTCTTGGTAAGACTGGTTGTCAGACTTTCGGGCTTAATGTGCTTTCCGAGGCACGAAGGGTGTCGGCGCATCACATATGCGCGTGAACGACCGAAGGGAGGGCGACGGGCGTCGGGGTACCGAACACGGTACGCGACGGCCGCTGCGCGCCCTGCACACCACTCAGCTCACTAACGCGGTCGACCACGGGCATTTCATTGTATGATTCGTTCTATGTTTTGTAAGTGCATATTTTATTGTATGATTCGTTCTATGTTTTGTAAGTGTACCTATGGACAGAAAGTCTGAAATAAACGTTTATTATTATTATTATTATTATTTCATTGTTTTTTTTATACGTTGATATGTAAATTATGGTATTACACCTATTTTATTACTGTCCACTACTTATTTCATTATAAGTACCGATTGAGCCCATTCAAAGGGGTCTCGGTATCAGCGGGATTTTCCGAAAGGGTTACCGCTACCCCGGAACATAAAGGGCGAAGGAAGGAACATGGGTGGGTTTTAGTCAGTAAGAGTCTGACACTCCCTTTCGCTCCACCCAGAGCGGGAGGGGTCATTCGATGATTTCCCACCAGAAAAAAAAAAAAAAAGGGGATCTCGGTATGTAAAGATATTTAACCACGGGCCCCTCCCGATCGAACAGTTTAAGAAAACACATACCAGCATCATCAGCGTATTTTCCTACTGCTGGGAAACACAAGACACAGGCCTCCTCTCTGTGAGAGCAAGTGGACCGCGACGCAAGGCCCAGTGTGAATTGGGGGATGTCACATGTCTTCTATTTTTGGCTCTAGAACATGGTGGTTTCTTCAATATTTTGGTAGATTAGGGTTTATTTGGGTAGGTAATAAGTAATAAGTTGATCCTGGTATAAATCATTGAGTCCCAGCTGTGGGAATGCATACATAATCAGCCTATAATGTTCCCACTCCACACAGGCCTCCTCTCGGTGAGAGTGAGTGGTCCTTAATCCGCCACGCGGGCCCAGTGCGGGTTGGCAGATGTCACTAGTCTTCGAATTTTTGGTTCTAGGACATGCCGGTTTGTTTCCTTACGATGTTTTCCTTCACCGTTTTGAGAGCAGTGGTGATGAAATAATTTAAACAAAGTAAAGCGCCTGTCTGAGTTCGAACCTACGACCTACAAGTCGCTGCCGTTACCACTTAGCCACCACTGCTCACTGGCCACTGCTGCTGTGGGAATGCGAAAGGGTTTAATTAATTACTACACACAGAAACTGTCAGAAACAGATTAATAATGTTACTGAAAATTCGTCCCAGTAGAGGTGCCTTATTTTGCCTCTTCATGTTAGTATTCTAAACTCGTTTGTTAATCTACAAGAGATCCCTGGAGAATTTTAAAGAGTGAGTTCATAATACTGAACGAATATAATGTCCAGGGTTTTAAAGGCCTGACTTAAAGAGATACTACCGAAAGAGGATGATTACCAAAAGGGAAGTCAGCCTAAATGTACAGAAAAGAGGATTTTTATTTTATTTGACATAGCATGCAAGGAACACATTTACATTCATTTGTCTTCCGGTACGCGGTCGCCACTCCAGAACCTTTCGGCCCCATCGGCCATCTGTTCTGCGAGCAATGTGCCCTGCCCACTGCCACTTAAGTTGGACAATTCTTCGGGCTATGTCGCTTACCTTGGTTCTCCTACGGATTTGTTAATTTCTGATTCGATCACGCAGGAAACACCAATATTTTAGTAGTATTTTTTTTTATCATAATTGCAGCGTATTGAATTTTGATCAACATACAACTTAGAACAGCGACAACGCTGTAATTTGTAAAAAACGTCATCATCTGCCTAACCTTTTCCCAACTATGTTGGGGTCAGCTTCCAGTCTAACCGGATGCAGCTGAATACCAGTATTTTATATGGAGCGACTGCCTATTTGACCTCCACAACCCAGTTACTGGGTAATACCCCTTGGTAAGACTGGTTGTCAGATTTCCGGGCTTCTGACTACCCGTAACGACGTTAAAAAAAACGTAAGAAATAAATTTCGCGGGTTGAATTGGATCCTCTTAACTACTAAGCAACTAAGTCCCAAAGGGTAAGGTCAAAGGGCGATTCAATTAAACTTGAACCAATTAACAAAAATTGGTGTCGCTCGTAAAAAGAAAACCGTCTCAACGATATCGTTATAAAATCATTTCTTTTCAATGAAAATATTATCGCTAAAAAAGGCCTACTTCGGTTTTACTCGAAATTTTAGTCTTAAAAGAATCCTTTTTTGTTTAAGCCAATTTTAAGAAGTTTTAACTTATAATTGACAGTCGTGATCTATATCTATACAGATTATAATTTAAAGTCGCTTTTCGTATCTGTCTGTGTGGCCGCGTTGTTCTTTTAAACTACGCAACGGATTGTGATGCAGTTTTCACCACTATTTAGAGTATTTATTCCCAAAGGTTTAAGTGTAAATACATTAATAATTAGATAGAAATAGACAGACAATCAAGGTAATGCTTGGTTTTATTGTATTTTATTAATGTCATTTTAATATTTTTTATATTTGCATACTTGTTCGTGTTTTTATATTTGTATAGGTTGCTTATGCAGCATGTACTCGTATATTGTTTTTTTTTAAATGTATTTATAATTTAACTATGTATTCCATTGGTAATCCTTAGGCTAAGTTCATTCGACCGCGTGGTACCGTGCGGAACTACTAACCGCGCGGTACAAAATCAAACTAAATAGTGTTTATCGTCTATATTAACGCGCGCTACCGCGAGGCACAGCGCGGCGTGCTCCGCCCCGTGCGCAAGATCTTGCACCGTGCGGTACCACGCGGTCATATGAACTTGTCCTTAAATAAATAACTTATATATAATAAAGAAATATCGATGTTTTTTTTTTCAATTAGTAAAAACCGGGCGCAGCCGGGAAGTGTCGCTAGTTGTTTTATAAAATAGAGTTTTATTTAAGTTTATACTCGTATGTTTAAACTTGAATGATTTACTTTTCAAAGAGAATCAAATTGGATACACCATAAATTTATTAGAGACTAGTGACCCGTCCCGGCTTCACGTGGGTGCAATTTACATGTGAAGACGGTATTTGGTTTACGACACGTTGTGCACAAATTCAGTAACCTAACAAAAAGTACTAGGCTTGCATGAATTCAAGATAGTATTTCACTAGTATTATCAAGTACTTCTTTTTGTATTCATTTACATATTATACAGCCTATGTCCATCTGGAATAATCTACCTTTGAAATGGTATAAGAATTGCTCAAATATGAGTAGTGGTTCCGGAGATTACCCTCCACACATAGTCACACAAAACTCGATCCCTCTCTAAAAAAAAATTGAAGTAATCTTAGCACACAATACATATATTCGTTCATTCGTAAAGGAAGCTTTATTTAAACGAATTACGAGACGAAGAACGAATTTTGTGAGTTTTTTAGTATAGACGATAAATAAATAAAGCTTCCTTTACGAATGAACGAATATATGTATTGTATGCCAAGCTTACTTCATTTTGTTTTTAATTTAAAAACGTAAACAAAACACGTTCTGCCATTTACCAAACCACACACCAATTTTAACACGCCATGTATTTCATATTTGTTCCAGTAAAGTGCTTTTGATATTAATCTAATAGGGGTGAAATGTTTCATGAAAACTGGGCTCAGTTTCGCCAACAAAAGAGCTTGAAAGTACCTAAAAATAATAACTCATTTTTTAGGTACACATGAGCACTTTACATAACACTTATTTAACCCATCGTCTGACTACACAGGGAGTATATAACCCGACACGTTTTATATTTAACCGGACTAAAGTAAAATGTGTATTTTAGGCTACGATTTTAGCCAACCGAGGCTCGACCCCTCCGGGGGTAGGATAATACCCCACAGTTTTCAGTTTCAGGAAGTAATCAAGTTGTTACTATTTCATCTATCTTTGTATAGTCTGTGAATTGTCGAAGACACGTGAATTAGATTTATGTAAGTAAAGTAGGGTTGACTGACGTTCCTGTTTGAAATATAATATTATTATATGATTCTCTGTTATCAAACAAACAAACAAAGTAAAAACCTCTTTTGAGTCAAGAGTAAGTGTCTTTTTTCATGCTCGGTTTCCGAGGTCAGATAAACTCTCAAAAGCTATTCATTCGACTATTATCTATTTCACCGCTTTCCTTGCATTGCTAAGTGTTCAGATACGCGATATCGAACAAATAAAGAAAAAACTAGACAAACTCGAAATAAAATACCTCAGAAATTGGACCTTAAGGAACAAATCATCAGAATTAAATGATTGTATCTCTTCTTGTTTAGGATGTGTGTTGTCTGTCACTCAGACAGTTATCAGTGTCTATATAACTTAGGCCGCGTTCAAATAGAAAGCGATCGCCGAGCGAATACGCAATCGCTGCGTTCATATGTCACTTATTGTTCGATGAACCGGAACGCGTAATAGGACGCGGGGTTAGTCTCATAGATAGACTAACTGTCGCATGTCTAGATAGAAGATAGAAACTCATTTATATGTATGACTACCTGCGCCCCGCGGTTTCACCCGCATAAGTTTCGATCACGTGGGAATATTGGAATAAGAAGTATTCTATGTGTTAATTCGGGTTATAAACTATCCGTGAGCCAAATTTCATCCAAATGCGTTCAGTAGTTTTTGCGTGAAAGAGTAACAACCATCCATCCATCCATCCTCACAAACTCTCGCGTTTATAATATTAGTAGGATATTTTTAAGGAAGGAAAGGTATAAATAAATAAATAAAATGTTAGCAAATAACTTCACCATAAACCATATCGCAAACTGATCCGGGGTAAATAACACATGTTTGCCAAACCGTATAGTCCCTAAAATATGGGTAAAAGTAAAAATTCCTCTCTATGCCGGTGGTTACATTGCATGAGAGCTTTAGGCAGGTTTACCGTATAATTGTATATACAACTTGATTTTGTTATTGCGAGGATATGTCCTCAATTTGAAAGTCTACGAGGAAAACTTTAGGACTCCATCAAAGAAGAGATGAGAATCTCATCTCCTCTCCTCTAGATGAGATTTGTTGGAAACAATCAATAGGATCGTCTAGGCTTAGCTTCAGTGGATACGGTTGAGCAGATAGAAGAGGAGATGCCTCATATTTGAGATGTGAGCTGTCCCTCACCAGCTGGCAATGGCTCGCAGCGGAGACGAGAGATGTGAGCGGCGTGAGGCAAGAGGCACCGATAGTTCCCCCGCGTCGCACAACACGACCGCCGCGCCCGCACCATTCTAGCCAGTACACATCTTTGCTCCGTTTAAACAAACACCAAATCGTTTAACTATTTGAAACTAAATTATGAACTCAGAATCATAATTTGGAACTCACCACGAATCTTCACAAATAGGTACAAAAAATGTGATAACTAGTGAGGATCCTCGTTACTCAAAATAAAAGACTGCATCAATTAGGATGAAAATACATCGTTATCATAGACTATTTCGTAAACAAACATAAGCTTCTAATTTGGATATGTATCTACGTGAACTAGGTCCCCTAGGATGCCAGTAAAACCGCAGGCGATAGCTATTAGTAACATAACTCAAACACAATCAGCATATAATATTCCCAATAGAGTGCAGTAATATAATATCCAGTGAAAATAAATCTGAAAAGCAAAACGTCGCTGCTCCAAATGCTAGTAAATCGAAGCGCTCAAATTGAACAGCTTGTACATTACTTAGCGGTTTAGTTCAATGACTTAGGGCTCTGTTGATAGTCTTACCACAAAGCAGGTAGATACAGAAGGTCGGGAAAAACAGCGAGCGAAAACGCACGCACACATAAACAGACGCACGTCACGTATGTTTTTTTCTGAACTGAGCCTTTTACACTTACACTTACTGACTTTACACTATTTATTTGATTTTTTATTTCTTTTTATCTGATGTATGTATCTGGGTTATTGTGTCTTTTAGTCTGTGCTAAATAAATTTATTTTCTTTCTTTTTTGATATCGAGTGCAAGTGCACTCACGGCTGCTATTTCTTTTTTCAGATCGCGTTGACGTGTCACCTGACGTTACGTGACGTGTACTGACCCCTACCGTACTTTTGGCACGTGGTCAAAATCGAAACAAACACCGCCATCTTGTTACTTTTTAATAGATTTCAGTAAACAATTGCACAAATGTTTACCAACCCAGCAGAGGGAACTGCTGGGACACAAAAACATAATCACCCTATAATATTCCCAGGCTGATTATTCTTACCAACAGCGCCCCCCAGTCAACGTCATTCGAGTGCCAAAAGATCCTTGATCGCAGTATTCGCATCTACGTGTGCGTACGCCTGTTTTTGCTCGCTGTATAGAGTCGACCTTCTGTACTTATTCATTTTATGGCCTCACTTAGCCTCGCTATCAACAGTAACCTACATCCTTACGCTGCCATTACTGAGATTGAAATAAAATCTGAGAGCAGCTTTTTATTGCTAGAATACAGTACATGTGAAGTGATATTAAACATTATATACATTCGTATGTAGGTAGTTTCTAATTACTAGCCTACTGTAGCCCTTTCAGAGCAGTGGTGACCCAGTGGAATCGGCCCCGACTTAGGAGTTGTAAGTCATGAGCTCGAACCCAGCCAGGCACTTTAATTTGTGTATTTATTTCATCGCTACTGCACTGCTCTCAAAACGATGAAGGAAAACATCGTGAGGAAACTGGCATGTCCTAGATTCAAAAGTTCGAAGACTGACATCCACCAACCCGCACTGGGCTCGTGTGGTTTCGCCAGTTATGTTTAAGTCGCATGTAATAGGGGACGAGCCTATCAAAAATCCTCGGCTACTGAGAAATTCCAGATAGGAAACCCCAATAACACTTTGCCCGACCCGTTATTCAAATCCAGGACCTCATGCTCAGCATTAGTGCTTGTGACCACTAGACCAACCGGGTAGTTTGCCACTATTAGACCAATGCAACGTCCTAAGTCAGGATTAAAAAATAATATAAATATTTTACCTACAAAGTCCTTAGTTTATAACTAAAAGATGCCAAAACTCGTTACGAAAACACTTCTAATAGCCTATACATTTCCCGATCCGATGATACGATTATTATCAATTTACGATAAAAAATCTCTTTGCTACATATTCAAAAACATCTTCAAGCTATAGAGCGTAAAGGACGATAAGAAAAATATCACTTTTCTGTGTGTCTTCTAATGTCTTCTAACATCTTTCAATGTCATTGAATTACTTCTCTAAGAAATTAAAGTCAAACTCGTGAAAAACTCCGGTGAAAATCTTGATAAACTAAAGTTGAGTTTAATGTTACATCTTTTACCATGAGATCAAAGGTAAAAGATGAAGGAAAGAACTAGTGACAAATAAAATAATAAGATTAAAGTACGATTCATTGTCGGCAAAGTAAAGACATTTACAAAGTGTAACTCTTCTAGCAAAGAGTCGGTTAAGGGGATGAACTCAACCTCATCACCCTAAGGCTCTTTGTACACGGCACGGTTTCTTTACGGTACGGCGTTTAAACCGCGCCGTAGAAAAAACATGTCAGTCAACAAGCTTCCATCATGATCCACACAACACTAACGATCGTGCCTACACACGGTGTACTAACCGCGCGTAGAAAAAACTTGTCCATCAACAAGCTTCCATAGTGATCCATACAACACTGACGGCCGTGCCTAGGCACGGCGAATAAACCGTAGTTTTACACGGCAAGAAAAACGAGTGTGTACGTGGCCTAAGAGGGCTCAACGATCTTTCTAATTAATTAAGAACTTTTACGTTTATCAAGCAAAAAGTATTCATAAAAACTTTTTTTTTTCGTTTTTTTTTCACTATTAATTAACGCATACATAAATCTCTCTAAACTTGAACCGCGTTTTGATCGAAGTTTTTTTTTTTTTCAAACTAAAATTTTGCTTTTATGTATACATCTCTTGTTACGCCTTTTTAAATGTACGATTAGGATGTATTTATGTTTTTTATTTATGAGAAGCCCTTTTTTAATCTTTGGCATGTTAACAATGTATTAGATATTTAAATGAAACATGGATTTTTACATAACTTTGAAAGCTCAAGCCGTAGCTATGTAACCATAAAATATAGTTATAATAAATTCAAACACAAAAACGATACGTATTATGCCGTAGTAAGACATCAATTTGAACCTAGATATTGAACTAATTCCTACCAGATTCATTGCGGTATTAATCAGCTGAGATTGTCCTATCATTCACTTTTTGAACCATCTACATGACCGGCTAATAGGAACTTGTTTAATCATAATTTTTTTATACATTTTACTTGTTGCGCCCTGCGGTTTCACCCGCGTAAGTTTCGATCCCGTGAGAATATCGAGATAAAAGTATCCTGGTTATAAACTATATGTCTGCCAAATTTCATTTCATGTGTAAAATTTACCTATGGATATATATCTAAAAAAAAAATATTTGATTTGATGTCTCCATGGCAACGTACTTAAAACAATTATGAACACTTAAAATTTAAATTTTAAGTGGTATATATATTTATATTTAAATATTAATATTATATTTAAATATTAAAAATTCCAATTACGCTTAGTTATGGAAATATTTAACATTTTCCGAGAATCATAGAGCTGTGTTTCATTAATATTTTGCTAAGCGGCTTTTCTCTCCCCATAATAATTAACAATTCCGGTTATTACCGGAGGCAAATGTAGTTTTTGTTACAGTGATTCTTCCTACTTCAATATTTAATGAAAAACGTTAAACGTTAAAAGATATTATAATTTTTTTACATTATAATTTACTTAGAAAATACTGATAAAATTCCGTTAGGGTAAAACTCAACAAGCTCTGCCTCGAAAATTGAAATAAAATTAGTCGCAAATAAATAAAACCATAATCATCAAGTGTAGTAAAAAGTTTGCTGATTTCAATATTCTGTCCTGCATACTACATCCTGCCTATTTAATAAAAACCGACAGGAGGCCACACAAAAATTCGGCAATTCTACAAGTTTTTTTTTCATAGTTTTAATGCTTTCATTATACACCAACTGCATATTTCACTGTCGTATAAAATGGCAATTTTGTAATTTTATGTCGCGTTGTCAGTTATATAAAATAGGTATTATTAATCCGCCTAATCTTTTCCATCCTAAAAACGATTATTTTTTATGTTATTCCGAAGCTTACATCGTTTACCAGTGGTGTCGAAAATAATCATAAAAAAGCAATAGTTATCATATTGTCATATACAGTGCCCTCCAAAAGTTAGTTGACATTAATGTCAACTCAGCTGGCTCGGTCGAAGTGGAAAATTTCCACTTCGACCGAGATTTCATATCGTAATATGAAATTTACACTAACAACTGTTGGTGTTTGAACTGTACACTATAACGTTTTTATTGACTAATTTAACTATCTATGAATTATCATTTTTTAAATCATATTGTGGCATCACAGCTGAAGTCGGCAGTAACTCGTGTTCAAAAATCGGGCCTCATAACTATCAGACACGACATATGTACTACTAACTAGTCACTGTTTCAACTGTGTATACTAGTACCACAAAAAACAAAAAACCAAACCAAACCAATACCCGCACGTGGCTGTCAGAATAATCTGACAGCCACGTTTGGTATAAACCAAAACGAAAAAGTATAGACTTAGGAGTCTCGCCTGCGGCCATCAGCACTACGACTCGTGGCTATTAAAGAAAAAAAAACACGCAATACTCTTTCACCGAATGTAGTCAGAATTTCAGTGAAACCCGGCCTAAAAGTCCCGTTATCAAGGTTGATGCAGATAAATGAGATAAGAGATGCATTTTACTGATATTTTTAATAGATTATTTTATATATTGTGAATGTTAGAACGCTGAAGGCCTTGTAGACTGTTTATTTGTAGAACCTTTTCTATTTTGTTAGTACTTGTTGACAGGCCTATACTGTCCTCCCGTACCTATTAACACTGAAATTTGAAAACATCGTAAAAGCAAATTATTTTGAAAAGAGTAGCCATGGAGTTTCTTACGGGCTCTTCTCCATAGGAAACAACCAATTGGAACCGTACACCTAGCTTCTGACGTTTCATTTTCGTGTAGGTTCATGTGAAATATTTATTTTTTAACAAATCAAGGATCATTTACAAACTTGCAGTTTTCCGTAGTTCACTTGCATCCTTACTTATAATATACCTATTATTGTCTCACTGCAGGGCAAAGTTCTCTTCTCATACAGAGAAGGCACGAACATTGATCACCACGCTTATTGAAGAGGGGTTGACAATTTTAGACTTCAATTAACCAGTAGCTTTTGCCCGCAGCTTCACCCGCGTCGATGTCGGAAAATATCCCACGGGAACGAACTATCGGGATTTTAAAGTACCATATGTGTTAATCCAGGTTATAAACTATCTGTGTGCCAAATTTAATCCAAATCCGTTCAACCGATTTTTCGCCGATCCGGATCATACATGTAGATAAACAGACAACCGGATAAAAAGTATATTTTCGGCATCAGAGTCGTCCCAAACCTCGTAGCAATTACTTTTTTTTTCAAAAATTTTCAGTTTACAGTTTAGTCCAGGTTTCCTCACGATGTTTTTTCCTTCACCGATGTTAGTAATGCCCAATATAAACTTAGAAAGTACATCTATATTGAAAAAGCCACATTGGTACTTGCCCGGTTTTGAACCCACACCCTCGTGCATAAGAGAATGAACACTGGGCCATCACGACCCGGATAAAAAATACCCAATATTATCACCCGGGGCCAATGTGTCTACGTGGCTATGGTGATGTTTCAAAAAAGACACGATAGCGCAGTAGACACATTAGCCCCGGATGACCTTGCTAATCCAGGTATTCGTTCAGTCTAGAACACAATACGGAAATCCAAACTGGGAATTGGGAAAACCCAATAATACTCTGCCTGACCTGGGATTCTAACCCAGGACCTCATGCTCAGCAGTAGTGACTTGGTTTCCGTACGTTCTTTTTGGATAAACACTGGAAATCAGCGCTGTGCTGTCCCCATAGCACAGCATCATGATGGATGGAAGCGTTCTTGTCACAGTCATGACGTGCAGCTGTCGATCATTTCTGTTTAGTGGCCGTGATTATAAATTTAATAAGTTTTTAACCGACTTCAAAAAAAGGAGGAGGTTCTCAATTCGATTGATTTTTTTTCCCCTTTATTATTCGAGTTAATTGTCTTTTTATAAAAAATACCTTTTTTTCTTTATTTCTAGTGCCTACGACCACTAGACCAACGACAAATCAATCAATACATTACCTTATAATCAGGGGCTTGTGGCTAAATAATAAGAGCCGCACGGTCGATCGACCAGGTTAACTTACGCTTGCCGCGGTTTGTCCGTGGATGGGTGACCATCTTTACATACCAAGACCACTCCGTGTCTCGGAAAGCACGTTAAGCAGTTGGTCCCGGCTGTCATGTCATTCGTGGATCTTTGACAGTCGTTACGGGTCGTCAGAAGCCCAAAAGTCTGACAACCATCTTACCACAAGGTATCGTATTACCCAGTAACTGGGTTGTGGAGGTCAGATAGGCAGTCGCTTCATGTAAAATACTGGTATTCAGCTGCATCTGGTTACACTGGAAGCCGACTCCAGCATAGTTGGGAAAAGGCAGGCAAGGATGGCTTTGGCTTTGTATTTTCGTGTTTTTTAAGTCGCATGTAGACGCAGAAACTAAACCAAGTAAGCGGTCTTCGCTTACTATCGTAGTTGCGACTCCCAAACCCAACGAAGTAGCACTCATTTAAATAAAATATTTATAAAAGAGCCTCCAACTAGTGTCGATACTTAAAACTCCGGGCGCTCCCTGTACAGACAGCCTCGCTATTAACCTCGCTGAGTCGCTAATCTTTTTACACAACAGCATTAGATTAACTCGCATTACTCAAAAGTCAGAGAAGAATTCCATTCCTGTTTTATTTTACTTACAAAACAGCAACGAGGTTCTCTGCATCATATATTAATTAGGGAATAAGTCACAACATAAGATCGCGAAGTCGCTTTTCGTGTGTCTGTGTGACTGCGTTGTTCTTCTAAACTAAGCAATATGTCATAGTGCACCTCTGCACTGCCACCGATAACGTTATGGAAGTGGCGAAAATTTGGACCAACAAGAACTGAAGGCCAATAAATTCCCATAATGAATAACGTTCAAAATCTAGTTGCAATCTCATCTCAGCGACAATCAATGTCAAAAACTTGTCAAAAATGTAGAGAAATTAGAGGTCAGACTGTGAACGTTTTTAAATTTACGAGAATTGCCCCTCTGACATATAGTCTTGCCAGCGACACGAAGAAGAAAATTATGCAACAGATGTTGATGCGGTTTTCACCATCATATAAATGATAAATGATTTATTTTCTGTAAGTAGGTTTGCACAAACACTTTTACACGTCAATCATATTTTTTAAACTAGATGAGTACGGCGTTTCTTAGCTGACTACTCTGAGAAGAAAGGCAGAAACAAACTCAGAGGTCACAGTCTCTTTTAAAATCCAGACAATCTTATAAATAATAAAGAATTTATTCCGAAAAGTTTATGTGTATAATACGAGGTACTCAGATATTAAACTAACATATAATTAAAAATTGCCTATGTTTTTCCAAGTCGTAAAAACCATGCCAAGCAGGGGCGGGTCGCTAGTATACCTACCTATAATCTACGGTATAGACATCACCTAATCCATCACTATTTTTTGTAACTTTTATATCCAAGCTCTCAATCAGCGATAGATTGCAACTTAATCTCTTTACGCTCACAAAATTACATTACACTCTATAATCAAAACTCTAATAATATCTTAAAAAGTCAATCAAAACTTCACTTGTTAAATATTTTTTCAAACCTAAAATAAAATTAACTAAGAAAAGAAAATACAAAACTTTGATATTTTTTTTAATGAATGTGTGGATTTTTGTTTTCTGAATAAACCCTGTAAAGATTCAGTATAAATATTGTATAATTAAGGTCAAAATGTTGTATAATTTGTAGCTATGCTAACCCTTTCTCATCCCGTGAGATTTGCTGACCTTGTAACAAGCGCAACAGGCACTGTACGCACACCAAGAATACATATATGCCACGGCTCACAGCCTCGGTTCTTGCAAATTCTTTATGAAATATTTGACATAAATTGTGACACAATTCACAGAAGTTTAACATCCATGCCACCAGTTGCAGAAAATACGTAGATTTTCATAGAATATAATAAATACTCTTTATTGCTTTATTTTTGTTACTAGTCTGTTTTGTCACGTTTTTCTGTGACAAATAAATCTATTTTTCTTTCTTTCTTTTCATATTATGTACACCATAATAACACACTAAAATAGTGCCCACATATTTTTTGAGAAGTAAGTTTTTCACATTTTTTTTATAAATAAAAAAAACTAAATGACTTTTAGGTTCGGTGACAGTGTATTATTTTATTTTTGACATTATTAACCCTTGAATATTGTCTCAGCAAATTATCCCTCTTATAAAGCATAGTGCACGCTAAACAAAAACATGATTGAGAAAAATCTGCAATAACATCACGGTTTCAAAACTCATTTTGAAACCTTTTCATATAATTCACACTTTTTGCTCAAAATGAATAATGACACATTAGAAAATGAATGGCGATCCAAAGACAATAGACTTTTATTATGAGCATGTTCAGTAGAGCAGAAGGGCCCCCAGAGGCCCGGCGAACGGAAATTAAAGTCACCATTCTAATTATTTTTTACTTTTGTTATTTTAGTTCTAGGCGGATATTAATTTAATTACTTCACTTGTTTTCGTTCACACTGTTTTATTTTTGGGTTCTCACATTATTATTTTAGGTCCATAACTTGTATTTTATATTATTGAAATGTATTATTGAATTAAGCAACGAACGCGACTTGTATAATATTATTGTTACGGCGACAAACGATAAAGTATCCTTTTTTTTAACAAATAACATGTTTGTTTTTCACTACACGATTTCGATATCACGCATTCAAATAAATAACACTTTTTTTATGTAAAGTTCATGATAATGTTAATAACAGTAAAAACCAATACGATTTATTTTATTTTGAGATGAAAAAATATTGATATTTTAAAAATAAAACTAACCTTTTCTATCCTTTAAATATTCACCAAGAGCAAAGAGTTCCACAAAATATTCTTTACGAGTCGTAACCCGTTTACTGCCAATACTACGAAGGGTTATAAATATTTCACTGCCAGACTTACCCGACGGTTTTTATCAAGCAACTGCCAGTAATGTTCTCAATAGTGTCATACGGATAAACCTACACAATAATAGTTTGATAGTAGAATCCGGTGATAAAATATTGCAATATTTTTCGTTATCTATTCGCGTTTAGTTTTGTTTTTATTTTAATACTTATCTACAGCAGTTTAGATTCATTGTCAATGTCGTGGATTTTAACAATGTTTTTTTTTCTATCTCAAAATATTAATTTGTTTTAGCAACTTAAGTATTTTCACTGTCACACCCACCTCCATCCGTAGTTTTTTCGTACTTAACAACAAAGCGTTTTAATTATATTTAATTTATTTAAATAAGATTTGTGTAGCTGAAAATATTACTGAAGATAGCCACAGCATGATATATTTTTCTTAACCGTCGAAAAAAATCCAAACACCCATTTTTTATTTAATTTATATCCAAATTAATAATACACTCATTTTTAAACCGTAAAAAAACAAAAACAGTCTATTCCCCGTAAAAATAACACCAATTTTCTCGAAAAATCACACGTAAAAAAATCCCTATCATAAAATTAAAAAATTAAAAACAACCCGAATAATCACCACAACGATGATTCTATATAAAAAAAAATGAAAATTTTAAAAAAATACTAACCTTCAGCCGCTCTCGCTTCCCTGGAATCGTCGACGATCAACAGGTGTGGACGGCGCGGACGCTCGAGCCCCGGCTCGGCGGGTGAAACGGTCGTACCGACTTGGGGAACGCCCATCGCGTTCGACGGTCAGAGCGCGAATGTGCCTCGGAAACAATCGGGGGGCACCTATACGCAGGTGTGAGTCTGTGAGCTGCAGTTGAGGGTTGCGCTTTGTAAGTTCGGTTCGATTGTACTTGACAGATATGGGATCGGCTCGTCTGTTTTCTTTTCACGTATCGGCGTCAAAATGTCTCGTGCTGTGGTAAAAACACTAACGAATTACAAGACTGTCTGTCCAGAAGGTCAATTCCCATATTTAAAAACGTTCAAAATATAGTAGTAATCTCACCTCTGCGACAATCAATGTCAAATACTTGTAAACAACGCAGGTAAATTACAGGTATATTTGACAGATTGACACAGATTGGAATGAGAACGTTCTTACTGACCATTGGTAGACAGTTGTACCTATATTTATTTCTATATTAACTGTTTACTTCTGGGGATTATATATTTTAATGGGGTACGTACTGCAATATCTAAAATTAAAAGATCTAACGTAAAATAACCTACGTTCAAAATCCCTAAAATCTAAATACCTAATGTTTTTAAATACCTAAGCAACTACCACCTACCTACGAGTTACCTAAGTTTAAAATACTGATTGGACTAAATATCTATCATTCAAAAATATGTTCCTGGCACTCGCCGGCCACTGCCGCGGCACCGCTCGCTTCGCTCGCTCAGCTCGTGCGTTGTGTGCTCACAGTTCTAACCCAACCTAACCTAGCTGTCTCGATTTAAAAAATATAAGTGTATTACGCATGCGGGTACAGAAACATATAACGGTGAGGTAAACCAATTTAAGGAACTTTGTACGTAGGAATTTCAAGTTTTAGCTTTATGAACTTCAGTAACATATCCATTTGACATTTTAAGCTTTCGGTATCTTGAATATAAGTGAAACAATTATTAGCTATTTAGATTTTAGGGATTTTGAACGTAGGTTATTTTACGTTAGTTAGGTCTTACACGCGTAGAGTAAACACTACGCCACTTTTTCGTAGTCTTCAATATTTTGTCACCTTTCCTATTTTTTATAGGACTTTAAATCCTATTATTGAATCAGTAACATTATCATAGTCTTAATAAGTAATTATGACGGGGATAAGAAATTCACTTTCGACACAACATCACGCCTACGCCGTATTCCCAGAAAGGGGTAAGTATAGATCCCTCGTTTCACAAGCTAAATCAGCATTTGATGTACTGTATTTACGTTTTGTGTTAACGTAATTTGGTTTGGTTTGGTTTGATTTTAGCTAAGCCTTTGATAAAGTACCAAATTATTATGTTATTTATTATCACTTTTTCAATATAATTTTTTTTTATCTACATAATGTTAACATCTCTACTTGATGGCTATTTTTAGGTGTTTATTATTTGAGGGTTTGGGGGCTGATAGCCGAACTACAGGCTTTCGACTGGTTCGGCTATTATATAACTCATTTGTAACAAGAAATTATAGCCTATAAGATATGTGTATCATTGTAAACAATTATTGAATAAACTTATATTATATTATACAATTCTTTTTAATTGGCGAAGTTGTCAACAGCCTCGGACACCACGACCTGTCTTGCAGCCGAAATGCGGGTCGCTTAGCGTGGCACGCAAACATTAACGACATCATTCGACAAGCTCTTGTCACCGTCAGCGTTCCAGAAGTATTAAAACCCAATGGCTTGGCACGCGACGATGGCAAGAGACCGGACGGCATGTCATTATTTCCATGGAAAGTGGGTAGGCCTTTAGTGGGGGATGCAATTTGTGTCGATACTCTTGTGCCATCCCATCTTCCAGGGTCAGCGAGCTGCGCTGGTGCTGCTGATGCGGCTGCGGAAAACCTCAAGCGGCGTAAATATAATAACCTTATTGATAATTATATTTTCTAAGGAAGTTTCAAAACGACTGGTTGACACTTCCCATGAGATGGCTTTTACCTTGGCCAGAGGTTAAGCATTGCCATACAACGTGGCAATGCCGCCAGTGTCTTGGGTACATTACCAGTCGACAGCGATGCGGATGAATTTTTCGACGCTATATTTTAGTTGTAAATAGTTCTAGTTAAGTTAGGATATAATTTTGTTATTCTTTTTATAAATTACAAACATATAATTATATTCTTTAGCTAACCTTCTAAAATACTATTCTAAAGTCAGCGATTATTTTTTAAATACTATGCAATTAAAAATAAAAAGGCGTGATACAATTCAAACGTCTATAAATTATTTACGACGTACTTTAGTTTTGACAAATCGTTTGAGTAACATGAGGCTCTTTCGTTCTTCAATTATTAAAGAGGCGTAGCAAACCTGACTTGAACTCGACGCTACGTGATTATGCGAAGAATCAACAACCTGGATTGAAAAATATTAATGGTTTTATAAAATTCCAACAACCTCATTTTATGCCCAGACTAATCACTGTTTATTCTAAGGTTTCCTGGAAGAGATCACAGAAAGAAGTTTTAGGAGGAATCTCCTAAAACCTGACTTATCATTTGACTTTTTATTTGATTAGTGCTATTATGGACACTGACGGTCGGGCTGGTCCACAAATTCAAAGTCGCTCAGCGCGCTGTGGAGTGAGCTATACTTGGAGTCTCTTAGAAGAATAAACCAGGAATTAAATTATCCACCAAACTTAAGTGGCAGTGGGCTGGCCATGTTTGTCGATGGACCGATGGCCGGTGGAGCAGACGATTCCTGGAGTGGAGACTGCATATCGGCAAGCGTTGTGTGGGACGACCCCCAGCTAGATGGGCGGACGACCTAAAAGAAGGTGGCTGGGATAGACTGGATATGGAAGGCGGAGGACAGGGTGTTGTGGCGCAGCCTGGGAGAGGCCCATGTCCAGCAGTGGACTGCAATAGGCTGAATTGATTGAGTGCTATTGTTACTTATACCATATTTTTTTCTTTTCCGAAGTTACAACGCAATATTCTGCCTACTTAACGTTTTATATTTTGTTTGGAAATCACGAGACTTTTCATCGGAAATAAAGTGCCATATTTTCGGTTCTTCAGCCTCAAACTGCACCCATAATAACATGCATGGCTTATCCCACGTCTATATCCGACCCACCACACACGCCACGAACTACCTAATGCCATAATTAAATGCATGAGCAGCCTTCAAAGACTGACGACTCAAACACCAGAAGCCTATGTTGACATAGACCCGACACGAGTTAAGAGGTCTATCTCTACATACGACCTTTTACACCCATTCTTGTGAGAGTGCATGATAAGTTTAATTAAGCTATAATGTATCTTGGAATAATATTTAGAGTGTACCTTGAAACTTGATTAAGGCTGGTGTATAAAGTGGAAAGGATTATATTAATACTAGCAGCAACCCGCGATTTTATCCGCATGAGTTTCGATCCCGTGAAAATACCGGGATAAAAAGCCTTACGAAAAAAAGCAGCCGAAAAATAGAGCACACTATTTCTAAATCCCTTTTCTTTGTGCCAATTCGAACTAACTGATTAAGCCAAAACTGAAGGTATACCTGAACACTTCATATCACTTCCAATTTTAACGAGCTTACTTAGCTGAATCTCCAAAATTAACTAAAATAATAGTTCTAGCACTATCCCTACAGTTTATAACTACCATGTATATTAATAGATATCTGAAATAATGGCACTCTTCCCATAAAGAATTACTATAACAATCCGAGCCTTATCGCTATCGATCTAGTTGTTACCAAGGTCAGCGCAAACATGGAGACGTTGACAAAGAACCGACATTACGATCCTAATGTTACGATTATTCGTACAAAACTCGTAATGGATGTTAACTATAGTTTATACAGTACAGGTTGAAATTAACATGATTCTAGATTCCGCCTAGCGCAGATATTTTTCGTTGGTTGGTTCACAAAAAAAAAAATGAAACAGCAGATTTTTTTTTTGATAAAAAAAAGTCTGCTGTGCTGTTTCATTTTTTTTTTAATATATATATTTAATCCATAATGTTACAGTTTTATATTCACATAACACCTGCCAAACTGTAAAGCAATTTATCGGTAGTAGGTTCTCATGGATTTTGCACGACTTTTTGCTTGACTAAACATTAAGATTAAATCTAAGTTAAAAAAATTAAAACTAAAACCATGGTTCTGTAGGCAAAGATTCCGCATTTGAATACAGAGTAGTTACCCACACAACCATGGATTCTACACCCACAGCTACCACACTCCTACAAACGCCATGAGACCATCCCTTAGTACCAATGTGGTAAGCAAACTTAGGATTAGAACCCACGACATCAGCCGACCGAGGCCGCAAGTAATGTTTCCTTAGGGAAATATTACCTATAGATACCTATTACATAGATACCTACGCGGTCAAAATGTATTGAACAGCAATTTTTTTTTCAGCGTTGTGTCTTACTGATTCCATGGTAACAGGTTTCGCGTCAATGTCCCTTGCCACCCTGAATAACAACAACCCAACATTTCCCGAAAGGTAGCGCAGAGTTTCTACTCTGGTTCTCTAATCTTTGTTTAGCACACTCACATTTTGCTAAATATGTTTAAGTCCTATATAATAGGGGGCAAGCTTGTAGACATTAACTGGGCAAAAACCCAGACAATTATACTATAGTTTATTTAAAGATAAACTAAACAGAATTGGTGCCCCGAGACAGTGAGGAGGGATCGCGGCAGACCACGTAGGTGATGGCGGAACGAGCTGGATAGATTCCGGCAAAACTGGAAGGAGGAAGCGCGGGCTCGCGGAAGATGGAAGGAGTGGAGGGAGGCCTTTGGCCAGAAGGCCAATTCTCGTAATTTAAAACGTTCAAAATCTAGTCGCAGTCTCATCTCGGTGACAAACAAATGTCAAACACTTGTCAAAATGTAGGAAAATGAGAGGTATTTTTGACAGATTGAGACTGAGATCAGACTGTGAACATTCTGAAAATTACGAGAATTGCCCCTCTGGAGTGGGACAGCATAGGGGCTAGTAAAAAAAAACTGTAGTCCTGCCTGGAGTCTGGTTATTTACATTTTTGTATGCAAATTATAATTGTTATGATTGTTTGAGCAAAACTCATAACGGGAGTAAACTATAGACTATACAATACACCATCAAGCTTATATTTCCCAGAGGGTAAGGCAGAATAGTATAGTACACTTACATTTCGCCAGTTATTGTTAAGTCTCATGTCAGGGGGTGAGCCTATGGACACACCCATAATCAGCCTATAACGTTCCTGCTGCTCCCACAGGCTGTTCACGGGCTTCCTCTCTGTGAGAAGGAGTGACTGTAATCCACCACGCAGGCCCAGCGCGGGTTGGTAGATGTCACTTGTCTTCGAATTTTTGGTTCTAGGACATGGCGGTTTCATTACGATGTTTTCCTTCATCGTTCTGAGAACAGTAGAGATGAGTTAATTTACACAAAGTAAAGCGCTTGTCTGGGTTCGAACCTACGACCTACAACTCGGTAAGTCACGGTCGTTACTGCTGGGCCAGTATTGCTCCTTGCCTGAGCCCTATTGCCATTAACTGAGCACAAATCCAGAGACACACACAGGACTGTAATTCTGCCTGGAATGACCATGTTCTTTACATTTTTATATGAAAATTGTTATGATTTTTAAATTATTGTTTTTGTTTGTATAGTAAGCCAAATGTCAGTGGTATCAAACCAGTAGGTATACAATGTGTAACTAAATTAATGCACGTCGATTCATAACGTTCGTTTACTGAATCGGTTTCTGTCATTTTTAATATAGGTAATTTTTAATCCCAAAAAAACAATAAACTACGTAAATGACAGTCACACTTCCGCTGTACAATCAAAACAAACCAAAATGGACCGTAAATAAAGGTTATAAGATTTGTTTATGCCTAGATTTGTAATGTGACCACAATTTTCTACCACAATCAGTATATCTAATTTCATAAATAAACAATGTTTTGTACTTAATAGTAAAAATTCAGTGCATGTAAAGGGTCTTTCAGTACGCGCTTGCTACCTTTAAATTTAAATAAAACAAAGTGTGTGTAAGATATCATTGAAATTTTTGTTTGCTATCGATACCATTATGTATGGAATATGACATCGTTCAAATGTCCACCGCGGCTTCGCTGGGTGGCGCGCATCCGAAATGTCTGATTTTCCATGACTCTAGCGCATAAATCAGGCTGAATTTGACCGATGGCATGGGTTATGTTGGCTTTGAGGGCCGCTGTACTTCGTGACTTATTTTCATAGACCTGCGAATTAGAAACCTCAAATGAAAAAGTCAAACGGGGTCAAATCGCACGATCTCGGTGACCAGTACACATCACCTCCACGTGAGACGACCATGCTCTCAAATCGCTCGTGCAAAATGCCCAATGTGGCATGAGCTGTGTAGCACGTAGCGCCGCCGCCGTCTTGTTGGAACCACATGTCGTTGGAGTCCATATCATCCGATTCAGGCCAAAAAAAGTTGGTAATCATCGATCTATATAGCTCGCCGTTGACGGTGATGGCCTGGCCAGCGTCGTTCTCAAAGAAACATGGACCGATGACGCCACCAGCCCAAAACCCACACCAAACAGTGACTTTTTCGGTATGCATTGGACGCTCTTGGATTTCATGTGGAATTTATCCACCACACAGCGAATAGTCCTCTCGGTAGTACGATTATAGGGACCGTAAAATGAAAGAAGCGCGCGGAACGCTACCCGAATAGAACACCCATTTTGATAAAACACCCATTTTGATAAAACAATTTTATCATTTGCACGTGTTGTTAAACGCTATATCCGTCCATGGTGATTTGGCAAAACAGACTGAATAAATGACAGCCAATTTGACAGATGTAGCTTCAACAATATGGTCGCTACCAACTGTCAAAGTTCGGAAATCCCTATTGGAAGACCATTTATTATGATTATAACATAACATTCTCATTGGGGTGTTTGGTGGTGTGCGTTTTGCCCGGCTGTTGGGAATAGACTCGCCCCGTATTACACTGGCGAGATGTGGGTGTACTATAGGTACACCTCTGCCTTACCGGGAAATACAGGCGTTAAGTTATTAATAATGATAATGGTCTGATCTATCCCTGGTCGTGTCGGATTGCCGTCCCATCGGACTATCAAAGTGAGGGAAGAGGGTATGCTGGGAGTGCATCTATGTCTGCGCGCACACTTGTGCACTATAATATCTCCCGCGCCGAAGGCTAGTCTCCGTTGAGATTGGTCGCCGTGGCCGAAATATGGTCTGGATTACTTTATTTATTTAATAGTCGTAAAATAAATAAGTAAGTTGAAAACAGTAAGATTCAAAAACAACTTCTCAACAAAGCAACTTTATGATAATAACTCGTGTTAAAACAATAGTTTGTTTATGTTTGCCACTTCATTTAAAAGCTTGCTTTATATTTTCATATCTATAGGAAATCCAGTTTTTGAAACATAAATGTTCATGAGTGAGTACTGGGATTCTGCAAACATAGTGAAGGACGTGGTCCTCAGGCTAGGTGGAGCGACAATCTCCGCAGAGTGGCTGGCAGTGATTAAATTGGCCGAGATTCGAGCTCAGTGGGCAATTAGAGAGGCACATATTCAGCGTGCTGAGTTGTAACCTACTATTTCACCTTAAAAACCCACCTAGGATTACTCAAAGAAATATCTGCCAAAGAGGCCAATGTCCAGCATGCTACTGCTATGAGGCTGTTTTTGTTTTGTCTTCTTTGGTTAGACTATACTGTCCCACGGCTGGGCATAAGTCTCCCCCGAGTCCTTCCAGGAACTCTTTTCCCGCGCCACCTCTTACCAGCCCTCGTGGTACGGTCATCTCTCCACCGCTTTCTGGGTGAGGGTGATTATGAAATAAAAAATGTCCTGTTAAAATAACCTAATATTTTACGTTGAAAACCTAGCTTCAATTACGCAAACGAATACTTACTAACCTAACCTTCAGACAGATTATATACTATCATAAAAAAACTGTTACATACACACATAACACTTTTATGACACACGGCGGTGTCGACTAGCCCTAACAGCCTGAAGCGCACTTCCGCGCTACTTAAGCTCCAGCACAATGTTATAAAATTTAAGTGACTGGTTTACTTAGTTACTTAGCTCTAACTTGAGTATATTACTTAGCTTGATTTACATTTTAATACTGTATATTGGAAACTGAAAGGTTGCCGTTTAATCTAGTTAAATCTTTGAAAACTTTCAAGCACAATGTGTGAATATTTGAAATATACAATATCGTTTCTGGACGTTTTCTATGCATACAATGCCCTCCAAAAGTTAGTAGGTACACATTTTTCCACATCAGCTGTGATATCACATTATGATTTAAAATAATCAGTTACTCCTAAGGGATTACTTGATTATTTTTTATGATAAATCAAAGGTTAAAATGTCATATATAAAAAAAATTATAGCAGTTCAAACATTTGGACCACTAGAATTTTAAATCATAATGTGGTGTGACACAATTAAAGCAAAAAAAAAATCAAAAGTCATTTATTAAAATTAGGCTGAGAGAATCAGCTCTTTTCGAACGTCAAAATTACAACAGACAGTCCCCCAAAAACGCCAGCCCTTCACCACTTCCTAGAGCTATCGCTGGGAAGAAGTGGCGCAACAAACTCTCCAGCAGCACAGCTGTCTGTTCAGTTAGAAAATACTTGATTGTATACTATATGTGTAATAGGTATGTTAAGCAATTAACTTTAACATACATAGACTGAGATCAGAGGGACAATTTTCGTAATTCTAAGAACGTTCCCAGTCTGATCTCAGTCTCAATCTGTCAAAAATACGTCAAATTTCCCTACATTTTTGACAAGTTTTTGACATTTGTTTGTCGCCGAGATGAGACTGCGACTAGATTTTGAACGTTTTAAATTACGAGAATTGGCCTTCTGACTGAGAACGTTCTTAAAGAGAGAATTGCCCCTCTGTTTTCTAAAGTTGTAGCGTAACAAACATTAATTATAAACAAAAAACTTACAATTGGATTGAGAACCTCCTTTTTGAAGTCGGCTTATAAAATCAACTTCGTATTTCGTAGCCTGTAGCGCTACGCCGTAGCCTCGTAGCGCTACGCCGTAGCTCTTTGAGGCGGCCGGCTTGTTTAACAAGACAGTTAGTTTATCGAGAAGGTTGTGTTCTGTTTACGCATGTAAATTGATGCTATCATGCCATCATTTACATTTAAGGGTAAACAGATTGGGTAATCATTAATGCTTTGCTTTTAATTTCGACCTTGCCTTGTTCCACGAAAGGGGGTTTTATTTTTGTCTGTGTTAATGACTGGGCTGGCACTTAAAACGTTTTGAATACTGGTCAAAATAAACAAAAGTCATTATAAAAAAGTAATGAGTTTATTTCTGGGTTCGAAATCGTATATTTTCACTAAAAACAAAATTTCGTAATATTTTGGTTCGTCAAAACTCGTTTGAAATTGAAATAATAAAACTAATTGAAGCGACTAATAAATGTACATATTTTAACGTCGTCAATAGTAGATGTTTTACGAGTAGTATCTAGAAATTAAATAAATTCTGGTCATGCAGTTTGAAAATATTGTATTGTGTTAATGCAAAGAAGGATAACGAGGAGGAATACTCGTATACCATTTTTTTTTCTTTTTTAATCTTATTTTTTTCCCTCAGGTTTTGGAAAAACTTAGTAAGTATACAGGTTGGCAGCCTGTTACCATGGATTCTGTACATGATTCCGAACCCCCCTGCGTCAAAATTTTCGGTCGGATATTTTAAAAAAATTGCTGTAAATACGAGTATGTACATGTTAACCGCGAACTTTTCTATGAAACAGCAGATTTTTTTTTATATCCGACGAAAAATTCTGACGTCTAGACTCATGTGTTGAATTCATGGTTTCAGTTTGCGCGTCGATTTCCTGCCATCCTGTCTTGTATATTTAAAATTAAAAAATAATTAGGTGTTATACTTCAATTTTTTCAAGACTCGCAGCAAATTCAACCTGATTTATGAAATTATTTTCTATAATATTTTCAAAATTCGGACAATGTCGAGGTGAGAACCTGCGATACTCATGTATCACACCCGCATTTATTTTGAAAACAAATGAATTCGCTTTAGAAAAAAAAGAAAAGAAGAAGCAGAACGGGAACGGGATCAGAATGGAATGACAAGTTTATAGTGGATCAGAATTAAAACGTAATAACAACCAGCAAGGGATCAGTTCAGGGGATCCGACCGGAATAAATCACCCATAATCGATAAGACCGCCCATTGTGTCACCCTTTGTAAAATTTTTAGTATATTTATGTTTTTATAATTTGTATGGTGTGCAACAAAGAGTATTCTATCCATAATCAGCCTATAATCTTCTCACTGCTGGGACACAGGCCTCCTTTCTGTGAGAAGGAGTGGGCCGTAATCTACCACGCGGGTCCAGTGCGGGTTGGTGCATGTCAAATATCTTTGAATTTTTGGTTCTAAGACATGCCAGTTTCATCACGATGTTTTCCTTCACCGTTTTGGGAGCAGTAGCGACAAAATAATTAACACAAAGTAAAGTGCCTGCTTGGGTTTGAACCCACGACCTACAACACGTAAGTCGCGGCCGTTACTACTGGGCCACCACTGCTCGAACCCTGGACGTAATGATCCAATTACAGTCACTGCGCAAACCGTGCTTTCATCAGCACTAATATAATTATGCACTACAAACTTACAAAGACACTGGAATTTAATTTTCATTTCCAAACACAAAGACTGTCTTTGCATTTCATTTATTAATTACAACCCTGAAACGGCCACAGACGGAGAATGGAATATCAAGTTTAATAATATGAATTAACACTGAATCTTGTTCTGCGGTCGCAGGTGATAGTGACCATAGTTTCGAACAATTTTAAACTTTTAAAGGTCTAGTTAAGATAAAAAATGGGCAGGCACTTTTATTTATGCAATTTACTAGCTGTTGGCCGCCACTTCGTATGCATCTATTTTGTATTTCATCGTTTCTAGGGTTCTGTACCCAAAGAGTACCACCGGGACCCTATTACTGAGCCTCCGCTGTCCGTCCATCCATCCTTCCGTCTGTCTGTCAGCTGTATTTCATAAACCGTAATAGGTTGACAGTTGAAATTATCACAGAGTGTGTATTTCTTTTTGCTATGATAAAAATATTTGATATAATAAAAATTAAATTAAATTAAAAATGAAAGGGAGACCCCATACAAGAAACGTGTTTTTCGGCGTTTTATAATAATACTTATTTATTTCAGGAAGTTATTCTCATATTAAAACTGTTGCTGCTGCTGTTGCTGTTGCTGTTTGTTTTTTTTTTTTTTGTGTGTGCCTAGTGGTACGGAACTCTTCGTGTGCGAATCCGACTGGCATATGAATATATTATAGTTTAGATTACGTCACCATACGCCATAAATCCCAAAACGCCTAGAATAAAGAATTTGAAACCACGCGACATCCATCAGGCCCACGTCTTGGATAACGGCCCACTCTCGCACAGAGAGAAAGCCTGAATCCCAAAAGTGGGAACATAGGTACGTATCTCTAAACTACATACATTTATACATAAATATACAAATATTATAAAGAGACAAGATTATTTTTTTATGTTTCTTTGTTACACTTTCACGCTAAAACGACTGAACGAATTTAGATGAAATTAACCAAATACGTAGACCATGACCTGGGTTAGGACATAGGATACTTTTTATCCCAATAGTCCCACGGGATCGCGACTTATGCGGGTGAAACCGCGGACGGAAGATAGTTATACAGAAAAATAAAGAACATATTCCCTCTACGCCTGCATATGTATAAATATCATTGCCATTCCTAATGCAATCGTCAATACGTACACAATTTGACTCTAAGCAGCTTTTGTAAATACCCGCCATGCCTACGTTTAGAACATTCATTAGTATGTATTGCCTTTTGCTCTTCACTCACACACGAATAAATCTCAAGAAATAATAAGCTTTACAGACACCCCTTATAACGACTACATAAGGTTCATTTTAGTGAAGCCAGTTCGGAGTTAAGCCCCGTCTCGGTGGCTTCCTGTAAAACATAAGTCTTAAGATATGCACTTCGCAAACAATCGCTTTTCAAATTATTAAAGCAATTTGCTTGAGTTGGAATACATTGTTTTATATAAATACCTCCCTCTCACCGAGAGGAGGCCTGTGTCCCAGCAGTGGGAACATTATAGGCTGATTATGATATAAATACAAGTGACTTGGGACTAAATTACTGCAAAGACCCGCTTTTTCTTCTTTAGTGTGGACATAATAGTCCTCCAGACCGTATTTCGGCCAAGGCGCCAATCTCAACGGGGACTAGCCTTCGATGCGGGAGACAGTCTAGTGTACAAGTGTGTGCGCAGACACAGGTGCACCCTCGCTTCCTTCACTCTCATACTTCGATGGGACGGTACGCAATCCGACACGACCGGAAAGAGATCAGGCGCAGGACCAACGGCTTAACGGGCTTTCCGAGCCACGGGGGTATCATAAAGCCACCTTCCAAACTCCGGGCTGTTAGTAAGAAATGTCTAATGAAAAAACCTAATGTCACTTTGCCCGACCAGGGAATCGCACCCATGACCTCACTTTCAGCAATCGCGCTTGAGACAACAAGACCATCGGGGCTGTCAACGGGGCTAATATCTAATATACAAGACCTAACAGACATTGGTGAAAACATTTGACAGTGTGCAAAGTCAAATGCGTTTATCGCCAGCCATTTGTCGATGTAAAGTAGGTAAAATCAGAGAAAAATTAACTGTTATGCAAAATACCAAGCAACCAACAACAACCAACCAACCACCCACTTAAATTGTTATTGTTCGTATACACAAATCACAACTGTCATATTCCGACAGTTGTATAAAAGTGTCAATTTTTTTTTTCTTTGACGTCTATTAAAGCCTAAGTGAAATTGAGCCTGAAATCTAGTACTAGGGTATACTAGATTTCAGGCTTGGTGAGTGATATGGTAAACAGGAGGGTCTAACCAATCTCTCATGCAGTAGGCACGATATCGGTAACTGAGGAAACTGATCAAGCACCCACGCGTACACAAATCCAATATTCATCGACATGTAGGCGTTCCGTTTAGGAGCTGTGCAGGCCCAACGGCAATACCCTCAAATTACGTGTCCTACGAGACTTACTGGTCGTGGGTGGCCCATTTATTTTATCAGCACTGGTCGCAAAACGACGAAAGAAAGTACCGTAGAGAGTCCGACATGTCTTTATATAACTGAAATCGAAGGCAGATGTCAACCACCCACCCTAAAATTAAAATATAATATCCAAATCTACCTAAAACTATTAAAAAAATAAAATATTGCGTCGAAATATTCTTCCGCATCTCTGTCGACTGGTAATGTACCCAAGAGACTGGCAGCACTGCCATGTTCTGTCGACTGGTAATGTCCCTAAGAGACTAGCGGCATTGCACCTTGGGTCACGGGAAGTGTCAACCAGCCGTTTAGAGATTTCATTGAACTAGATTTTTTTTAAATTTCAACCCACCCTTAGTTACTATGCTCGTGTTTTGTTAAGTACCTGGTGCTTGTTGACAGGCCTACAATGTCCTCCCATACCTATTAATACTGTAATTTGCTTAAATGTATTTATATTTTAATAATGTATTCTATTATACATAGTTGGGAAAAGGCTAGGCAGTATATGATGAATGTATTCTGAGCGAGTGTACTCGATAATGTAATGTAAGATGTACGAGGCCCGTGGGGGTCTCGGTGTGTAATGGAGGTTCACCTATCAACACCCACGGTCCAAATTCGTACTTTTAAACTTTATGATTACAGGACATACGGAAATTCAAAGTTCAGTATGACAGTCGGTCTTTGTTCTCAGAGTAGTCAGTTAGAAAACACCGAACTCATCTAGTTTTAAAAACACAACTACACAACTTTAAGACGTTGATGCAAATTTGCCATAGCATAATCAGCTTATAATGTTCCCACTGCTGGGACACAGGCCTCCTCTCGGTGAGAGGTGAGCCGAGAGTAGGCCGTAGGCGGGCCCTGTGCAGGTTGGTAGATGTCAAAACCTACCTAAACTACAACTCATAAGTCGCGGCCTTTGCCACTGCTCTAAACTTGAAAACCACAAAGCCTACTGACCAACTTAAAATGGTCTTTATGCCGTAATACGATTGTGCCATAAAGTCTTCATTTACGCGGCTCGTGCGTGGAATTACATTGTATTTCCAATAGTAAATCTGGTATTTGTTTTAAGCCTATAAATTTGGAACAGATTTATTGCCCAGAGACCAATGTTACCGTGTTTGTCGATGGCATACAATTTATTTACGATTCCCTCAGGGTTTCGGATTGGTGTTGGCTGAACGACTAATCAGTCATTGATTTGAATTGTTTTACTTTAATGTTCAACACACACAGGACACACGTCAGTGGTAACAAAACCAGTATAAGCTGACCTCCTATCCTATTGAAACTCCGTACAACGCTAGACCAGATCAAGGTCAAGTGTTGCAACCAACGCAACTTGTGATTATTGATTCAGCTTGGGTTAATGATGGGTCCCACCACATTGGCAAACAAGAGCGGAGAAGACCCATACTGAAATGATAAGATGGTAGAATGAACTTGACCTAAAATAAAATAAAGAGAAAAAATATCTTATCAGAATTAAATAAAATAAAAATTTTCAATAACAAATTTACATTTCTTTTGGATTATCTAATTTAGTTTCCATAATTCGAACTCACGAAAGTGATTAAGTACCGTGAAGCTCTCTACGAGCTTCACGGTACTCGTAGACTTGAATAATTATTCCTATATCAAAATATTACGTGTTTTACATGTTAAACCATTTGCTTGACAGCCTAATATCTTCTTTTAAACCTTATTCTAAATTCGCTTGACTGTTCGAATGGAACCCGCGCTAAATTATACCCGGCCAGCACTACATAATGTTGCCTTCGGTTGACAAACTTTACAGTACCTACACCCACATTTCGCCAAGTATATTAAAGTCCTATGTAATAGGGGATGACCAACCTATTGCCATCAACCGGGCCCAGACTCCGGGCTGCTACTGAGAAATTCCTGATGGTGAAACCCAATAACACTTGCATGCAGCATTGCAACATGAGGTCCTGGTTTCGATTACCAGGTCGGAAGAATGATTCGATTACCAGGTCGATGCAAAATGGTCAGCAGTAGAAACTACACAAGTGTACTACTGCTGACCATTTTGTATATGCATTCTTGCTGCGGATTTTTTTGTCATTGGTCTAAATACCAGCTAGAAAACAATGACAAGAACGAACGTACGCGATACTCACACGCACACACACACTCGTATATGATAAAGAGAGAGAAAGAGAAAGTCGCATAAATGGGGCATAACTCTTTTTCCATATGTGACAATTTTTTTTTCTACCGCAAGCCGCGTTGTGGAACTTCCTTCCAAAAATCTCATTACAACATTCTAATTTGGTGAAAAGAATCATTGTATTTCCAAAACATATGTCAAGAAAGTCGCGTCTCAAGTTTCACGCCCCTTTGTCAAAGTGCAAATGAGGTTTTAATCTCATTCTACGGATTCAAACGGATTAGGTCCCACACGTGTTCAGTTTACTATCAACCTTGTACACATAATTTCTTGATAGCCTCTTCCTGTGTGTAGGTAGAAGTGATTAAGAAAATTGTGTGGGTGTACACAGGCGTGCAGCCGGTCTATTCTGTAAAAATCTCACCGTGAAAACTTAGGTGAAGTGAGCTTGGAGTGAGCTGTTAAGAGTGTCAATCCCCTAGCATCAGGTGGAAAGACAACTCACTCTAAGCTCACTTTTTTTTTTTTTTGTTCCCGGGGTGGAAAATCCTCATGGATGTTCGCCGCCCTGGGGCGGGCGACGGGGTCTGTCAGACTCTTACTGACTAAAAACCACCCCAGTGTTCCATCTCTCACCTACGCCGGGGGTCGCGGGAACGTAAGATCCTTCCGCAACCCCCGACTGGTGCCGGCCGCCGCGGAATCTAGGGATTGACAGCTCACTTTAAACTCACTTCACCTAAGTTTTCACGGTGAGATTGATACAGAATAGATCGGCTGTAGTGCTATTCTGTAAGGATCTCACCGTAAAAATTTAGGTGAAATGAGTTTAAAGTGAGCTGTCAATCCCTAGATTCCCTAGCGTTACGTAAGATAATAGTTCACTTCACCAAAGTTTTCACGTTGAGATTTTTACAGAATAGACCGGCTTTGCTTTTCCTATTGTTATTTCCTACTTCTTATTCTTAGCGTGTCGATAGCAATCTAAACGGATTCGGCCCAGATTTCGGCTACTTGTTTGGCGCCATCACCAGCGTCCATCAGTTCCTGTAACATGCAGCAGTAGACAGGACACGCAGGGCACGATATTAAGTGTATTATTGTGTTATTAACTATTTACTTTTACTTATCTACAGCATGTACTCGTATCAGAAGCATAATTAGCCTATAATGTTCTCACTTCTAGAAAGAAAAAGAAAGAAAGAAAGAAAATACGTTTATTTGCGGCAAACATGACGCATAAAAAAGAACATAAACACAAAAAAAAAGTAACAAGTTGGGGGTAAGCATGCGTCACATTCACGCAAACTTCTGGGACAAAGGCAAATTGTCCATACTGCAACAACATAAAGACGCTACTAACGTCAAATTGTTACTATTGATGTGTGGTCGTCAAATTGTTACTATTGTGCAATTTGATGTACAGTCACGTCAAATTGCCATCAAAATATTACTTACGACTGGCAAGGACAACCATGTGTGAGTCTGAATTGTACACTAGGGTTCTGTGCCCGAACACTATTATAGATCACCTTCTTTTTGTTATGATTTTTGCCCATGATAGAGATCATTATCTGCCTAGCCTTTTCCCAACTATGTTTGGGTCGGCTTTCAGTCTAACCGGATGCAGCTGAATACCAGTATTTTGCATTGAACGACTGCCTATCTGACCTCCACAATCCAGTTACCGGGTAATACGATACCCCTTGGTAAGATGGTAAGACTTGTTGTCACGTTTTCGGGCTTCTGTCGATCCGAAACGATTGTCAAAGCCGGGAACGGCTTAACGTACTTTCCGAGGCACGGAAGGGTCTTGGTTTGTATAGACGGTCACCCATCCACGGACCAACCGCGGCATGCGTAGCTTAATGTAATCGATCGACCCGTGCGGCTGTTATACGAGCACAAACCCATTAACACATGATAAAGATAGGAACACGTATTCAGTGACAACGAGCACAAAAAATACAATTACCTACGTCTAGAAAGTTAGTCAGTCGGAAAGATATACGTCGTAGGCCTAGGCCTAGCGACCCTATTACTAGTAATAGGGTCGCTTTTGTACGCAACACTTAGAAACAATACCTTTTGTGGATATGGAACTCACACTCATAAACAAAAGCACCCTCCACTTTTTTAATATGTTAGTACAGCCAAATACGAGTCGGCTGCTACAATAAACGTTGTTTTTCTAACAAATGGGATTGAGTCCGGTTAGAACAAATGAAGAGCCTGTGTTTATTGTTTTTAATTACGTTTTAGGGCTAATTTTTCGAACGCCAGATAATTTTCTCAGAGGAATAATTTGAAATTTTGACAGTTCTTCCATACAAAAACTGTTAGACGTCAATTTTATTCCTCGAATAAAAATTATTTGTCGATTGACCTTACATCTGTATTATGTTGTTTATTTATCTAAGAGAGCAGATCACCGCGGTGTCCCGGGCTGGGGTCGTCGTGGCGGTGTCACTCGACATCGCCAACGCGTTCAACACCCTGCCCTGGAGCTGCATTGTGGAGGCACTCCGGTATCACCGAGTGCCGCCCTACCTCCGTCGAATAGTCGAGGCGTATCTGACGGACAGAGCCGTCACCTACCCCGGTCGCGATGGGGAGTGGAACCGGCGAGAGATGTCGTGCGGTGTCCCGCAGGGATCGGTTGTGGGGCCGTTCCTGTGGGACATCGGCTACGACTGGGTGCTGCGGGCCGACCTCCCTGATGGCGCGTGAGCGTGGTTTGCTACGCTGACCACACGCTGATTCTGGCGCAGGGGAGGTCGCAAAGGCGGCGGCCGACGCGACGACACGCGGGGTTGCGATAGTCGTGGAGAGGATCCGGCAGTTGGGTCTCGAGGTGGCATTGCACAAGTCCGAGGCCATGGCGTTTCATGGGCCCCGGAACGCGCAACCACCGGGATCCCAACTAACGGTAGGAGGGGTTTACATCGGCGTCGAGACGACGATGAAGTACTTGGGTCTCGTCCTCGACAGCCGGTGGAACTTCGTCGAGCACTTCCGACGTTTGGCCCCCAAACTGGAACGGGCTGGGGCCGCCTTCAAGCGGCTCTTGCCCAACCTTAGGGGGCCAAACGCCTGCTGCCGGAGGCTTTAGGCGGGGGTCGTGCGGTCCATGGCCCTATACGGGGCCCCGGTGTGGGCGCGTTCACTGCAGTGGCTAGCCGCCCACTACCTGAACGCGCCCCAGAAGGTGGTAGCCGTAAGGCTCATCCGGGGCTACCGCACGATCTCGCGCGAGGCGGCAAGCCTACTTGCCGGACTGCCGCCATGGGATCTGGAGGCGAGTGGAGTGGCGCGCGGAGGCACTACGCCGGGGGGAAAGTCCGCTCCCGCGGCAAATTGCGGCGGAGCGGACGGATCTCCGGCTCGATCTCATGGCGACATGGAAAGAGCGACTGTCGCAACCCAGCGCAGGGCACGCCGCGATAGCGGCGATAAGACCCCTCTTTGAGGAGTGGCTAGAGAGGCGCCACGGCGCCCTCACCTACCGCCTGACGCAGGTCCTCACCGGACACGGAAGTTTCGGGAGGTTCCTGCACATCATTAGGCGGGAGGAAACGCCCGGGTGTCACCATTGCCAGGATCGCCCAGAGGACACGGTGGAGCACACGGTGGTGGTCTGCCCCGCTTGGGCGGAGCACCGCCGTGTCCTCATAAAAGCGATCGGCAGCGGCGGTGGCCTCTCGCGCCCGGCTCTGGTGCAAGCCATGGTCCGGGGCGAGAGGCAGTGGGAGCCTTCTGCGAAGCAGTCATGCTAGCGAAGGAGGTGGCGGGACGGATGAGGAGAGAGCCTCCCGTCCCAGCCGCCGCGGGAGACGCTCCGGGTGTCGGGAGCCTCGTGACGACTCCCGGCCACCGTAGGCGCGGGCCTGCGGGCGGAGAGCAATGGGTAGCTCACCGCCCGATCAGGACCAGGCCCGTGCCGGACGGCGGGTAAGTGTTCCACGCGCGCCTCAAAGAGATGTCAGCATAATTTGAGGGGCACCTTAGGGCCGAAGCCTGCCGGGTCAGCGGGATTGTCCGAAAGGTTTACCGCTACCCCGGAACATAAAGGGCGAAGGAAGGAACATGGGTGGGTTTTAGTCAGTAAGAGTCTGACACTCCCTTCCGCTCCACCCAGAGCGGGAGGGGTCATTTGATGATTTCCCACCAGAAAAAAAAAAAAAAAAAAAAAAAAAAAAAAAAAAAAAAAAAAAAAAAAAGAGTGCAGATCACTGAATGGGATACTTTACAATTTTACATAGGTAAATAATAAAATCTGGTCTTGAGAGGTAGAGTAATGTAGTGACCGAGTGGCATCTAAGGACCGGAAGACGAAATGTCGGTCGTCCGGCGGCGAGATGGGCGGACAGCATTGTTACCATCGCTGGTAGAACCTGGGTGAGACTGGCACAAGGGCGTGGAGATTGGCAAATGAAAAGAGAGGCATATGCTCAGCAGTAGCTGAATTCGGGCTGTGGATGATGATGGTCTTCAAAGCAAGAGTGAACAGCCATCTTCTGAAAAAAAGAAAGAAATATTTTTTATTCTGCACAAATTTAAACTCCACGCTACTCCACTTCTGGATACGGTCGTTCCATGATAAACCTCATCCATCGTTTTTCATCAGGCGTGATCGCGGGCAAGAGCAGGCCCATTCAACAATAAAAAGTAATAACTTAAACTAAACTTAAAATAACATAAAATAAGTTTCATAGGTCTTTGAACGCGCGACTAAATGAACAGAAAGTAATTAATATCAAATTGGTTTGACAACTTAAGACGCCATTACTTAGAACAGTAACTTAACGAAAGCATTGTTTCAGCAAAATAAAATTCACATTTAAACCACAACTAAAGAAAGTGGAAATAAAATCAAGTCAACAATTTTAAATATAAGTTTCATAAAATTCTGTGGGTAGTATTGTCAATAAGTAAGGGTTATTTGAGGTTATTTTTACTTAAAAAAGTAAAGTTTGCATAGGGTTTATCAAAGTCGTAGGTATCAAAGAAAGGTGTTCTGTGTTTTGGGTCAATTTCCTTTATGAAACGAGTAGTCATAAGGTCATTAGCACTACTACAACAGCACTAATTGAACGAAGTTCTTTAATGGAGCTAGCGGTAGGAGTAAACTTGTATAAATTGTCACGTAACGAAAAAGCGTTATACCCTCTCCGTGCGACTTTTATTATAATTATATGTATAATAATACTTTCTATTATATATAATAAAAAGAGGCGGAGAGAGAGAGAAAGATAGTTTTCATGGTTTTCGAGGGTGCTGAAGTTAGTCAAAGTGAGGTCAGAATGAAAATCCAAGACGACGGTTGCAAACAATTTAAAATTTTTGTCATAGGTTTTATTTCATGGTTTTCGAGAGTGCTGAAGCCGATAGTGATGTTTTTTTAAGTGAAACTTCTTTACGCACGCTTGACTTGGGGAGTAAGCTGGCAAACGCGTGACGTAAGCGTTACGAAAAGTGTGATCGGGCGAGGCGAACGGTAGTTGAATGGGGGATATAAGCAAGAGAAAGCAGTGCGCGCGCACATTTTCTTTCTCTCTTCCTCTCATAGCCAAATAGTTCCGTATATCTAAGCACAGTGCAGGCCTATTGTCTGTATCACAGTGTAGGAGCAAGAGAGAGCAGTGCGCGCGCACATTTTCTTTCTCTCTTTCTCTTATATATATAAGTGAAATATATATATACTCAATCAGTAGTTCGTTTGCGAGTTTACTAGCGTGACGCGAACGGTGATTCTTTGGTTATTTTTCGTAATTCTATTTCGTTTTGAACAATTTAATGAATTAATATTTTGAGAAAGAAGTTTCACTTCAGTCGTGTGGTCATAAGCACACTCGGTTTTTTTCAATTGAACTTCGTTCCTGCCGGAATCCCCCGACCCCACTCATTATTTTTTATCTGAAAAGTCTGGAACAACAACATAATACGATCATCAATTGATTCGGTTTCATTGCAAAGACAGGCACATGGTGAAAGCTACGCCTTTCGATATAAATAAAAGAAAAATTTATCAAATTACAAAAGTAGGTACTGTTGTGTTGTTGTGTCATAAGATTAAAGACTACGTTGAAGACAAGGTAGTTTGGCAATGATTTCTTCTGCACATATGGCTTCCCTGGCACCTCATTAACGGCATAACTACGTAAATGTCTGTTATCTGCTCTCAAATTACGATGTTTATTTATTTTTTACATACGTCTTTGACATAATCTTTTTATTATTTGACATTATATACAGACAATTCTAGTTTCAACTCTTTATTAGTGGTTGTAATGGCAGTCATGTCACTTGGTTTTAATAGGTTTTTATATTGTATCTGTCCTTTTGGTGGATTCTTCTATATTTTGTAAATGTGAGTACTTAGTAGGCCTTGTAGACTTTAGATCTGTAGACCATTTTTTTTATTTTATCAAGTACCTGTTACTTGTTGACAGGCCTACGCCGTCCTCCCATACCTACTGTAATTTGAAAACATTGTAAAAGCCAATTATTTTTAAAAGAGTAACCTTGGACTTTCTTACCGACTCTTCCCCATAGGAAACGAGCAATTGGAACCGTGCACCTAGCTTCTGACGCTTCATAAGTCCCAATGTTGTTTTATGTGAAATAAAATATTTTGATTGACTGTAATAAAGAAGCATAATTAAAATGAGGCATAGTTATAAACTACAAAAAAGCGGCCAAGTGCGAGACTGACTCGGAAACGAAGGAATCCGTACCAAAAGATAAAAAACGCCGAAAAACTCGCGTTTTTTTTTTAAATTGCTACTGTCTACTTATTACGGTTCAAGTGATACAGCTCACTGACCAACAGACGGACGGACAGACGGACGAACGGATGAACAGAAGGGCAGACGGACGGACGGATGGACCGATGGTCGGACGTCCGTACGTCCGATCATCCGTCCGGCCATCTCTCATACGTCAATCCGTATTGACGTATGAGAGATGGCCGGACGGACAGCGGAGGCTTAATAATAGCATCCCGTTGGCACCATTTGAGTACGGTACCCTAAAAAGTACCGTACCGCCATTATTTTGAAGATTAGGAATTCATTGAGGTATATCAATGAATTCCTAATCTTCAAAATAATGGCATAAAATTGATTGTAAGTAATTTAATTTCAATGGTGACGTCGAAATTGGAAACTACTCCCAAAAGACACGATTCTACTTAATTACATCTTTAATTAAGTAATCAATCGGAAAATACTTACTTACTACTACTACTTTGTGAGCCTCTTGTCAATATTTCCATTGAACACATTATCATTACTTTCGTGAAAATTTATTTCAAAGGAAAAGTTACGAAAAGGAATTTTGCGTGAGCGAAAATTTTAAGCAAGAAAGAAATTGGTCGATCTTTATTTTGAGGAGTCCACATTTTTATCAAAGAAATTTTAAAAGAACTATCCTACTTCCTACTAATAATATTATAAACGTGAAAGTTTGTATGGATGGATGGATGGATGGGCGGATGTTTGTTACTCTTTCATGCAAAAACTACTGAATGGATTTGTATGAAATTTGGCACACAGATGGTTTATAACAAGGATTAACACATAGGATACTTTTTATCCCGATATTCCCACGGGATCGAAACTTATGCGGGTGAAACCGCGGGGCGCAGCTAGTAAACTATAACTTGGTAGTAATTTAATTAATAATATTTTTATTGTATGTACAGATACCTAACTATTTACACTAGATACTAAATTAAATGACTAACCAACTTACCATACAAATAAATACAAAAACAAAGGACACAGGCGTCGAATTACTCGTCCGCATCGCTGTCATCCGGAAACGTGTCCACAAGACTGGCAGCATTGCCACGTTGAATGGCAATGCTAATTCTTTGGCCAAAGAACGACCCAGCCCTTTGTGAAGTGTCGACCAACCGACGAGAAATTTCCTTAAAAAGGAGACGCGCACTCGGGCATTAATAATTAATTCTAAACGCATTTATGCGAATAACAGCAATATTGATAAGGGTTAACAGGACACCTAACACTATATGCAGACGACACCCGTCTCTTTTACTTTGACAAATCAATCCATTACGTTATAAAGGACGCTCATCATGACCTTGACGAATCCTCTACTAAACAAATGGTTAAAGTACAACATTGTTACAATGAATACATCGAAAACCTCATTCATGATTTTTACCACTAAAAATAAGCGTATACCGGACTTCTCGCCTCTTAAAATAAATAACGAAATAATAAAACGATCAACCAACGAAAAATACCTTGGATTGGGTAAATAAAAAAAACTAACTTGTAAATTGCACATTGACCATCTCGGAAGTAAATTAACATCGTTATTGGGAGCATTACGTAAAGTAGGTAACTGTATTCCAAATAAAGTGCGGACTTTAATTTATAACTCGTTAGTCAAATGGCATCTAGAATATTTAATTGAGATATGGGGTTCCGGGAGGGGGCTTGTGGCTAAGTAAAAACAGCCGCACGGGTCGATCGATCAGGTTAAGCTACGCTTGCCGCGGTTGGTCCGTGGATGGGTGACCATCTTTACATACCAAGACCCCTCCGTGCTCGGAAAGCACGCCAAGCCATTGGTCCCGGCTGTCATTCGAGGATCTATGACAGTCGTTACTGGTCGTCAGAAGCCCGAAAGTTTGACAACCAGTCTTGCCAAGGGGTATCGTATTACCCAGTAACTGGGTTGTGGAGGTCAGATAGGCAGTCGCTCCATGTAAAATGCTGGTATTCAGCTGCATCCGGTTAGACTGGAAGCCGACCCCAACATAGTTGGGAAAAGGCTAGGCAGATGATGGGGTTCCGCAGCAGTAACTAATTTAAATTCACTTCAAAAGTTCAAAATAAAATAATTAAAACTCTGTTCCATTATCATTACCTCTCTCCAACAATGATGAAGTGGACAAATAGTGTTTTATTGTAAAATCAAATATAATTTCCCTGCCTTTATATTTTTCTCTGTCCATCGACTTACACAAATGCCAGTTCGCTCGGCTACACGGTCTTTAATTAATGAAACATTTAAACGCGTATTATTTAACATTAATTAAAAAGCTTACGAATATTTCTTTTATTTACTGTTCAACACAAGTATTGCAACTGGTATTTATTTGATTGCTACATAACTTGAATGGATGCTTGATGAAACATTTTAATAAGCACTGCTCAGGATTTTTTCATGAACACTGTTTAATTGTATTTATTTGTTTTGTTATATTATATTCGTAGCGAAATCATAATTAAAGAAACAGTGGTGGCCCAGTGGTAATAGCCGTGACAAACGAGTTGTAGGACGTGGTTTCGAACCCAAGATGAGACTATTTATTACATCACCACCGCTCTTAAAACGGTGAAAGAAAACATCGTAAGAAAACCGGCACGTGCTAGAACCAAAAACTCCAAGACTTGTGACATCTATCAACCCGCACTATGCCGGCGTGGTGGATTATGATCCACTCCTTCGCACCGAGGAGGCCTGTGTCCCAGCAGTCAAAACTATATAGGCTGAATATTATGCAGGAAAATTTTATGAACACTAATTAACTGTATTTGTTTGTTGTGTTACATACCTATTCGGTTAATTACCAAATAACAAGTTTTGTGTGTGCGTTAGTTTTGTACGGTTCCACGAATCCTAATCAAGGACTGTTCAGCCTCAACGGGTACCGGTCATGGCCAGTCCGCGGCCATGTTGGCTTCCTAGAACTGCAAGCGTTTTAAACTGAGGGGCAATTCTCGTAATTTTAAGAACGTTCACAGTCTGGTCTCAGTCTCAATCTGTCAAAAATACCTCTAATTTCCCTACATTTTGACAGGTTTTTGACATTTTTTTGTCGCCGAGATAAGACTGCGACTAGATTTTGAACGTTTTAAATTACGAGAATTGGCCTTCTGATTGCTGCAGAGTTTATGAAAGCTTTAAAAAGCTGCGCTTTTTAATAATTAAAATAGTATGACACAATATCATAAAGCCTCCGTGCCTCGGAAAGCACGTTAAGCCGTTGGTCCCAGCTGTCATTCGTGAATCTTTTGACTGGAAGCCGACCCCAACATAGTTGGGAAAAGGCCAGGCAGATGATGACAGCATAATAATCAGCCTATGAGTATAATCAGCCTATAATGTACCCGCTGCTGGGACACATAGCTTCCTCTCTTCGAGAAAGAGTGGGCTGCAATCTACCATGCGGGTCCAGTGCGGATTGGTAGATGTCACATTTCTTCGAATGTTTGGTTCTAGGACATGCCGGTTTCCTCACCGTTTTGAGAGCAGTGGTGATGAAATAATTTTCACAAAGTAAAGCGCCTGCCCAGATTCGCACCCACGACCTACTCGTTAGTCGGGGCCTTTACAACTGGGCCACCACACAAAAAATTGAAATGGTGCATTTCGTCACAAATCTCCTGAAAATATCCACCACTTTCCCTAACCAAACATGATATAATATGATTGAGACCGACTACTAAGAAAGTCTCACATTTACAGGGTTATTTTAAATTGGCTAGCTAAACTCCGCTGACGCGATGGCGATCTAAACAGGATGAAACATAAAATAAATAATTTTGGGTCATCTACCGCAGGTTATTTATTTATACACATACTTTATTGTACCCAACAAAAATACATAACAAAAAAAAATTATCGAACACCAAAAATATGAGCGGCCTTATCGTTTTCAGCGATCTCTTCCAGGCAACCTTGGAATGGACAGTTAAAATATAAATTTAAAAATCAGTTTTTTTTTGTTGTCAATTTCACATACGTGATTGGATAAAACATAAGGAAAAAGTTTTTCTCAACACATACGAGTACTTCAAGTAAAAGTACTAACAGCGGTCTTTGACCTCCCAAAAAAACACAAAACATATGATTACTTTTATTTTATCGTGTCTAGATAACGATACCCATCACGTCTGCGGAGTTTAGCTAGCTAGGCTAAAGGTAGCACGGAACTATGTTTGTGGACTAATTAAATAAAAGTTACCGTTCTGTGCGAGCGCCGAGCACTTTCATGTGTTTGCTGAAACCACACAAAAAATCAACATTTGCGTTGAAATAATTAAAATATAATTAAGCGGTAGCACCCACTGTTTGGCCTTATAAATAAGGGTAGGCACACATTGAGGCGAAAGGACTTGCTTGATTGACAACATCATCATCTGCCTCGCCTTTTCCCAACTATGTTTTATAATAATATATGAATATCTAATGTCAGTATTTTACATGGAGTGACTGACCTCGACAACCCAGTTACTGGGTAATACGATACCCCTTGGTAAGACTGGTTGTCATACTTTCATGCCTCTGATGAGCCGTAACGACTGTCAAAGATCCACAAATGACGGAACTAACGGTTTAACGTGCTGTCCGAGGCACGAAGGGGTCTTGGTATGTAAAGATGGTCAGCCATCCATGGACCTACCGCGGCAAGCGTAGCTTAACCTAATCGATCGACCCGTGCGGCTGTTATTACTTAGCCACAAGCTTGATTGATATCAATGGGGTGTAATTTATATTTATTATTAACTCAAACTTCTGAGCGCTTGTTTGCACTTTTAGTAGATTAAAATGTCATTCTGTTTCTTACAAAGCCGGCTTTATTAGTTCATTTCTCTGGTTGTAAATAATGTTGTATTATTAAAGTAACTTAATATGTATTAAAATATTCAAAGTTAATATTCAGAGGCGTTTTATCTTGAAAACTAGGTAGGTATGTTCTTTCAAATCCCTATAAATCCTTTAAATCAATCAAAACTATATTTTGTTAAAATAAAACGCTTATTTTATGCTCGTGGCGCTTACAAAATCCCAGTTTTCCATTGAAGTAAAACCGGCTTTTTCCACCACTCAATCTTAATACATATTTATAGAATTCATAAAGTGTCAAGGATAAAGTGCCCGAAAATGGAAATACGAGATCGCAATATAAACAAACACTCCGAATTTAGCATAATCCGTTCGCCGTAGGGTATCACACGTTACACCGTAGTGGGTGGGGACCCTTAGCCACATATTATGTGTTCATTTAGAAAATGTGTGTAATGTAATATTACCTAAATGTCATGATCTTGAAATTTACTAAACTAGAGATGTTATTCAACTGTGATACGTGTAAGGACTCTTCAGAACAAAATCATCTATACAAATAAATGAAATTGAAGTGTCTGTAATGTCAAAATAACATCTATTTACTAAATGCATATGAAAGTATAGCTCCTGCCTGCGACTTCGTCTGCGTGAAATTCCTAGTTCCCCGACCCACCCCTTTGCATCGCATCATCTGCCCGCGCTGTCACTTCTTTTTCGTTTAGTGATCTTCCTTTTTTTTTTTGTTCTGCTTCTAAGGGTCATAGCCTGATGTTAAATAGCCTATAGCCTTCCTCAAGAATTAGGCTATCAAATACAAAAAGAGTTTTCCAAATCCGACCGGTAGTTCCAGAGATTAGCGCGTGAAATACAAAAAGAGTTTTCCAATTCCGACCGGTAGTTCCAGAGATTAGCGCGTGAAATACAAAAAGAGTTTTCCAAATCCGACCGGTAGTTCCAGAGATTAGCGCGTGAAATACAAAAAGAGTTTTCCAATTCCGACCGGTAGTTCCAGAGATTAGCGCGTGAAATACAAAAAGAGTTTTCCAATTCCGACCGGTAGTTCCAGAGATTAGCGCGTGAAATACAAAAAGAGTTTTCCAATTCCGACCGGTAGTTCCAGAGATTAGCGCGTGAAATACAAAAAGAGTTTTCCAATTCCGACCGGTAGTTCCAGAGATTAGCGCGTGAAATACAAAAAGAGTTTTCCAATTCCGACCGGTAGTTCCAGAGATTAGCGCGTGAAATACAAAAAGAGTTTTCCAATTCCGACCGGTAGTTCCAGAGATTAGCGCGTGAAATACAAAAAGAGTTTTCCAATTCCGACCGGTAGTTCCAGAGATTAGCGCTTTCTTCTTCTTAGCGTGTCGATAAATGGCGACAGATCTCGGCGATAAGCGTAAGCCCAGGGATGTGTGGCCGGCATTGGGTTTCATCTCGATGGGTCTCTTGAACGCAAAGAATGTCGCAGTGAGTTTCGCGGTGGACATCAGAAATAATTTCAGATTTGTCTCGTGAGAACCCTTCGATTTAATCGTGACTACGCACGGCGTTCAAACAAATAGACTCCTCAGCTTTATTATTAGTATAGATATATATACGGTACATATAAGATTTTTTTTTTTTTAACATGTTTATCTGTTGATTCCAGCTAATCTCCGAAACAGCTGCACTGATTTTGACGGGACTATCACTGTCAGATAGCTGATGTTATAAGTATGTAACTTAGGCTACTTTACTTTAGAAAAATAAAGAAAATCAAAAGATATTAATGTCACACGAACGATGTCGCGGGCAGCACCTAGTACGTAATGTTATTCCAATATATTTGAATGTTGCAAGTGGGATGAATCCTGATTTTACTAGTTCCTAGAAGAGGTCCTTGTGAAATAATATTATGTAAGGGAAAGTACTACCCACATAAGTCTGATAAATGATAAAGATAAAGATATATTTATTTGTAAACATGTGTAACATTATACATATACATGCAAATGGGGATGTAAAAGTGAAAATCTGAGTTTCAACACGTTTTGCCACCATTGGCATACAAAATAAATTATAGCCACTTGAAATATAACACAATTAAGACAGAAAAAAAGCATAACAAAATTAAAATATAACACAAATAGATTAGAGACTATGTATCATTTAAATAATCTTTAACATAATAATAACATTTTTCAGTAAGTAACTTCATAAGTTCTCTTTTGAATAAGTTTGGCTGATTTATATTTTTAATAACCTCTGGAATTTTATTAATGGTGCCATACAAAACACGCTTTTATGAAGGAGTGCTGTTTTCGCAGAGTGAGGCTGTAAGAAATTCTTATATTTAGTGCGTCTATTTCTAGTGAAATTGACAAAAGAGGAAACCAGTGAGGATTGTTTCTAACAAATAAAGCTATTTCCAAGATGTATGGTGACGGAAGTGTCAGTATATGGTATTTTATAAACAGTAGTTGACATTTGTCGGTATTTTTGACCTTAAACATAGCCCGAATACAACGCTTTTGCATTTTAAATACCAGGTCGGTGTTGAATGTTGTTGTCATTTTGTCGAATTACCCCAAAATACAAGACCGATTCAACAAGTCCATAATGTGCCATGAATAATGCGTTTCTACATAAATGATAAAATGATAAATGATTTTATTTTGACTAGCTTAATAATAAACAAAAAACAAAACGACAAAATGATAGTGTAAATTAAATAAATACACACTCAAAGGTCACAAAACAACCCGCCCCTGATCGCACCCGGCGCAAAGGTGCCCATAACACTCGCCGCATTGCCTCGCTGAATAGCGATGGCCAACCTATGCACCAAGAACGACCCAGAGCGGGAGTCACCGGTTGCCCCCCCGAACTTACGGCCCAATTCCGCCACAAAAACCTTCGCTGCCTTACTCCAACAACCCAGGGTCTCCACAGCTACCGGCACAAAATAGTAAGGCTGCTCCAAGGAAGCGTACTTGAGCCTTTTTACAGAGCAGGCGTCTTCAGCTGCGGCAGAGACATTGTGCGCGGTGCGACTCAGGTGACTGGCAGCGACAGTGCTGACGCAAGTTGCGTCCCAGATCAGGCAGTTCCCGTTCTTCCATAGCACTAGAGTCAGCCCATCCGGCCTCTTACCATCACACCTGCTAAGACCTGTAGGTGCAAGCACGCAGGGGACGTTTGCCGATATAAGGGCTCTACGGACTATGTCATTCAGGGCATGGTGACGCGGGAACCTCCCTATGCACCGCCTACAACTCAGTGCGTGATGGTCATCGGCCTCCACCATGGAACCGCAGGTGCATATGTGGGGTTCGCACACCTTACATTTGAATCCCTTTTATTTTGTAAGTAGGTTTGTACAAAGACTTTTACACGTCAATCATATTTTAAAACTAGATGAGGTCGGCGTTTCCTATCTGACTAGTCTGAGAAGAAAGGCGGAAACAAACTCAGAGGTCACAGTCTCTTTTAAAGTCCAGACATAATCGTGGTCAGATCATATGAAGACCAAGTAGATCGATGTCTGAGATGGTCTTTTGAGAAAAGAACCACACAGATTGAGAGGACCTGTCCAGTCAGTGCACGCATTTGTCAGAAATCATGCAGCTCAACTCAAAACTTAAGGAGCTCAACGATTCGACAAACAATACCAAAGAAAAGACATTTTTGTAGGTCACATTAATTACTCAAACTGCCAGACCATGACAAAAACTAAGAGAACAGAGAGAAAAAAAAATATAAATAAAATGACCCACATAGTCTTCACATTCACAATAATTAAAATAATAGGATACTTTACAAAGTAAGCAAATGCCATTGTATATATAAAATTCATTAATGTCAAAGTGTATATAAAAAAAACAACAACAAAACAGAAAAAAAATAAAAACATTCAATATGTAAAAATTGGAAGCAGCTCAATCCCAAGCCTTTTTGTCCTCGATATAATCTTAACGGTATAAAAGGCTTTCTGGCACAAATTATTGAATTGAATTGAATGATTTGAATTTATTAAGGCTTTGATCTTGAACGGGGCTTGGAACTTTATTATAAAAGCGTATACATTGGCATCTGAACGAGCCATCTATTTTCTTGAGCCTTGTTGTAGGTACAATAAATTTGTGTTTGTGCTAGTAATTATATCATGGATATAACTGTATTTTTTAAACAATTTTATATTTTTTTGGGCATATAAAAATATGTTGAGAAGACACAGTCATAACATTAATCTCTTTAAATTTGTCTCTGAGCGAGTGTCTCGGACTTAATTTATAAATTGATCAAACAGCTCGCTTCTGCGGCATTTATCCACAATAGAATACCATACGACATTACACTATGAAAATAGTGTAAAGTAAAACCAAAATAAAATAGCTATATCATTATTATCCTTTATGAGGTACGGCAAGTCATCATTTATATAAATAAGAAACAAGAAAGGCCCAAGAATTGAGCCCTGTGGGACTCCCATTGTTACTAAAGAGCCGGAAGATCTTTTTTCATTAACGTTAACGCTCTGAATGCTCTTACTCAAGCATGACTCAAGTATGTCTGCAACCAATGCTGTTGCTATGCTGTGTTCCGAGGCGCTCGTAAAATCACTGACACATTTCGGCGGGGTAGTTGCGTAACACACTATCAGTAGCAATCACTTTCATTTGGATGGTTCAACAACATTCACTGCGTTATTTACGTTGTTGAGCAGACAATTTTTTCGAACATATGAAGCAATGGATTAGCAATATCCTTCAAAATGATTCAGATTATGATTGATAGTGCGGTACGCAATTAGGGTGCAGGACATTTCAGGACGCCAATTCCCATAATTAAAAACGTTCAACATCTAGTCGCAATCATGTAAGTCGCAGTCTCATCCCAGCGACAATCAATGTCAAAAACTTGTCAAAAATGTAGGGCCAGAGGCCGATCCACTATGGCTAGTTGATAGTACGTATACTCGTATCAGAAACTAATATTCATAAAGATTTTTTTTTTTGTATCTTTGTTTGTTACGCTTTCACGCTAAAACTGCTGAGCGGATTTGTATGAAATTTGACACACGGGTTGACCATGACCTGGATGAGGCCAATAGGATACATTTTAGCCTGGTATACCCACGTTATCGAGGCTTATGGGGTTGAAACCGCGGGGTGCAGCTAGTTGACAATAGAGGTCGCAGGTCTCCAAAGGTAGGTACTTTTACCAGCTTGTTAGAAAACCTGGAAAAGAAAAAAAATACTTAACATTAAAATCACACTTTCTGAACGAAAGAATAACTCTTTTCAAATTGACTATACCTTGATACTTAAAATGCTTCGCACATCGAGAAAGAAATTGCCATTTACATGTAGTATGTACGACGTGTTAAATTAATGTGACGTTTGACGAGGGTTCATGATGTCAGGAATTGATCGATTTCACCACACTTATAATTGCCTTTTATGTTTAATCCGAATCAGTTTTACTCGTCAGTTCGTGGGTGATAAATGGTGGCCTAGGATACTGTCAAAATCACCACTCATGGTAGCCGGAATGGTGATTACAGTTGGTCGTTATGAGCGGAAAGGAAATAGGTGCATTGCATGTTTTTTTATGTTAGACGCTTCTAAAATGCATATCTTTCTCCATCATTTCACATAATTTCAACATGAATGATGTAAAAAATATTTTGATTTTAAAGAGTGTCAATGGAGTTTCCCGTTTTTCTCCATAGGAACACACTACGCTTTTTTTTTTTTTTTTTTCTTGTGGGAAATCATCAAATGACCCCTCCCGCTCTGGGTGGAGCGGAAGGGAGTGTCAGACTCTTACTGACTAAAACCCACCCATGTTCCTTCCTTCGCCCTTTATGTTCCGGGGTAGCGGTAACCCTTTCGGACAATCCCGCTGACCCGGCAGGCTTCGGCCCTAAGGGGCCCCTCGGATTATGCTAACATCTCTTTGAGACGCGCGAGGCGAACAGTTACGCGCCGTCCGGCTCGGGCCTGGTCCTGATCGGGCGGTGAGCTACCCATTGCTCTCCGCCCGCAGGCCCGCGCCTACGGTGGCCGGTAGTCGTCACGCGACTCCCGACGCCCGGAGCGTCTTCCGCGGCGGCTGGGACGGGAGGCTCTCTCCCTCATCCGTCCCGCCACCTCCTTCGCTAGCATGACTGCTTCGCAGAAGGAGGCGACTGCCTCCCACTCCCTCTCGCTCCGGACCATGGCTTGCACCAGGGCCGGGCGCGAGAGGCCGCCGCCGCTGCCGATCGCCTCTACGAGGACACGGCGGTACTCCGCCCAAGCGGCGCAGACCCCCACCGTGTGCTCCACCGTGTCCCCTGGGCGATCCTGGCAATGGTGACACCCGGGCGTTTCCTCCCGCCTAATGATGTGCAGGAACCTCCCGAAACTTCCGTGTCCGGTGAGGACCTGCGTCAGGCGGTAGGTGAGGGTGCCGTGGCGCCTCTCTAGCCACTCCTCAAAGAGGGGTCTTATCGCCGCTATCGCGGCGTGCCCTGCGCAACACACTACGCTGGGCTTTGAAATGGGCGACTCTTTAACAGTCCTAAAGTAAATGCTTTGAGTTGGAATTTGAGCGCATTAAATAACCCCAAAATGTGAGAGGTTCTGAAGTGGCAACCGCGTACCGGAAGACGTAGCGCTGGAAGGCCTCCCAGTGTCGCGCGCGCACCTAGCGGTGACGGTTGCGTATTTACGACAGCGCAGATTTTACGTATTCGAGTAAAAATGACGAACATTCTAAAGTGTGACAAGTGCAACATAGTAATAGACGAGATGTTATCATACATCCAGAACAAAGTGTCGGTTGTTGATGAAGAAACTTTGGTGCGGATTTGTATTCCATCATTTACCAGCGATGAAATAAAAGAATCGAAATCACTGTTGTTCGATGCCTCCTTCAAATTTGCGTAAAATCATACGGAAAAACAAAGGCAAAGAACAAAGAGATTTAACGGACATCATAAATCTGTTTAAATCTGCTGAGCCGGATGATATTCCAGTGTTTGTGGCTCGCCGGTTAGAGAAACTACCGCCTATTACGTTTGACCATCTAGACTGTACGAAGCTCTTAAAGGATCTGGTTCGAATGCAAGCAGCAATGGATGAGATCAAGAACACATATGCTACGTTAGAAAACCTGAAGGACCTTAGAACGGAATTATTTCAAATCAGAAATGATTCATTACCACCTACGTCTGCGTTCAAAGTCAATGCAAAGCGAGGAGCCTGGTTACTGGATAGTGGGCCTATGGGACTATCGCACCTGCATAATTCTTCTTGCGACGAGATATGCAACTTAGATGAGAATGTTAGTGATTTAAATCAGAAAACGCCACAATACAGAAAAATTATGCAGGTACAACGAAAACAAAATAAAGTGGCTAGTGTGAGCACCGCGGTGACGCACACGCAGGAAACGAGTGTGTGTGCGGCGAGTCAGTGTGTGGCCGGTGTGGCGAGCGTAGCGGTGACATCGTCTTTGCCGGCGCCGACTGAGCTCTCACAACAGCTGATTGCTACCGTCGACGCGGTCTCCACTAATAATGATGCAGTCGCTCAGCGCGTTGCTCCGTATAATATAAACAGTAATGATGACGGTTGGCAAAGGGTGTCTTATCGGAAGAAGCAACCTAAATACCGTTATGTTGGCAAGATGGGCGTAGCGATGGATGTGGAGGGCCAATTTAAAGCGGCAGATAGAAAAGTCCCCATATTTATCACTAATATACATAGTGAAACGTCTGAAGACGAAATAATTAATTATATTCACTCGAAGACCCACGAAACGGTAACCTTAGAGAAAATATTAATGAAAAAAAAAAGGGGTCACATTGCCTACAAATTTTTCGTGTCCGAGTCCAAAGTACCTTCATATCTGGATGAAAATTTATGGCCACGAGGCATCATATTTAGGCGGTTTGTCCATTTTAAGAGTCGCAATTCGAGCGGACTTATATCTGCTGACGGCTTGAATAAAAACAATAATGGATAGACGACCATATCGTTTTGCCAGCTTCAATTGCAAAAGCATAAAACGCTCCGTAGATAGTGTTAGGGAGCTTTGTCGCTCCTGTGATTTGGTGGCGTTGCAGGAAACTTGGCTACTTCCTGAGGAAATACCTTACTTAAATACGATCGACAGCGGGTTTGGCTACACGGGAATTTCGGCAATGGACACATACACAGGGGTGTTACGTGGGCGACCCTTTGGTGGCGTGGCCTTAATGTGGAGAAGTAGCATATTTCAACAAGTGTCTGTGCTACGTTGTGGTAGTGAGCGTATATGTGCCATTAAAATAATAACTAGTGATCGGCCTGTGATAGTGATGAGTGTATATATGCCAACGAACTCGGCGGACAATATTGCGGAGTTTACGGACTGCCTTAGTACGGTAGGTGCAATTATTGATGAATACGGCATTGAATCTGTGTATATGTTCGGCGATTACAATGCTGCACCATATGGATTATTTTTCAATGAGCTTGTTAATTATTGCGCTGAGCAGCATTGGTTATGTGTGGATGTGGATATACTGGGTATTGACTCGGATACGTTTACTTTTGTTAGTGACGTGTACGGGTCCTGTAGCTGGTTGGACCACTGCTTAGTAACTAAGTCTGCAAGGCAATCTGTTACTAATGCATATGTGGACTATGATACGGTTTGGTCTGATCACTTTCCACTTATTATTGAGTGTAATTTAAGCGTCATTTCGCAGACGGTGCATCACAATGTAGTATTGAATAAGGAAGTGATCTGGGGTGTACGTAATGGGGAACAGATTGCTTTGTATACTAACGAAAGTAACAGGAGGCTAAGGCTAATTGACTTCCCTGTTGAGTGCATGAAGTGTGCTGACTTGTACTGCCGTGAGCACGGTCACAGGCGTGCCCTTGATAGACTGTATGTTGTTATTGTGACTGCTCTTCGTGATGCATCTTTGGCGGGTCGAGGTGGTAACAAGACGGTGTCAGTTGGCTCGCGTGTAGTTGGGTGGAACAAAAACGTCGGCGAGGCTCACCGGGTGGCCAGAACTAGGTTTCTTGATTGGGTGACGTGCGGTAAACCTAAGGGCGGGGACATATACCGAGATATGTGTGAAAGCAGAAGGGTATTCAAATCTAGACTTAAATGGTGTCAAGATCATCAGGACCAATTAAAAATGGACATCCTTGCTGAAAAACACTTAAACGGGGATTTTCGCGGTTTTTGGCAGGATACCAAGAAGGTAAATATAAGGCCTGGTCGTCCGGTGAGCGTCGATGGCGTAAGTGAACCAAAGGACATAGCAAATTTATTTAGGTCTCACTTTTCTGTACAACCACTGCTGGGCGGGCAGGTTGCGGCGGTCAATGCTAAGGCCTCCATGGGCGAAATGGAGTCAAGATTTTCAGCCAAAGAGGTAGGATTAATAATCAAGTGTATGTCGAAAGGCAAGTCTCCTGGCCACGATGGCCTCAGTATTGAACACTTACAGCATGCCGGCCCACATATGTCTAGAGTTTTAGCTATGTTCTACTCGCTATGCCTGAGCCATTCCTATCTTCCGTACGACTTTATGAGAACAGTGGTAGTGCCTGTGGTGAAGAATAAAACGGGTGATCTAGCCGATAAGACTAACTACAGGCCTATTTCTCTTGCTACTATTATAGCAAAGGTGTTTGATGGGTTGCTGAATGCACAGTTAAATAAACACGTGATGTTGCACGATAATCAATTTGGTTTTAGACCCAAATTGTCTACAGATAGTGCAATACTGTGTCTCAAGCATACCGTAAGATACTATACTGATCGTAAAACTCCAGTTTACGCGTGTTTCCTCGACCTGTCAAAGGCGTTTGACCTGGTGTCGTATGACGTGCTTTGGCAAAAACTTGAGGGCACGAACATGCCACATGAACTTGTTAACATCTTCAAGTATTGGTATGCACACCAGGTTAACAGTGTCAGATGGGCGGGTGTATTGTCGGAGCCGTACAGGCTTGATTGTGGAGTGAGACAGGGTGGATTAACCTCACCCACACTATTCAATCTGTACATGGATGCACTCATCGTTGCGCTCAGTAGCCACCATGTTGGCTGCCACGTTGATGGAGTCTGTGTAAACAATCTGAGTTACGCAGACGACATGGTGCTACTGAGCGCGTCGGTCTGTGGATTACGCAAGTTATTGCGAGTGTGTGAGGATTATGCGGACACACACGGCCTCATGTATAATGCCGGAAAAAGTCAATACATGGTCTTTCGGTCCGGGGCCAAATGCTCGCAACATGTACCACCCATTCGCCTGAAGGATGCACCTTTGGAACGGGTGGACCAATTTAAATATTTGGGGCATTGGGTAACCGCCGACCTGAGGGACCATGTCGACATCGAAAGGGAGCGGAGGGCACTGTCTAAAAGAGCAAATATGATAGCCCGTAGGTTTGCACGCTGTTCAAATCAAGTTAAGATCACGCTTTTTAAAGCCTTTTGCACATCTTTATACACGTGCAGCCTTTGGGTTTCCTACACACGAGCGGCTTACAGTGCCCTCCGTGTCCAGTACAATAACGCGTTCAGAGCGGTGTTGGGGCTGCCCCGCTTCTGCAGTGCCTCGGGCATGTTTGCGGAAGCGCGCGCCGACTGTTTCCACACCACCATGCGCAAGCGGTGCGCGTCCTTGGTGCGCAGGGTGCGGGGCAGCTCCAACACAGTTCTGGCGATAATTGCCGGGAGATTGGATTGCCCGTATATCGGACATTGCTGTAGCAGGCATGTTGCTAGCTGTGTCCGATAATAGACTGTCTTAGAAGACTGTGATAGATTGTCTTATATGTGTGTATGTGTATTTATGTATTCTGGTTGTTGTATGGGTGCTTTTGGGTTACCCGAAATAAATGCTTTGTATTTTTTTTTTTTTTTTTTTGTAAATGTCTATTAGCTGCTTCCAAATTACGATCTATTTTTATTTACTTTTTACATATTCCTTTGACTTGATATTTTTATTATTTGACATTAAATTCCTGAAATTCTAATTTTTACTGTTGTGAGCGACATGTGGCAGGCTGATGTTACTAAATAAGCTCGACCATCTCTTTTATAATTTGTTGATTTAATTTTGATTATTTTTATTTTTGTATACCTATGTAATGTGACTGAATGAGTGTATTTGTTTGTATTATGAGTCAGTGATACTCGAATTAAAATTATTTTATTTATTTTTTATTTATAAGGGTGACTGATGATCTTGTGAAGGTCGCTGGATGCGGGACGCACAGAATCGGGTGAAGTGGCGATGCTTGATGGCTGTATGTGAGATTTGTGTTTGTAAGTGCAAACACGATACTTATATGAGAAAATAATTGAATGAAAATACTTATCAATGAGTTTTGACAAAGAATGGGGAAAAAATATGCATTACTAGCTTTTGCCAGCGCGCGCCTGCGCCCGCGTGGAAATCGAAAATTATCCCACGAGAACGTAGTTAGGGTAGACGGGTTCTTGAGACCGCGAATCCGTAAACGTAAGGTGGGACGCCCTTACGCTAGGTGTTTAAAAAAAAATGCCATTTTTGAGTGCGCAATGTATTGCAAACAACGCGATCAAAACGCTCCGTCGATGGCGCGCGCGCGCGCGCTACCTACCGCGATACCGCGCGATGCCCCTTCGAGTTTTATTTACATTGCTGTTTTAAGTGAAACAAGTGAATTTACTATTTTTTAATTAAAAATCTCATTGGGTTAGATAGAAATAATGATTGTATACAGTTTACAGTAAAAAAATATTGCAGAAAAAAACGTAAAAATTAAGAAAAAGCCGACGATAAATTTCAACTACCCCCTGGGTCCAGAATCATGTACTGAATCCATGGTAAGAGGTTGCGCGTCGATGTCCCTTCCACCCTTTAGATAAGTAACTATTTACGCTAGACACTAAATTAAATTACTAACTTACTATACAAATAAATACAAAACAAACGCCACTAAGGGCTGATTTTACTAAAGTCAGATATCTTTTATCTGTGGATTAAAATTGACGTCTGACAGTTCAAGTATGGAAAAACTGTCAACAATTCCAAATTTATTCTCAAGATAAGTCTTATTCTAGGTATGAAAGTTTGGTGAAATTCGCCCTTAGGCGTCGAAGTACTCGTCCGAATCGCTGTCATCCGGAAACGTGCCCAGAAGACTGGGAGCATTGCCACGTTGAATGGCAATGCTAATTCTTTGGCCAAAGAACGACTCAGCCCTTTGTGAAGTGTCGACCAACCGGCGAGAAATTTCCATATAATATACATTATATTATAATGTAATATCTTAAATGTTTAAAATTCAACAATTTTCGAGTGAAAAATAGAAATCGATATACAAAAGCAAAAATACGAGCTATATTTATAAATTAAATCACGGGGTAAAGAACTTTAATAAGATTACAGTTGAAATTGTATTCAGAGCTCATCGAAACTCAATCGTAAAGGCTATAAGCAGTAAAAGGCAAGTTGTAAAAGTTGACATTCAAATAGAAACGTTTTGTTTAAATTCAATTAAGTTTTCAAACACGTTTCTGAAATGAAATGCTAGATCTTGAGTATCCTATAGTAGACTAATGACAGGGTGGGGCAGCCTAAAAAAAAATGCCTGGGCTTGGCAGGGCGGGGGAAGTCTTAGCCCTGCAGTGGGACAATTCAGGTTAATTAGATTAGAACATTGTGACACTTTATTACATGTAAGGTTATTGACTTATTTCCTGTTCAGGATAAGGCGGGAGGAAACGCCAGGGTGTCACCACTGTGTGGATCGCCCGGAGGACAGGGTGGAGCATACGGTGGAGGTCTGCCCGGCTTGGGCGGAGCACCGCCGCGTCCTCGTGGCGGCGATCGGCGGCGGCGATCTCTCGCGTCCGGCCCTGGTCCAGGCCATGGTACGGAGCGAGAGTGCATGGGAAGTCGACAACTCCTTCTGCGAAGCAGTATTGCTCGCAAAGAAGGAGGCGGAGCGCGTGAGGGAGAGGCAATCTCTGCGCCCTCACGCCCCTAGTCGCCGCAGGAGACGCCCTGGACGTCGAGAGTCACCAGCCGACTCCCGACCACCGTAGGCGCGGGCTTGCGGGCGGCGAGCAACGGGCAGCGGCAAGGACCAGGCCCGGGTCGATGGCGCGTTGTGTTCCATGCGCGCCTCAAAGAGATGTCAGCACGACCTGACGGGGTCCGCTAGGGCCGATGCCTGCCAGGGCCGCGGGTTGTTCGAAAGAGATACCGTGGGCCGTGGCATAGGCAACTGAAGGAACACGGGTGGGTTTAAGTCAGTAAAAGTCTGACACGCCCTCCCGCTCCGCCCAGAGCGGGAGAACTCATATGATTATTTCCCACCCAGAAAAAAAACAAAAGGTTATTGACTTATTGTTAATGTTTTAACACATAAACCTTTCAGAATTAATTCTCTTAATGATGATGAAAACCACATCAAAATCTAAAATAGATTTTGATGACCGTCACGAAAAAACTTTAAGACGGAGAGATTTCAATTTATAATAAGTATAGATACTATTCTTTCGCGGTGTTTGATTCAATATCCAATGACGTTGTTATTTACTTCAGCGTCTGCAATTAACCCCAGCTAACTCAAATTCGAAGCATTTATTTCAATTTAACCATTTACATGCACTTTTGAGTTGTCAAAATTAAATAGTCGGTCAGTTAGTCAGAAAGTTCCAAGAACAGAAGAAGAAAAGAAGAAGAAAAGAAACCAAAAAAAGAAAAAGAAGAAAAGAAAGAAAAGAAGGAAAGAAAGAAAAGAAGGAAGAAGAAGAAGGAAGTTCTATTTGCCCATTCAAAAACGTAGATCTCTATGGAGAAGAACGGGCAAGAAACTCCAAGGACACTCTTTTAAATCAAGACATTACAAAATCCTGGGTACATTATTCTTGTGAGTCTAGTGTAACAAACAAATGAAGCGAAACAAATAAAGGTACCGATTTCACACATACATAATCAGCCTATAATAAGCCTCCCCTCGGTGATGGGGAATGGGCCGTAATCCACCACGCGGGCCCAGTGCGGGTTGCCAGATGCCACATGTCTTCGAATTTTTGGTTCTAGGACATGCCGGTTTCCTCACAATGTTTTCCTTCACCGTTTTGAGAGTAGTGGTGACGAAATAATTTACAAGACCGATACAACTCGTAAGTCGCGGCCGTTACCACTAGGCCACCACTACTCCCTTGGCTACCACAGCTCCCTTGGCCACCACTGCTCCCTTGGCCACCACTGCTCCCTTGGCCACCACTGCTCCATTGGCCACCACTGCTCCCTTGGCCACCACTGCTCCCTTGGCCACCACTGCTCCCTTGGCCACCACTGCTCCCTTGGCCACCACTGCTCCCTTGGCCACCACTGCTCCATTCACACATGCCTACATGAAAAACGAATAAGTCTAATAATTATTATTCCGCTAAAGCACGTTCAAACAACATCGCACAAAGTAACGATCACGGCTCGTTTATTAAAAAAAATAAGTTAATCCTAGCCCGCAGCTTGCACTTAGCAAGTCAACAAACTTTCTTATCTATTTTTTGTCATTCACTTATTAACTTGGAGATGAACTTTTGGTGTATGTAGTATAGTGTACAAGTATGTGCACAGACACAGGTGCGCTCTGTGTACCTCTACTCTCATAGACCGACGGGACAGCCATCCGACGCGACCGGAGAGAGATCAGGGGGTCTACTCCGAAGCGGTATCGGCCGAATGTTCGGTCGTTTCCTGCTACGAAGTTACTATTTGGTTCGGTTGGTCCCGATCCTACACTCCTACACTTTTTCGATTATTGACTATGGTCCCGACCCAACTGAGCCGATCCGAACTTTTTTCGCATTTTTCAATAATATTCGGTTCGGCCATATGTCGGTCCGATCCGATCATTGGCACTTTGCACTTCGTAATAGACCCCCAGGCGCAAGACCATCGGCTTGGCGTGCTATCTGAGGCACGGGGGCTGCACACCACCAACTTCTAAACTCCGGGCTGCTACTGAGAAATTCCTAATGGCAAAACCCAATAACACTTTACCTGACCTTAGAATCAAACCTAGGACCTCACGCTCAGCAGTCGCGCTTGCAACACGAGACTAATGGGGCAGTTGAACACACACATTTGTCACACCTGATGATCTTCAGAACATGACGCCAAGAGGGGAGTCTTTAAAAAAATTCAGTGGCATTCCAACTGAATGCAATTGGGCATTTACTGTTGACTATCAAACTAAATCATCGTCATCATCATCTGCCTATCCTTTTCCCAAATGTTGGGGTCGGCATCCAGTCTAACCGGATGCAGCTGAAAGCCAGTATTTTAATTGAAGCAACTGCCTACCTGACCTTCATAACCTAGTTTTTACTGGATAATACGATATTGAAGACTGTTTGTCAGAATTTCGGGCTTCTGACGACCCATAACGACTGCCAAAGATCCACGATTGACAGCCAGCTTAACGAGCTTTCCGAGGCACGGAGAGGTCTTGATATGTAAAGATGGTCACCCATCCACGGACCGACCGCGGCACGCGTAGCTTAAAATAGTCTTATAGTCATAAAATTGTCACGGTATGACCTATTATTAAGATCCATTCCCTCTCACAGAGAGGAGGCCCGTGTCCTAGAAGTGGAAACATTATAGGCTGATTATGTATGGGGAACTATATTTTCTATCACCAAAATTTATATTTGTCATCAAGTTGTATCACCTAATAAATAGATCTATCGCCACGAAATATTTTCGTTCTCAGATAAACAAAAATTGTTCCCAGGTATGAATTATCAAATTAATGTTAATATATGTGTAAAATAAGAGATCGATAACCAATAAAATTATATTGCATTACATGAATATAAACTTCGTTCTTATAATAACAGTTTTGTTACTTAAATAATAGCTCTGTGCTCAGAATGGTAGATCTGTCACCAAATAAATCGATTTTGTAAAAGGAAACAGTTAGGTTAGGTTAGGTTAGAGTATGACAAACAACGCACGAGCCGAGCGAGCGAAGCGAGCGTGCCGCGGCAGCGGCCGGCGATGTGCCAGAAGCGAATCGCTTTTGTAAAAGGAAACAGTTAAGTTAGGTTAGGTCACATTAATGATTTATTGGTGATCTCTTTAAATTAGTTTGCTTAAATACTTATTAGGACACACCTATTATAATACATACAAAAACATTTATTTGGTACTAGACCTTATATCTCAGGATTTTAGGTGATTTATTGTGGAACTGATTTTGCATTGTTTGGTGACTACATTTTGGTGACAGATCTACTATTTTGAGGACAAACCCTATTATTTAAGAAACACAAAACTAATTAAATTGGTGATAGCTTAAATGATACCCTTATGTATGTATGACCTTTCAAAAAGTCTCTCAAGACTCAAGACAAGACTCAAGACTCTCGAGTCTCAAGACTCTTAATTATAACAGCTGTTTTTCCTTTGTGCTGCGGACGTTCTCATTGACACATAATTACTCAAACACTATTAATTACTATTATACTAACTATTAATTTGACGTTCATGAACATGTTGATCATCATGTTAATCATGTTAACTATGACTCTTATAGATCTCGAACAACTTTCTTCGAAAAAAGTCGCAGTAACCTCACTATACGATTTATTTCGTATTAAACACGGAGAGATGCTTTCCTATTAAGACAGTCTCGCGGTAATGGACCGGTAATACCCATCTCTTCTCCTCTTTTTGTTTGCACGTTAACGCTTCTTTCCCTCGACTGGCTAGACAGGAATGCTACACTACTAAACGATTTCTCCACAGAAAATGTTCCACCCGGGCTTAAACGTAGCTTGTGTTAAATGTGCTGTTAACTGGAAAACCTCGTACTCGATTAACGTGTTTTTTTTCTTCATAGAATTTGGATAGTCAAAATTGCATACACAACATTACGCCTATTTTCCCTGATGGGATAGGCAGAGGTGTACCTTATAGTTCACCCACATTTTGCCAGTTATGTTTAAGTCCCATGTAATATCACCAATCTACACTGGCGATTACGGCCCACCCCCATTGAGAGGAGGCCTGTGTCCTAGCAGGAGGAACATTATTGACTCATTATATTATGTATGCTATTTCCATCAAACGGGCAATCATCTAGCCTCCCTCAATCCCTGATGGAAAAACCTAATAACACTCTGCCCAACCTGAGAATCAACCCAGTAATATGTTCAGCAGCAGTGCTTGCGACCACTAAACCAACGAGTCAGTCACGACTCTCTGTCTGTCTGTCTGTAACTGTAGGTATGTACGAGGGAACCAACTATATGTTTTTTTTTTCATTCATAGAATTTAGACAAGAAAAGTTGCTTTGACATAAATCGGTCATAACAGACGTTGAGCTAATAACTACCTCCAAAAGTTTCATCTATTCTACACCTACTTTTAAGATAATTTCGAGTTTGTTCAACTTAGTTAACGCCTACACTCCCACCCACTGATTCTTGCAATTACGAATTTAAAGTTGCGAACTTGTCACTTTACTTAGCATTACTTGAGGTGATTTTATGGAGGTGTGAGGTACAGGGTGTAAAGTTCACTCATCCTCCATAGAAAAGGGTGGATCCTCCTACCAGACAGGTGTTGTGTCTAGTTGGCTACTGCCCGACGATTGATCTTGGAGCGTTGCATATATGCTAGTCGCGCGGTAAATTCTGCTTGCGCGATGCAGGATTTTGCGTGACGTCAGCGTGATGCGTAGTTCGCATGTGGCGATGTAGATGCCGCCACAATTTCTAAATGTAGACCGTGAAATTCAAAATGTCTTACCTTATTTGTAAAGAAATAATAAATTTCGCCTTAAGTAATGCTAAAGTAGAGTTTGACCAGAAGGCCAATTCTCGTAATTTAAAACGTTCAAAATCTAGTCGCAGTCTCATCTCAGCGACAAACAAATGTCAAAAACCTGTCAAAATGTAGGGAAATTAGAGGTATTTTTGACAGATTGAAACTGAGATCAGACTGTGAACGTTCTTAAAATTACGAGAATTGCCCCTCAGTTCGCAACTTGAAATTCAAAATTCAAAAAGTGGGTGTAAATAAGACAGCACACTAGAAATAAAATTTTTGTATTTAACAGATTTATCTTGTGTAAAAAAAACAGGTTTTCAAACTTGTTTTTAACCACTGTTCTAGGACATGCCGGTTTCCTCGCGATGTTTTCTTTCACCGTTTTGAGAGCAGACATTTTGAATACTTGTAACTACGAGACTGTTTTCTTGCGTAATTTTCGCCATCATTGTTTTTACATAAGTATGTACAGACGCCAGCAGGTCAAGCTACCCGAAATTGTCAAATTTTTCCAATCAACCTTGAACCTTAATGCTTTAGCGATAAAGTTGAAAATCTATTAAAGAAATTTGACAGATTGTAGTAGCTTGATGTGCTGGCGTCTATACGTACCGTACTGAAAGTATTTTTATTATAAGCAGTCTCAATATTCTTCCAGACATTCTTAACTCAGTCTGCGAACAGCCCAAATGTATTATTGTATAATATATTATTACCTTTGCTAAAAGTGCCTTCTCCAGACTAACTTAGCGGTAACGTAGCGGTTAGCTTAGTTTATCACGGGCTGGTTCACTTGACCACCTCCGCTGGGTTCAAACACTTGAGACCTATTAATATACGAATGCAGTCTTAAAGCTTTTGACTCGTTAAATTTTGAAGAGAAGGGCAAGCAAAAGTAATGGTTTATCACAGCTAGATTGTTTTAAATCGAATTTTCAAACTAAAAAAAAATACCAGTATTATTATTTTCACGCTTATGAACCGACATGAGCAGCTTGGTCCATTTGCCAGATTTGGCAAAGATATCTTCCATAGTTCTTTCTTTTTCTTTCTTTTTTTATAAAAAAAAAAACTTTGCCCCACACTAGAAATTTCTCCTGTATCGTGGGTGCGTTTACAAACATTTAAACTCACATACACAAACAGCCAGACCCGGAACAACTAATTGTAGGTCATACAAATCACACACTGTTTCAAAAATAAGTTATAAAAGAAATATTTCATTGAATTGAACTTTTTTAATTAATTAAATTAAAAATTTATAGCACAGCTATTTTTTTTTATATAACCGCCTAAAATTTTCAGCCTGGTTTCAGAATCATGTACTGAATCCTTGATACCAGGTTGCGCGTCAATGTCCCTGCCACCCTGTATATCTTGTTCTACATCAATTTATTTCAACAACAATAGACATATTGATCTAAAGGGATAAATATTAGAATAGAACATGATTATAAAATCAATATCACTCAATAAAGACGCCATTGATCGACCTCCAGCGGTTGGTAACCCTCAGATTATTGATATAACTCAATTTATCAGCAATAATGAGGACTAGGCTTTCATAATAGTGTTGCTTTTATTATCCAGACTCATATTACTGGATCTATTTTTGGTTTTATGAGGACTCATGGGATGTCTTGCTCCGAGCATTATAGAACGGAATTTGAAGACAGCCCCTTCTTAGGGAAGGTATATGCACCTGTGATGCGTTTGGTGGCAGTGGTCAAAAGACCAATTCTCGTAATTTAAAACGTTCAAAATCTAGTCACAATCGTCATCGCTCATCTCAGCGACAATCAATGTCAAAAATCTAGGGAAATTAGAGGTGTTTTTGACAGATTGAGACTGAGAACAGACTGTGAACGTTCTTAAAATTACCACAATTGCCCCTCTGATGTCTAACCTCGTGTCCTAATTTAAGCGACCGTCACTGGAATTTGCGATTGTTTAGAACACGGCCAAAAGCTAGCGGTGATCATACTCTTGTAAAAAAAATCATGCTTACCATCAAGCGGGCCGCTAGCTTGGTTGTACCCAGATGTGTCAGCCCTTACAAAAACAAATTAAAGTCTATTTCACGAGTATAGACATTATAATATCACAAGCAATGTGCTCGATAACATTTTCCATCGGCAAACATTACGAACTTCCATACAAACTTTCTTCCCCAATTTAACCCCTTTAGGGGATGACTTTCCAAAAACCCTTCCTCAGTGTTCATCTTTGTTATAAAATAAACTCTTGTGCAAAGTTTAAAGCTTTTATACCCAGCAGGGCCCTAAATCACTATGACCACACACACACGCACGCACACATGCACACACACACGCACTCACCCTCGCAGGCAAACACGCACGCACTCTCACACGCGCGCACACTCGATACATACACACACACTTGTACTCCACACATAACTATACTTGAAATCGGAATCTGAGATAACTAACAGATGTGGAACAACAAACTCAATGACATACACAGCAAGATTCAAATTTTGTTGCAATCAATTATTTACTGCTTTTCTCTGTATCGTTTATAAGTGTGAATGAAATGTATATTATCTGAGATTACGATTTGAAGTACCTAAACAAATTACATATATGTAAATTCTATAGTATAATTTAATTTCCATTTTTTTTTTTTTTTTTGTTATTGATTCTGTCATTAACAGGCTTTGTATGTAAACATATAGACGTGGAAGAGGGAGGTGTTCTGTTACCGGGGGTCTACTACGAAGTGCAAAGTGCGCATGATCGGATCGGACCGACACATGGCCGAGCCGAATATTATTCAAAAATGCGAAAAAAGTTCGAATCGGGTCAGTTGGGTCGGGACCATAGTCTATTGACTAGGGTATGCCAAATTTCATCCAAATCCGTTCAGTAGTTTTTGCGTGAAAGTAACAAACATCCATCCATCCATCCATACAAACTTTAACGTTTTTAATATTAGTAAGAAGTAGGATTTCTCTTCCACGCAATGCTTCATCTGTTGAAGGTATTACAGAGAAAATATAAGGAGATAACGATTCCTAAATTGTTATCATGTCTACTTATTGTAGCGTTAAAAAGATCGAAATACGGTACCTACCGGAAAGCTTTTCGATCAAATAAAACTGGATAAATTACACGGGTGAGCTTGAATATAAATGTGTTACTTTATTTGTTGTCATGGCAACCTCGACGGAAAACCCCGGCATGGTGCGACAAATACGAATCATTTATCTCGTCTAAACTACAACACATTTATATTCAGGCGCACCTTCGCATTGTTTCAGGGACGGTACCTCCATAACCTTTCCCATACATTTGTAAAGCCCACAAAAATATAAATAGGATATTAAAATGAACAATCACGTTACTGGTTTAGCGATTTATTTATTTATATACTACCTGCGCCCTGCGGTTTCACCCGCATAAGTTTCGATCCCGTGGGAATATCGGGATAAAAAGTGTCCTATATGTTAATCCTGGTTATAAACCATCTGTGTGCCAAATTTCATCCAAATCCGTTCAGTAGTTTTTGTGTGAAAGAGTAACAAACATTCATCCATCCATCCATCGATCCCAACAAACTTTCACGTTTATAATATTAATAGCTTCGCCCCGCGGTTTCTCCCGCATAAGTTTAGATCCCGTGGGAATATCGAGATAAAAAGTATCCTATATGTTAATCCTGGTTATAAACCATCTGTGTGCCAAATTTCATCCAAATCCGTTCAGTAGTTTTTGCGTGAACGAGTAACAAACATCCATCCATCCATCCATCTATACAAACTTTCACGTTTATAATATTATATATAGTAGGAAGTAGGACAGTAGAAAGTAGCATACTTTATTGTACACCACAAAAATACATAACATAAAAAATACATCAAACATTACAAAATATATAATAATAATAATAATAACGGTTATTGTGTCCAGAAGTTATACATAAACAATTTTGGGTTTGGAGTCTTCATTTAAGCAAATAATGCCTGTATTAGAAGACTCCGCTCCTTCACAACAGTAGGTACTTACTTAAAACACAACAAAAACAGAAACATGGGTGTAGTAAAACAAAATATAATTATGTGAACATGTGTGAGTGTGCATTTGTGTTGTTGAATGGGCAGCCTTATCGCTTTCTGCAATCTCAGCGGAGACCAGTCTTCGGCGAGGGTGAAATTATAGTACACAAGTGTGTACGTCACAGGTGCACTCTCTCTTCCCTCAACTCATAGACCACTGGGACGCCAATCCGACACGACCGGAGAGAGATCAGGCACAGGACCAACGGCCAGAGGACTAGTTCATGCACATAGTCATTAAAATTTCTTCATGTGCCTAGCCATTTCCCAACTATATTGGGGTCAGTTTCAGTCTGACCAAATGCAGCTGAATAACAGCATGTTACATGGACCGATTGCCTATCTGACCTTCACAACCCAGTAACTGGTTAAGACGATGCGCCGTGGTAAAATCAATACGACAAATAAGTCATTAAAGTATAAATAAAAACCTTTCTAGGTACTTGGCAAATAATAAAAGCTTTGCTCAATCTGACTAACAAGATATAAACGCCCACGACTCGATATACATATAAATAATGATTATTTACAGGGTTGCCATACGCTCCATATTTTACATATACCAATCTATCAAATATGGAGCTTATGGCAACCCTGTAAATAATCAGTAGTCGGATTAGGTTCAGTTGATGGGAATAAACTACTACTAATATGCAATTAATATGGGATTCAATACACCTGGCGATATGTGGTTGTAACGTGTTATTTTAAATTGTTGTGCAGTAATCGGAGCTGATTCTCATCTTCTTTTATTGAAGGTGACTGAAAGAAAGAAAGAAAGAAAGAAAAGAGAAAGAAAACATTTATTTGCTGATACATATAAGTTCGAATAATAGGTAGTGAATTGTCCCGATACATGTTGCCTTACGGCATGCAAAAATTTACATTTGAATTTAAATTTTATATAAAACCAATACAATTAATAACAACATTAAAACCAATACAATTAATAGTAATATTAAAACCATACATTTACTAAAAATATAACACCAGTGCAATTATTAAAAACATAAAACCAATACAATTGTTATTATAAACATAGGTCAAAATTGGCAACTAAACAGTAAAAAAAAAAAAAAAGATAATAAATAACAAATGAATAAAATATAAAACTTTCGTATACAATGAAGAACATGTCATAATAGAGTAAAATAAGCAATGTCATAGATGTATTTGATGTCAAAATATGTTAAAATGTCGACATAATCATAATTTTATTACAAACAGCCATAATTAATTATATTGTAATCATTAAAAATCTTACTATATACTTTTGTCATCTAAGAATTCTTTAATTGTGTAAAAGCATTTCTCTAGCAATAGTCTAGTTAATCGTTTCTTAAACAAGTTTATTGGTAGATCTTTCAGATTTTCAGGCAATTTATTATATATTAGCGGTCCCATGGAAAGCTGAATTTAATGCACACTCTTAGGATTGGATGGGTGGCATAATAAATATTTATATATTACTTAATCAATTTAGAGCGTCGTATTTCGTCATTCTGGGATCCACTGGGACCCTCTAACGGTGGCGGAGGTTCGTGTGTTCGGTTCCGATCCTGGGCGCTTCCCAACTATACTAAATTAATAGGACGGTAGTAAAAAGGCTGCTGCCTTTTCCCAACTATTTTGGGGCCGGCTTCCAGTCTAACCGGATGCAGCTGAATACCAGTACTTTACGTGGAGCGACAGCCTATCCTCCACAACCCAGTTACTGGTTAATACGATACCCCTTGAGAAGACTGGTTGTCAGACTTTCGGGCTTCTGGCTACCCGTAACGACTGTCAAAGATCCACGAATGACAGCCGGGACCAACGCCTTAACGTGCTTTCAGAGTACTCACTTACAGCTACGAGATTTTAATCTGTTTTATGAGTATATTCTTGCACGTATGGCAGACTAATAACATGCCCACCCTCCCCAGTCCTTGACACCACTCTACGACGTCCCTAAACCCGGATAGATTAGCTGCTTATGATTATTTTATAGACGTAATAAGGAGTGAGCAAAAGAAGGTTAATATGGTGCTGACGCAATAGATATTCTACCACTAATGGCGCAGAAATAGAGGTAAGATATTAAGATTAGAGTGAAATGGCTGTTAAGCAACAGTCAGTTGACGTTTTCATACTAATGGTGTTCTGAGCCTAAATCGTTTTTATTGTTCCAGGACAGATTACCATGGTGCAGAAAAGAAAAAACAAAAAATATCATGAACTGTCGTAAGAATATTATAGCACTGCTTCAGGACGCCGGGGGGGGCAAGCCTTAAAAGGAAGTTCAGACTGTATGGATCGTAGCAGGTGACATTCTGTAGTTTCTGCCTACTCCCTTGAGAGGCGTGAGTTTATGTCTGTATGTGTTCATGATTGATAAGTTCCAGCTAACCCGTCTATCAGATAAATTTTTCTATACTAATATTACATATAAAGAGGTAAAATTTGTTTGTTTGTATGTATGTAGGGAGTAATCTCCGGAGTTAATGATCAAATTCAAAAAATGTGTTCACTGGTAGAAAGCTACATTATGTATGAGTGCTATAGGCTATAAATTATGTTTACATCATGTATTTTAGTTGAGCTATCACAACTTTTGTCTAGCAAGTCGGAAAGAAATACCTCTTAAAACAGAATTATTTGCATGCGCTGCCTTAACAGTTGTATATAACTAAAATGTATGGCAATCTGGTCCGCCTTAAATAGTTCTACAAAAATGTTCACGACACCATATTTCTATCTTTTATATTTTATCTTTTAAAATCACTTTTATGTTTTAAAAAAGTTTTTTTTTTTGACATGCTTACGTTTGGATGAAAATATAATGTTTAAATATGAATCCTTAACCAAATAAATTATTTTATGATCACAAGGACATTGTAGAGATAAGATTTGCCCTTTACAATATGTCAATTGTTCATATAGTTTCGGAGATAATAATAAATTACTAAAACGCAAAATGTCGCTAAAACATTCATGAATACAACTTTCAATTCGACACGAAGAAGAAGAGGATTCATGCATATACATTGTCGGTATTTTCATTGGGTGATGTAAAATGATTGGATGTCGTTCTATTGATTTCTGGTTTTGGTTGTTTTAAATACTTCGTTCCTTCTTCTCTTCGTAATTCTGGTTTAGGTACGATTGTTTCTATCTCAAGTTGAGGTAATAATAATAATAAAGCTGTAGAGTTTTTTTTTTTGAACGCGCTAATCTCTGGATCTACCAGTCTGATATGAAAATGTTTGCATTTGATTGATAGCCCAATTCTTGAGAAAGGCTATTTAACGTCACGCTACGACTCTTCGGAGCCGAGCAGAAAGAAAGCTAAGTGAAAACGAAGTAATAACGCGGGCAGGCGACGCGTTGCATCGGGTCGGGTCGGAGGAACCAAAAATTCCACGCGGACGAAGTCGCGGGCAGAAGCTAGTGTTCTATATATATACATATATATATCTGGGAGGTAGTGCATATTCAGCCACAATGAGACAGCATAGCAACTACTTTTTAATACATATTTGTAGAATCGACAGATTTCTTTTCAAACGGTTTTGTACTACGAAAACAAATTGCTTCAGTTGCTAGGTACCTAAGTCATAAAAAATCAAGAAAAAAAATATGTTCAAGCGCCCTCGCGGCGTCATTCATGATCTGTGCGATGAAATTTAATTTCATCTTACAGAATTCATCTTATGAAAGACTATTTCTCACAGATACGACTATATAAAATGGAATGGAAACATTTTGCTGAATTTAAATTGGCTGCTTTGTAATGACTTCGCAATAAACCACATTGTATGACAAAATGAAATAGCTGTAAGTTTTGGAAAGGGATTCGGTTTTATGGAGTAAGTGAAAATTAAGTTGTGAGTTTGACAATCATTGTAACTTGTATGATCTGGCTTTATGATAGGGCTGTTACCTCCTTTTTCGTGTGCTTAAAAATATAAATGTCCCAGCAGTATCAAAGTAGTTTTTTTTTTTTTTCTTTAGCCTATATTGTATCCCATTGCTGGGCAAAGGCCTGTCCCTTTTTCCTTCCAAACCTCCCTGTCTTGAGCGATCTCTGGCCATATTGGCCCTGTAAACCTCTTTAGATCATCACATTACCATTACCTTCGCCGTGGTCTACCTCGACCGCGATGTCCTCCTTCAAGCGTCCAGTGAGTGACAATCTTTGCCCATCTCTCCGGGTACAGTCGCGCGACGTGTCCGGCCACTTCCAATATTCTTTAAGTGTGTTTTTCGATTATTTTTCTTTTTGTATATTGGCACCTTGTTTTTATATAGGTGAATATGATGATGATGAATAATGTAATTTGTTATCATTTAATTGGGCTTTTGTTTGTTATGCTATGTCTTTTGTGTGTGTCAAAAGCTGCTGCTACTGAATAAATGTTTTATCTATACATATATCAGTAAGAGGTAAACGTAATGTCGTTTATATTTAATTGAAAATAGGGTTTATTAAAACAGTGATTTCGCAAAACTGCCAAACGCATTGGTGTGCTACAAATATGTTCGGCTCTGCATGACAGGGACAGCCGGGCGTCAAAATCGAATTTAAATAAATACACATATGTTTTGGGAAAAGCCACCCGGCTTAGCTCGGATAGTGCCGATTCGACCCGAACATGACTAACCCTTCGTATCCACGTGGAGCCACGCGAGACAAAATGATTTTTTAATTGTTTCTATTATTACGGCATTCAACCGATTAAGCGAGGGAAGATACCGAACGAACATTTGCTGATCGGCACGAGCCGAATGAAAGCCGAATATGTGTAGAACTTGCTTCAAGACGGTTTTGTTTTTCAAAAAATACATAAGTCTAATCGAACGTGCCAACCTGCATATATATGTAGCACCCCTTACGCGAAACTGTGCCTAATGGTCTGAACTCGAAATCGAAGTCTAACCTAACTGAAATATTTAATCACGAAGTGTGAAGTCTATTTTCCCCGGAGACAGAAATAGACAACGTTGCCAATGACTCGTTCGAATCATATCGCTAGTCTAGTGACTTCGTGGCAACCATTGTGTTGTCATCAGGAAGGCAGAATACCCTCGTTTTAATGTTTTCCAATACCGACTATTGACAATGGACAGAGAAATAAATGGAGTGCCTGCCCCACAAATGTGTTTGTGATATTCTCTACCAGTGGTAAACAATTTAGTTTCTTGAAAATATAGTATTGGATATAGTAAAATGCAGGAGCAGTGATGGCCCCGTGGTAAGGGTCGCGACTTACGAGTTGTAGGTTCGAACCCAGACAGGCGCTTTACTTTGTGTAAATTATTACATCACCACTGCTCTCAAAACGGTGAAGGAAAACATCGTGAGGAAATCGGCATGTCCTAGACCCAAAAATTCGAAGACATGTGACATCTACCAACCTGCCAGTGCAGGGCCTGGATTATGGCCCTGGATTATGGATGGATTATGGCCCAATTACGGCCCTCCCCGTCTCACCGAGAGGAGACTTAAATTGTATCCCAGCAGTGGAAAAATTGTAAGCTGAAAGTATGATAAAATGTATCGGATATTTTTTTTTTTATCAAAACAAAGTAAACGTTATTAAAGTAACAAATCATGTGAAACCTTCAATAAATTCGATTTAGATAGCTCAAACATTTGCTTAATGTAACTTGATGAACGATAGAAAATTGCCGTGTAATCAAATTCGATCAACGACCGAATAAGTGAATCATCAAACTTTAATATTGCACGCAAGTGTACATAATAATTTCTTTAATATTTTATTGTATTAATGAAAAGAGGTTAAAGTTTGTCTTTGGAAAGTCTTTATGACATGAGCAGTGAGTGTAGAGGTCTAATAGCAATAAATGCTTAATCCCTTAGAAAAAGAGTAAAAAATATATATTTTAACAGAAAGAAATAACCTCTACATGAAGTGACAAACAGTTTCAACATACCTTATGTATTAGGTACTACATTAAAAGACTAACTAACTACATAATAATGTCGACTTGTTTTGTACCAGTGTATCGACCTTAAGACGGCTTTTGACACAGTCTTTTTTCTTGGATAGTTAACTCTTAACTAATTATATTACTAATATGTACTTTCTTTTTATCGACATTTTCCTTTACTATGAGAGGAGGCTTGTTATTAGCAATTTTTTTTTAATATTACATTCTTTATGTCATTGGTTTTTTTAGTATGTAAGCCTTCTTTTAAATAAAATAAATAAATAATAACAAATAATATAAATAAATACAAAAACAAAAGGATATTTAGGCGTCGAAGTACCCGTCCGTATCGCTGTCATCCAGAAACGTGTCCAGAAGACTGGCAGCATTGCCACGTTGAATGGCAATGCTAATTCTTTGGCCAAAGAACGACCCAGCCCTCTGGTCACGTGGAGTGTCGATCAGCCGGCGAGAATTTCAAAAACATCTACATACAGGTTGGCAGGGACATCGACGTGCAAACCATGAATTCATCACATGATTCTATTCTGAACTCCCTAGCGTAGAAATTTTTAGACGGTTATCAAAAAAAAAAAATTTGGTGTTTCCCGTGTTTCATAGAGAAGTGCAATGTCAACGCGGTCAAATAATGCATTTATAATATTAACTTTTGTATTTGTTTCTTATATTTTACAAGTATTGTTTTAAAAAAAATTGACAAGTGTATGATCGTAAATCATGTAATGAGTAGGTTGAAATGTAATACGAAACACGGTGCGTTTAAAGACTGCATGAGGACTTATTTTTAAGTAAATAAAAATCTTTTTTAACTTTTAATTCCCATCATCTAGTGACTCAATATTTTTATATAATCCTCTCACTAACTCTTAATTATAGTAAATATGAACTTGCAAGTGAATTACATTTCGCTAATTTATAAATAATGAGGGTCCAAACTCGCCATCCACCTATAAGCAAAGGCAATTTTTTTTTTAATAACCGATGTAATTTTTTTTTTTTATCCATATGGGTCAAGAATTAGAAGCAGTAATGTTCGCAAAGGAGGAGGCGGAGCGCGTGAGGGAGAGGCAATCTCTGCGCCCTCACGCCCCTAGTCGCCACAGGAGACGCCCTGGACGTCGGGAGTCACCAGCCGACTCCCGGCCACCGTAGGCGTGGGCTTGCGGGTGGCGAGCAATGGGCAGCTCGCCGCCCGGCAAGGACCAGGCCCGAGTCGACGGCGCGTTGTGTTCCACGCGCGCCTCAAAGAGATGTCAGCACAAACTGACGGGGTCCGCTAGGGCCGATGCCTGCTAGGGCCGCGGGTTGTTCGAAAGAGATGCCATGGTCCCTGGCATAGGTAACTGAAGGAACACGGGTGGGTTTTAGTCAGTAAAAGACTGACACGCCCTCCTGCTCCGCCCAGAGCGGGAGAAGTCATATGATGATTTCCCACCCAGAAAAAAAAAAAAAAAAGCGTCAAGAATTATGTACTGAATCCATCGTAAAAGGTTGCGCGTCGATGTATGCCATCCCTGTATAGGTTGATATATGTAACTTGGCGGGTTACCAATAAAAGCTTCAGAACAAAAGATATAAGCCACATTATTTTTATAAAAAACAAATGCATCTCCATTCCATTCGCTGCTCCATCCTCACCTCACTGGCCATCTGTTCATTTCTCTCATTCCGTTGGCGCTCTCTGCAAAAAAAAACAATGAGAGAGCTCCGACAACTATGTATTATCTTTATATAAAAGATTCGTTTATACCTATCTACTAACTAAATACCTAGCTCTTAGTATAGTTTAGTTTTCATAATTGTTTCACGTTAGTTACATTTTATTTTAAAGAGCGGACTGATTTGATTACAGTGTCTTGTTAAATATGGATACGCCGGGAGGTTTCTGAAGAACATACGCTGACCTTATTGGTAAAGTCCTTCAATAAGGTCAGATAAGACTTGTGATTGGCGCACGTGTATTACCGATGCTGACGTATGAAAGGACTGTTTAAGAAATGTAGCTCGTGACATACTACCGGTCTATTCCGTGAAAATCTCACCATGAAAACTTAGATGAAGTGAGCTGTCATTTCGCCTGAAGGGATCGACACTATTGACAGCTCAGCTCACTTCACCTTAGTTTTCACAGTAAGATTTTATTTATCATTTTGATAAATTCTTTGGCCTTGACTTTAGATCTGTAGCCCATTTTTTTTTATCAAGTACCTGTTACTTGTTGACAGGCCTACGCCGTCCTCCCATACCTACTGTAATTTGAAAACATTGTAAAAGTTAATTATTTTTAAAAGAGTAACCGTGGAGTTTCTTGCCGGCCCTTCTCCATAGGAAACGACCAATTGGAACCGTGCACCTAGCTTCTGACGTTTCATAAGTGCCCATGTAGGTTTATGTGAAATAAAATATTTTGATTTTATTTATTTATTTATTTTTAAGTAGGAGAACCAACAGCTGAACCAAATTAATAACTGTTGTTTAAGCGACACAGAGCTAATTACAGGTTCTCACGAGTAGAAACGGATAAGGTAGCAGAAAACTTAGGATCACTAGGTAGCGAGCACGATAAAAATACAAATAAAAAGAATTAAAATAGGCAACAAGCACTAAATACATTCAGACGCCATGTTAGGCTTTAGTGACATGGAGAAAAATTAAACTAAAAAATAAAGCACTACGCGCTGTTAAAAAAAGTTGGCATTCAGCTGAGTGCATGCAGAATGGGCTTTGGTGGTAAAAGGGTCAAAAGAGAACTCTTTACATAGAATATTATAGTCCTTGCTCGCTCGCACCATGTATGAGTTTTGCCTATAATTGGATGAGGAAAAAGGAATTGAGATAGGTGGATTAAATCTAACTGATCTCTGGGGTACATTGAAATGCAATTTGTGCAGGAGATCAGGACAATTTGAAATGACGAATTTGATTATGACTCTTTGATTTGTCACGATGGTTAATAGTTCTGAAAGGTTTACTGTAATTCAGATCGTGTCTCCAATTATAATGCTGCAAATACTGCATAAGAGTAGTAAAAGAAACATCCGAATTCAATTTTATTTTTTACCAAAACTTTTCAGCATACAAAAAATTCGAGCACAATTTTAACGAACCCATTCAACGCAAGGCTACGTTCAATATACACACTTGTAATGCACACAGTATCGAATAACTCTTTGCATTCGGTTAGCTTTTACAACCTCTCAATAACATTGAAAACAGGGGGTCTACTACGAAGTGCAAAGTGCGAATGATCGGATCGGACCGACACATGGCCGAACCGAATATTATTGAAAAATGCGAAAAATGTTCGGATCGGCTCAGTTGGGTCGGGACCATAGTCAATATTCGAAAGAGTGTAGGTGTGTATGATCGGGACCGACCGAACCAAATAGTAACTTCGAAGCAGGAAAAGGCCGAACATTCGGCCGATACCACTTCGGAGTAGACCCCCTGACTCGATCGTGAATCGCCTTTGTCTCAATTATGCCGAATATCGAATAATATCGATACTGCCGTCAAACTTTGTGTTTGTGTTTGAACTGTTTAGACTATGTTGATTTGTTGTTATTAATGTTCTAATTTAGGTAGGTTTAGGAGGCAATTCGAAAGCTCTGTGAGGTTTCCAAATGTTGAAAATACAGCATAAGCATAAACACCCTACAATGTTTCCACTACGCTAGAAAACAGACCTCCTCTCGGTGATTGGGAGGAGGGCCCAGTACGAGTTGGCAGATGTCATGTCTTCGAATTTTTTGTTGTACGTCATGCCGGTTTCCTCACTATGTGTTTTCCTTCGCCGTTTTGAGAGCAGTGGTGGAACATAGAGGTTTGTTGCGTTACAGGATTTAAAATGTGAGTAATTTGCCTTTTGTAGTCAAGGGCGGTCACTTTACGACCCGAATAATTGTGCATGTAGATATTTATATTACGTAGATATTTTTCATAATCTTTGGAGAACAGACACACACACACAAACATAAGCGCACATACGTTTCGCAAATAAATAAATCTGAACAGTTAATGATCCTTCAAGTATAATTTAATCTTTAGGTAAACGAGAAAAATTCTTGCAAAAACTTATAATATCTACGTCCCTATACTATAAACCCCTACGTCCCCATATTATATACAGAAAAGATTTAATTTTTGTGTATGTTGGTTTGTTGAGATTTCACGCTAAAATGGCTGAACGGATTTGCATGAAATTTGGCACCTGTGTAACGACATAAAATACTTTTTATCCCGATATTCCCACGGCATCGAGACGAAACCGTGGAGCATAGCTATTATTAATTAACCTGTGCCCTAAACTTCTACCATGCCCTTATGAAGGCAAATAACTGGAGACAAATGTTCTTACCCAAAGGGCTAAGAAAGACGACCTCAAACCTCAATGTGTCTCAATCATACAGAAATAGACGATACAGAGATCTTAGAAGTAAAATAGATACGTTTTGGTAGGATTTTTTCCTTTAAAATACTACTAAAAAGTATATATTTCAGACAGGCTCGACGCAACGGTGCGACGCGATTCTGGTAGAACAATTTCCATGAAGTTTTCATAGAAATTGTTCTACTAGAGTGAGCTATGTAATCTGCCACGCGGGCCCAGTGCCCAGTGGTAATGTCACATGTCTTAGAATTTTTGATTCTAGGACATGCCGGTTTCCTCACGATGTTTTTCTTCACTCGAAATTTAGGACATAGAACGTACCTACTGTAATGTTTAATTTCAGTTACATTTCATATAATTGTGTGGACCATAGATAATGGTGTGGACCCACCATTGTAATAGACACATTGTACTACCAACCTATTCTATTACAATCTCACCGTGAAAACTTATGTAGGTGAAGAGAACTGTCATTCCACTTAGGGATTGACACTAATGACAGCTCACTGCAAGACCAGTCCACTTAAGATTTCAGTGAGTTTTTTTACAGAATAGTTCGGCTCAAGGCATCCTATAAGGAAAGAAAGAAAGAAAATACGTTTATTTGCGGCAAACATGACGCATAAAAAAGAACATAAACACACAAAAAAGAAGTAACATGTTGGGGGTAAACATGCGACACATACACGTAAAACGGCCATCGCTCAGCATAATGCTAAGACCCTATACGAGACAGAGCCCCAGCGCTGGTTGCCTGGCAGCCTATGAAAGTGATCATTTAACACACGAACTAGAAATTTTCTATTTAACAAAGTTCTTTAGTTATCGATTATATTATTTAGGTACACGAGCGTCATGAACACGACTAGTTTCTCGCTAGAACGATTTTCTGGAACACTCGCATCTCTCAAAACAACAAGACTGCTCTAAGAAACTAAGAACCCTGAGGATGCTCAATTATAGGTAATTTCAAGTATTTTGAGCAATAAACATGGTAAAGAATTTATTTAGAATTAATACATAATACAAACAATTACATGGTCTTCTTCCAGGCTACGCCACAACATCCAGTCCCCCGCCTTCCGCATCCAGTCTGTCCTAGCCACATTCTTAAGGTCCTCGGTCCATCTAGCTGGAGGGAGTCTCAAGCTACGGTCTCCACTCAAGGACTCGTCTGCGGCCACTGGCCAGTCGTCCTTCGTCCACAGTATGTCATGGGCAGGAAGTACTAGTTGAAGACCTGGGGGTCTACTACGAAGTGCAAAGTGCGAATGATCGGATCGGACCGACACATGGCCGAACCGAATATTATTGAAAAATGCGAAAAATGTTCGTATCAGCTCAGTTGGGTCGGGACCATAGTCAATATTCGAAAGAGTGTAGAAGTGTAGGATCGGGACCGACCGAACCAAATAGTAACTTCGTAGCAGGAAACGGCCGAACATTCGGCCGATACCACTTCGGAGTAGACCCCCTGGTAGTCCTGTTTTGAATAAACGAACAATTTAAATTGGTAATCAATTTACAAAACTTCCCTTATTATACATTACTTTTTAACCAATGGATTTTGCCACCTGTCAGCCTCCACATTCAGTACCTTTTACGATAATTTTATACATAACTCGTCAATTTTCTTGTTCTTTCTAATCTTGGGCATAACCTTTCATTCGTGCTTCTGAGAAAGGTAGAAACATTACACCAGCGAGTCCTATAGACGTCATAAAAAATGGCCCATTGTGTGAACGATGGGCGTAAATGGAACCGAAACATGACGTTATAGGAACCCAGAACCCTCGTCATGTATACGGATTTCAGGGGAAATGGATAGAACCTTCATGAAAGAAAGTACAGATGAATGGATGCTTTGATGTATTGAGAGTTGTAGAGGTCTGCAAAGATTTTCACGAAGAGTTTTTTGATACTTAGACTGTTTAGCAAATTGTTTTCAAAAGTCTAGAACCTGCCTTTTTTGATTATGTCTACATATTTACACATGTTTTTTCACAATGGAGACAGACTTCTCGTCGATAGACAAACGCAGCGAGCAAGATATGTAGTGTAATTCAAGAAATTTATTATTTATTGTTGTTTTGCAATAAATTATCAAAGTTTCTTTACATTAGGTCCATTGCAGGACCGATCGTCGTGGAGATCCTTAGGGGAGGCCTATACCCAGCAGTGGGTGTCGTGCGGCTGATATGATGATGATGAGGTCCATTGCCAGCAGCTTGTGTAAAAACATATAAAATGTAAATGATAGCTAAGTGACTAAATTCGCTTTGTTCAGTAAGGAAGTTTTTGTTTCATATTTAAAGGATCATCATCATCTGCCTAGCTATTTCCCAACTATGTTGGGATCGGCTTCCAGTCTAACCGACTACCGAGCGACTGCCTATCTGACCTCCACAATCCAGTTACTGGGTAACACGATACCCCTTGGTAAGACCGGTTGTCAGATTTTTGGGTTTCTGACTACACACAAGGACTCCCAAATCTAATCTACGAATGACAGCCGGGTACAACGGCTTAGCGTGCTTTCCGTGGCACGGAGAGATCTCGATATACAATAATAATTGATGGTTACCCATCCATGGACCGATCGCGGCAAGCGGCCTTTGATCGACCCGTGTGGCTGTTATTACTTAGCCACTAGCTAAAGATTCATACATAAAGGATCGAGGACAAAAAATATATTTGAAAAACATATTTCTTATAGAATATTAAGAACGGATCAAGATCGGCTCAGTTATGTAATTCACGAAATAAATATATTTTATATATATTTATTTAGTGAAATATATAATATTTCACTAAATAAATATTTTAGTTTGTAAATAGTTTTAGTTAATTTAGGATATAATTTTGTTATTTTAGTGTTATCTTGTAATTGAAAATATCATAATTGGTTAAATAAATAATATTCACTAAAACTCAAAGCTTAAGAAGTTTGAAGTAAACAAACAGTTTCCTAACTTCTATTAAACGCGAAAATCATGATTGATTCTAAGAAAAACATCGTATTTTGGGCATAGTACGTCATAATTGAATATGCTTCAGTGATTAATTTTGTTACATGAAGCTTTCTTATTTTGCAAGATAACAAATCAACAATATATTCATACTACTAACAAATATCATTAATACCTGCCAGGACCAGGTCCTAGGTGAGTATGAACTCAGAAGTAGTGGTTTTGACCACGAGACCAACCAGGCAGTTCCAAGCTTAGATGCTTAACCTTTTTTTGGCGGTTATACCAAAAAGTAAGTATATTAGTGAGTTCGACGGGACCCCCGACCTCCCCAAACTTAGTCCAGAGCTTATTATAATCGACCAGGTTGAAGGCCTTCATAGGTCAAGAAAGCTGAGAAAGGTGTTTTCCTATCAACATATGTAGTAAGCGACTGTGTGCTTTAGCACTTTCAGTTGACAAAGTCTGACGAAATCCAAACTGGGCATCGTGTAGACTTATAAACTTGCTGAGCTGAGCATCCAGAAGACCATCGAAGAGCTTCGCCAAGACAGTAGCCAGGGAGATAAGTCAATAAATATTCTTATCAGTTACGTCACTAGTGACATTATTTGCTATAGGCACGACAATAGTTTCCGTCATCTTAGATGGTAAGTACGAACGACGTATGCAGAAAGTAAAGAACATAGCCAGAGTGACCTTGATTGCATTGGCTATTTTCAGAATAACATTTTTCCGTGATACATTAATGGAAAATTATGTTTTCTTCGTTGCTATTCGGGAATCAATTGAATGATCTAATCTTCAAGACAATGTCCTAGAAGCTTTATAAAACAAACAATAAACAACACGAATATTCAACATAAACATTACACAATATTCAAATGATTTGAAGCAGTGAAAATTGTGTTACAACAAGATCAAAGCAAGTCGGACACAGTTCGAATTTTTAATTAAAACTTTTATTCACAAATTAATACTAACGAGGCAACTTGAGGCAGAGATACATAAATCATAAAGTCGCGAGAAACAGTGTTTGTGTCACTTTGATAACAGTTTGTTGATTTGCCTGTTTACATAATATTTCAGTTATATTGACTTAGAACTAAACTAAACTAAACTTAGTAACTAAATATTTAAAACTTAACTTTGGCCCTTTGTACAGACGCCAGCACATCAAGCTACTACAATCTGTCAAATTTCTTTAATAGATTTTCAACTTTATTGCTAAATCATTAAGGTTCAAGGTTGATTGGGAAAATTTGACAGTTTGGGGTAGCTTGACCTGCTGGGGTCTGTACACGGCACGGTTTCTTTACGATACGGCGTATAAACCGCGCCGTAGAAAAAACGTGGCCGTTAACAAGCTTCTATAGTTTTCCATACAACATTGACGACGGTGCCTACACACGGCGCCTAACCTACCCAGCTTAGGATTTCGGTCAGGTTCTGAATAAACCCGAATAAACGGCAAGAAAAACGTTTGTGTACCAAGGGCCATAATGCGGCTTCAATATCAGTGGACAATTTGTCCGGAGTTTCAGCGAAGATCAATCAATCTGTTACATTATTGACAGGGTTGCTGCGTTTGTTCTGTCACGGTCACGAATACTTTACACATTGCGACCACTCTATGGGCCACTTTCTTGAACAAAAAATACCGCACGTAAACTGCTGCGATTGGCTGCTGGTAAATCATTCAACCAATCACAGGGGTTTACGCGTTTTTAAGAATTTCTCAAATTAATTTTGCGATCATTTTTGTTCGAGAAACAGGCCTTATGCTTTGGAAAGGTCAGCGAGCTGGGGGGCGGACGACCAGGCGGGTGAGCATCGTTTCACCTTTTTTATCATGACAAAATATAAGAACAGCTATATTAGTCAACTTTCAACAGCTAATACCAGCCCGCCTGCCCGTCAGCTCGCGATTTGGCCTGCGTTTTATGCCCTTGGTACTGGTTTTCATACGAATATGGTGGATGTTGACGGTCAGAACGTCTAACAACCTCAGAATATCAGAGTCATTTTATGAGATTGGAATCACTACATGTAAAATATTGCTAGCCAGTCGCATCTGGTGTGACTGGAACCGGACTCCAATTTAATTCGGGAAATATGTGTAAGAAATTTGAACAGCTGTCACCTGACTTATACATTATGTATATATTGCTATCGTGTGTATCAGGAATGTAAATACCGGGACTGTACAGCCGATTCAAACTTTAAGACGGCTCGGAGCATGAGGCGAGTCGCTGCGCAGTAACAAATTCACGTGTCAGCGGGGGTGAGGGGTGAGGTACTGCGCAGCTAGTAGTACACTTCAGAGCCGCCATAAAGTTTGAATCGGGCTGAACAAGACATAACAACATAAAATCACTAACCTACTTACTTCATAATCAACCTGTAATGTTCCCACTGCTGGGACACAAGCCTCCTCTCGTAGAGAGAGGATTGGGCCGTAATCCGCACCACGCAGGCCCAGTGCGGGTTGGTGGATGTCACATGTCTTCGAATTTGTGGTTCTAGGACATGCCGGTTTCCTCACGATGTTTTCCTTCACCGTTTTGAGAGCAGTAGTGATGACGAAATACACACAAAGGAAAGCGCTGGTCTGGGTTCGAACTACTCGTAAATCACGGCCGCTACGACTGCTCACTAAGATACTTATATTATACCTAAATTTAAAACACATTAGGAGGACATTGAACTCTTATCATTAGGTTTAACATACATAGGTGACTCAATCTATATTTAGCTCGAAGAACATCGTAAGGGAAGGTCTCTTTACACAATCGAACATGTTGTGTAATGTCCTGTAAAAGTAAGATAACTAACGACACTTTACAAAGTTTACAACGTAGAATGTTGAAATATCACCTACGCATTCTTCGAGAGTTTCTCATTACTACATAGCAATAACTTATTTATGTTTTCTATGATCTCTCAATGAAATAGGTAAAACAAACTGATTGTTCAATGGATTCTTCTTGAAAGTTCTTTCTGTTAAAATGATGTAAAATGGTTAGCAACGTACTCTGCACACACCAAATAAAATTTCCGAAGTAAATGACATATATTACAACATATTATTAGTTCATCGTTATGTAGCATGCACGTGCTATTGGCGCCGATTCCCTTGTTCACAAACTAAACTAAATTTTAGTTCAGTGCATCTTTTTCTTTCATTTCATTAAGAAAAGGACAGCAGAAATATTAGTTTAGTTCTGTCAAATTATGATACTCCATAGACAAGTATGGACGTGATTAAAAACATGGCTACTAAAAATACGTCAATTTACGTCAGTTACGCCATATATAGCCTCCGCAGGCGTGGCTCTCTAAGAGAACTGTTTAAAGATATTAACATCATGACGGTACCTTGTCAATATATGTCGGAGATGTTGAGGGATTTTTATCCGAAATTCCATCGGTGTCCGCCATGTTGCACATGGTTGGGTAGAATCAGAGCGCACACCCGGCGCGGTCGAGTTCTTGGTGTCCCCTCTCTGTCATGTCGCTCACACACTAGTCTCACCATGACATCTGACAGATGTCAAACGCCACACGCGACAAGACATTGACAACCCCGACTCGAACTACTGACTCAATGACAACTGTTATCGATTTGATTAATCGAGTAAGGTATCTTAAGCGCTAATAGATGTCGCTACTAGTACGTAAACAAACCTTTTACTTCACTGCTCCGACACGGCCATACTGACAGCAAGCGCGTTCTCGCGCGTTCTTTTAAGTTCAAAACATGGGGTTTCCATATTGGGACATTAAAGTTAAGAGCGTGGAGCTCAATGCAGCGTCACGAACACAAAGCGCGGAGCTTTAAACGATAAATCCACACAAGCACAAAGCGCGGAGCTTTCAATGCTCAATCGTCACAAGCACAAAGCGCGGAGCTTTCAATGCTCAATCATCACAAGCACAAAGCGCGGAGCTTTTAATGTTCAATCGTCACAAGCACAAAGCGCGGAGCTTTCAATGCTCAATCACCGCAAGCACAAAGCGCGGATCTTTCAATGCTCAATCGTCACAAACACAAAGCGCGGAGCTTTCAATGTTCAATCGCCGCAAGCACAAAGCGCGGAGCTTTCAATGCTCAATCATCACAAGCACAAAGCGCGGAGCTTTCAATGTTCACTCGTCACAAGCACAAAGCGCGGAGCTTTCAATGCTCAATCGTCACAATATCGCAAAGAGCGATCACAGCTATCGGATAACACAAATCAATTATCAGATTACCACACAGGTTACTACCACGCAGGCTATTGCCATACTATATTGCCACACAGGCTGGGGCGACACAGGCTGATGCCACACACGCTGATGCCACACAGGCTATTGCCACACAGGCTGGTGCCACACAGGCTGATGCCACACAGGCTGGTGCCACACAGGCTAGTGCCACATAGGCTAGTGCCACACAGGCTGATACCACACAGGCTATTGCCACACAGGCTATTGCCACACAGGCTATTGCCACACAGCCTAGCGCCATACAGGCTAGTGCTACGCTACCTTTTGTCACCAAGGTATGATGGCGCTTGCCTGGGAGCCTATTTGTTAAACTTTCTTTGACAAGAGAGCACTGGGCGCCGGAATCAAAACAAAATGAAAACTTCTCACCGGATTCAATTGCTAGGTGATCAGTGGCTGGCTTCACAGTGCAGGCATTCACCCGGTGCTCTACGTTGCCGCTGCTAGTCTTGGTCTCCTTTTTCGGGCAGCGAGTGGCGATGTGCCCTGGTTCGTTGCAGTAGTAGTTGTTTGGTACACTGCTCGGATTGCCGACATAGCAAACTTAAACGCGCGGCTCGCTACTTGCCGCTGCTGCAGGTACTGGCCTGGAATGAAACATGACCGCAAAGTATCACATAGCTCGGTCACTCCTGACCACATTCGGTACAGGCAAAAACACAATTAAAATTCGAACAAACTAAAAATAGCAGAGTTCAGAGCGTTACCCAGTATTTAATTCCCAAATCTCAAGGTTACAATAAAATAATCAACTAAGATGCATGTGTCTCATACTATCTAGTAACCTCCAGTTACTCAACTCGTCTAATTAATTTGCGCATGGGCCCCCTCGGATCGCCAAGTCACTCTTGGACTTTATGGTTTCTCACAAAACCCCACACAACACACACAACTTAATCTCTACTCTGTTTCAGCAACAAAACTATTACTTGACTTTCCTCAAATTCGTTAGTAATACTCCGATCAAAACAATCATCGATAACAAAAGGTTCCTCTAAGCCTTAGTAAGAATTGGTCAGGAACTGTATCAATTTACTCTTAGATTACATACAACGCTCATGGCCTGGCTGCCGCAGCAGCTAGTGACACTCATGCCACCCATATCGTCATCACCTCAAGTGATACGATCTACACACATCACTTCACATAGAATTTACGACTCCCAGGTCATTACAAGACCAACACAACAATCGTCTCCTTTGAGACCCGGGTCCACGCTGTACCACCAGCTGCCCATCGCCCCCTGAACAACTCACAAATGGGTTGCAGTTACGACTACAGACAAGTGCGTACAGTGCGACCTAATAGCCATAGTATGTGCTTTACTACTCGGTGGAGGAACTCTTCTCACCGTCTTCTACGTTTAACTCGTTAGGAACTCTACGTAGAGGCATTTTTTGTATGTGATCGTGAGCGTACTTATACGTACGCCTGGAGTTGAAAGATTTTAGCTTATTGATTCAACCAGAGTAATGTAAACAAATTTTGATTATCTAATCATAGCGTAAATCATCAACCAGATCCATGTACCATTGACCACATTAACAATCATGTTTATCACTAAAAGCCTTAGACACCTGGAAACCTACACACGAGTAAACCACTCTAACGCCACGGCTCTCCAGCCAACCAGCAATCGCATTGCTCTCACACATCCAGCGCATGAATCCGTGTGCATCACCCTGTGACACCACACAACTTTACTTCGGCCGGTAGAGAACCCCTACTCGCGTGCTTCCCATAATGTAGGCTTGCTCATCACCACTATGATCACTATCTACTTCGACTGGTACATGACCTACTGGCATCTTTCTTTACCTATCGTGACCATACTTGTAAGGATAGAAAAGTTTTTATCTTATATGTAGCGATTACCCGCCAAAACTCCCGCTACCTTAAACGGATCTCTGAACTTCCGATCTAACTTAATCTTATAATCTGATTTCACTCTTCGTTTTCTAATAACACGAAATCGTCAATCGAACATTTTGTTATAGCTGCCTTTGTTCTATCAAATCTAGCTTTCTATTGTTGACCATTTAAAACAGAATTTATTACAAGAGCTTTATGCAATAAAAACTCTGTCGCAGACGTATTACTCGAAAAGCCTAGGTTCAATATTTCACGTACTATCATAATATTACTTTGCAAGTAAATTCCGGGTAGAACGTAGTAATAAAATCTCAAGCTGTTGCTCGTTAATCGCAACACTACATATGATTTGTCTGTGCTGACTAAACTTGTTTGACCAATACCAGTCAATGCAACAACGTTATTATCTCATTTGCCACTTAATTTGGCTGCACAACTCGCTTTTTTATTAACGAGCATTCAGCACCAGAAACAAAACAATACAGCTCACCTTTATTTCCTACCGTGTCTGAGGGTAGTTGTACGACGACCACTCGCCGTACACGACTTACAGCACGTTGTCCACCATCTGCTTAGCTGCCACTACTCGTGCACCGGACTGCGATATGTCCTGGTTCCCCTCACTTGCAGCGCACGAAAGGCTTCGCTGACGGCTGCGGGGCTGCTTGGCTCAATTCTTAAAGTCACTCCATGTCATTCCTTGGTATGCTTTTTGCGATAGTCACGTTGATGCTGCTCCTTTGTGCGTTTTACTGATGGCCACAACAAGTTGACCAGCTTGCAGTAAATTTTCGGCAAAACAAAAATCAGCTGTTATGCACTGTTATGTTTGCACACGCCTTATACTGAGTGTTCTAACTACGGGAACGGGATACGTCGAACTCAAATACTCAAACGCCGGTTAGAGACACACTTTTTTTTCAAACATGGCGATAGGCGCAACAGTCGCGTCACTCGGCAAAGGTATTTCTCCATACAGCCTATGCCCAAAACAACATGTACCATCATCGCGCATCCGTATCTGCTTTGTCTGGGTCGAACTTGGACAGATCCACACGATTATTTGTTATGCGTTTGTATGCTTGCACTTTGTTTTTCAAATGTCAACAGTCACTTTCACTTTAAGCGTTTTCATTTTGAGCATGAACCAACACGAATCCTAGTTTTGATGTCAGATATTCGTCACCCAAGCACGTGCGTCCACATCTGGTTTCTCAGGGTCGATGTCTGGTAAGCGAAAGCCATGTGACGACGTAGTAGTTGTTTTCATTACTTGAATCAGCGTCAGAAAATTGCGGTTCTGCTGTTCCATTAGATGCATCCATTTTCGACACTAGCATCTTCATTTTGAACACGTGGGTCGTTGTGGTCCAATGCCACTTCTGATGTCGGAGATGTTGAGGGATTTTTATCCGAAATTCCATCGGTGTCCGCCATGTTGCACATGGTTGGGTAGAATCAGAGCGCACACCCGGCGCGGTCGAGTTCTTGGTGTCCCCTCTCTGTCATGTCGCTCACACACTAGTCTCACCATGACATCTGACAGATGTCAAACGCCACACGCGACAAGACATTGACAACCCCGACTCGAACTACTGACTCAATGACAACTGTTATCGATTTGATTAATCGAGTAAGGTATCTTAAGCGCTAATAGATGTCGCTACTAGTACGTAAACAAACCTTTTACTTCACTGCTCCGACATATATATATGAAAACATTATGTACGTAAGGAAAATCTACATATTTTTAGTAAAAGAGGAGAAAGACACAATTATATCACTAGAAATAGGGACCAATTAGTTCAACCAGATTTCAGGCTGGCTAAAGTAGACTCATCTTTCATTTCATACTGTTTAAAATGTTACAATAAAATACCTCCCCACATAATTGAACAGAATGAAACGAAATTTAAATCTTGTATAAAACGCACACTATGCAGCCAGGCATATTATAAATTGGGAGATTACATCGCTGATAAAAATGCTTGGCGAAACGCTGGTCCTGCTCCACAGGACGCATAAATAAATTGATTAGCATTTGAAAGTACTGTTGGAGCCGCTGAAGATTGTAAAATATTATTTTTGTACGTCTTTCATTGACTTGAATGTGCCCTGGCGGCTGAGAGTATGTCATGCTCACTCAAATGTTTCGCTGATGGTGGCACATGTGTTGGATCCGTTAGCTCCCTTCAAAATGGTTGAGCTGAATGGTGCTAATCCATGCGTCATGTTCGTGAACGGGCGCCGTCAGTAGGGACTGGTCATCTCTTTGCTGCCATGGCTTATTTTAATCTAATTTAATATTTGGATTGTTTTAAACTTTTCATTACGGACGCTTTTAACGTTCTGCATCGTTCTCACATGCATAATTTTTAACATGAATGATGTAACTAATACTTTGTAACCATATTTTGATTTAAAAGAGTGTCAATGGAGTTTCTTGCCCGTTCTTCTTCATAGGTACCTACTACGCTTTGGAATGGGCAACTAGCTTCATTTTTCTGACTGACCGACCCCTTGACAATTCAAAAGTGCCTGTAATTGGTTTAATTGAAATAAATACTTTGAGTTTAAGTTACTAATTTGACAAATTCGTTCGCCTCGCTGTCATTGAGATAAATGCCCAAAAGGCTGGCAGCGTTGTTATGTTGGATGGCAATGACGATTCTATTATTGTTCAATGGTATTTGCCTAAACAAGTCAGAAATCGATGCTTAATTAAGAATTCCTCTACTTTACTAACTTACGGTGCTTATCTAATACAATGGATTATGTTAGAACTTTATCACCAAGTCGGTATGTAAAGTTTTATCAACAGGACAATATAAATCATGATTGTTCCATTGTTTGGCAAAGAAAGGCAAGGCAACCTTTGTTATGTGTTAATATACATAATAAAGGTTGCCTTGCCTTTTTTTCCGCGGAATCCTAGCAAAGCACCAGGAAGTGGTGAAGGGCGGGCGTTTTGGGGGACTATCTTATGTAATTTTGGTGTTCGAAAAGTGCTGATTCTCAGCCTAATTTGAATAAATGACTTTTGATTTTATAGTATTTTCATAAGAACTTGAATAAAGAAAGATGACCGTGATATCATTAATTTTATTTTTACGTAATTGCCATTTATAGCCATTGTGGACCAGAGGTGAGCCAATGGTAACGTTCGCGACTTACGAGTTGTAGGTCGGGGGAGGGTTCGAACGCAAGCAGGCACTTTTCTTTGTGTAAATTATTTCATCATAACTGCGCTCAAAACGGTAAAGATAAATATCGTGAGGAAACAGGCATGTCCTAAAACCAAAAAATTCGAAGAAGTAACATCTACCAAACCGCACTGGGTTTTGAGAGCGGGGGATAGTCCACCACGCGGTGGACTATGGCCCACTCCCTTTCACTCAGAGGAGGCCTGTGTCCCAACAGTGGGAGCTGCACAGCAGCACATTATAGGCTGATTATGCATTTATAATCGTTATATTATAATCAAAAGTTGAAAATTACCTCTTAAATTCATACCAAAAAAAAGGATTGTGTGGTTTTATGAAACCACGGTAAAAGTGATACTTTTTTTCAAAAAAAACAAAATAAAAAAACTAGTAAAATTATCCCTACTCCGCGGCCGACCGTCACGCGACATGCAACACAGACGAAAAAGTGTGAGACGATGTAATAAAAGTTTCACTTTAAAAAATTTAAAGATTGAGATAACTCAATTTAACCATTACTCCAGGATCTACTTACAGTCAACTTAATAAAAGTGCCATTAACTCTCAGAATTTCAATAAATAACAGGAAAACATATTTTACTCGTGCCAGCCGGAGCCCTATAAATAAGAACGCAGAACAATACTTATACCTAACGGTTCAATTTCCGTTTTCATCTGAGAGCGTTATTCACGCCTCTGAAACCAATAGATATAGAGATCGTTGGTCTCATCTTTGGTGTTGAGGTCATTACCCCTTAACCTGTCGGCTGCGGTATTATGAAAACACAAAATATTACTGGAATGTAAAAGTTTAAAACTTTACAGTTGTTATGGGTGCGTTATTAGGGCGTTACGCCCTTTTTACGCTGCACGGTTTCTTTACGATACGGCGTATAAACCGCGCCGTAGAAAAAATGCGTGTGTCAGCAAGCATCCATCATAGTCATCCATACAAAACTGACGACCGCGCCTACAGAGAAGGGTGAAGGGCGTGCGTTTTTGGGGGACTGTCTTTTGTTATTTTGACGTTTGAAAAGTGCTGATTCTCAGCCTAATTTGAATACGTTTACTGACTTTTGATTTTGATTTTGATTTTTACACACGGTGAAATTATGAATCTAGCTACTGCTCTAGTAATGTGTATCTATGCACAATAGTCCACGGATTCTAGTAATTTTCTAGCGACAACTCTTTTCATTATGCAGCAAGAACCCCTAGCTATGCTCTGCACTTCAAGATACAAGCCGCATAATAGAGGCTTCCGCTTGTTCATGTAATTTGACTTGGTTTTGTGCCAGGTTCTGAAATCTCTAATAAGCTTGCAAATAAGTGACTTTGACCTAAGAAAACCAGCCTTGTGTATGTCGTAAAAAACAAACTACCTGAAAACTATCTGAACCTTGTGGCTTCCGCAAACCAATCCATCATCCTCTTTAGTTATGCGGATCGTAAAATATGTACCTACTGAAGATATCAGTAGGTACATATTTTACGATCCGCTGTTAGGAAGGTTAGGAAGCGGAGCCTTCTCCGCTCCTTTAGTCTGCTAAAAAGTGACGTATCAATGTTATCTCCCAATCAGATTAATTATGGCAAAGTAATCCATACTACGAGTAACGTCCTAAATCTATCCCAAAAGTTCTGCACATGTAGTTTTTTTTTTATCATTGTCCCTCTCAACCAAAGCACCTGCCATCTAATCTCTTCACCACCCTTGGTTGACTGGTAGAGAATGCCTAAGGCATTAAGTCCGCCTTTGTACCTTTTTTGTGCGAAAAGTTTAAATAAATAAATAAATAAAACGTCATCGCAAAGATGGTCACCAATCCACGGACCGACCGCGGCAAGCGTAGCTTAACCTGATCGATCGATCCGTGTGGCTGTTATTTATTAGCCACGAGCCCCTCCTACCTAGCGACATACCTACCGAAGGTGATAAATATATTAAAACAATTTTTTATCCACCTACCTTCACTCGTACATTTTTACGGCCGATTTATTAAACTAACACTCCTGAAAATATTGTATTTCAACAGGAAAGAGAATACATTTTCCTTTCGACCGCTACGAAAGGTTTTGTATGAAAAATGTCTCTGAATAAAATAGAAATATAACCCTAGTTGTAATAAAACGGGTGTTATTTGATAAAGCCTTTTTTATTTTCTTATATTGGTATTATAACAATACCTGAAGGGTATAAAGATGTATTTTCACGTGTATTTTCTCATCCTATCTTCTGTAGACTGTATGTAAGTGTTTGCAATGTTAAAATAACAGCTTTTTATTAAATGCATATATGAAAGTATATGTATATGAAACATACGTTATTTTTTTTTTAAAAAACTTGTTTTTAATTTTTGTCTGTCTGTTTGTTTGTTAGTGCTAATGTCCGAAACGGCCGGACCGATTGTGATGAAATTAGGTGTGGGGATACTTTGAGCCATGTGGAAGGACATAGACTATTTATCGACATAACACGCGGCCGAAGTCGCGGGCGGTAGCTAGTATTTAAAAAAAAGCGAAATGTCCCTTGGATCTCTTTACTATAGTGGCTTAAACTTTCGTGTTCCGGAAAGCGGTGCTGTCATTTTGGCCGCAAAATAATCATAAAAGGGGCAGATTACCAATTATTTGGAGTTTGTGGAGCACCTTGCCCGTTTTTGTCCATAAGTAACTAATACGCTTTGGAATTGGCGACTCATCTTTCTGGCTGACCGACCCCTTGACAATTCAAAAGTATGTATTGTTTATTACATATGCTTTGATAACAAAGAATTCTATGTAAAAAAAACGAGTGCGGTCAGGGGACTCCCCTCGGGAATGGGGTTCCTTTCGCGATACTCGCACGCACACACACTCGTATATAATAGAAAGAGACGGAGAGAGAGAAAAAGTGTGAATTTAACACGCGTTTTAGTATATTTTTTAGAAGCTAAGTCGCTCGGGTATCGGCTTTAGCACCCTCGAAAACCATGAAAAGTATCTCTCTCGAGAGAGAGAGAAAGTCGCATGGTCAGCGCATAACGCCTTTTCGTTACGTGAGGATTTCTACCAGCTTACTCCACCAAGCTGCGTTAAAAAACTTTGTTCCAAAAACTGTACCTACTGCTTATTTTCAAACTTTATGTAGGTCACACACTTGTAGGTCAACGTGAAGGTTATAAAGTTAGAAGAAATACGGCTCACTACGTACGGCAACAGCGACTAAGAAATCGTAATATAATTTGCTTATTCAGATTCTTACTCCGTAAGTTTGCTTGCCAAGCGATCGGTCCGCACTTCCGCAGTATTCCCTGTTGGGACCTTCGAAAGAGACACGTTTTTGTAAGATAAAGGAAGACGTGATTTTGAGACGACTATTTGCTCAAAGTACAACTGCTAATATGAAGGACGTTGTACCGCCGGGGGCCATAAAACACCATGGCCTCCGACTTGCTGAGGGCCACCTCCAGGCTTGGCGACGTATTCGGCTCACCACCTGTGAGACCCCAGCCGTCGCCAGCAACGCTGCCTCCCTGTGCTGCGTGCTCTCCTTATGCAATAATACTTACAGAAAGAGGAAGTAAGAAAAGAAATAGGCACCTGCAGTAGATACCTACTGGGTTATCTGATACTCAGGGTCTTTTTTTCACAACCTTTGCATCGTTTTCTGGGCCGACCACGGCGGCACGGTGCATGTTCAGGCACCCGTTTATTTATTTATTTATTCATATAACAATTCGTTTGTCAATTCAATCAATGGTGCATGTCAATTTTTTTGTCGAAGGACCGATGGCCGGTGGAGCAGACGAGTCCTGGAATGGACATCGGGTATCGGCAGGCGTAGTGTGGGACGCCCCCCAGCTAGATGGATGGACTACCTAAAGATGGTTGCTGGGACGGACTGGACGCGGAAGGCGGAGGACAGGGTGTTGTAGCGCAGCCTGGGAGAGGCCTATGTCCAGACTGCGATAGGCTGAGTTGATTGATTGATAACAATTCGCATTGTGTTTGATTGATGTAGTACATTAATTAGTTTATTAGAGCTAAAAATAATAAATTGAATGCTTGAAGTTTAGCTTTGAATAGAGTACCTTTGTAAATCAATGATCTTAAGTCAATAGGCAACCGACGTGTAGACTTCTGCCCAGTCATCATCGTGCATGCGGCTGGTGTGACCCGCCTAATCCCATTTGAGCCTGGCAACCTTCTTTCCTACATCAGGGTTATCAAAATATAATTCAAAAGAAGATATTTTTCTTTCACCATTATGTTGTAGGTGCTAAGCCAGAATTTATATATCTAAAATATATAAATATTGAAATACAAACTAGGACAGTTGCTCCATTCTGCAGACAACTTCGAGTTTCCAAGGTTTATTGAGAATTTATTTTACTTCCTCTCAGGTATCATAAAAGCTGTTTCTAGGAAAGTAGGAAACTGAGAAAGCGTGTTAAAGTATCTATTTAATATTTCCATGAAATACTCTAACATTTAAATAATTTTCAACAGTAGCTTATCTTGTTTATCTATAATAATTTTCTCGTCATCATCTACCTAGCCTTTTCCCATCTATGTTGGGGTCGGCTTCCAATCTGACCGGTTGCAGCTGAATACCAGTAACTTACATGGAGCGACTGCCTATCTGACCTCCACACCCCAGTTACTGGGTAATACGATACCCCTTGGTAAGACTAGTTGTCAGACTTTCTGGATTCTGACGACACGTAACGACTGTCAAAGTTCCACAAATGACAGCCGGGACCAACGGCTAAACGTGCTTCGGGGCACGGAGGGGTCTCGGTATGTAAAGACGGTCACCCATCCACGGAACGACCGTGGCAAGCATAGCTTAACCTGATCGATCGACCCGTGTAGCTGTTATTAGTTAGCCACGAGCCCCTCCACTCTATACTAATACTAATAATAAAGCTGAAGAGTTTGTTTGTCTGAACGCGCTAATCTCTAAAACACTTGGATTTGAAAAAAAATACGTTGTTGAGCAAACAAATTTTTCGAACAATGAAATACCTAATGGATTAGCAATATCCTTCAAAATGATTCCGATTGCGATTGATAGTGGGTTACGCAATTAGGGTGCAGGATTATTCCTAGTTCAGTTCCAATGATTATTATATAATATACCATAATATACCTCTAGTTTAAGGCCCTAAATATTTATGTGAAATATTTGATACATGATCAATTATTTAAATAAAAACAAACAATTTCAATACCTGCGCAGGAAATTATGGATGGAAAAGTATATCTTAGAAGTTGTTACTTTTCCAACTTTCTATCCCCCTAATATAATTGGATTGCGGTTTGCGACATGCGTGGGAGGTATATTTGTAGATCTTCATCTATTCTTAGATAAAGACGAAGCCGCACAAATAGATTTATTGATTTATACTATTTACATAATGGCGTTATTGGAGAAAGGAACCTATTTTTAAACTGACTTTCATTTCACGCGGCCCTGTTGACAAAGTGCAAACTTTAAGTCACTTAGTATAGGGTTTGTTTCATAAATTGATTCTAATAAAAGCACCTCTTTTAAAAAACGGAGGTAGGTAATTTTAAGCCAGCCTTTTGGACACTTTTCCCATTGACAGGGATGCGGGCGAATTGTTTGATGCCCAATAAGCTCTTCCCTTTTTTTTCCTTTTTATACATGTACATAATATAGGTATATAATCTTATATGTGTTCTTAATAAGCTTATGTAAATAAATATACTAATCTAACAATGAACACGTGTTCTAGGACATGCCCCACGATGTTTTCCTTCTCCGTTTTTTTTCCTTAAATGTCGACGTCCTAGATTACTAGGTCGGGCATAGTGTTATTGGGTTTTTCTTTCCGGAATTTCTCAGTAGCAGCCCGGAGACTGAATTTGTGCCCGGTTGATGGCAATAGGCTCGGCCCCTATTACATGGGACTTAAATATAACTGGCGAAATATGGCTGTCCAGTACACCTCTGCCCAACCCTTCGGGGAAAGGCGTGATTCTATGTTATGTTATCTCCCTAATAAGAAGCCTGAGGAGGTATCAATAATAGATTTTGAAACCTGCTACGTTCGTTACCTTTTGTATCTTCTGTATTTTACATCTGGTTGGCCAAAAGCTTGTTCACTACCAGGGCGTCGTCGGTGGCAACGCAAAAGTCACTTTGGCTGCATGTTTTGGGACACAGAGGGCGGGATAGGAGGTGGAGAATAGTTTGCGAAAAAGTTCCACCACACCCTGCTGCCGTTTCGTCGAGGTAGCCACACCGCGTGTACCAGGTCCGAGTCGGTTCAGGGACTTCCACGAAAGGTTACACCCTGCAGGAATAGTAGATACTTAAGTAGGTGGGGGAAGAGTATCCTGTCACAGTTTGCAACGGGCATCGGCCGGGTTTCCAGGTAGACTATAACCAGCAGTGTATTTATCACAATTCAAAGGATTTTGATGGAAATTCACTATTATGTTAGAAACATTCGTCTACTCGACATCGTAAATAATGCAATTAATGTTGTATGGATTGTCAAAATAAAAGGCATTGTTAGTGTGTTGCGCAATGACTCCGCTGTTTATGATCAGTACTATATCACGAGCTCCTGTCTGTGGACCGATTGGAAAACGAGATTTTTCATGTGTAACACTTTATTCTACCCATTTGCGATCGTGTGATCCTAACTTGAAAAGGGAACAGTTTGGTAACCGTATGTAATAGGCATGCAGTAGGAAATTAATATGTCACGAAATCAAAAAGTTTTGTACCTAACTGTTTTATGTTACTGAAAAAGCCAAGAAACGCGTCAGGCAGAATATTTTTTTAACAAGTAATGAATACAAAACACACAGAAAGTAAACTTTATAGTATTTACTGTAAAGTAAAAACTGACATTCTAACTAATTACATTTTAGGCTAATGACATTATAGCTAATTTTAGCAGAATGTCAGTTTTTGGTTAACCAAAAGCTCGGTTTTTTGAGAAGCAGGTTTGGCCGATATGTCCATGTACTTAGGTATATAAAAAATAAGGCTTTATGGGAAAGGTTAAGTAACTAAAGAATTGGCGGGGCGGGGGGCGGCAGACGGCATTTTTGCCCCGCTTCGAAAACATTCTAGATCCGGGGCTGTGCATTATGCAAACAACAAAAGAAACAGCCACAAAGCCGGAATAAAAACGTTAACGTTTAAAACCAAAGTAAATGTACCTTAACCATTAGTAACCTAAAGGATCCCAGCACACATAAAGGTAAACTGACCCTTTTAGGAAAGGTTCTACCTCCTACCACGTAATAAAATGATTTTCCTTATAATCTTTATGCATTTATCCTTTGGTCTTCTTAGCGTGTCGATATCAATCTAAATGGACTCGGGAAGAGCCGTTGTTCAACCTGCACAGATTCTATCTACGTGAACACAGAAAAAAAAACGGCCAAGTGTGAGTCGGACTCGCACACGAAGAGAAACCTTTAATTTTTATTAACCTACCTAATTGAATTTTTATTATTTGTTGTCATAGCGACAATAGAAATACACACTCTCTGAAAATTTCAAATGTCTACCTATTAAGGTTCATAAGATATAGCCCGCTGATAGACAGACGGACGGACAGTGGAAGCACTAAGCTTCCACTGTCCGTCCGTCTAGTAACAGGGTCCCGTTGGCACCTCTTGGGTACGAATTTTTCGGAACCCTGGATGTTTCGAACGAACAAACAGTTTCTGACTATTTACGGACTAAAACGTGGGAATTTTGTATGTAACAGTGTTTCCCCCAATGCACATTTATCTACCAACCCATCCCAGTCTCGATGTCGGCTGCAACACTCGCCTAAACCCACTTCTGCATTACCAAATAATGTGGGTGTACTGTAGGTAGGTACAGCTATGCCTAACCCTTCGGGGAAATATGTTTTTCATAAACGTTGCTTAGCGACTGTTTAACCATACCTTTTTGACGTTTGAACGTCACTTAGCTTTAATCATCGTTTATATATAAACCTTTAAGTCTTTCTAAAAATAAATATACAGAATCCCTCTAGGCCCATGTTATTTTTACGCAAAATCAATATCCAATTAGGGGCTGTTCATTTATTACGTAAGACGATTTGACAGGCGGTCCAAACAAGTGTTATTTTTTCTTACGTGGGGGTTTAGACTGTTCTTACGTAAGAGCACAAAAAGAAGCAAAAATTATTATAAGTTTTTAATTTTTTGCTACTTTTTCTTTGCAATGTTGGTAGATCTGAGAGACTGATCTTAGGTAAGATTAAAAAGGGGGGACGGGGTTCATCCAAGTCTTATTTTTTCTTACGTAGGGGGAGCGGGTTCAGAAAGTGGTCAAAATTCTGTTACGTAATACATGAACAGTCCCTTAGATACATTCTTTCAATTCTCTATCAATGAAAACAATTTACTAAGATGTAATCGAATGTGCTGTCTGAATCTTAATTGTTCTTCGTTAACGATTAATTGTCTCCACCACGTGCAGAAGGCTCATCAATAATATTCACGTAAGTGTAGGTACAGTCAACCACACGTGAGTGATAACAAATGCAGTAGGTATCAGCTGGCCTCTTGACAATCTGCTTTTTTTTTTTGTTGCGCGGTGGAAATCCTCATGGACTTCCTCCATCGTAGGGGTGATAGAGGGGTATGGCGGACTCTTACCGGCTAAAACCACCGCAGTGTTCCACCTTTGCCTATGGCCGGGGGTGCGGGATTCGCATAAGCATTCACCCCTCCCCCGACAGGCTTGATCATCTGCCTAGCCTTTTCCCAACTATGTTGGGGTCGGCTTTTAGTCAAACCGGATGCAACTAAATACCAGTATTTTACATCGAGCGAATGCCTATCTGACCTCCACAACCCAGTTACTGGATAATAGGATACCACTTGGTATAGACTGGTTGTCAGACTTTCGGGCTTTTGACGACCGTAACGATTGTCAAAGATTCACGAATGACAGCCGGGACAAACAGCTTAACATGCTTTCCTCACACCCGACATTGGCAGAATTGTCGACATCGGCGCCATTGCCAGAGGAAAATAGAATAGAACATGCTTTCCGAGGCACGGAGGGATCTTGGTATATAAAGATGGTCACCCATCCACGAACCAACCGCGGCAAGCGTAGCTTTACCTCATCGATCGACCGGTGCGGCTGTTATTTCTTAGCCACAACTCCACAAGCCCCTATATCAGCTGGCCTCTTATTCTATTGAAACTAGCCGTACTACGTTAGGCTAGCTTAAGGTCAAAGTGTTACCACAGACGTGCGATCGACTGTACCTACCTGTAGATAAAGCAACTCTTTGTTTCAAAGTGCATTGTTGGCTGGTTCACTGAGGCGTTCACGTTCTTCGTTCATTTTTACAGCCATGTTGAACAAGAATAGCGCTGGAGTTGCTCTTGCGTGAATCTTTCAGAATGAATGTAAAGTATTTTAATATTAATTATATTTAGTACTTATTTTGCATAAAAGCTGTGTTGTATTTCTTTGTTTTAGTGAGTGGGTGACACAGCTTTAGTTTAGTTTCAGTAACACAGATAGTTTATCAAGCCAGTGGTGACCATTTTCCCCAAATTGTAACTAAGTATCAAGACCTTTTTCTTACAGGTACCTATTAAAAAAAAAAACTAGCTAGGGAGTACACAACTGTAGACGGATTCGTGTTAGACCAGCACCCTACTTGCGTAACACATTATTTGAATAATTTCGAAGGACATTGCTAATCCATTGCTTTTTTTTTTTTTTTTTTTCTTTATTTGGAGCTTTGTCACAATGCTGACTATGTCGCTCCATCATAGCCAAATTTTGAATTGAAAATTAATTTATATGATTGTAATATATTTTGTACAGAGTTTTAGCCTCGTCCGACATAGGCTTAGCTAAAACACTATTTATAGTACCAATTTCAAACATATTTTGGGAATCAAAAAAATTTCTCCTGAGGCGTTCGCCCCGCTCACACTCGGTCAAGATATGATGTACGTCCTCGATTATTCCACATTTCTCGCAATTAGGTGAAGGTGTGATACCCATAAGGAACGTAAACTTCCTCGACGGGATGTGACCGGATCGAAGCCTCATGGCAGTAGCAATATCTTTTCTATTAATCCATTGCTTAATATGTTCGAAAAATGAGTCTGCTCAAGAACTTAAACAACGCAATAGTGCGCGACAACTTATAAAATATTCGCGAAGGTCGGTTGCTAAAGGCAAGCAGGCTAAAACCTCTACAATACCTAAGTATTTTGTAGTAAGGGAAAGAAAATCTAGTGTCCTACCAGACTGACCGCAAAATAATGACCCACACAACAAGAGCGTGGGCGGTGGGTTCGGTTGCCCGGAATGAACGGACCGGACTAGTTATCATAAATTTTTCAGTTATGTATTAGTGAATTAACTGCCTCGTTAGGGTTGGACCTCATCTGGGAGCACGGAATCGCATTTGTTCCGCCTGTGCTACCACGTGCTGCAGTATGCTGCCGCATGCGAACGCGCGCTGTCGCATTCCGCAGACAAAAAAGGCGAGCTGAGCTGACGAGCGGCCGCGTGCGCCATTGTACGATAGAGTGAGACAGCATGCGATAGCAAGTGATCAGCGGTGAAAGGATGCGTTAGCATACTATCGCGCGCTTCAGCGTTCCGGAGTCTCCCTGCCGACCATTGCATTTTGTCCGTGATGCCGATCGCCTCGAGGATTCCGCCGCGTGCTATCGCATTATGCTTTCTGTCTCGGTCTAGCAAATGGCAGTTCTAAGCGACAGAAAGAGAAAGGGCGACGGAAAAAGGCGATTCCGTGCTGCCAGATGAGGTCCAACCCTTAGTCTAGCGCTACTGTAGAGCATGAGGTCCAGGGTTGGATTCCCAGATCGAGTGAAGAGTTAATGGAATTTCCATCAGGAATTTCTCAGTTGCAGCCTTCGTTCCCGGTTGATGTCATTATGCTCTCTCTCTATTACATGGGACTGATAACTGGAGAAATGTGAGTGTACACCAGGTTAACCTCTACCTCACCCTAAAGCGATAATTAAAACAAAAAAGGTATGGTATAATTATTATGGGAAAGATTTTTTTATTGTGTATGTTTATAGAACTTCATGAAGGGGGTACCTAGGTAAAGGTACCTATTCCATAATGCGTCCTACAGAGCTTTGCTGGTATACAGAGATCGTTCACAGGATCGTAAGGGTAAAGGAGTATTTAACTATTTACCCTAAATTAATATAGCACAGTTCGTAGGTCTGCAATCAATGATTTTTGTTAACTCTCTTGCAGGGTTATAGGCGAGGTTAAGGTGTGTAGGTGTTACCCCGGTCGCGATGGGGAGTGGAACCGGCGAGAGATGTCGTGCGGTGTCCCGCAGGGATCGGTTGTGGAGCCGTTCCTGTGGGACATCGGCTACGACTGGGTGCTGCGGGCCGACCTCCCTGATGGCGTCAGCGTGGTTTACTACGCTGACGACACGCTGGTTCTGGCGCAGGGGAGGTCGCATCAGGCGACGGCCGACGCGATGACACGCGGGGTTGCGATAGTCGTGGAGAGGATCCGGCAGTTGGGTCTCGAGGTGGCATTGCACAAGTCCGAGGCCATGGCGTTTCGTGGGCCCCGGAACGCGCCACCACCGGGATCCCAACTAACGGTAGGAGGGGTTCACATCGGCGTCGAGACGACGATGAAGTACTTGGGTCTCGTCCTCGACAGCCGGTGGAACTTCGTCGAGCACTTCCGACGTTTGGCCCCCAAGTGGAACGGGCTGGGGCCGCCTTCAAGCGGCTCTTGCCCAACCATAGGGGGCCAAACGCCTCCTGCCGGAGGCTTTACGCGGGGGTCGTGCGGTCCATGGCCCTATACGGGGCCCCGGTGTGGGCGCGTTCACTGCGGCGGCGAGCCGCCCACAACCTGAACGCGCCCCAGAAGGTGGTAGCCGTAAAGCTCATCCGGGGCTACCGCACGATCTCGCGCGAGGCGGCAAGCCTCCTTGCCGGACTGCCGCCATGGGATCTGGAGGCGATAGTCCTCGCGCGCCTGTATGAGTGGCGCGCGGAGGCACTACGCCGGGGGGAAAGTCCGCTCCCGTGGCAAATTGCTGCGGAGCGGACGGACCTCCGGCTCGGTCTCATGGCGACATGGAAAGAGCGACTGTCGCAACCCAGCGCAGGGCACGCCGCGATAGCGGCGATAAGACCCCTCTTTGAGGAGTGGCTAGAGAGGCGCCACGGCGCCCTCACCTACCGCCTGACGCAGGTCCTCACCGGACACGGAACTTTCGGGAGGTTCCTGCACATCATTAGGCGGGAGGAAACGCCCGGGTGCCACCATTGCCAGGATCGCCCAGAGGACACGGTGGAGCACACGGTGGAGGTCTGCCCCGCTTGGGCGGAGCACCGCCGTGTCCTCGTAGAGGCGATCGGCAGCGGCGGCGGCCTCTCGCGCCCAGCCCTGGTGCAAGCCATGGTCCGGAGCGAGAGGGAGTGGGAGGCAGTCGCCACCTTCTGCGAAGCAGTCATGCTAGCGAAGGAGGTGGCGGGACGGATGAGGGAGAGAGCCTCCCGTCCCAGCCGCCGCGGGAGACGCCCCGGGCGTCGGGAGTCGAGTGAAGACTACCGGCCACCGTAGGCGCGGGCCTGCGGGCGGAGAGCAATGGGTAGCTCACCGCCCGATCAGGACCAGGCCCGTGCCGGACGGCGCGTAAGTGTTCCACGCGCGCCTCAAAGAGATGTCAGCATAACGAGGGGCCCCTTAGGGCCGAAGCCTGCCGGGTCAGCGGGATTGTCCGAAAGGGTTACCGCTACCCCGGAACATAAAGGGCGAAGGAAGGAACATGGGTGGGTTTTAGTCAGTAAGAGTCTGACACTCCCGCTCCACCCAGAGCGGGAGGGGTCATTTGATGATTTTCCAGCAGAAAAAAAAAAAAAAAAAGTTTATTGTACTGTGTAAGGGTCAGTTCACACCGAGACGCGACGCGTAGCTCAAAATATACTTTATTTTCTACACGAAAAGGTACACATTGCATTGTGAGAGTTCAGAATACGTTGCGCCGTGCAGCGCTGCGCCTCGTGATGCCTCGCGGCGTAGAGCGACGCATCGCGACGCAGCGGTACTTCGCCGGTGCGCGCGGCTTGCGAGAGCGGCGCTGCGCCTCACGACGCCGCGAGGCACAGCGCGACGCCGCGAGGCGCAGCTGAAGCCGCCGTGGCGACTTGTCTCTACTATTTCCGTCCAGACTTCGTGCAGAATTGATGCAGTACGGTCGAGTGACCGAGTGATATTATAATGATAAACTGGGATCTTGTTATAATCGGACTTCTTGCAGAAGAGGAAGAAGAATACAAAAATACAATTAAAAAGAAAACATCACACAGGAGTATTTGGGTGCATAATTTATGGAGAAATAGATTAATTCATGGTAAATTTTATACCTTGGCTTATGAGCACATTGCCAATTATCCAGAATTTTTTTTATGATTATTACAAAATGGATTACAAAAAGTTGCGATCTCCATAATGCACCCGCCAAATATACGTCGTTCTCATGCGCTTGCAAATGGTAGACTGCGGGTGGACGCTGGGAGGGGGGGGGGGGGGGAGCACGAAGCGAATGTAGACACGTCCCACTGCGCCGCGCGGCGTCTAGCTGCGCCGCGCGGTGTCTTGCTGCGTCGTGTTGCCAACGATTTTACGATGCGCCTCGCAACGTTGCGATGCGTCTCGCGGCGGCGCGCGGTGCAGCGCGAAATCACTGGCCTCTTCCAGTATGGTCGCGTCGCGTCGCGTCTCGGTGTGAACTGACCCTAATGGAGCAGTTTGCTTTCGTATGTCCCATAGATGTATGACAGATCTGTTCACTCTTAGGGCCCTATCTCACTAGAACACCAGTGGCGGCGCAACCATGGTCGCACTGCCAAAAATGTATGGTCGATTGCGCAACCGATTGGACGCCTGGTGAAATATCCACCATAAAGCTGTGTATATTTTGCTGGTAGCGCGACCATGGTTGCGCCGCCATGGTGTCCTGGTGAGATTTAATCTTTAGTGCAAAAAGAAACCATAGCAAGCTATACAAAAGGGGCGCTCGATAAATTCAAAACAACGATTGCATTATGTATTACATCAATTTATTTAAATTAACGGCTAAATTAGCGTCATAATCTAATCTATCATATGGGACAACCCATAAATAAGAATATCTTAAAACTTACGTGACTAACCTTACAGTATTACTGATAAATTTCCCTATCGAAAACAATGATTGAACCCTCAGGAGAATACATTTACAGTAACAAGATGACTATGATTTAAATTAAAACCATGGCAAACTTATAAAAAAAAAAAATGATATGAATATATCATAAAAGATAATAAAATATATCTTTTGACTAATGTAGGATACACATGGTTGAAAATTAAATCGGAATAGACAATAAATTCACAGATATTGTGGTTTTTACGCGTCAAGGACGCAAGATGTTTTTTTGGAATGTCAAATTAGTCCAACATTTGTGAATTATTGGTTGGTAATTTTGCTTTAAAAGTAGTTTTAGTAACATAACAGCTGTTTGGCCAAAGAATTCATTAAGTGAGGGCAATAATATAATGCCTGTTATATTTATTTAAAAAAGCGGATTTTAATATTAAATCCTTTGGTTACTACTGCTTTCAATCCAACTATTTTGGACGCAAGCTAATAAGAAAAAATATACAACGTCAACTTATTTCAGTACAAATTGGTTTCAAAATGTAAGGCATTTATTTAGACACAGAAACTTGTCTTAAACATACATTATAGCAGATTTAATATCTAGATCCAAGCAATTTCCAGTCCGACACAAAATAGAAAAACGAATTCTGTTGCATAATATTTTGTATCAAACCGATATTTCCCAGTTCTTACAATCCCTGTCTCTTTACCATAATACCAGAAGCTTTAGAATGTCATCTTCTTGCTCCACAAGACTCGTTGTATGATCTACCCGGACTACATCAAACCACACAGACTAACAAGCCATTTAGCTCCAAATAGAGACAACATTAAGACCTTAGCATTTATGGCTGTCACAATGCTAGAGCTCGACCGCAATGAAGAACTGTTTTATAATATAGGAGGATTACAAATCTTATCCTACTAGGATAACACTAATTTAGAATATTTTTCAATCAGATTTATTTAGTAAAATGCACGTCTGTCCTTTTTATCCATTTTCACTTGTTTACGTAGTTTCTTTTTTGTATCACGAGCTGTTGATCGTAGTCGAGCATCTGTCCGGAGTGAGGCGATTTGATAGAACGGTGTGCGAAGTGTTAGGATCATGTCTCTGTAATGGGTGTGCTAGTGGCGCGCGTCGCGGCGGTGGTCGCGGTCGCGGTCGCGCTCGGCGGGCGGCGGGTCGCGCTCGCGCCGCTCGCGGTAGCGCTCGTCGTAGTAGGGCGCGGCGCCCGTGCGGCTCTTGGCGCCCGTCGCGTCGCCGCCGCCGGTCTCGGCTGCGGGCTCCACGGGCGACTTGCGCGGCCTGGTGGTAGAGCTGATGGTAAGTAAGTTACATGTTATCCTCAAGCTACTATTAGTCACATCTACGAGTACTTAGGTTAATAATAAGAAAGAAAAACATCAGTGGAATTTGCCCATTAGTAGCCAACTGGAAACCAAGTACAGTATTGATAAAAGCTTTTGAAACACAGCTGTGTTTCCACACTTCAGACTTCACTCACTCTCACACAAGTTAGTGTGAGGGTGAGTTAATTCACTTATTTTATTTAAATTCGACGTGCTGTAGCATGCCGTGCCGTTGGAAATAGACCTCTGCATGATTTAAAATCGACTAACAACATAAGTATGAAAAATGCTTACCTCTCTTCACGACTGTGGCCCCTATTGTAATGGTCAGCACGTTCCCTTTCCCTGGAGCGAGAGCGGTCGCGTTCGCGCTCACGATAATCTCTGTAATACCTGAAACAAAGATATAACACCATTAATATCGTATATTTCCGTTTTAGCGTTAAATGTTTAGTCTAGGGATAAAAAATGACACCAAATAGTTTCACACCAAGGCTCGACAAGCATATACACGACGCGACTTTGTCAATATAGGTACAAAATACAGTGGATCTTCTACCATCGGTAGATACCGAGAAATTCAAGATCAAAGGAACTTCAAAATTATAAACCAAAGCAGAAAACATCGAATGTATCAGCCAGACATAAGTAGACCTAGAATACTTTTCACGCCATAAGGTAAACGTGCGTGATGATAGCGAACGTGTAGAAATGCGCGGCACTTACGCATCGCGGTCACGTTCCCTCGAGCGTTCTCTGTACCTGCAAGCAAGGGCATAGCGTCAGTAATACTTTAGCGGAATATTGCTACGTTACCCGCTTGTCTTTATACAGTTCCCAGCAGGATACGGAACTCTTCTAAAGAATGTATTACCTAGTTAGCCCTCTTGCATTGATGACGCTGTTATATTCTCTTTGCGCTTCGATTGGTTATTATGGGCTGATTATATTATGTTACCATACGATGTTTATGTGTCAAAAACGGTGAAGAAAAACATCGTGAGGAAACCGGCATGCCCAGAACCAAAAATTCGAAGACAGTTGTTGTTTTTTGGGGTTATTCTGATTGGTCAAGTAGTAAGCTGCACTGCCTGCATGTCGAGTTTGCTGCATTTTTGTTTGTCTGTCATTAGAATGTCTCTCATGCTGTGTATTTGTAATTTTACTTACTAAAAGTAACAAAAGTATACCAACCTTTTTATTATACCCGGATTACTAATACTGTTTGAGTTCGTAGAACGCGCAATAGACCTTAAATAAATGTAGTAACGTTGTGTGAATGTTAGGATGCTCGAATGTTAAATTATGTCAAATCTGACGTACGCATGCATATTGCACAATTTTGGCAGTTTCCGTAACTTCGCCCGTCGAGAGCTATCGTCGGGCGAATACGCGATCCTCGCATACATATGTTATTTTTTTATCGCAATCCGGAATGAGCCCTCTGTCTGCGCGACCACGCGTTCCGGTTCACCGAACAAAAAGTGACACATGAACACGAGGAACGCGTATTCGCGCGACGATAGCTTTCTATTAGGACGCGAGGTAAAGGCATTAACGAACACAAAAGCAGTGTAACGCACGTTGCGTAACGCGGAGGCCTAGATTCATACTTCTTGCAGCTTATAAGCATAAAAACTTTTAAAAAATCAATAAAAAGATATATATATTTCTATAAACTCCATTTCATTGTTCGTGGCTGAATGAGATGTGATACGGATGTGCGAGTTGACTATGGTCAATCGATCATACAGGGAGTTTTTATAAATTAGCGTAACTTCAGTCTCGATGAGTAACAGTAACAAAACGAACAAAAACCATGTTTTACAAAACGTAGTTTTAATTAAATACGCGCTACACGAAGACAAGTTTTTTTTTTTTTAACGTTGCCCCTACTAGGAATTACTCCTGTATCGTGGGTGCGTTTAAAAACATTTAAAATCACATACTCAAACAGTCAGACCCGGAACAAATACATGAAGACAACACAAATATTTGTTCCGTGTGGGAATCGAACCCGCGACACGCAGCGCAGCAGTCAATCGCTCAGCCACTGCGCCAACCGTGTCGTCAAACCCCGTGTCATTTGATCCCGTGATCAGCTGCAGTAGTTACTGGGAACTATGATTTTAGAATTTTTTGAAGTGAAAACGTCTTGTCGGTCGGTGTACTGGTGGAGAGATAAATATTTCCAAGTCATGTAAGATTTCAATCTTTAGTAACTATAAGACTTTTAATGCTAGAGTAATAAAAAGATCAGCCATATTTGTATTTCTTTTTTGAGTTCTCCATTACGTCTATGAAGTTTCGCCAATTAATTAAAACAGGCCAGTATCGACTGGCCGAGCCATCTAGCCATCACAAAGCATAAAAACAAAGCACAAAACATAAATCCCATGTATTCACCTGTCTCTGTCCTCCCGGTCCCGGCTGCGGTCGCGGTACCGGCTCGCGGAGCGCTCGCGCCGCCTGGGCGTGCGGTGGTGCGCGCGCGCGTCGCGGTCGCGCGACCTGGAGCGGCGCCGCTCGCCGGAGCCGTACGACTTGGTCTCCACGCCGTGCAGCGTGTCTTGTAGCGACGAGATCAGAATCTTGCAGCGGTCGTCGTGAGCAACCTGGAGATGTTTAATGTTTTAGTATTAAAAGGAATAAATTAGTTTACCAGACAGCTTCATCATGATGAAATAATTACACAAATGTATGCACCTGCACTTCTGAGGACCTAAAAAACGCCACTAATGGCGCGATTGGCGTGGTCCCCTACTGGGTTCAGCTCATTTATTTACAATCAATACCTAAAGAAGAATTTGTGATAGAATACTCTTTATTTATTATGTACACCATTGTGTATTACAGATATAAATGTAAAAATTTGAAGATTTCTTTCGTTATGAGGTCACGGGGACGTACACAGTGACGTACTTGTCTTTCTTATTGTTATATTTGTTATTACTCAATTCCGGCACAAATAGGCGAAGTTAGGCTTCGATTGTTGTGGTTGTCAAGGAGAAAACGCGAATATGTACATATTTGTTACGGTCGCAAATCATATTTGGATCAACATACAAAGTCACAACTGGAAAATGCAAAAATCGTAAGATTTTTTTTGTTTCGTGGGCTAACTTAGTGCATCCCTGCGATCCGATTATGACGAGCTAGGCTTTGCGATCATTTTGTCGACCATCGGTAGTATCTTAGTTTCCATTGGTACTTCATTCAACAGTAATCTATAGTAAATCGAATCAATAAAAGACTCACCTTGCTCTGCTTAATAAGCGATATAGCCGTGACGAGCGTCTCAATAGCCGAAGCGTACTCTCCTGCGGCGGCATCACTCACGGCCCTCGCGATAGCACTGGACGACACGGTGCGGTTGCGAGACATGACTTCTTCGAACTCTGCCTCGCTGATACCGGCGTGCGGCGCGTGCGCAGGGTGCGCGGGGTGCGGCGCGTGCGCGGGGTGCGGGGCGTGCGCGCCGCCCATGGGCCCGTGGTGCGAGCCGCGCCCGGGCTCGGCGGCCGGCGGGTAGCTCTGCGGGGGGGGGGGCAATCAAACGTAGGTACGGGACGTATTTAGGTACGATATCCGCGCGTTTATAAGACGCAATCGAGCTTTACGAGCAACAAATATAATACTTGGCTAAAAATGCCTCACCTGTGGCGGTCTGCCATAAGGCTGCCTGGCAGCGGGCGGCGGGCCCTGCGCGGGGGGCGGCGCGCCGTGCGCGGGGTGGCCGTACGGGGCGCCCGGGCCTGCAACATACACATCCAATAAAATTATAGGAAAAAATGTACAAATACCATTTCAATTGACTGTATTGAGCCTATCACAGCTCACTCTTGAAGCTCGGTTAACAACTGATTTAATGGATCAGTCTTTTCACATCGATACACACTGGCTCAGAGAATGTCTTATACTCTCGTATCAGTACAAATTCAATATAGTCAGTCCCAGAGTGGACGCCAGACACATCTCAAGATTGTCACTTGTGGAAGCTATTTTATTTATAGAGTAGTAATGATAATAAGTGCGCCGCAGTATGTCTATAAATCAGTATAAGCAAACACGATTGCTTTGGGAGAACTCTCTCCTCCGTTTGCGTGCGAACTTGATGAAACTACACATTAGCAAGCTGCGTTTTAGAGGCAGTACACACCGGGCGGGCCGGGCTGCGGCGGCGGCTGCACGGCAGGCTGCGGCTGCACGGGCGGCTGCTGCGCGAAGAACGCGGGGTTCACGTGCGGGGCCGGCGCGCCGCCGCCCACGCCTGCGGACAATGGACACGGGTTGAACGGTCGAGGGGGAGATAACACATTGCACAAACAACCACAAACTTATTATTCTTTTGTTACGTGATTCAAATTTTCAGTATCTATAAGCAGTCCCTGCTACTGTAGTTCTGATTCATAGCGAAGTTTAAAATAATGTAAGTATTCGAGATAAGCACAGATTGTACTTAATATGAGCTCCTGTCTCCAATTTTCAAACCTTTGTAATATAAAATAAACTATGATTAACTAATAACTTGTGTGAATTTATTCCATCTGCGTAATAGTTTTTTTTTTTTAGTTTGACTTTGTGGAAGTTTATGTGTTACTAGATAATAGATCATACTGCTATTGGTATATTGTTTTTAGGATTTGGCACACAGGTCAGGGTATAAATAATATGGTGCAGGTAAAAATAAAAATTGCAAAAAAAAAATAGAAATACACTTTAAAAAAAAGTAAATTAATTCATTTCATGTAGACTTTTAACGGTATTTATCGTTAAAATTGCTTATTAAAATTGATGGTTAGTATGTTAATAACAAAAAAACATAACCCTGTCTTTGCTTTCGCGCAGTCGGGTAAAAAGGCAGTCACTTTTGAAACATTTATGTTGGTTACGATAAAGGTAGTCCACATGAGAAGTGGTCACCTGTGAACATTTCTTGTGCACTTAACAGACTATGCTGGAATGTCTCAGGTGCCTGTTGTTACAGCGGCACTCATACCCAACAAACCGGAACACCGCTACGCTGCTTCGCGGCAGCAATAGGTATGAAGAGTGACTATTTCGCGTTAGTATAATCATTAACTGCTTAGCCTTTTCCCAGGCTCCCAGTCTACCTGGATACAGCTGAGTACCAGTATTATTTACATGGAGCGACTGCCTATATGATAGAGTCCGACCGACTTTTAGTCCACTTTTTAGCAATTTACGTTTCGGGCCGAAAAATAAATATTTTCGTTACCAGCCGAAACAAAAAATATTTACAGACGTGGCCGAAAAAAAAATAATTTATTCGACGAAACTCGATAGTTACAACAACTTAAAGCACAATGACAGTGAAAATGAAGAAAAAATTGCTTTTTCTCACTTAAAACCTCAGATTATTAATTATTATGTCTTTGATAAAACCATGGTTTTTTTTTAGTTTCGTATGATTTAAGTATAAATTGCTAAATTAACAATGATTAAAGGAGTCACACATTTTTTTTTACTCATACAATTTTCGGACGGACTCCACTATCTGACCTTCACAACCCTGTACCTGGGTAACTCAAGACTCGTCAGACTTTCGGGTTCTTAACGACCCATATCGTTTCGCGTTAGTTGGTTAGAAAGAAATAATAAAATAAAAGGCGTGTGTGCGTACCTGGGTAGGGGGGCATACCTGGGTGGTGCGGCAGCGGCGCGGGGCCGCGCGGCACGCCCGCCAGCGGCAGGCCCGCGCCGCCCTGCAAGCGGACATCGCGCTGGTGAACATTACACGACTATGTTAGCTTCACATTATATTAGCATTTCTTTACAAAAGTTGCTTGACACAGTTAATGTTATGTGACTTGAACGTCTTTTCATTTTAAGCAACGTTTATAAATAAAAGTGATTATAAATTAACTAGCGACCCACTCTTGCTTCGCACGGTTTTAAAGTTGCCACCGGTGATGAAGAATTTGTTTCTTTGAACACGCTAATCTCTATAATATTTATTTTTGCTGATAGACCAATTCTTGAGAAAGGTTGTTGGCTACCACCGCGGTCACTGGTAACCGCCAACAACATATTTTCTATTGTGTCTGGCAGTCAAGGTGTTACAAGGCTATTTAACATCACGCTACGACACTTAGGAGCCTAGAAAAACGAAAATAAGTCAAAGAACGCTAAGCGGAAACGAACTAAAGGAGGAGGAAAGAGGGACATCTGCCTTGTACAAACGCCAGCACATCAAGCTACTACAATCTGTCAAATTTCTTTAATAGATTATCAACTTTATTGCTAAATCGTTAAGGTTCAAGGTTGATTGGGAAAATTTGACAGTTTCGGGTAGCTTGACCTGCTGGCGTCTGTACCAATACCATTTGTTAGTCACCTTTCATTTATACTCTCAACATGAAATCATAATTATGTCTATTAATTAATACTTACCACCTGTATTATGAATTGCAATAAAGATTAGAGTTTTTAGATGATAGAAGCATAAAATAAAAAATGTCTGATCCACTTGTTATTCTATCTTGTTTGACACGGTCTTATTTAGTTTGTAGTTTTATACGCCTAATTTGTACGCCTTGCAAGGCAAAACATAGCGATACAACGCAACAAATAAAATACTTTGACTAATTGAATTGATTTAAGTTACTTGAAATATCGGCTAAAAACACAGTTTTTTATGTAAACTATTGTTTACATATCGAAATCCATCAGACCTGCGGAGTTTCGCTAACCTATTTAAATTGACCTTGTACAGATGCATATAATAGGCAGGTACTAACCGGGTGCGGCGGTGGCATTTGGTGCGGCATCTGGTGCTGCGGGGGGCCGTATTGCGGTGAGGGGTGCGGGGGCAACTGTTGCGGGGGCCCACGAGGTCCCCAGTCCGGCCGCCCGCCGGGTCCACCCGGTCCGCCTGGCCCGCCAGGGCCACCAGGTCCGCGCTGCAGTTGTGGCGGACCTTGGAACTAAGTACAAAAAAGTGTGAGTCATCAAACTCCTAAAACCAAATAGGCTAAGTATAAAATAACGTAGCAATATCACAAAAACATTAATTATTAGTACTGCCTTACCGGGACTATACAACATAAGTACCTCTTCAGTAGTAGGGTAGGGCTCGTTGGCAATAAGAAAAATACGTGGTAAAAGTATTGCAGAATGTATGTGAGCTAAAAATATTTAAAAAAAAAACCTACTTCATTTTGTAAATTATTTTAGATTCATTCGTATTTTTCAGAAACATAAAATAACATGAAGCCTGTTTTCCCCGAAGGATTTGGCAGAGGTGTACTTATAGTACAGACGCCAGCAGGTCAAGCTACCCGAAACTGTCAAAATTTCCCAATCAACCTTGAACCTTAATGCTTTAGCGATAAAGTTGAAAATCTATTAAAGAAATTTGACAGATTGTAGTAACTTGATGTGCTGGCGTCCGTACACTCACATTCCGTCAGTAATGTTTTAGTCTCATGTAACAGGAAGCAAGCCTACTGGCATTATTAATAAATAAAGCGGTCAACTAGCCCGTTCCAAGCATTTTTTTTACTTTTTTACGTTTAACATAATCCTATTTTGGAGCAGTTTTTTCTTACCTGCATAGGCGGTCCTCTGGGCGGTGGGCCCTGATGCGGCGGGGGTCCCTGATGCGGCAGATGATGCGGTGGTGGGCCCTGGTGCTGCGGAAGATGGTGCGGTGGGCCGTGGGGGGGCCCGTGCGGCCCGTGCGGGCCGTGCTGCCCGCCCGCCGGCCCACGCAGCTGGTGGTGCGGCGCACCGCCCGCCATCATCATGCGCGGCCCGTTGGGGCCCGGCCCGTTTGGACCGCCGCCGAAGAAGTCTATGCACAGTTATTGTTCATCAGCTACACCTCCATGATAACTTTGACTGTGCCTTTATTTCGTAGCAGTAAGGTCGGTTTTCGTAGTTTCGGTATTACTATTGACATGAGGTTGACCGTATTATCGTCGACACGTTCTAGTTTACACAAAATGAATTATAAATTTAAAGAAACCTACTACATTATGGCCCGCTCTTATCGCAATCGGCAGCATAGGTACTGCCGATATAATGGAAGTTCTTGAGCTCGTGTAGGTTTCTCACTATCGCTGTTAGCAGTTAAATAAAATTCTCAAGGTTCCTTTGTATTATTGGACCAGTATTTGATTAATATACCTATTGGATAGTGAATCTTGCCCTGGAGTTAACAGAAATAGTAATTAAATAGTACAAGTGTTATCCTCGTCAGGCGCGGTCCGGGGGGGGGGGGAGGGGGGTCATGACCCCGCCCCAAATCATTCAAGTTGTTGAGAGTCTGCATGATTTACTTGCCTTACTAACTTACTACTTGGTGACCCCCAAAATCTTGGGCTGCGACCGCGCCTGATCCTCGTGCAATAATACTTCATTGTATTCCCTTCTGGAGCAGTTGCCATTTTGGGAAATAAAACCCTTTTATTGAACCCAACGTGACCTGGTCGGTCTTTCCACTATTTGGTGAGTACACTTTTTATGTGTTAAATTTCAGTGTTGTCATGTCAAAAACAATTATTTTTTAAGACCCTTTTTTCTTTAGCGTGAGCTATTCAATAAGGCTAAGCAATATCAAGCAATTTCATAAATTCAAAATCATCAAGGATCATAATTACAACAAAAGGTTTACCTCCAGGATGTGGCCCGGGTGGGCCACCCGGGTGTGGTCCTCTCATGCCTGGGTTAGGACCAGGTGGTGTGGATCTAGTCTTAGACTGACTCTCAAACTGGTTCAATGCCTGTGAAATATACGCTCATTGTACGCGGTTTACTAATGATAAGCATAAAATATATTATCATAATTTACATTGGCATAACGAAATTCAACCTAATGATCATTACGCATAATATTATTAGGCATAAATGTTTTGCCATAAATACTGCTAGCATAATATAATGAAGAATAATTTTACAAAGCATAATGTTAAAAACGCATTCTAACCCAAACCACAACACCAACAATAGAGGGGATCTGGCGTTAATGGTCACTGTTCTAACCTAACCTAACCCATGATTCAATAACAGTAGTAAATATCAGGAAACATCATAATAACCTAAAAATTGTATGCCTAAATACTATTATGCTAAATGCCTTAAAATTTATGCAACTCCAACTTAAGCCAAAACATATTAGACTAAATGATAGTTATGCTAACCTTTGCATTATGCCAAAGTATTATTATGCAGCAGTATTATTATGCTAATAAAAGTTATGCGAAAACGTTATGCCAAACTATATTATGCCTTAAAATTTTATGCCAACAGGGGTATTACCATTGTACGCCTGGTACTGGTAATTTTTATATAAAAATGTCAGGGAGACCGAACCTCCTACAATTATCTCTTCTATAGTTTTGATAATATTAACCGTGTACCAGACAAAACTTCAAATACCTACGCAAATCCTTTGAAGTCGTCCCGTTCCCGTGCCACTCATGAAGTGGCACGGGTATTTCGCGATGTGTGGCACGGGTATTGGAAAATGACAATACATATTTTGCACTTCACCACATTACAAAGTCTCCATACAAATGTACAAAAGGCGCGGGCAAGAAATAGTTGATGGCCTAAGCTCAGTGGCCAACGCCCTGACCTACTTTGTTCAGAAGTTTTCATATCATAAAATATGCAAATTCAAATCGATAGGTGGATTAGAAACTGTATGAAATAACGGAATTTGTTTTCTTTACTTTTTGTTGTTTGCTATCTGGCTAATTTTATGGAAAGTATGTCATCAGTAAGCCTTTCGGTATGATAATTATTTGGCGGCAGTACCTTGGCCTTAGCCGTATAATTCGATTGAACCTCGTATCGCCCCAGCATTATTTTAATAGATTAGTCATGATTTAGCCCTCTCCCATAATATTAGAAAAAATGGCAAATTTTTCGTTGCATGTTTTCTCATACCTATTTACCCCTATCTGCAACAGTTATACAGGGCAGCTCTTATGCCTAATCGCGTAAAATCTAATCCTTCCCTTTATATGAGAGCCTCATAGAATATCAATGATAAAATGTACGAAATGTATAAGCAGAGACCCATTGAAGCTCTCGCTACTTACCTGTTTAGTGGGTAACGTGACGACTGGATGCTGTCCGTGAATCTCTTTCTTGGGCAGACGTTCCATAACCATCCTAATGGACTGGTCAGAGCCCAGCGATATGACGCAGAACCCCTTCGACTGTCCATTCGCCCTATTCTCGAAGAACTTCACGTCTTGAAAGTCAGTAACGCCAACGTCTGCGATGTTGTTAGCAATGTCTTGATCCGTCGCCCACTGCAAAAGGTTTTACCAAAAACTAAACCACGATACAAGCTGGGCAACTTAGCTATAAGTTGTATACATACGTGATGAAGCCAGCCACGACTCGGACGTATGAAATCTCGTCCAAGAACATACCTTATAGCGCGAATAAAAAAAACCGCCGAAATTTTAACACGAATTTATCGGTAATATAAAGTAATGCCCCTAACTTCTGTCAAGTTGTGTCGAGTGGATAAGCAAGCAAAATTGTATGTGTCACTAAAAAAACGTGTTTCTGAAACCTACACCAATCTAATCTGTTTTCACGAATTGTAACACGAAGCACTACTTAGATATTATTTGATTTTGTTATTTTATTAAAGTTGTCGTTCTCTCATTTCGTAACAGGAGACTTCGGGAGAAAGGAAACAGTTTTTAGTGTTACCATGTTTTTATTGTCATTCATAAATTTATCACAGATATTGGCAGTATCAAGATAAATAAATAGAGCAGTTCGCAAAACTGCAGACTCCATCATTCTCAAACGGGACACGAGATCCTTCATAACAGTAACGAAGGATAATTAACTCACTTAGTACAAGGATTTAACATCTTTGGTCATTAACATAGTTATTACACTTTAAATCGTATCAGGACTTAATTTATTGGAAACCAATCTAATGAAGTTAGATGATAAATACTTTGCTAAACTAGACAAGGTTTTAATAGATATTATCTAACGTATTTAACGTATATACAAAAATATTTTAAGCAGGGAGTTATTACATTATAAGTAATAGTTATTTTAGCATTATTACAGTTTATGTATTTATGCTATTAACCATCTGCCAATAGTAATTTTACAGGGGGCATAACAATATGGATAGTTTTTACTTACAATCCTTGTTAATCTATAGAAAACGTGATTACAAAGTCGTGACAGAAAATATAACTTACGTATGACGACGCGAAGCATAAATTTTATCCATGTTTGTACATAACTGAATTTTAATACTACCATTATAATAATGAAATAGTGTGAATACTTTCGGTTTATCAGTATTGTATTTCCGCCCGGATATAAACAAAATTTTAGATAAGTATGATACAGACAGATTTGTAAGTTTACTGTAGATAAACATTTGAACAATTTAACGCCAATTTAAAAATAGTACATAATAAATGCTTACACAACAAAAAAATTGGACAAGTTCCAACAGTAATACAGACAAAATGTGAAACACATCTGCCAAGATTAAAGGAACAAAAAAGAAAACATAATCAAATTAAGACACAAATAGCTACATCATTACGCGGAACAAGCTCAAACATCTTACCTCTGAAAACCTGATAAAGAAAAACATTAGTTAAGTAAAATACTTAGGTCAAAGTAACCAGAATTTTGGGCGAAACTGACAGTTATTTATCCTTAAATGTTCATGCAATTCCCGCCTCAAGATTCCAATTATCAAGTGACAAGCATGTTGAAACAGGCGAATAACGCTATATACGTCACTACTAAAAGGAAATAATAATTATTGTAGAACGATTTGCCCGCACTATGCCCGAAGTGCTAGTTCGTAGCCTACACACAGCACGTGACACATAAATTCTCTATGTTATTGACTAAAGCAATGTATAGTAACTATAACAGACAACCATAGCGACAATATTGTTAAGTCATTATTAAAATCATGTAGTACAGAACACTCGTTTTTGTTCAAAATATGTGCAAAGACAGTGTTTAATTTATGAAGCAAAATATTCAAGATGTGTATTTAACATGTAATCACCGAGAGGGGCATCTATGTATAATAAATATGTTACATGAACTAATATATAAATACATAGAAATCATTCATTCTTCAACACTCGGAATTCAAAGATCACAAGATGCACAACAAAAGTATTTGGACTCTCAGTTTCATACATTACATTCGAGTTGGATCACTAAGATACCAAAAATTACCTTAAATGTGTTTGGAAAAATATGAAACTTGATTTGTTCTATACTTTTGTGATACTTCGCCCAGTTATACCCATACCAACATGCCAAAAATTAACCTTAATCACAAAGACAGTATCAATTACTGCCACAAAACCAACAATGCAATACATCAAAGAGATATTTACAAGATTTCAATATGGCTTGTACTTATTGCATCCTGACATGCCTATAGCATGTCAGCTAATATAAATAAGACTAACATGTTTTATAAGTAAGATTTTTATAATAATTTGATTTTTTCTCACAAGTGAATGAAAGCTACTGGGACATAAAAAATGAGTTTACTCAAGAAATGAAAATATGAAACTATTTACAAAGTAACAATCAATCTACATCCAGCCCATCACAGAAACAAATATGCCAACTTACTAATGAACACCATTGCTATTTCTAATTTTATAAATGTGTAGGTGACTATGGTGCTGAATGTACAAACCATAACACATATATTTTTAATTGCAAATATCTCTTTGTATAATTTGACTATAAATATGAAATCCAATAAAATAAAAATATGAAAACAATAGCACAAGTTATTAAAAATATCACAGGTTGGACAATCTGCAAAACGCAGAAAATGTGGAACAATATCTCGGAAACAAATCTTTTTTATCAAGATCGTTTCCTTGACTGGTGCAGTAATAAACTAAAAAGTTCATATTATAATTATTGTAAATTAATTCACAGAGATTATAATGTACGCCACCAGGATAATAAAATTTTTGTGGGGTAACATCTGTGTGAATAATTTACAGTTTCTAAAATATTGATAATAAGTATTTAAATTTTTATAAAACGAAGCAAAAACAAGTCGCGTGTAAAATATTCAGTAACAGTCTAAATTATTTTACAAATCCTTTATAATTCTGACACTACGAATGAATGTTTTTTTTTTATATTTTTCTATTATAAATCCACAACCTAGAGAGAATGATTTATACTATAACAATTGAAAAGTCAGTTGACAGAAACGCTATATTTAGTTATTAATAAATTATGTAAGTTATGACATTATTAAACAGGTAACATTAGTTGAAAGAAGATTACTGATTACGGAGACTGGATTATGTACAGCACAAAACAACTAGCAGATTTAAAGATTCACCTAATTTATAGCATTAACAAACAATTTCAGAAATATGACAGACACAATGCCTTCGAAAAACATTTGACATGCATTTAACCTAATGAAGTTTTAATATAACTGGATAAATTAACATTATTAATGTTGATCAAAAAGGTGTAAAGAAACCCTAACCTTACAAAATTCAGCTAAATAAATATATATCAAAAGAATTTGTGCCCAAGATGCACACAGAAGAACACTGAATATTTATTTTCATATACCTAATCCAGCCTCTAAATAAGTATAATTTATAGCTGACAATTTTAACTTAAATTAAATTGTCAAAGGTTACACCTTCCTTGTTTTTGCTTCTAAGTATTTAGTATAGCAAAATCACAGACAATTTTAAAGACGATAAAAACAAAAACTTGTCACCTTTTTATTCAAACCAAAATATTGTTTGTTATTTGATGTTCCAAAGTTACAAAAGAATTTGTATTTTAAGATTTTGCTATACTTATCATATCATTTTAGTAAGATATTTAGCCAAACAAATAATTCATGAGGCCTTATTTTAAAAACAAAATGTACTTTCAAGTTGCATGGTTTGTTAAAAATAAGGCCTGTGACTGACATGTGCGGCTGTGCTATAATATATACTTTTAATACACAGATGCACATTGACTAATAAGAAATGGCAACCAAATGAAAAACATTTTACAGCGAGTAAATATTTTGGTTGAACTTTGTCAATCATGAACAAATGAATCCATTACACTGTAAAAAGGTGCAACTTTAGCTTATAATTTTTCATCTGGTCACCGAAAGAACTGCCATCTTTACTCAGATTTTGGTACCTTTGCCAATAAATTAATTTAAAAAATAACTTATCACAAGATTTTTGTTAAACCCAAAATGGACTGTACAATAATAATGTTGAATGTCGTGGTGCATAAGTAAGTTATTGACTCGTCAAATTACAAATATTGTTTTGTGTTAATAACATTATGAATGACAACAAATTTTGACTTTATAATTTAAAGACATCCAGATTTAATATTATTTCACATACAAAAAGAAGTAAGTTACAGGAAACCATTACTGATTTATTCTATTGACATACAATATCAAAATATGTGTTGTAAACAATCCCAACATTTATTTGGACGCTTGTAGGTAAATAATTTTATCATAGTCCTGCTCTATACAAAGTCTTGGGAGTTTGATCTAAGTACTACAAGTAGCAAGTGTTTCATGAACTATGCCAAATAACTTACTTAGTTCAAACTCATCCCTGAACTAATGATTTTCAGCTTCTAATGACATAATTATATTAGCCTATGTAAAACAATGAACTAATACCTAAACGGCTCAGTAACAAAACCTGAGTGGCGAACGGCAGTCCTAGAGACATCAGTTTTTCTCGTTACCAAGAGAAAAACAGACATCCAAAACAATAAAAACTCTCCTATATTTACATTATGATCTAAATGAGACAAAATCATGTACAAACCCAAGTTAGGTTGCCGACGTATAGCTGAAAACGGCGGCCATGATGGCCGTGGTTTGATGCGTTGTTGTGATACGGGATGCTGCCGTTGGTCTCCTCCGGTGGATGCTGGTGCTGCGGTGCCGAATTGGGGGGTCCATCGCCATCATCCTGTTTAGCTGCAGGTGCAGCGATCACGTCGTCGTATAAATCCACATTTTCACCGCCGAACTCGTCCTGAAGGAGACCGCCCAAACAAATTGAATTAACTAACGGTAGACATTTAGAAACGTGCCGGAATTAATTTCCACAGCACTATTAAGATTCAAATAATCATTACGAAACTTTTTGCTTACCTGGCGATTAAAATCGGATTCAATATCATCGGCGTATAAATCTATATCCACGCCTCCATCCGCCATTTTGCGAATTCTACACACAATTCTACAGACAGAATAAAACCGATGGGGCCTTCGGCTTGCCTGGACGGAAGCTAGTGTTGTATATCTATCACCATGACACATTCATATCCGGTCCATAAATATTCTCTTAGTCGACTGTTGTCTATGTCTGAACTCTGAAAGGGAAGGAAAGTACTGTGTGTTTGCACCAGAAAACATTCAACATATAGATACTTCGAAACTTTTCACATGAAACAAATTAGTTCATAACTTGTTTTATTGAATTTACATTCGCGCTGCATGAAACATGACTAAGTTTTAAGACAAATCTCAAGATTTGTTGTTATATGTTTTGTAAAAAGATTTATCACGTTCGCGTTCGCACTGTTGTTGGTCTCTAACTCTCTTTTCCGAAAACTATATTTTCCGAAAACGATTCTTGATTTTTAGAAATAATCATAAATTTACCATAATTTACCGATTTAAAATGCTCAAAATAAAAAAATAAACCATTAGTTACATAATTATCTGTATTAGTCGATTTTGTAACATTTATCTTACTACGAGAACCTTACTATACATTTGTTTACTTTTATGAATATAGATGGCATTGCACGCTTTTTTTGTCGCTAGAATTCGAGCCAAATATTTTTTTGACTTTATGCTTTCTCCGTTTATCAGATTAGATTAAGTCAGGGAAAAATAGGATCGATATTTTTTGAGTTTCTAACAATTTAAAACATGATAACAATACATAAAACCGTGCTTCCAAGTGAAGCTGAACAGTAATTGATAAAAGCGCATTCTGTTGACAAAACTAAAAATGTTTTTCAAGGATATTGTTTGTTATTGTATGGAGCTGCCCTCTAGAAACACTTTGAGAACTAATAGTGACATAGATGGCATGCGCGGGGCGAGAGGCGGGAGGGACGTCATCCATCCCTCGCCATTTTCCGTCAAGCTCAACTCAATCAAGTTAGATTCTGTCAGTCGCTGTGTTTGTGTATAGTGTTGTGAAAAATTATCTGTGTTGATGAATCTCAATGGGAAATCGTGTTGATTACGACTCCAAACGATGGGTCGATTATTGTGTTTGTGGCTTTGATGCATCTTTCGATCAGTGATAATGGCCAAGTGATTGGTAAAGTGGAGTGTTTTGTGTCGTATGCTGGGCTCTCACGGCTACAGTGAGATCCTTTCTCTGGATAAATCGTCCCCAAGACGACGTCAGAACACAGAACAGAAAGGTGACACACCATGTCGTCGAAAAACCTACCAGGAGATAAGGTATGTTGTGAGTTGGCGACGTAGCAGAGCATTTTCGACCATAAAGGTCATATTTTTTTTTTGTTTCTAAACCCGCTCCTTTCTCTCGTCTTTGTGACCAGCGTTCACGCTGATTACATGAACAGTTTACACTTGTGCTAGATGTAGGCGTTTGTAATGTTGTAACATTTTTGGCACTATTTAGTTAACATTGACATTTTCAACTCAGAGTTTTCATTCACGTAAAATTGGTTTGACCCAATTTTGGAGGCATTAATTTGGACTCCACTAAAGGGATTAAATAAACAAAACTTTATTTTTGTTGTTTAATAAGCTGCAGGCTGTTTAATGTTAAGAAACTTATTTGAAGTACTAAATACATATAAAAAACATAATTTTAATCATTATCTTCATCCCCAGCTAAATTTACCCACTACTGGGTCTAGCCTATATTTGCTATTGCCAATAACGTCTGCCATCTATCTAAATAAGCAGACCTTTACTAAGAACAGTGGGAATGAAATGCAATGGCTTTTCCAAATACATATATTTACAAAATATATATTTTTAAAATTTAATAAAACATTTTAGTATGCTTCCAGTTTGATTTTCATTTATCTCAAGAGCTTGCATTTAAATCTTCCAATTTTAAAATGTATTTACAGAGAAGAACCTTGATAAATTAAGTTATATTTTTACATAGACTTAGTTCACTACATGACGCTGGCAGAATAGTCAACATCGGCCCAGTTGCCAAAAAGGAGAAAAAAAAAAGATTTAAACTCAATAATCAACAGCAATCAATGTTTCAATTTAATAAAAACTTGTAGCTGACGGCTTAACCATCATCTCTTTCAAATGTTGCATACACAAAAATCGTTTGCATTCATTGTTACCTTCAACCAACATACAGTCTACTTCATCATTATCATCAGCAGCCTTGTTCCACTCACTGCTGAGTAATAGGCCTCCTATCTTTTGCGCCAGTTTTCTGGTCTGTGCGAGTCTCATCCAGGTCTTCCCTGCAATCTTCTGTAAGACTACTATTTCTGTATCTTAATATCATGTTTTTGAGTAGACACTCACAAACATGATATTAAAATTACAACACACATATTTTCCCTTTACATTTCAGCATAATAACACATTTTCTTACAAAATTATAGTACAAACAACTCGGCAATTTGCTGTTGAAAACTAAAATTGATTTCAAGGAAGCGCGCGGCACAGGGTTGTTGTTGAAGTAAACATTCTTGCTTATGTTGTAAAGTTGCTCCATTTTAAATTGTAATAAATTTGAGATTATAGTGTATTGTATATCGCTATGTTTTAACACTGGGGTACACGAACTTTTTCTGTTTTATTAATTACAAGCTTTGTCTGCATGTATATCGGAAATCATCCCACGGGAATGTGGTACTGGGATTCCCCAGGATGCTATCTATCTCCATGCCAAATTTTATCGAAATCCCTTTAGTGGTTTAGGCATGAAAAAGTACAAACAGGAACTCTGGATTTTGACAAAAAATCATCTAAGATTTCGATATTGTTATTATATCTTTCTGTTTCATTATGTCTGATATTTGATCAATATCATATCCTTTATCAAGTACAACAAATTGTATATTATTTCAAGTTATCCTTCGAACTTTACTCTCTTAAGCTCTTTGTAAGACAATATATTGCCCATTCCTTTTATTTTCTTTGTTTTGACTTCAGACAGCTCTTCCATTTCGACAAAAGCCCAGCCTCCGCCCACGCACATGATATTAAGTTGTTTCTCATTGAAGCTTAGAAAGCTGACAGAAACAATAGATGTGTATAGAACCTGAACAAGCAGTACGAACAATAATAAACTAAAGTGACACCGACAAGTCTTCCGTTTGAACGCACCGCTGAACTTCCCCGCCTACGACACGCAACCACCTTCACGAACCGACTCCAGCTAGGCAGCTACCGAGCTTAAAATATAACATTCTAACAACAAACATTACATTTTAAATCTTATCGATAGCAAAATAAAGATCACAATTAATTGACGTCTTGATTTGTAGAATTATGCACCAACATTTTACTGCAGCCGTAATTTTAAACTTGACTAGACGAATCCCCGATTGATCACTTCAAGCGATGAACGCAGACGGTCAAAGCCTTTGCGATATCAGTTCAAAAAGTAGGTCAACGCGACAAAAGTCGACGTCCTAGTAAATCAGTCCATAAAGGACCCAAAATGCAGAGGTCCTATTATACAATAAGCCAACGGGCGGGTATGAAAGCGAAGTGAAACGTAACTACAGATTATACGAACATAAAATTCTAAATCCACCAACATTTGGCGAGAGTTGTTTTTTTTTTCTTTTGTGGCAGCACAACTCTATCTAGTCGGTGACTGGCTTTGGTGATGGCCATCCGAACATTATGCAATTTAGGACCCCGACAATCTGTGCGCAATTTTGTATACGGTCTCTGCGCGCGGCATTTTTGCTTCGTTTTGTTTGGCTGCTGTTAATTCCTTTTTTACGTAACTGCTGTTTCACACCTGATTATCACACACACCCAACTCTCTTTTTAGGCTTTTAACCGCAAGGGAGGCTGATATCAAACAGTCAACAGCATCACAATTTAGCGCTCCGAACAAAGCCCTGTTCCATAATCACAAACTATGAAAATAGCTGTTTAGCTTCGCAATCCCAATTATCGCGGAACATGATACCACTCGCCTACTCCACATTCTTGTTCAAATATTTGCTATTAAACTGGCTACAAAACGAAGTTAGTGTACCGTTGAATTAGCCTTACTAGCACAACGTAAATTTTTGTAGTCGATTGTGTATTTGCTGGTCGATTAGATTCGAGTAATCTGCTCTGAAACCAGGTAAACAATCCTGTTTACCTGGTTTCAGAGCAGATTACTCGAATCTTCGAAAGAAACATTTATAAATAAGAGGGATAATGCTTAGTTTATCCAAACTAAGCATTATCCCTCTTATTTATAAATGTTTCTTACAGTTAAGAGACGTTACGTCAAAAATGTACTTCTGATTAAACAGATACTTATCATAACTTAAAGCAACGTTGTAAATACGGAGGTTTCTGTTTTCCACTATGAAGCAGACTGAGACAAAGTTGTTCCCAGGCCTATTCTATTACTAACAGCAGAAAAATCACTAGGATGTCATTTTTTTTAAATTATCTGTGGATCCCAGTTTCACCGATACATTCGAAAAATGGCACCTGTTTCAACCCATTTCCGAGCAAACAAGCTTTTTCACAAATGTCTATGTCTACGCGTTTCCACACGAATAAATAGAATCAGTCGGGGAATATTTGTGGCGCATTCTAAATTCAAACGAAGCGTGTTTTTTTTTATGTCGACCTGACGATGGCGTAAGTACTATGTACTAAGAACAACAGATCCTTTGGAAATAAAATTGAGATGTGCGCCGGGCCCAGTCCTCTGAAACCTCCAGTTTTCCCTCACTTTGTATTAACCATTAACCGTTGTTTTGTAAATACAAGGGATCAAGTTATTGAAGTTACAGAGGGATACTTTGTTTATCTACGAGAGTAGCATCCAAATAGGATGCAACAAAGCGTCACTCTTTTGATGTCTTTAATCAAGCCTTTGTTCGAGGGATCGCGTTGGTTCGTAATCTTTTATTTGTACGAAGATATTTCTTGATTTAATGTGATGAGCAATGAGAACCCCTTTGTTGTGTGCTTATGATAATTCTGTGAACTTTAGTTGCTTGCCGACGTATTTCTAACAAGTTTTGAGTGACGTCATTCACATTTTTAGACAGACGAAACACTTCAATTACCTCTTTAATTGTCTTCACATTATATTTGACTTGATGATTGATGAGCCTAACTCAATATCACACAAATCCACAGAAATCAGGTGATTTATGTGGTTTCCCAGTACAATCAAACGTCACTCCTATAGTTAATACGAGTATTGTGATTGAATAAACACGTATGCAAATATTTATTAGAAAACATGCGGTCATTAACAAAACACGCGCTACTAACGGAACTACTTTCCCTCCTATGAATTATGCAAGCGTGTGTTTTTAATGAATCAATAATCTGAAATTCACTATCGTTGTGCATTTAAAGAAGTGTGTATTATGTGCTAATTACACCTATTGTAAAGTAATAATAGTCTAATGTACCGTGACTTTGCTCTGATCCATGTAGATTTCACACTAAACTTGTAACCGCCATCTTGGAATTTGCGAACGATTTTGGCGCGTTAACGTTTTATTGTATGGCTTTTACGCTGCTTAGCTACTTTATCATTACATATGGGCTCGATATAGACATTTCAGTTTATTTATAACGATATTTTTCCTGCGACTTCGCCCGCGTGGATGTCGGAAAATATCCCACTGGAACATACTAGCCGGGATTTAAAGTACCCTATCTATGTGTTAATCCAGGTTTTGTACTATTTGTGTCCCAAAAGACAATGACCAAAAGTGGTAGGTACCAAAAAGTCTCACGCATAAATATCAAAATATTACTTAAATAGTAATTATTTTCATACTTTTTTACGACATTACGGGGATTTGATTTTTGAACAGGGAATTGTAATTTAAAGTAAAAAAGTGTTGATTTTGTTGTATTCCCATTACATGACGTTCCGTTTCAAATGATATGATTAATATAACCTTGAATTTTGAAAGTTTCATGATCACGTCTTTCAAAAAACTTTAAAAAATATTATACTTTGCCGATTCTACATTAATTCAAAATAACTAGAATAAAATAGAATGGAATTTTTATTTAAACGATTATCATTTTTTTAGAGCATTATTGGCCGTTCGTGTATGACATGTCAAACAAAATAAAGTACCTAGTTTTCAGATTTTTTTTTTTTAATCTGCGAAACCCGGGTTTTGTTTACAAAAAAAAAACTTGTGGAGTTAATATGATAAGAGTAGACTATAAAAAAACAAAGTTTAACTTTGATGCAGCATGGTTCGGGGTTCCATTGTCCTTTCATCCAATGTTATCGCGGCGCACGCCACTAAAACCCCTAGTCCGCATGATTTTTTCCGACACCTTCAACAATCGTCGTCATATTTCAACCAATTTACACAAAAGCTTTAATGAATTATATACCTAAACCTTCCTCATGAATCACTCCGTCCATTGTTGAAAACCGTATGAAATCCATTCGGTAGTTTTTGTGTTTATTGCTTTCACACAGGCAGACAGACGCGGCGGGGGGACTTTTTGGATAAATGTAGTGATGCCAACCACTAGAAGGAGCTGAATCAAAATGATTATCGGAATTTGAAATGTGTAAATAGCGAATCTTTTTAAGCCTACCTAGATAGGCTATACGGAGAAATACCTATTGTTAGGCAACTAAAAGGTTTTTTCAATTACGTTGCGTTATTGTTTAAGGTCTTTAACTAATGAATTGGTGTTACAATAGCAAAATAGTCTCGATTTCAAAACGTTCATTAATCTGAATGGGAATACTTTTCATTACCGAAACAAAAGAGTGCGGAAAAAGAAGAAAATGAGAGATACAATGGGGTTTGCGTGAGCCAACAGCCAACGCAGCATATTGTCCGGCGAATAATTTACGTTTGTGCAATACTTTTATTACACAGAAAATTCCGAATTCCAACGTATTAAACAGGAGGGTATCTAAAATGTTAGAATAAAAATTTTGCTGTATTAAAAACGTTAAAATGATACTAACTTATGCAGCTATGGAAGCATTTTAAATAATAAAAAAATGTTGAAATCTTTCTTATGCTCGTTCTTAATAAAAAAAACATACGAATTGTTTTGCTTACAAATGATAGCATTTTTGATTGCCAGACTAGGCATATAGATTCGTAAGCTAATTTTACCTGTGATAACTACTTCCGTAGGGTCTACTATGCAAAACTCAGATATTTGCTTCATTATTGGTAAAGATACAAGAGTCTTAATCTTAACCAATATCGGTCCGTAAATTATAGGAATTCGCAGTCACCAACTCAGAACCAAAATAGCATTCATCGAACTCTAAAATTCTCGACAAAAGCAAGTCATCTAGATATCCCTAAAGGCTTTTCCCGATGATTACCTCCCTAAAAACAAAAGACTACGTTAAATACTCCCACACATATTCAAAAGCGAATACAGACTGGAAACAGTGTTTTCTTTAAACCCCAAAAAATGTCAAAACAACGGATAATGGCAGACCAGTCGCCAGGTTTTGTTTCAGGGGAGGCTTATGTTTTTACCCCTTTTTCTCAGAAAAACTACTCGTGTAGCTATGACTTCAGCTGAAATAATGCCTTTTGTCTACCATTCTTCGACTGTGAAATGGATCTGTTTAGACTGCAGACTTTATGGTCTTAAACTAATGCCTTAAACCTACTGAGGATAAAAATATATACCTGATAAACTTCTTGTACTACTTGTACAAACTATTAAAATAAAAATATAATAACCTAACCTTATTAAAAACGATTACCAAACTAAAATATGGCGTCGACAAATTCCACCGCATCGCTTTGGACTGGTATGGTATATGTATGTACCCAAGAGGCTGGCGGCATTGCCACGTTGTATGGCAATGCTTAGCCTCTGGCCAAAGGTAGAAGCCAGCCCTTGGGAACGGAAGTGTCAATCAGCCGTTGTAGATTTCGTTGAACAAGCCATGAGCTCTCGAACCTCACCGCCAGCATGCAGCATGCGGCATGGCAGGTTTCAAACTTCAACCACAAACGACTCAAAAATATAATTACCAATAAGGTTGTAATGTACCTACTGGATTATGATCTGTTTTGAAGATAAGATATTTAGATCAGTCCAAATTAAATTAGAACGATGGATGAAAGAAGATTCTTTGTGCTAAAATGTTGAAACTAGTTTCGAATTACCTACACATTAGGATTGTGGAACACGACCTAATTGTGTTTACTGTGTGTATCCTTTAAATGTCACTTGACACCTCTTAAACTTGTTCAAGTAGACAAAATAAAGAGATAATTAAGATCTCCCAATTTGAAAACTGGTTTTCTAATGTCTAAGTGTAGTGTGTATCTTAACTTAGCTAATGGAAATGATAATTTGGCTACTTACTTAATTGTTTTAATGAGTTTTTCGTAATTAAGAACTTTGGACGCTTTCCACGCACGCTTTTTTCAATGTCCTACAGTTAAGTGTAATTTAAGTGTTACTAAGATATTATAACGTTATTTATTGCACCTAATTACTTAAACACCACTATAAAATTTCATAATTGCACGACATTCACTCACACGGCTGGTTGAACTCTATTATTTCAAGTAGGATTCTTTAGTCGCATTGAACTTAACGGTTTTTCTTCGAATCACACCGTTCGCATGTTTCCATCTAGTCATGTTTAGCTAGTCATTACATCGGCCTTGTGTACATTAACACTGATAACATCATACTGCGAAAACTCGTTTTAGAGCTCGGTGAAACCAGTAATCTGCCTTATGTCGAGTTGATTCGATATTTTCTAGGAGAGCACCACCAACAAGGGAAGCAATGCCTTAGAACAGCGTTAAGAAATCTGCCAAAAAATATAGGTTTCATACGTTGTTTACCGAAATGACCGCACAACAAAATACCCTAGAGAAAACAATTATAGCTAAGCCCGGCTCCTACTTAGTCAAACAAACAAACCCCGAAGCGAATAAATCACAGACATTTGTAAAGCTTTCAGAAGTCCCAAAACTCGGAAGTGTACGAATACGCGGTACCACAATTTGCCGAACTGTTGTGCTCGGTCACCATGTCAACTTTGGCGACCTCAAAATCGAGGGGTTAACGATCTGCAATTATGACGTCTAGATGAGTTGTCTCGCTCCCAGAGTGCGAACAATACCTCGCTTAACTGTACTAGTCTTTCGTCACGACAGCCATTGCTAAAACCCCTTGATCCACTTTATTCCGCAACATCATGGTGGACTGGTGGTCGATAGCCACTAGGTTAATGTTCTGCCACAATTATCGGATTGGATTCGGTGTTTCACAATGTAACGTTTATTTTTGATTAACGTCGCGCAATCACGAGCCATCTGACTACTGAGTGCTTTCAACTTTGGGCGGGGGAGAAAGAAAAAATACCAAGATTTTGGGAGAAGTTTTGAAGCAACAAGGTTATTATGCATGTTTCAAGTGTTCTTTAACACATCCTTCGATGAAAATTTACAGACGATTTCCCGTGAGAATATCTAGCTCGGAAAAGGATGTGGACAGAATATTTTGTTTGTACGTGAAGAACTACGTTTCCTATTCACAAGTTCGTCCACATGGAAATCGAAAGCCCCTGTGATCTAAAACGTTTTCAGCATGTTAAGTAGGTTTTTTCTGTGTGTTTTTTAACAATACTTGAAATGACAGTTCTTTTAAATTAGAGGAATGACTCGTCGAAAGCGTAGCAGTTTCGTATGCCGTTACGTTAATTATCTTGGAGCCGTTAACGCAATACGTTACGTTTTACAAACGACTGCGAAATGTGTAATTTACTGCTTTAATAACCTTTTAAAACCTTTTTGCTGTATTTTGACGGCATTGACAGTACCACCTGTATTATTGACCTCAATATTTCATCCAATAATTTCAAGTAATTCGCTACAATGTAAACGAATTTCGCTTTAAAATGTTCGCATTGTGTCTTTAACAATGATACTAAATATGAGCACAGTTGTGTTCGCAAGTCTGGATATTCTCAGTGCATTTAACAAGTTTACTTAGTGCAGTCTTTGAATGTTTTGCACGATTCATTTACAATAATTAGCAGCCTCATGAATATTTAATACCGATGCATCATCTGTTTGCCTCTTAAGGCTTACACGTGGATCGTCCGTCTAATACAGGACGTTTTAATTGCAATTCAACTTAATGTCATGTTATGTTATCCTTGTATCACTCGCATTAAACACTATTAATAGGTAACTATTATTAGAAAACTATATTATAGGGCAAAGTGGCTTACTGACTTGTATAATAAATAACATTCAATTAAAATGTAATTCTACTTATACTTATTAAACACTAATTCTCCAAATACCCTCTCTTTGATCAAATTACGTCATTCGGAATTTGTGTCACAATTTGAATTTGAATCTACCTAAATACAAATGATATCTACGGTATCTACCCACGTTTTGTACTCATTACATTCAAGTAAACAAGCGAATCTCAACATGTAACTAGATTTTCATTAACATTCAGCTGTCAGGTTGTTTTGCCATAAAATGTAAGGCTTGGTAGTTGTTTAGTTAGAGACAGGTTCCGGGTCGGGCATCTGTTCCCCTTCCAGAATGTTACTAGCAATTAGTATTACATTGTAACAAGCAATTATACGGCTACAAATCAGGCGGGTTAGTTTATAATGTGGTTTGAAATAGACTGGTCTTTATTCGTGCACGTTTGTCTGATGTTGGCGAGTTCATTCTTTATCGGGCTTTATAACACAAGACCTCCATTGTAGGATCTCCTAATTCATTACCTTAATGTTCAAAATTATCTTGTGGGCGGTCATTGTAATGTTAGCGTTTTAAAATAATAATTCAGACAGAGCGTGAATGTGCATCGTCTAAAGTGTTGAATGAATGCAATCGCTGCGAAGAAACTTTGAAAGAATTCCTGCATTGCATTATTAAAATAATAAATCTAGTCGTCGTGTTATAAGCTTGGATCAAGTGTCAGTTACTCAATACCACGGTACATGGTAGTAGGTATGTGCTAGCATGTTACAAACATGCTACCACAATGTAGTACCTATGTGTAGTGTATATGATGACATCAAGACTACCTTCGGCCTACATCCGTTAGGTACATTAATCCCAGCATAAAATAACGCTGATTCAAGCACCATGCACTGTTGAAACTGTCTTATAGTACATTTAAAATAACATTTCCCGAATACCGCAGTACATTACTGTTGGTTCTTTACAGTCAACCCGTCCATGTTAACGGTTTTACTTTGACAGTATCATTTTATCCTTACAATAAGGCCAGTTTTTGCAGTTCAAGTGTTACTGCTGACGCGCAGTCGGCGCAGTTGATCGTACTGGCGATGGGCGTGACATGATTCTAACGGTACCAAGTTGTTATTGCTCTGATCTCTACGTGATAATCCGGCGGTTACCGTTTATCTGCGTATTGCTCCATAGTTTATTCAACTTTAATTTTACCCACATTTTGGAACGTTGCTTTGTGCGAGGTTTTCTAATAGAACTACCAAGTACCAATGTCGTGATTGTGAGTGGGGTTAAATTATACAGTAAGGTAAATTATTAATAAAAAGCTTCATAATGCTTCCTTGATCTGATCAGACACTTGCAAGACTTATTGCTCCCAAATGACCGATGATATCGCGATAGAATCTCAGAAAACAGTTATGGAACACATACATGAGCACAACTATCGTGACTACCGTTATGAAAACGTCTTTACTCCATCAAAGTGATGGATCTCAGTGCCGCAGAGGTAACAAAACGAACGTGGGCGATCTAACAAAGACTTGACTCATACTATCTCGAAACTCTTGATGAGGGACGTTCACATCTTAAAGATTTTGTAACCTGCTCCTATTGTTGCTCTATCATTCATTCACAATGTACGATATCAGCCGTTGTGAAAACTCTTAATTGCACCTGGACAAAGAAACGACTTTGTTTCGATTAATCAAGTTGTAAATCTGCCTTTATTGCGTTCTCTCAAGCATTTTATGATTAGTACTTTGAATGTAGATGTGGCTGATATTAATACAAAAGAGTTTGTACTTAATTTTAATGTATGCCTGTCAAAAGTATTTGGGAGAAAAACCTAATACTTAAATAGTCTTCAAAGTGTCGAGAATGAAAGATTAAATTATTTTTGACACGACAATAACAGGTCATAATCAGCCTCCTCTCTGTGAGAGGGGTTGGGCCGTAATCCACCACGCGGGCCCAGTGCGGGTTGGTAGATGTCACATGGCTTCGAATTTTTGGTTGTAGGACATGCCGTCCGGTTTCCTCACGAGGTTTTTCTTCACCATTTTGAGAGCAGCGGTGATGAGATAATTTACACAAAGTAAAGCGCCTGTCTGGGTTCGAACCTACGACATACAACTCGGTAAGTCGCGGCCGTTACCACTTGGCCACCACTGCTCGTAATAATACAATAACAGGGGGTCTACTACGAAGTGCAAAGTACGAATGATCGGATCGGACCGACACATGGCCGAACCGAATATTATTGAAAAATGCGAAAAAAGTTCGGATCGGCTCAGTTGGGTCGGGACCATAGTCAATATTCGAAAGAGTGTAGGAGGGTAGGATCGGGACCGACCGAACCAAACAGTAACTTCGTAGCAGGAAACGGCCGAACATTTGGCCGATACCACTTCGGAGTAGACCCCCTGGTCACAAATTCGCAAAATCAATTAAGAATCGCAAGTCACAGAAAGAACTCCAGGATTTTTCCTACTAAGAAAAACTTTAAGAGTGGGTAGTTCTGCTAGATAGATTATTATCAGGTATCGATATAGAAAGTTGTTACGAGTAGGGACGTAGAGTTCGGTGCGGTAGAAAAAAAACTTCGCTAGTCGTTAGAAAACCGGCCACTGGCGAGGTAAACTTCCTCGGCAGAGCATCGAAAACATTTTTAATTACCGCCCTGGCTTGCTGAGATTGCCCAGTAACTACGTCACGTATTCCTTTGTTATACAGGGGGATAAAACTAAATGGTGCTGATTAACTATGTTCGGCAGGAACTTTGATTGAAATGTCAAAAACATCATTCGATATTAATCAATGTGGTTCAATGTTAATCGAAATGATTAGACTATTACTATAGTGTAAGCAAGTATTGTTGTACAATTTTATGACTTATTGTTCTAATTTTTTATGATTTTTATGCTGTTGAGAGATTTCAATAAGTACAGGAATTTTTGTCACAAAAGTTCTTACTTGCACTAGTAAAAACTAAATTGAATTACCCACCAGTCAAGTCTCTCCCGTGCGGTTCATCTTAATTTCCTTAATGTTACTTGATGTTAGACGAATTGCTTCGTGTCGTATTAAAGTGTTTGCCTGCCCAATGCCCCGGGGGATGGAAGGCCCACCCCTATTGGAGGTGCCCCTTTACCACCCGGTTTTCACCTCTCACAAGTAGAACAATAAATAAATTGGCCGTTGCTTTGTTTCGGCGCTGTCTGAAGGTTCGTAATTCGTTCACATAAAATCATTGTAGTAACTCAAGGTGCTTCGTTAAAAGGCGAATTTGAAATGTTTGCAATTTATTAGGTGTATTTATGTTTCAGACAACACGAGCTAATTTTAGTGCTTTTGTTACTGACTGTACTGTTTGTTTCGTCGAAACTGGTGTTTTAAGACCTCATGACAGCTTTTGAAAGAGCTATAACGCAGATGGTTTTTGTCTTAAAACCTTATAATTGGTATGAGAAGTATGTTCAAGTCCATTATAAAGTTTTCCATAGATATTGGGATATTATACCCTTCTTTGTTCCAAACCTGATTGTTGAGAGCTACTCAAAGTGATTTTTTTCAGTTGAAATACTCCATTTACATTCAAGTACTCGATACAAACCATGTTGACGTCCACTCGGGTCCCACTGAGTGGAATCAATATCAACATCGCTTACCTGTTTGTTTATTCTCCTATCACAGAATGGCGTTTGTGTGAGACAGTTGCGATATGTAGACGTTTTGAGAGCCTCTTGTGGTTGACTGCTGGGAAAATAGTGACAGAATTGTAATTTTATTTGTAAGAAAAACGGGAGAATTTTACTTGTTTGTTGGTAAGTATTGAGCTTTACACAATAACATTAAAACACCGTGTTTTAGAGCTCTAGAAAAACTCTTTAACCTCTTTTCATAACTTCTAAAACAATTTGCGAAACTTTTCTAGTTTCACAAACACACAACATATTTTGTAACTAGAACAAGATGCTTAACTTTATTTAAAAATACAGTTTTCTTCGCAAGAAAATATTGAAGCAAAAACTTAAATAACTTTGCATAAACAAAGCATTGCTTTGCTTGGTATGCTGAATTGCTGAGTCATTGCATCAATACAACTGCATCTGAAGGGATATGATTCAGCCGGGATTTGGGTATAACACTTTTGACAGGCCGTTAATAAGAGCTGCACCCTTGTTAGTTTAACACCCACCCTCTGGTAATCGAACACATGCGTGTAAATTATGTTTACACCATGCTTCACAAAGAATATAGTGTGGGGAAACTGGCAGTACCTATTTATAATAATAAAACAATACATGTCATGGTATATTGCATTATGGAGTTTTCTTTACCCCTAGACTGCGAAAATTTCAACGATAAAGACACGCAAAAAAGGTCGTCAATATAAGACTTGAAACGTTTTCTAACTTTTTTTTATAGCTCTCTCAACGTATTACCTCCGCCAAAGCGTTTGTGCTTATACGCTAAAGTGAAATAAGAGTTGAAAGGCTGTGATCGGACTCAGACGTTTTTCCATTAGAATCCTAAAGGCAGACTCCGACGGGCCATTACGTCGCAAATGGGTCGAGAAGAGCCCGCGGAATTCACGCGATTCTCTTGGATAAAGAAGCTGCTGAATATTTTATTTTCTATAGGATATGACGAGCGACACACTTTGCATAATTCTTCAATCAACAACTCGACTGTGTGACATTGTAGCACATTTCCTATGTTTATGTGTCTAGCCCTGAACTAAATCGAGGTAGATTTATTGTTACAGTTAAAGAAAGGTGTTTTAATTAGGTTGCAACCTTATTAAGACTGTCTGTAAAAGATATTTTTCACATAATTTTTAGAAGTTTTTGTGCGTAACTGCACGCCTACATTTACATTTTACTACATTTACTTTTTATTTTACTACATTTTACTAAAGTAACTCCAATTTTCACGGCATGTCTTCTTCGTCGTGTCGATGGCATAGCAATTAATTAAATTTTGTTGCCTCAAAACACAGATCACAATCCCAGCCAGCCAACCAGTTTCCAGAAACCTGGAAAACATCACATGGATTTGATTCCCACACCCAACATTGAGAAAATAAAACCCTACATATTTCTACTATAACCAGAATCGTCAATCCTTGAAATCCAATCTGATTATCGTTGGGTTTCAATAAAACATATCTTGGTTTCTTGGAAGCGGGTAGTCGGCTCGTTACAGCCCAAGTAGTTTTCTAAAGCCGCTCAACATTTCATTGTGGCGATGCATAGATTTCTATGTGACGATGTAATCCGATTATTTTATCTTAAGGCGAGTTATTGAGACCTGTGACTACTATCCGATTATAAGATTTAACTGTATTGGGCAACTACTTGTTAGAAAGTGCTTTTGAAATAATGTATTGTGTGAGATTTTGTTTATATTTAACAGAGAGTCTAGAGCATGAGTACAGATTTTTTGGTCGCATTGTCCCTGAATATTGAAATTGATTCTAGCTGATGAAAAAACTAATTCTAAACCAAACGCCCAAAACATAGAGTGCGCTAAAATATAGAATTCAATATACACTATCTATTCCGGTTGGTTGCGCGACCACGACGTTTCGGTATTTGACCACTGTAACCTATTTTCATTTACCGGCCATTGCAATTTCTATTTGAAGACCAGCCCTCTCAGCAAAAACTTTATCAGAGAAACCGTACACATTGTTTTATTTTCAGCTTCGTAAAGTTTGCACTGTACTCTTATTTCATTGTAAGCTACGTATAAAGCAGGAGCCATTCGAACTAAAAGCGTCTAAATTGAAAACATTTTCTTCCCCACCGGAATCCAAATTGAATCAATAGAACATACGAGGGGATTTTAACAAATCAAGTTTTTACGTGTAAGTATGAAACCTACTGTTGAAGTAATTGACATGAACCCTCCTAGTAGTCATGCTAGCTCATTTGTCGTCGAGCCCAGTGACTCATCGGAAAGTCGAGGGTGTTGTCCGTCTACCTACATAATTTATGAGGCTACCAGATGACCGTGACTAAATAGCCAAATGTGTCCCTCGATATAATGAAACGTTCGTGATACTCATTTCATGAACTGTGTAAGGAGCATGCGTTGTGTATATCGGAATAGTTAATTCGACGAAAACGATAAAAATGAAGTGGTTTTACTTTGAAGCTGTTTGCGTCACAAACGGTAATAAGGAACAATTCTTTTATATTCTAATTGTCTTGTCTTATCTAATCAAATGACAATTGTGAACAATGGAATCGATAATCTAGACAAAGAGAGTCAAGATTAAGGTGACTTATCGACTAATGCTTTGTAAAGATATAACGATAATCCGTACTAATGCCTTTTGGGGTTGTCGCCCTTTAGTCCAATATGTGTCGTTATGGCGTATCATCGAGGGTGCATTCTCAAGTGCAGGCAATAATCCTCTTTATCGTAACTGTCGCGTGTCGCAGTCCTTAGGGGACGTTGTGTAATTTTATTTCGCCCCCGTCGCAAGTCGCTCGGGATTCGCGTCTCGCATGCCTATGTAATATGAGCTGTATTGGTACGCTTTACTGTCTTGCCTAATATAAAAGTAAAGCCAATTTTCCCCATCTGAGAATTTCGAACATTTTCGACATTTATTTACTTATTGAATTTCTCTTATAAAGACAGATGATCGTAAGTGTATTCAAACGTCTTGATTTAACGAGCAAATGCAGAGTGGGCATCGTTAGACAAAAGAGAAAGGCGAAACATTGAACCTGCGGTTCAGCGTAATCTTATCGTTAGGCCAAATTGAAAGTTGCATTCGAACGAGAATTACACTCGGGTCACTAAAGACGTAAACCGTCGGATTTATTGGAACATCTGGCGAAGGAGTCGTACATCAAGCATAATGGCTACATAATTCGCGTGGAGTGTTCTATACTGACACGCTTGGACTGCGGAGATGCGGGTACTGGCAGATAGATGGTGAGCGCCGATAAAACCTGGCTAGTTGGAAGTTTTATTGAGCGGCCACTGGCGCAGCCTGTTTCCTCGTTATCGCCGACAGGGGGCCTTAAATCAGGCGCCTTTCATTCTTAAAGGCTTTAAGCTTGACGTTCCAAGCCAGCCCCCGAGGGAGCGATGTTTAAAGTGGCCACTTCTTACGTTTGTTGATGGAGTACCACGTTTAGTGCTATTGGCGATGTTTCAAAATGCAACTAAATTACCTACTTGAATATTTTCGCGACTGAGTTATCTTTGGAGCTTGAGCCGGTTCTTTAACCTTGTCCAAGGAAAATATGAATTTTGTTACGGGTGTTATTTTTCCGAAATAATATTCATCCTTAATGCAGATAAAGGTTGCGATGACATATCCACTGATAAGGTAGCTACTGCGAAAACATCATCTTCATTTCACTTTGTTTCGTGTTAACTCTATTGGGACAGCCGGATAGAGAATTGTAAAAAGTCGCGTTTTATAAATGTCGGTATCGCATGACTGGTGACGCTCGGCAGAACTTCCAAACGGCAATAAGTGCGGTACAGTTAGGAACTAACTAGGTATGAAGTCATTAAACTTTCTGCCGATGATCGGCATCGCGAACCACTGGCAAACGTAACTTACCGTGCCGTGCTTCGTACCTCGCCGATGATATATTCCACTTTTCGAACAGATATTGTAAAGCACACTCGTGGTCATAAAACGCGAATTTCTTAACCCAATTCGTGTCACTAACACAAATTGCAATGCTTCGGGTAATTCGGTTTTATAGAGCGCATTTGGTTGTATTTCAAAATGGATGTCGGAGTAACTTTGTGCAAATCTACGTATGCAGTCACAGTGTCAAATACATTCTAGCTTGTTGTGAGCAATAAAATTCCAAAGTTCAAGGTGGTGTGTTAGTCATGCCCCCTTTATCTTGCTTTGTTCCAAACCGCCCGTAGATCCGTTTCGAAGTAAACTATAGCGATGTATGGGCAAGATTTTATCTTTTACATCGTAAGCAGCGCCCGAGCGCTTGCTATCGCCACCACCGGTGGTAATCCATTTTCCCCGTTTGAGTTTTAAAATATGGGCGAAAAGAACTTTTATGTGCACTGTTTGCAAATTATGGTAATACGGATATTGTTGAGGATAACCCAAACCTGGCCTTAATGAAGCTAGATTTAAAATTTTAAATGAGCATACAAAAAAATAATCTGTCTTTCGAACGTTGTTCTAAAAAACAAAACGACTGCAGTTGGATGCCACAATTTTTCTTTGCAAGCACCTAATAAAACGCCGAGCAAGATTTTCAAGAAATACTCCCGTACACCTCTAAGACGTGGACTGCGCTCGTAGCCACGTACAGAAACAATGTATTAACTCACTTTATTACATAACAGTAAATAACTACTGTAAGTGCAGCTAATGCATTGCCCATTGCTCCGAGCTTCGTTGTAAACTCACTCAATCGATTCTCTATCAAATCGCCGTGTGGTATCTGCTATTTACGGCCAACCACTAGCATTCCAAGAAACTAAATGATTGTGGAATAAAGATGATGGAAAGCTGTTAGTCAGTGGTAATAAGAATAACACCATAATGCGATAACCTACTAATCTTCCCAGAACGAATGTTGCGGTCTTTGGAGAACCTTACAAACATTTAAGATTAGATTATCTTATAATACATATAATATTACATTACAGTGAAAATATGTGGAATTAGCTCCGAATTTCACGCAGAATTCAATGAAAATAACTCCATATTACTAGATATCCAGCTTATCAAGTCCAAAACTAATTGGACAACTAGACGTAACTAAGTAGTCTGCAAACAAAACAGTAATTACATTTCATTCAAGACTCAGCCCTGAATTTAATCGGCGAGGACGTATTTCGTCAGAAAATAAATTTTGGGTAAAATAAAATATTCACCGGATCGTTCCCCTGGGCTTTTTCTCGTAAAGGCAAATTACTAAGAACAAAAGGAATATCGATATCGTCAACTGATTGGTAAGGCTCGTAAATTGAATTTTGTTTTGCTGAAGTTATGAAATGCAGCGTCTAGGGGACGAAGAAGAAGAGGCGAGAGGACGGAGAAGAAATGGCGTAATGTTGTTTAGAAAACTTCAGTTGTTGAAGTACGTGGAATCTTTGATTCTTTGAGGTTGAATACAGGTCGCGTCTAGACGAAAAGTATGTCATATATCTACAGCACAAACTATAAGACCTATTTTTTGTCTTGATCTTCTACCAAATTTCAGATATATTTACACTATGTAATTATGCATGTTTTCACACTACGATTTACGGTACCTACTGTAGAATATCTATAATTAATCTTATTATTTATTACACCTAGACGGGTTTATTGTATAAGCCAACAAGTATTATCTAAATAATAACTTGTTTAATCTCCACACAAAAAAACTGCAAATCTAGCAGGTTCCATAAGTCATACTATAACTAAATATTAAATAAGAAACGTGGTTTTGCATCGCATATATAAAATCTCGGGGCCTAATGTCTCCCCAAGGAGCATAGAGCAATAATTCAAATGAGGTGAATAAGATGAGGGGGCTCCAACGATTTTTGCAAAATAGGATTATGATAATGATGACTTTGAAACACGTGCTGTGACCATTGAGAAAGAGGGAGATTTACTCCACGATAAGCCCTGATTTATATCCCAGAGAATTAGAAAGATAGAGGGAAATACTTTTATAATGAAACTGGAAGGAAACTAAAAATAGGTTGTCAAAACATAGAAAAACACTTAAAATTAAGTGGATTCAGATTGAAATATGGTATTCTAAATAGACCCAATTGTCCTAAAAATAAATGTGCAACGAAACAAAAACACTGACAATTATTTCTTGGAGATATATTTGACAACGTTGAGAAGCAAATTTAGGAAAGGAATCGTTGCCTTTGATGTAAGACAAAAGTTCCAATTGTACTAGTAAGAGAAAACACTGCGCAACATCTATACACAAAAGTAAGGACCAATATAACAAGTGATACGATGTTTAAGAAATTACAAATTAATACTAAATCCTTCCTTTGTTACTCAACATCCTTTATTGAGCGCTAATAGTTATTTTGAGAACAAAGAGAGACTTCCGAAGAGGGTGTCCTACAAACCCAAGCAAGATACTTACATTATAATCGTAGTCCAAAAATAGTTGTAACGCAAACAAACCCTGTTCAGAACTAAATATCCTTAGAAGAATCATAGTTTCTTCCATTCCGGGAATAGAGGCGGTTTCTAAAACAGCTTTTTAGTGCGTTCCCTCGCCTCAGGGTGTAGAGTTACAAATCTCCGTGATGGCTCCCACACGGAACCAGCGGTTGTTAATAAATCTCTTCGACACGCCTTCTTAGGATCTTCTTACCGGTTTACAAGTCAAAATTTACTGATTCTGCACGATGACAGTTGGTATGGCTTTTTAGATTTAATGTTTGGACTTGATGCTGTTACGAAACTATTTGTTTTGATTTTTCCTTCTTGTGTCTATGATAGTGATTTGTAACTGGTTTTATCGGAATGTTTTAGTAGTTTATTGGATGCCATTTTTATTAGACTTCGTTATAAGTAAAGTAACGCTGATGGCGACGTTACGAACTTACCGAGTTTTTGTTTCTAAGTTCAAAGTACTACAACAATTTTCTTTCAATAGAGACATCTAAAGCTTGATTGTATTTGCTTCTACCGAACATAGCTATTCGAACCTGAACAGAATATCGAAAAAAATATAAGAGTACACAGGGTGAACATAGAGCGCAATTTCTTTTCACCTTAAGGAAAAAATGTGTTGTGTTAAGGAGAAAAAAGTGTATTCCCCCGTGTGAACGTGATCTATCGGCGAAAGAGTCCGCACGCCTGTTTATGGTCGATAAAACATCTAGGGACGGTCTATTTATGTTGTTTTTTTATAAAGGGGAACATGTGTTGATAGTATTAAATAAGAAAACCACACGTGTGGGTGGCACCGGTGAGCGGCGTTGTTTTATATCGCTTAACTACCACCTACCCACATTTTAAATAGTTTTAATAGAAACTACCCACATTTTGGGATAAAAATTAAAATTATTCAGGATACATTTTTAACTTTTAATCCCGTTTGAGTCCAACATTACATGAGTTATCTATTTCATTGCATTGAATAACTCAAAACCTACCAACTTCTTCAAGAAAAATATGTCTGTTCAACGTGATTCATAATTCATTTCACAGAGGAGTTTCAACCCGCACATTATTTTGAAAAATAATGAACAAGTCGAGAATATGTAATTTTGTTATTAAAATAGTAAAAACTTATTCTTCGAGCGAGTAAGCCGTGACTTGAACGTTAAATATGTAAACCCCTTTTATATTATAGTTTCCAGAATATTAAATAAGCTTTTGCTTTATTCGAGAGAAAAGTTAAACTAAGTTATATCTTAGTTTTACGAATTTAATGAAGTCTTTATTAAAATTATTAATTATTTTTAAACTTAGTCCAAGAATTCTACTGGTTTGTTTAATATACTTACATATTATTATTATTTAGTGATTGACGTGTATTAATACTTGTTGTTTAATATTAATTTGCTCAGTGACTTTGCTATAAGGACAAGGAAAAAACAAGCGCTAATTTGGAAGTAATTATATGGTCTTCTATTTAATTCCTTTAAACTATACCCACCTACAAAAAGAACGAGTATACTTGCACCCTTTTACAACACTTGGTACAATAACAATGCTTATTTAAAAAAGCTTTACAACGTTTGAAGATGTTGACGATTGTAATCTTAGCGAGCTCTTGACGCGTTATTTGAAGATAATATTTACATTAGCGCAGAACACTAATTGAAAGTCATGCTTAAACACTTTCTTAAAACAATCATATCCAAAATGCAGAAGGTCCACTTTCACTTAACAAGCCTGGCTGGGGTGCAACCAGACCGTGCTCGATTGTGACATATTATGATATGGTGACAAATTTTAAGCCAAAGTTCGACTTCCATCGACCGCGAAATGATTGCACGCTTCGTGTCGCAGCCTCCTCCCCAGCCTTACAAAGAGTTCTTCTAAAATCTGCAGTAGATAATGTCCATTGCTACCATGATGATATGCTAATAGCTGTTTGTTGATTTGGTCATCTCAAATTCGGTTCCCATTACGTATGTCTTTGACGGATCTCAATACTTGCATTCGAGTATTAAATGTGAATGCTTCACCGGTCACTTACGGGTTACAATGAAGTGCAGTCAAGATTAGCCTTTTTGCTATATTAGCCACTGATCCTACTCTTTTGTTGTTGTGGCCTACGTCCAGCTCTGGACTGCAATAGGCTGAGTTGATTGATTGACTCTTTTGTTAAAGTCTCAAAGGAGTGTCCTTTTGTAATGTTATACCAAATCCACGCGTAAGAAGTAAACCTTCTGCAGGCACTTCATTATTTTGTGCTTCAACATTATCCTGCTCAAATATGAGGCCATTAACTTGTTTTTTCCTCGTTATTTCTACCCTCGCGTTAAGTTATGGCAGGCGACATGTGTTGTTCATTATTGGAAATGACACGTTACATTCGTTAGTGATTTGGGGATGTTGTTATATTTTTGATGGTTATGTTTTCATATAGTGCGATAAGCAAGACGTACGAAAATAAGTAAATAGTTTGAATGGAACATTAAAAAGTCGTTTATTTCCTTCCGCCTTGACGTCTTTTAATTTGTATATTCCAGTCTAGTGTCCTGTTTAACTTAGTCTTCCTATTTCCAGTAATCTAGTAGTCTTTCTCTAAAATTGGATTAGACTAACAAAAATCAGATAAAAGTTTAAAAGCGTAAAAACGTTCATCGACACGTGATGTTCCACTTAGAAGAAAGCACACATAGGAACCAAAATCCATATAATATTTTAGGTAAACAGATTAAGTTATTATCTAAATAAACAGAGGAACCAGACAGCTGGTCGCCATATTGGCGGGGTTTTATCGTTTTCCCCGAAACGATTTATCATAGAGGATAGTGTCAATACATGACGGATCACTGCTGAGTGTGCTTGAATCGATTACTTTGTTTATGGCGTAGATGCCTCACCAGCCATGTTCGGTTTAAAGAAACTTTATTCCCAATAAAGACATAAGTCACTTACTTGAGAACAATACTAAAAATATAGATTACAATATGTTCGTCATCAGTATTACAATTTAATAGTTACCCATCCAATGCTTCATTTCTTCAGAAGTGATCGATCCGCAATTATGTGCTGGCTAAGTTGAGTTTTGAATGCATTGTGAGAGTGTACATTTCTTATATAGGACGGTAATTTATTATAAAGCTGTGCTCCTTCAAAAGTTAGCATTTTTTGCCATAGTTTATTCTTGTTTTTGGTAAAACTAGCAAGCTTGCTCGCCGTGTACTGCGTTGACTAACTTGTTTATATTGAGTGAGTGTTATGTTATATTGACTATCTGGCGCTTAGTCCTATCTCCTTATCGGTTGGAGTCGGCTAATGGCAGCGATAGGTCGAACAATACATTATTAACATGAAAGGTAGGTACTGAAATGTTTTAAATGTAAAACGTCAATTTTCAAACAGTATTAGGTTATTTATTATTGAATCAGAACACAGTGTAATTTATTATTCTTTGTGTGAGATTGAAGTTACCAATATTTTCTTAGATTAAACTCCAATCTGATTTTCTGCTGATATCGGTGGCGTAATTACATCTGTCAGACCTGCACCCTGGTAAAATACTGGTATTCAGCTGCATCCGGTTAGACTGGAAGCCGACCCCAACATAGTTGGGAAAAGGCAGGCAGATGATGAGATCTGCACCCTAATTGCGTAATACACTATCAATCTTAATCTGAATAATTTTGAAGGATATTGCTAATCCGTTGCTTCATATGTTCGAAAAAAATTCTGGTCAACAACCTAAATTACGCAATGAATGTTGTTGAACTGTCAAAATGAAAGCCATTGCTACTGATAGCGTGTTACGCAATGACCTCGCTGCTAAAGAAATATCAATAGTGTTTGTTTTCTATGAAGTCAACAGTATTAGGTAGTCTAGGTACTCGCCTGTAGAGTAATGGTTCTGTTCATGGAGCATAAAACTGAACTCGTTAAATACCCTTGGATCGTTCCGTAAGATTAAAAACGCGAAATCTTATCGTCCAACGGTTGTTGCAAAACTTCGCTATACAAAGAGTGGGGAGATATTTATCTTGCTGGTTGGGAGTTTGCATGGTTTAGAATTTAAAATTACCTAGCTTTAGAGCTAATTCAGTCGAAAAGGGACATTACCTAAGTTACGATGGAAAAGGAGAGAGGAATCCGGAAAAGCTTCACCAGCTGCAGATGGTTACCGTTCTTAACATAATGGGCGTTATAATGCGCCAGCTTTAGATTTAGATCATCATCATATCATCTGCCTAGCCTTTTCCCAACTATATTAGGGTCGGTGTCCAATCTAACCGGATGACCTGTATTTTACATGGAATGGCTACCTATCTGACCTCCACAACCTAGTTACTAGGTAATAAGATAAGAGACTTGCTGTCAGACTTTCGGGCTTCTAACGACTTGTAACGAATGTCAAAGATCCACGAATAAGATTTAGATAAAAACATTTATTCAGATACTTGAAATATTTCAAAACGTAAAAAAAGGGAAAATCAGTTTACCTCAAGGTAAAGTCAGGCAACTTGTCTTCTGCACCCTAATTGCGTAACTTACTCACAATCGGAATCGTTTTGAAGGATATTGCTAATCCATTGCTTCATATGTTCGAAAAATTTGTCTGCTCAACAACGTAAATAATGCAATGAATGTTGTTGAACTGTCAAAATAAAAGCCATTGTAACGCAATTGCCCCGCTGTTTCTAAACTATAGACCTATGCTGATGTCAAAAAAGCTGTCCCTTCGAGTAGAAAAAACAAACCTATCTGCAGTTTGTATAGTAATTTAATTGAGGCTAATTTTCTGGTTCCTAGAAACGCAGATGCTGTTCTAATACGCAATGAAATAACCAGATCAATTGATCTTGGTTAATATAATATGCCTCATTCTCTACAACGAGCATGTAAAATGATTCCTTAGGCCGAGGACAAGGAACTGTGACGTCAACCAGCTGGTTAATTGGCTATAATAAACCGTGCATAACAGTTTTCAACCCTTGTAAAAGCAGAAATACTGTAAAAGTCATATATTTGATGTTATTACGCCGTCTTATCAACGAGTTTTGATTGTGATGGATGAATTACTACTGGAGAAATGCTGTAATAACGTGTATTGTCCAATTAGGCTGTCTGTTGTTGAAATTCATTGAGTATTTTGCATCGTTTGTTTACAAAAACAAACTTGATAAATAAGCAATTATGATACAATCTGTGTATCGTATCGTGTTACTTGATGTGAATGTTTCTGGCAGGTATTTTGTGATGCGTTCATTGTTCGATTTGACAATTTTTTTTGCATTATTTTTTTCTTTTGCTCTGTCAAAGAGTTTTCTGTATATTGATATATTCATATTGATCAATATACTAATTGTCTAGTGGCTGTGAGATGAGACATATCATCGTTTAGAAACTTTCTCATAGAAGTGTCTTCGAGTACCGCCCACGTCTTGAAGCCACCAAGATATGTTACAAGTGCTGTTTAAATCGGTTTTCAACGACAATACTTTTCACATGCCATTGCAACTTCTATCCTAGTATTTATAAAGCATACATTCCCGTGACAACACTAGACAGCTGCGTGTCATTGCAATGCCGGTGGCATTCCCAATGGATGCTGCAACTTGCATAGTAATAAGTGCATTTGAATAGACGATCACACGTGTTGACATGTAATCATGGTATTTTTGGTGTGCCCTAGATTGTGTGCTTTCAGCGATACCAACGCGGAGTGCAGGGACTTGGAAACGAGGGGTGACGAGATAAATATTGCTTACCAAATGTTGCTGAGTATTACGTGATGAATGGTGGACTTGTAAATAAAAAACTTAGTGCCGAAAATAGATTCTAGGTGAAAAACAATGCACAAACATAAAGGCTGAGAAATAACTCTCAGCGGGTCTCAAGGTACACTTATTTTTCGTAAAAACTGCAATAAAGCATACCTAAAAAGCTAAAATGAAAACCGTTTTCAGTATTTTAGTGAGCAAGCAAAGCATTTCTTACAGTGCTGCCGACGTGGCAATGCGCTCCTAACACCTGTCAGTTTCATACAAACGAATACGTGTTTTGCAAATTTGATCTCTATTAGCTACTAGGATCGTCGCACTGACAGGTGTAGTCAGAAAATAAAACACATTACAACAGCTAGCTCTGTCGGAATATGGTAAAAGGCTCTACATACAAACCTAATTACTGTTCCCTCCCACGTTGTGAGAAATAGATATCATCAGTACGGTTACAAAACAAAGGATTTTCATTCAATTGCCCACATTGAAAGTGAACTCGCGTCGCAGCGGCTGTGAACTCTTTGTCTGAAAGGTCGCGCGCCCAGGTCATTGGGTCGATGTATCTACTTCTTTTATATTTCATAACCGCATTCGCAAATTAGTTAATGAAAGTAAAACAACTTGTGATTCAGGCCTAGTTTCTGAGGTATTCTTAACCGGAGTTTATCTATTGAGAGTGTATTCATCAGTTCGTTAACTTGACACGTGGCGTTGAACTCAGTTTAGGAGGAACTTTTCGAATCATTAGCTATTGAGAGGACATCAGATGTTCTGAGGACCTCAGAAACTGGCCATTTTTGTATATTTTATATTAGTTTACTCTGTCCCACTGTTGAGGGAAGGCTTTCCCCATACCTTTTTCCAGAGCAACCCCGATCCTAGTATTTTTTAACGATTCGTCGTGTCATGGGCCTTTTTGGCGCAGCCGTGAGGCACACTTTTCCTACTAATTTCTTGCATCGGACTTCACACTTTTTATTTAATCTTTTTTTTTTTATATATTATTGTGTGTTTTATCTGATGTATGTATCTGGTGTATTGTGTGTCTTTTAGTTTGTGCCAAATAAATGCATTTTCTTTCTTTCTTTCTTTCTTTCTTTCATGTAAATAAATAAATTACTTAGTTCATTTTTTATTACAATTTCACATTTTATTCGCTAAAAAATAAATTCAAAAGGATGGTAATATGGTTTCATTTCTTAGCAGCATACTTTTATTGTACACTGCAATAAACTTGTAATCAAACTGCAGTTTTAGTGCTTGCAATAAAAACTTTCCATACAAAGTGACCTATTTACAGTATTTATAAGTAAGTAAGTAGTCAACGGGGCTCGTGGCAAAATAATAAGAGCCGCAGGGTCGATCGAAAGTTAAGCCACGCTTGCCGCTGTTGGTTCATAGATGGGTGGCCATCCATTACATACCGAGACCCCTACGTGCTTCGGAAAGCACGTTAAGCCGTTGGTCCCGCCTGTCATTCGTAGATCTTTGTCAATCGTTACGGGTAGTCAGGAGCCCAAAACTGACGATCAGTCTTATCAAGGAGTATCGTGTTACCTAGTAACTGGGTTGTGGAAATCTGATAGGCAGTCTCTGCATATAAAATATTGCATCCGCTTAGACTGGAAGCTGATCCCAACATTATTGGGAAAAGGCTAGGTAGATTGATTGAAGTAAGCACTCAACGAGAACTAGACTAACAATCTTGACTAGCCTTAGTCGATTATATCTGTATGCAGTACAGCATTGAGTAATTTCCTCTCCTTTTAATGCTGTTGGTATTGCTCAAAGCTTTCATTGCATCCGGCAGATAATATCGGTGATTTTGTACACCGGATAGCCTGCTTTTATTTTATTTTTTTAAATAAGTATTGGTACTTTAAGTAGGTGCTAAATTGATTTTATCGTTTTCGTACAACCTTAAAATAATAATCACGGTTATTGAAGGCGCGTTGTTTCTCGTGGAAACGGATTCCATAACAGTTTTCGGTAGGACATTCACGATCGACGTAAAACCATTAGTAACTTATTGCAATGTGGTTCTTAACTAAAAGGTAAATTAGAGTGATTGGCTATAGTTTAATCAAACTCACGGCAATAATTCTAACCTCCGAATTGGCTGGACCGATTTTAACGGGAGTTTCACTGGCAGATAGCTGATGTCATAAGGAGTAAGGTAGGCTACTTTAAGAGCCGAATCCAAATCCGAGCAATGACGGTCGAAGCAGCCATATTACTATTTATATGAGGGGTTGCGCACTACATCCGAACTCAGTCCGTCCGAATTTAGAACATTCCCAATTCGGATTGAACTCGGATCTTGAATTCGGATTCGAATCGGACGTAGCGCGAAACCGCTCTTATTGTAGAAAAAAAATTAGAGCTCCGCGCAAAAAAAAAATGAACGAAATCGCGAGCACAGCTAGTGGTTATTAAAACGTCATTCATATTTAACCCGAAATGTGCTACTTTCAAGCGACAATCCTTACAACTTACTGCGATATAAACTAATTAATTGCCCAAACAATGCCGCGATTGTCTTAGCTTGTGGTCTAGTAATCGCCCAAACTATTTGAAGAAGATCAAGTCAATTAACTTTCAAACAGCCGCCATAATGAGTCCACTTGTGTAACTAATAAAGCGCGATTAAAGTAACCGGTTACGTAACCGATGTTTAGTCACACGTCCATTGATGATACAGTTGTTGCCACACTACGATACTATCTCACTATTGTTGGCTGTGAAAGTGTTGCTAGTTAAAATAGAACGCGGTTATTTCACTCGGTTTATGAGCAAACATGTGCCCAATGCACTTACTTGATTAAATAATAAAAGAATTATGTAATTCCGAAATAGAAATTAGCACGTCTCTGGTCTATGGCCTGCTAATAAAAGGTCCCGTTACACACTAACAGTAGCAATGGCTTTCAATTTTGACAGTTCAACAGCATTCATTGCGTTATTCAGACAAATTTTTCTCACGTATGAAACAATGGATAGATGGAATAGATTAACATGCTTTAGATTATGGTTGAAAGCATGTTACGCAATTAGGATGCTGAAGCAGAAAATGCTAGCAATTTCGGAAAACCTATTTTTGGATGCAGAAAATGTAATTTGCGTGTCCAGTAATTATTTATCATTACAGCAGAGTTATAACAGCTTCAGATTACCAATAGCACATACATTAATAAACATAAACATTAATTACTACTTTTTTTAAGTTTTATCAAAAGACATTTGTACCTGGATAATCTTTTTTTTTTTTTTGTTAGCCTACATTGTGTACCACTGTTGGGCAAAGGCCTCCCCTTTTTTCCTTCCAAACCTCCCTGTCTTGTGCGGATAATCATTAAACCTTCAAAATATGCTTTAGTTGTAACCGGTAGTCCCAAAACTGGTGGTAAAAACATGCTAATTATTCACAACAAAATTGCAGACAATTGTCCAAAAATATAGCTATTTTCTGAACCAAACAGCCAAGGACTATACCTACCTGTTTAAAACGAGTTCTTCTTCAAACAAGTTTGTCTGGATTTTGTTACGGCAAAAAGATAGTTTCAAAATATACTTTTTGTTCTTTAACATCCGAGAACTGTGTCGGATGGGCTCGAAGTTAGGTTTAAGAGAATAAACGTGTTTTGATAATTGGCGCAATATAATATTAATCAGCCTGTATTGTCCCACTGCAAGCTAAAAAAAATAAAAAAAAAATAAAAAAATAAATAAAATCATTTATTTCAGATGTCTAAAAGATCCATATTAGTTTCAAACATTCATTAAAATTATTAGAATTAGATACATTAAAAATTACATTTATCAAATTATTAAAATTAAATACATTAAAAAATTACATTTATCAAAATTATTAAATTAAAATACTAAATTAAGACCGCCCATTGTGTCACCCTTTTTAAAAATTTTGTATATTTATGTTTTATAAATTGTATGGTGTACAATAAAGAGTATTCTATCTATCTATCTATCTAAATTACCCTTCTCACAAAAGACCTCCAAAGTGGGGATGAGATCCTGTCCGCTACAGTCTCCAGGATTTTGTTCCGGCTGCCACGCAATCTGCAGATCAGGGATACCGTCTTTTTGCGAATAACGGCGTGAAAACCATCCGTGCGATATAGCGCGAACATCCCCGAAGCACTACAGAATCGGGGCAGCCCCAACATCATCCTGAAGATATTGTTATACTGGGAGCTAAGCATTCCTTTTTCCACTATGGACCAATCCCTCATATATGCGTCAAATTCATCCCGCCATGCCTGTCTCTTCCGTGTTGCCGTTGGGCGTTGTCAGGGACCCATGCTGTGGTGGTCTTAGCCCACAATGTATCCGACATGCGGCAAACGGTTGCGGCCCAGTCCGATTTGAACTTGGCTGCTTTTTGGGTGACGTCTGCAATTTGTGTCTTAGAGCGTAGTATCGTGTTTCGTCGTCGGTAAGTCGAACTTCAAGGATACTACGCGCAAGGTGCAATAAATTAATGAACATAGAATTACCCTTAATTAGCTTACAGCAGTCCACTACTGGACAAAGGCCTGTCCAATTGCACGCCATTCCACACAATTACCCTTAATAGTTTCTGAATAGAAAAATATAGCATAGCACCAAGACCTTGATGATCATCATTTACATTAGCTACATGTCGTACTGTGTCCATTGCTACACGCAAACAAACTTTAGGTTCTTTTGTCCTAAGAGTACATATATGTTAATGTCGCTAGTTCCCTAATATACAAGGTGGAGACATTATGAAAATAAATTAAACTGCGTATAAGTAATGATGTTTCCAGTCTACATACAACAATTCAATCAAATACATATATTCAATAATTTAGTCAGTATAGCTATTCAAAGATTGGCAAAACCCATAGTAGGCCCATCACTACTATTTAGTTTCTTTGAAAAAATCACTTTTGTTGTTTTAGTGTTAAGTATGATTAATTTGATAGTACCAAAATAATCCTACACATTAGTATTGCCAGAGTCTCCACATTGTAGGTATCTGTTCTGGTCAACAAATCTATCTTCTCAGGAATCATATAAACGTAATAATAATACCAGACTAGTATTGTCCCACTGCAGGGCAAATGTCTCTTCTCATACAGAGAATGCACGAGCATTGATCATTTGGCGATTTCAGACTTATAGTAATTATAAGCCACGGGTTCCTCACGATGTTTCCAATCTCCGATGTCAGTAATGTCTAAGGCAAGAATGTATATATGAATTGAAACAATCATATTTAGTGTAAAATTTCTGCGCGAGCAACAAATACTAGCAAATCATTTCTATACATAGGGCATTCCATTGACAAACACGATCACAATAAAGAAGTTTACTTAATTGGCATCAAAGTTATTACAATTACAATAAACATGTCGGTCATACATACCATACCTGTCACCGCATTACACAGATATGTATAGCACAGGTCTACGGTCAATCGCATGTAAATACTTCACTAGAACTAAGAAAATCGCCTTATCTTCTACGAAATAAAGGAGCTGTCAAAATCCAACTGTTACTTGGACGCGCAGTTGACTGTCCCTACAGGTGGAACTGCCGTGACCCTGCTCCTGTCCTTGCTAACATCGTTGCAAGTTAAGATAATACAATATTAATGAGCTAAAGGTACTATATTGTAATTTGTAGTGATCTTTTAACCTTAAGTGTAAGTAAGTATTTACTTGGCTTTGTACGTGGTGTTGTTGTTTTTCTACTAGCGCAACACCTTGCTTTTTGTGAAGGCTTTAGTTGACAGACAACATAGTGTTTGATATTCTGATTGTAATTTAATTTGGATAATTTAGATTTTTTAAATATGGATTGACATTTAATTTGGATAATTGTGATAATTTAAATACAGATTGCATGTATACTTTTAGGATATATTTAGCTGTAGAAATTCAGACACAATGTGAAAATTGTTATTGAATAAATGAATTGAATTGAATTGAATTGAATTGAATTGAAGTACCTTAACATAGGTGACGGAGTAGGGCAAACAGCTGGGTAAACGCAGGTTGGTCTATAGAGGTCAGACGGTTATTGATCCCTCAATTAATTTGAATGATTGAACGATAAGTCAATGAACGCGCACGTCCATTTCAGTCAAGAATAGCTTAGGTGGGAACCTTTGAAATATTGGAAAAGCATTACCTGCTCCTTTAATCTTTAGGGTACTTGCATAAAGTAGCGGGTTTTTCGGTACAGGGGCCTTACTCTGGCTATGTCCGTCAACGAAGATAAGGGCCCGTCCGTAGTTCGCTGCTTCTAAGCAGCGAACTACTTTCCGACGGGCCCTTCCGCCGGGCCCTGGAGTAGGGTACATTTCTAAATGAACCGTACTCCCGATTAATTACATTTTCCGGACGGATAAAAATACATCGGGAGTAAGGACAACTGTCAAATCGTGTTGTAATTCATTCTTAGTACGGGTTCCGAGCTATTCCTAAGTCCGTAGGTGATACAGTGTAGGAAAAGTCCGTAACTTCGGTCGGCACTTCAGATTTCGTGCTTAGAGAGTAGACATCTTGAACGCTGCAGGTAGGTCTACGGAAAGAAACGGTTACGATGTTGAACCTATTTCTTTATGTGTGAGCGCAAAAATTAATACGGGGCAATTTCCCCCGCACCGATCGGTACCGACTTGTCTTTACCAGGAACGCGGTCTTTTTGCAAAAACCCTTAAAAATAAGGTACCGATCAACTCCTTTTGCATCTTGAAATAAACTGTTATCTTTATTACGTTAGTCTTTTTGAAGCAAAAATGGACATCAATACTTCAGCCATTTCGTACTTTTCGTAGTCCGTTATTGGACGTGTCCAATAACGGACTACGAAAAGTACGAAATGGCTCGTCCTTAATAGCACACTGGAAGGACATAATATGACGTCACACCTCGTGAAGCTAATTAAACGACGCGGATGTGGCTCGTTAGTCGTCTTTCATTTACTCGGTTAATTTGTATTTCCATTATTAACTCACTGCAGTGCACCAATTAAGTTTTTAAATGTTGCGGGGTTAAAGGTAGGCTGAGTCAAGAGGATTTTGCTACCACCTGAATTTATTATGAGTAGATGTTTAAGTGTTTTCTTTTCGGAGGAATAACTTAACATGGATTCAGGTAGTTTCCGAAGTAAATAGTGTAGTTACACTTTTAACTGCAGCTAAACTTAGCTCTAACTTCATAGTTGTTTACTTACTGAAATATTCAGCCCTCTTTGCTATGCTACTGGTGCTTCTAGACAAAAGGTTCGTGGATATATCCCACAGCCAGGAATCTCCTTTGTGATCTAGATGACAATAACATTTGTTATATATATAATTGAAACGGTAGTCTATTTGTTTGTTTTGTTTTTTTTTAAAAAAAACGTTGCCCCACACTAGGAGTTTCTCCTGTATCGTGGGTGTGTTTACAAACATTTATACTCACATACACAAACAGCCAGACCCGGAACAACTACTTGTAGGTCATATAAATAAAATAAAAATATAAAAAAAAATATTACAAAAATTTAAAAAGTTATAGGTAGGTGTATTATAAATATTAGGATTTCTACCGAATTTCTAAAATCTTCAAAAACAAAAGGCAGGGGCACTACCTACTTTTTCTCGAAGCGTTTCGTCGTATTTTCTCAACCCGTCATAGCTTCGGCCTGGATAATGCTAGAGAGATCAAATTTACAGGATAAGATTTAGTCAGTAGACTTATAAAACACACTAAGTTCAATGGATCGGCCGTAGTTTTTGACCAAGATGTAAGGTTTGTAGAGTTAGGGGCTTGGCTCTACATTCGATCTGATAACTTAACTCTGGAAGCGTTATGTAAGTCTTGGCAACCTACTTTACATGAAAGATTTTTGGTGGGATATAGTATTCTGCAAAGCCTTCTTTCTTGAAAATCTACGATAAGTACTTGGTATTTTTCCTTTGATGAATGATAATGCGGAAAATTGCGGTCCCTGGAATCATGACTAGGTATCTATGTACTTAACACAAGTAAACACACATTTGAAATTGAATAAATGACTTCATTTATTTAAATAAACAAAAACAAAATGTATAATAGAGCAAGAATCATGTCATGAATCACTGGTACGCATGTAAGCCATCGCATTATATTTTAGAGAAATGTTTGTTTTTACATCGCATGATATGTATAATTTTCCCATTTGTAATCACCACAAGAAAGAAATAGTGGTTCAAACAAACGAACAGCAATAAATAAAAGAAACGTTGACTAAGAAGTTTTTAAAGGGAGGGTCGTAAATTCGTGACTCCTTGCCCTCTTTAATATTAGCTTTGTTTTAAAATGTCACAAAACTCGTAGTTACGTCGCCGTTATGAAGTCGTGGTAATGTTTTATTAATCACCTGTTTTTTTTCTTTTACAGGTACAAGTCAGCGTTTGGCTGGAACTGCTGAAATTATTCTATAAACGTAAGATGAAGTGAAGTAATAAGTTTCACCTCTCATAACCAAGTTATTCATAAACTCGCCTATAACCAGACGCTCGGTATTCGGTGCTCATAACGAGAATCTAAGTTTAACTCGGTCCTACGCGGATACGCGCCCAAAATGATCGGTACTTCGCGTATTAGTATTCAACCTTCATTCTCGCAGGGATAACAGATTTAGTTAACGCTCCTGCAAGGAGCTCGACATATTAAGAGGAAATAAGATTTGAGGCGGGCTCCGACTTGATGATAAAGTCACTTCAGCCAGCGGAATATGGGTAATTTATTAGAATGTATATTATTTCGCGTGCTTTGTACAGAGCTGACGTGTGAATCCAAAACACTGTATCTCAGAAATACCTATTTCGTGAAAAGGGCTTTTAAAACTTTTTTTGGTTTTTGGTGTGTTTTAGTAATAATAATCAAACATTATAATAAGTGCCATATACCAAAATAAAGGTTTGTTTACGTTTTATCTAGCCATGTACATTTTATAACCATAATATCCATACAATTTGAAATAACTAAGTAAACGTGTATTGTCTCTATAAAACTTGAAGAAATGTTCCTAATTGTTTGCGCAAAACACTGTATGTTTAGTTACAGTGTATTGGTTTTATGAGAACAGAGCTAATGGATGATACAAAAATACTGTATTTTCAAATACAGTGTAATACTTTATCAATATAAATAGGCATTAATAAGGCGTCCGAAAGAACAAGACAATAAAACTCAATTTACTTATAGTAAGAAAAAATATTTATTAAAATAAAAACAAAAAAATTAAAAGCTCAAGTAAGTAGGTACATAATGAAATATTTTCAAATCAAATAATTAAAACACAATCACTATAACAACTGAAGCAAACAAAAATAAACTTATCATTATAAAACTAACGCAAATAAAATACTTATGGAACAATTTAATAATGAGATCAACGTTTTATTAATAATCAGTCTATGAATTACTTTGAAGTCTTAGGTTTACCTATTATATCAAATCAGTGTCAATGTGTACGTCAAGATCGGGTGATTCCGAGACAACAAGATTTTCATAAAAAATTGTTCTTGTTTGAGGCATTGATTTGCACAGTGCTAATAACTCTCTTTTTTTTGTCTCGCTAATACCTCTAGGTTCAGTCTCTTTAGGTATCTCTTCCAAAAGGTCAGTTACACCCTTTGTAAGTTTTTTCCGCAATTCAAGTTCTATTTTCTTTTTCAAAAAAGATATCTCCTTATAATCTGCGTTATAATCATTCTTGACAAATATTGTTAATTCATTTCTTCTGAATTCTATGACTTTCAGGTTGTGTATATTATACCCTTTGGGGAATGCTGCTTTGGAATCATTACTGAATATGATCATTTGTTTGTGACCTAATAAATCGACTTGCATGTTTTTTCGTGAACTTTTGATATTGAATATAAAATCATCTATATCGTAGACTTGGCCCTTAGATTTTAATTTCTTTGTAATTGCAGCATGAACAGCATCTGCGGCCATAAAAGTGTGTCCTGGCTCAAAGTATTCCAGAGTAATTTTGTCTAAATTTGTCATTTTATCATTAATTACTCTTATCAAAGCAGACAAAAGTATCTTGTTTTTGTTTTGCGCATTACAGTTATCTAAGAAAAATGTTACAGAATTTAGGTCTCTGCAATATTTTCTGAGGAAATGAGTGTATGTAGAAGCAATATTATGAGCTTTTCTACCACTTTCTCCCTCATGCCAAACTGCACAGATAGCTTGTTTGTTTTTTCCTGGGGGTACAAAAGATTCGTTGAAAAGTACGAGTTTTCTTGAGAAAAAGTATTCTTTTGTAGTCAACAGTGGCATACAAATAGCTTTTTGCATATCTACAGTATATAGCATATCTCGCCCTTCAGAATTTTCACACTTTTCTTCTATTGATTTCATATCTCTTCTTGAAGCTCTTTTGTTTTCGAGATGTTTGCCAAAGTCTATACAGTCATTACAATTACACGGTAGAGGTAATATTTTATGTTTTAACTCATGGTTTCTGCATTTTGTGCAAATATCTTGAGCTGGTTCCGCTGTAGAAAGATTAAGATGTTTAATCATATTGTGAAAATGTGCCCAACTACAAACTTTCAAATTTTTCTCTAAGCAGTATAGTTGAAATTCTTTGTAAATGCCTGTAAAATTCACACCTACTGGAAGATATCTTCTGTTTGGTGCATGACATATATTATAGTGTGATGGTGTAGGGTTATATTTTAATATAAAATTTTTCATTTCGTCTTCGTACTCCGCAGGAAAAGCATTATAAGGTGTGTGGCGACCTCTAGGATCAGGAGCAGCACTAATTTTCGGAGTTTTATTTTGAGTCAAATGGTTTTGCTTGAGAACAGCCTGGACTGCTTCATCGTTACTGAATCCTAAGGTATTCAAAAAAAATGTTTTGCAAATTTTGAACTCATTAAGAGTCCATGTTAGAGTATTATATCTCCTTGAGTTGGGGCCAGCAGTTTTACTTGCCGTGGGCATTTTGTGCACCTGTCTTGACAAGAAATCCCGCCGTCGTTGTCTATCCATACTCCAGAACTTATTGTGAATGATCTCTCTGTCCGTTTCCGAGATTTTAACGAAACAATTTTTTTTGCAGTTTCGGCAGGGAGGTCTCAAGGGATGCTTTTTTTTTTGATTTGCCAAAATAACTTCAGGATCTCGACTTCTTTTGGCTGGTAGAGAATAAGATTCTTCTGGCGTTTCAGACAGCAATACAGCACTTGACATATCCGGATCGGGGCAGTCTGCGTTAGAAGCAGAAGAGGAAACCGTGTCCATATTAATTATTGGTCCAGAATCAGTACTTTCCCTTTGCAACGATGAACTCTCTGGGTAGTTTTGGCTATTTAAATCCTTAGATAAGTCTTGAATGGTACTAGAAGCAGGTACTGGTAATAAATCAGCGTAGTTGACGTCGTCACCGAGATTGTCAACAATACATTCATTTATTTGAGATTCACTAAGGGGTATCAAGGGGCTGATATTACGTGAATCGAATACATACGTGGAACAATTAAATTCAATGTTATCACAATCGTATGATGTATTAATGCCAGGACGCTCCTTATTACTGCTGTTGATATTCTCTTTTTCATTTAACACACTGTTAAGCTCTGAAGCCATTGTGGTACATGATGATTTGTTGTGATGTTGTAGATTGCTTTGTGACAATTTCACAAATAGTCTATTACGGTATTCACTCATTGTTATTGTTCTCACACAGTTACACAAACTTATCAAAACGAACGTAAACAGAACCCAGCGTACACACTGTCAATCAAAACACCGTCCGCGCGTCCAAGCAAGAGCAATGATTCACGACCACTAACCGTTGAGCTCTCGCCCTTCTGCCCCCCGCGTATCATGCACGTACTACGCGTAGGGACATGTCGCCGCGCGCGATGTCTCCAGTTTGTTTGGTCATCCAAAACACTGTATCTCAGAGTTTCAACTAATCTCGCGTAAACTTATTCAGGCAACACACTGTAACTTCAATCACAGTGTTATGCCATAACAAACCTTAAATGTATCTAAAATACAGTGTTTTGTATGTGCTTATATCTCCTTCTACATACTGTCTATTGAAAAAATATTGATATAGGGATATGTACCTGCCTCGAAATAATCATATGAGCGCTATTAAGGCAATACACTGTAACTCGAGTTACAGTGTGTTGGATTTACACGTCAGAGAGGGAATAATTTATTTTCATTTCTTGCCTCCCTCTGACATTTAAATTCTTTTCGTTATTGAATTTCGTGAGTATACAGGCCAATGGCACAACATTAAACGTACAAGAATAACTGCTTAACTTTTATTTATTTAACCTTTGTTTTATCATTATTTTTAATTTATGTCTGCTGTTGCTTGAATAATTAATTAGTAAGTCATTTACACGAAAATAATCAGGCTAATTAAGATTATTTGACAAAACGAAGACCTTGACGAAGTTATTTTTCCGAAGCAGTAAAGTACAGACGCCAGCACATCAAGCTACTACAATCTGTCAAATTTCTTTATTAGATTTTTAACTTTATCGCTATAGCATTAGGTTCAAGGTTGATTGGGAAAATTTGACAGTTTCGGGTAGCTTGACCTGCTGGCGTCTGTACATGATACCACTGTCTTATAAATAAATAAAGTCCTCCAGACCGAATTTCAGCCTTCGACGCGGGAGATATTATAGTGCTCAAGTGTGTGCGCAGACACAGGTACACTCTCTCTTCCCTCACTCTCAAATGTTCAGATAGGACGGCAATCCGACACGACCGGAGACAGAGAGCAGGCGTAGAGCCAATGGCTTAACGTGCTTTCAGAGGCATTGGGGTATCACATCGCCAACTTCCTAACTCCGGGCTGTTACTATGAAATTCCCAATGGAAAAACCCAGTAACACTTAGCCCGACCTGTGAGACGAACCTAGGACCCCACGCTCAGCAGTCGCACTTAAGAACACGAGACCAAGGCAACGGGAAGCGTGTCTTCTAACAAATATCTAGTAAAAGAGACTTCCTAAAGCGGCCCATTCACGGTACATAAATCATTGCATAACATAATATTTTAATTAATGTTGATAAGTTGTTTATGCTAATCATTATTACATTTTCAGAATAGTCAAGTAAACATTCCCTTGTTGCGCAGTAATAATGCTAAATATGGCAGTGAATCACGAAATTGTTATATTTCGTGTAATTGTTTTGTTTTGCTACTTTTTTTCGTAAGTTGTGGCTAATGAGTAGCTAAAAGGTTTTTAATGATAAGTTGAATTGTTTCTTTTTAACGTAGGGCACTTAATTGAAATTAGTCACTTTCTGAATGATGTAAGAACATTGAAGACAATCAGTCACCTTAAGGAAGGCATTGACCTGAATTCTATTTTCTTTTGTGTTTGCAGACTATCGTTTCAAGGGTATGTGACATTTAGGTATTGTTTTAATGTGTAAAAGTCCTACAAGTTTCGACGTCTTCCAATCATTATCAGCATCATATCAGCCGAATGACGGCCACTCTTGGGTATAGGCCTCTCCCAATCATCGCCACTTCGACCGGTTCTGTGCTTCTCGCATCCAACGGATTCCTGCGGACTTCGTAAGGTCATCGGTCCACCTTGTGGGAGGCCTTCTAACGCTAAGTCTTCCGGTACGCGATGGCCACTCCAGAACCTTTTGGCCCCATCGGCCATCTATTCTACAAGCAATGTGCCCAGCCCTGTCAACTGCCACTTAAGTTTGGAAATTCTCCGAGCTATTTCGGTTACCTTGGTTATCCTCCTAATCTCTTCATTTTTGATTCGATCACGTAGAGAAAATCCAAGCATAGCCCTCTCCATTGCCCTTTGGGTGACTTTCAGCCTTCTTATGAGACCCATTGTGACCGACCAGTGCAACATGTACTGGTCAAATACTTTCGTCTACCAATAAACTTTCTCAATCGATAGTCTGGCTACTCTCTTTCAACGTTGTATCTGAATTATCAGCATTTCATCCACATCACTACGTTGTCATTATCGTCCAAATTTATATTCAATCCTCCATAAAAATAAAGCACACTTTTCTTTCACATAAAACGTTTACAAATTGATTTTGTGACTTCGAACGCCAAACACTGCATGTGAAAAATCCCATTTTATATGGCAAGCTTTTGTGGTGATTTGCAATAACAAGTTCTTTCACCTTACCATAAGATTTAATTTAAAATGAAATCACGTTTTGTATTATAATAGTGTTTGGAAATGGAGCGAGAAAAAATATGGGGTGACTGTTTTCCATTAGTTGATTGCTTTAACGATAGTCGATTTTTAAGTAACAACTCTAGATAACTTTGCAAAATGTGTTTTCTTTCGTTTTTAAGTTTGTTAAAATGTTTATTGTGTTCGCAAATTAACATTCAACTTTATGTTGATTTAACTAAAGCCTTTTGCATTGAGTGTGAGATCTGTGAATAATTAAATGTGTAGAATAATGGGCAGTGTCAAAAATAGAACTCTTACACGTGATAAGTTTTGTAAACGATTTATTTAAATTAGGTATACATAGTTGCATATGTGTCAGGTCACGTGTACCTACCTACCTATTACTGTCTGACCAATGGTTTTTATATAAGTAATTACAGTGATTAGCTACTTCAACATCATTAAATACGTCAAAACAAGCTTTTAAATCACCAGCCATGCAATAGCAAAAAGTTATCTCGCATTGCACTATGTTTATTTAAAACCCGTATCAGCCGTTTCGAAATCAGAATCACAAAAACGTCAATATCCGCTTACGTCAACCAGATTTTTAAACGGAAATAACCGGTAACGTTATGACGTAAAAATAATCGAGTCGACGACTCGACTTATCGATACGTAGGTATCGAGTCGCGGACAGATAGTGATGCGGCTCGATGTTCTTGCATTTTCCACACGATTAACTTCCAAGCGATTGTCGATGAAAAATTGCCATCGCAGTCTTGTCACGATTTTCAACATGCTTCTGAGGTGAATCGATTAATGATTTCCATTATGGAACCCTGCTATATTATGTATGTAGCTTCGTCGTTTGTTCGCCCATCTAATCCAGATTATGGTTTCATTACTACGGCTTTTTATTGGCTCTAGAGGGAAACTCACTTTGTCGTGTGTGGTCAGGATCTGCATACTGAAGTAAATTGATTTTCACATTAGATATCATTGCTCAGGCTATGTAGTCAGTATCGTCGCATTCATTTTCATTGATTGGGCTGATTACTATTCAACAGTACGACCATCCAGAGAATGCGTTCCTGACAACTTTCAGTGCGACCATTCTTGTAACTAATAAACATCAAATTCGCAAAACACGTATTCGTTTTTATGAAACTGACAGAAAGAGTCAAGAACGTATTGCTTCGTCCGCCGCACTGTAATACAATTTATTTATCTTTTAGAATTTTAACTTATAACGAACCTTGGGCTGAGTAATAACAGCCGCACGGTTCGATCGATCAGGTTAAGCTGCGCTTGCCGCGGTTGGTCCGTGGATGGGTGACCATCTTTACATACTAGAACCCGTCCATGCCTCGGAAAGCACGTTAAGCCGTTGGTCCCGGCTGTCATTCGTTGATCTTTGACAGTCGTTACGGGTGGTCAGAAGCTCGAAACTCTAATAACCAGTCTTACCAAGGGGGGCCTTACCTGTCACTGGGTTGTGGAGGTCAGATAGGCAGGTTAGACTAGAAGCCGACTCCAACATAGTTGGGGAAAGGCTAGGCAGATGATGAACGAACCATTTCTTTCTGAGCATATTGTGTAGGTAATCTATAAAACCTTTTCTAGAAACGAGACAAGAGATCCGTTTTCATTCCGTCTTGAATAAGCGAAGCGTCGCCAGCGCGTGGTTTTCACATACCTAGGGCGTGGTGGCAATTTGGGTTTCATTTCAGTCGATTTCTTTCACCGTCTCGATTATTTACTCAGACAGGATACTTTCTAGCCTTAAGTGACATACATCTAGCTAGTAAAGACGTTAAATGACTATATTTATTTTACTTATTTATTGATCTATGTGCATCAAAACTTTTTAGAGGCAGACTTAATAGCTTGCCCTGGCATAGTCTCTATTCTTGCACTGTTCAGAAATAAACAGTAATTGCACAATCGACGGCCAAATGTGGTCCGTCTACTATTCATTTTTACACAAATTAGCGCCTGTCTACGTGTTGTCGTTGTGGTGTGGTTGTAGTACGGACGCCAGCACATCAAGTTACTACAATCTGTCAAATTTCTTTAATAGATTTTCAACTTTATCGCTAAAGCATTAAGGTTCAAGGTTGATTGGGAAAATTTGACAGTTTCGGATAGCTTGACCTGCTGGCGTCTGTACATGTGCCCGGGCCCTAATATTGTACATTCCCAATCCATTAATTGTTTATCATACATTAATAATCGATTGTACTGTTTTATTTTCCCTTACTAAATAGTAGTCACGTTATGAAAGTAAACACGCCGATAACGTGGAACAACGTACTACGCGCGTCACAAACACGCAGCGGCTGCGATTGTTCCGTCGCGTAAACATCGTCGTGTGAGTGGCCCGCTTTATAAACAACGCACTCACTGGTGCACGGGGGTTGTTTTGCTAGTTTGTATTAGATAGGTGGGATTTCCATCACACAGACTCTAAAATTACATAATATCACGCCTGTAATCCCCGAAGCAGTAAGAGCAGTGGTGGCAGAGGTAACGGCCCCGACTTCGAGATGTAGGCCACGGATTCGAACAGAGACAGGCGCTTTACTTTGTATAAATAATTTCATCTCTGCTGCTCTCAGAACGGTGAAGGAAAACATCGTGAAGAAATCGGCATGTCCTAGAACCGGAAATTCGTAGACATGTGACATCTACAAACCCGCACTGTGTAGATTACTTTACAGCCCACTCCCTCTCGAAGAAGGAGGCCTGTATCCCAGCAGTGGGAACAGTACAGGCTGATTATGGAAGGGTAAAGCGTTGTGTATTTAACTATATTACACCCACATTTCACCGGTTTTGTTTAAGTCACACGTAATAGGGGGCGAGCCTTTTATCATGAACCGAGCACAAATCCAAACTCCGGGCTGCTACTGAGAAATTCGTTATAGGTACTTAGAAAAAAACCAATAAAGTTCTAAAATCTTGTCAAAAAAATAAGGTTTTTCTTTAACCACAAGTACCTGGAACTGGACCCAAAGCAAACCCAACTGTTTGAGTAGATTACTGAATGTTTAATTATATATTTGGGTAACCATGATCTAATAATATTTAATAACTGTGTGTGTTTTAAAATCAGTCTCGTTTGCCCCACAAGAAGACCTTGTCCAGCTCTTTAGTGCCAGCCAAAAGCAAAACATTTTAACGATATTCAGTGAGCGCTGGTAGAAAAATGCAAAGTTCCCGCATCACAAATCTGAATGACGTCATTATTATTTAACAAAAATTTAAATTACTGCAGTTTCCAAGCGAAACTTGAAAATGGAAATGCATAAGTGATTAATATTTCATCGGGCCGTTAACTATAGGTAATGTAAATCAAGCCTTAACCGCTTCAAAGCGGCCGTAGCCGAATGAACCATGACATAATGCAACGCCGCTGAAACGTGCCTTCAGCGAAATTTTCGAACAATGCAAACCCCGAACAATGTTTTCTGCCATTTACAGTGTGATGATTTAAAGCGATGCATCGCTGTGTGTAAGCGGTTCAGCGATACGGACGCGCGTAGTTTGTGCTCGAATATTCAAAAGATAGAACCGGATAGTCTGATAGCGAATATTGGTGGATTCAATGAAAGCTCAAAGAGAATATCCAGAGGCTCATGATTTTTAGAGTAAAAACATTGTTAGATTTTAAGGGGCCTTGTCATTGACATCGATGACACAAAAAGCAAGGTCTGTGGTGATACAGGTGTCCGTTTTTATACAGTTTCTTACAACCTCTATCTTCACCTATTTCAGAGTCGTTGCGTTCCAAAACTGTTGCGTATAAAAACGCGTTAAGACAAGCGGAACCTCAATAAAAAATATTAAAATTCACGTTGTTAACCCGATCTACCGTGATGTAGAAAATGTAATAATAATCAGTTAAGCGTTAGAAAGTTGATTTGAAAATGGCGTAAAAGATTGTCACCCGACGTGAAACAGGCGATTTCCACGCGTATCCGAAACGAACCGTGAATAACGACCAGCTAGCTTAGTTTCGAATGGGCTATTAATTTTTAAAACGACTTAATGGCTTAGTTTCGTTTCATCAGCGGTCGCCTGTGGTAAATTTGGTACTCTTTGCTGTGACATAACACAATGGAATTCAAAATTTACTACGCTAGGTGTCTGTCTCAGCTCGATATTCGTGGCCAACTGAATAAATATCGTACTAAGCTCTTTGGGGTTCTTTTATGACTTTGCGTAGGATCTCTATCAGAAGTAATCTATTTCAGTAATCGTGAATGAGCTTCTTATTACATAAGCTCTAGATGAAGATTATGGTTGAGGTAATTTATTACTTTAGCATTTTAGCTTACATGCATCGGATAGCAAAACATACTTTTATTACCGAATATCAGCTAATTATACTCACTGTAAGGAAACAGGCATGTCTTAGTACCAACAATTCGAAGACATGACACAACCCGCACTGGGCCTGTGTGGTGGATTACGGCCCGCTCCCTCACTGAGAGGAGGGTTGTGTCCCAGCGGTGCGAACATTATAGGTTGATTGTGCTACACACACTAGTTTCAAAGGATAATTCAAGGCATGGAAAACATTACTTACGGTATGAAGTTATGCAGGCATTGCCAACCAGTTTAATAATTATAGTAAAATCACGTCACTCTCCTGTTAATCCTCTCGGTACAAACAATTTCGTATGCCGATCCAGTTTTGTATATGGAACTGGAATAACTGGCACAAAAGCTTATCGGGTAAACGGGGCAAAAATTTAATATTTATGAGACACTAAATCTAGGTCAATTTGTTTTAAAATTTGCACGACTCCGTTTGACCTGGATGTCTATTTCGAGGTTGGATTTCCAGCGGGTTTGAGGGGTATTAGTGAACGGACGGTCAAACGGACACTTCGTTTTTATAATAATTGCTGCCGGCTCTGGCTGGCACATGTGTCACTTTTTCGAAAAGAGCTTGTCTGTCCGCATTGGACGTCTGTCCTTTGAAAGTCAGTCCTAGAAAAATCTGCTGGTAGTTTTATGAATTATTCGCAGTCGGATTTCAACGTTATATTTTTATTCAAACGTCAACTCGTTTCATTCGTCTCTTTGACGATAGCATCACAGAATGGTTATGATTATAATTTATGTCAGTGCTTCAAGGCATCTTTGTTATCCTTTCTACAGGGCTAGTTAAACACAATTGTTCATCTGCGAAAGGGTTATAAATCGCATTCGTTACTTGGACAAAAACTTGAACGTCCCTAATAAAATCAAGTTACATCGTTAAAAGCGGCGGAACAAAGGAGATCGTTACCATGACAACGGGCCGACACCTGGATGCTTTAGATTGATAATCTGGCCATTCGTCGCGGGGTGATATGAAAAATTTGCATGCTAATGTAACGGAGGTTCAGAGGGAACTCTCATAATGAAAACCTGTTTTTTGGACGTTGATTTTGTCTGTCAGAGTTTTGTCGTCCGCCTGTAATGAAAATGGACAGTCATTTTTTAATCCTACGAGTAACGAGTACGAGTCCTCGTAACTAATATTATAAATGCGAAAGTAAGTTTGTTTGTTATTGAAATTTTGCATATACGTTGTCAGGGGTATAGAAAAGGACATAGGGTATCCAGAAAAAAAAAACTGTTCCCGAGATCATTTATAATAAAATTCCACATAATCTCAAAGAACACCCCACACGCATATTTAAAACTAAACTGACTGAATTGCTTTTACAAAAATGTTACTACTCTGTAAATGACTTCTTGAATGACAAAGATTTATAACTGTACCTTGACTATTTTTCTTGTAATTGACATTTTAAGTACCTTTTTGCAATATTTTATAATTTGATAACATAATTTTTCTAATGTAATGACTTTTTATTGTGACAATTTATTTGTGTGTATTAATTTTTGATGTCTTATTATTTTAATGTCATGGTAATGCTAACTAATGTTTTTGCACGCCGTAAGGTAGAATGTAGCGGAAAAATTGTTTTTTGTACCACCTCAAACCTGTACCTACATTGTTGGCAAATAAATATTTCTGATTCTGATTCTGATTCTGAGAAAAATAACAATAAATTTCGACGGTCACAATTGCTTTAGGACGCTATATGTCGCTACGTGTCTTTCGAATTATGATTGAAATATGACCCGACTTTCTGAGCAGTATTCTAACAAAAAGTACTAGATTTGCAAGAATTCACGATAGTATTTCAATCATTAGTATTATGCTTTTAATAGGATTTGGATGAAATTTGGCACACAGATAGTTTATTATAACCTGGATTAACAAATAGGACACTTTTTATCCCGGTAATACTTTTTCGTGGTGTAATTTCCGACTTCCACGCGGGCGAAGCCGCGGGCAAAAGCTAGTCAAATACAACGTAACCGCTAAATATAACTAATAAACATTTTAAACTTTCTCGGGAAGGACAGATACAATCTTCTCTATCTTTATCCTCTCCAAACGGAATGCAATTTAGAAGAAATCTAAATTCGGAACCTAAGTATATTTTTTAACTTCGAAAACTAGTGACGTCCAACATGGAAAGCGGATCGACATATCGACACGACATCGACACGTCCAACACTCATCGACTATTCATCGTCGATCGTCTGCTCATGAATATTGATAGGACTTTCGCGGGTATCACGTAATCCAGCATCGGATCTAGGGGGCTGATTGGGATCCCTCGTAATAAAGACCGGGATTAAACAGAGCGGGTAGTGTTCCCAACACTATTTGCATAGAAATACCCAATTCCGAAAAAGAATTTGAAGGAGACGACCGAAAAATAACACGAGTTCATCTCCATCTAGGTATTCATAACCGGATTTTAAATGATTCTAAATAGCCTGCAATAAAAAGTTCCTGACCGATTGGACGGAGAAGGCACAGTACAACGAAAGGTGGAAGAATATGGGGGAGACCTTTGCCCAGCAGTGGGACAATATAGGCTAACGGAAAAAAAAGTTTATAATTTAATCTTTGTTTATTATTAATCACTAGTTTGGTGTTGACATGTCATAGCAAACTTTCCGTGTCGAAGTATGAACTTCCAAAAAGCCAACCCCAAAAAAATAAGACAATGTTTTAGCTTTTACCTACACAAACAGAAATTCTGTTTTCATTGCTAGTTAAAAATTCACAGCAGAATTGTAAGCCGCGAATAAAAAGTAGAGAAAATACTGGTCACGTCAAAACAGGTTCAACAACACGCGAAACTCGAAAAAAAAATGTAATTAACTTGAGTAACGCAATCCTAGGCTTTGAAAAAAAAACCCAAATGAATCGCCATGAAACGCTTTCACAAAAAGGCGCCAAGAAAGATCTCTTTTTTCGGTTTTTATTGATTCAGTCTACATTGTACGTACGGTACAATGCAGACTGAATCAATAAAAACCGTTGTATTGAATAATCTTCATCATCATTCTCTTACCGTTTTCCCAATTTATTTGGGGTCGGCGCAGCATGTCTTCTTCGTCCATACTTCGAGGTCTTATACTAAATGGCTGACCAAGATTATATCTGGATATTAAAAGAGAGTGTGACCTCTGAGTTTGTTTCGGTCTTTCTTCTCGGAGTTTTCGGATAGAAAACACCGAACCCATCTAGTTTTAAAACATAATTCATTTTTGACATGGGTTTTTTGAACCAATTTACAGAATTAAATATCATTTAAGTTGACCTCGTAATTCAATAAAGTCTAACACATTACTGAATTATGTTATCGGACATTGTTTTGTCTACTCTATGCCTAAAACTTTCAATGACGCCACATTTTACCGTCGACTAAATAGGATCGATGCACGTGGCTTCTAGATCCGCAAATAATTTGTGTGGGTTGGTATATAATTTTATTAGAAGTAACTATATAGTTACAAGTTTTACCTACACTTATGTGTTAAACAATATAGCGAGGTATTCCACTTAGAGCACTGATTTGAACAGCACTTCCGCGAACCGCACTTGAGCACTTCCACTAACCGCACTGAAACAAAATTTCGTAACGTGCGGCTCGGAGGAACAGTTTATCATATCATATACCACCAAATTACCTCCAAGGTTTAATATATTTTATTTGAGCTTATAGGTTAATCATATCAGACGAGATATACATGTACTTGGCTACTACAGCCTTAATGACGGCAACGAAGGATATAGGAATGATGAAAAAAACAAACACAGTTTTTGCAATACTGATAGTAAACGTAGTAAAATGAATACATGAACCGTACAAAGTAACGTAACCAAAGGAACTCACAACTCTAACTTACCTAACTTCCTCGAAGCAACGCTTACAAATTGCTCACGAGGACTTGAAACTGCTTAATTCTAAGTGAAACGCAATCGTGAGTGGGGCAGCCTAATCCGAAACTACTTGCAAGCAGATCTGGGTGTAATGTGCTAGCGGTAGGCTCTCTCATGAATACTGAACAGGCCGGGATACCGGGACACTTGGGATCGAGAAATGCATTAATTACGACCCGGAATTGCTACGTGGTCGAATCTGTAAACACGGGCAAAAAAACTCATCTGGAAGTTCCTAAATTAGATTCGTATGGTTTTATATTGCGTGTTTACTTTTTTTGCTACAAAGTAACTTGTTTTATATTGCGATGAAATGCATGAAAATATTTCTAATACGCATCCAAAGCACCTTTCACCCATGCTGGCTTGATAGGTTACTGTAATTTTGTAGCAGAACATCTGCCATTAATTTAGTGCAAATTCAAATTTAATCCTCAGCATTGCAGTCCCCTAGGGCTCCACAAAGTAGATTATAATAACCAAAACCATTACTTACCAATTTATCAAAACTCCTAATCCCTTTTGCAATACAGTTGCTGTGACAAAGTTTGAATTTGAAATTTATGATAACTACACAAAATGAATTCATGATTTCAGCAACAATTTAAGACAATATATTCCAACGGCTTAGGTGTTGCTTGGCGACGATAACAAAGTTTTAAAATTGACAGAAGTAAAGTGCACAGGTGAAGCAGAAGGTGCTCCAACATAAAACACTTTATCTGTTACAAATTCAAACCAAACATTTCTTTAAGAAAAGCTTCCATCCAAAGATCCATCGTAGCTGCAAGCATCGCAGCGCAAAGGTGGGAGATTCGCAAACAACGCTGCAACCTTGGCGCGCACCAAAGGTGGTTGTTTACCCTCTCGGCACTCACTGTAGACTCTACACTCTACGTGTTTTGTATACCCGTACGATTGTGCATTGCGGAAGTGTAAGAATCGATACAGGTGAAGTGTGAAATGTAGCAGATGATGTAGTATTGTGTAGGTAATTGGATATTGTGGTGTTGTTTTGGTTCTTTCAAATTTCTGATAATTCTTTTTGACGATACATGTCAATGGGGCATGTATCCTGAGTCTGGATGTATTCTGTTCATCAAAGAAAGAAAATGCATTTATTTGGCACAAACTAGAAAACACACAATACACCATATACATACATCAGATAAAACAAACATAAAATAAAAAAAAATAAAGATTAAATAAAAAGCACATGGTGACGGGCGGCGGGCGGTGGCGGGCGGTCGGTGTTGTAGCACTTCTTGGAGAATACAATTAGTTGTTGGTCCTACTTATTGGAAATATTCTTCATCTCTGTCCTTTTAGCACATATATTATCATTATCTATACAAAGTATTCATTAATTTTATTACTCTATTTCTTATATCTCTCTCTTTAATATTCGCAAGGATTACATTGTAGTAGTTTGACATTCATTACATTCACTTGCCGATCTTCTCCTGTATCCGTATAATCTCTCTTAATGGTGTTTTATACTCCGCTCGTATAAGGTTCTCGTACGAGTGAAGCAATAAACTTTGCATACTTACCCCTGTTTATTTGCACATCAAATATTACTGACGAAGAATATTGCTTAAGTTCCATGTTTGGGATTAATTTTCTATTTACGTAGGTGTTATCATAATCTGATGCTTTGCAGGGATTTTGAATAAGGTTTATGGGGTTTTTGGCATAGAATCTGTCACATCTTTTCTACCTATGGGTGTCGTAATATGGATAGCTGTGCCATGCTATCTTCTAGTAACTAAATGCGACCACCAATCTGTTTGTCGAACCTGGTAATTATGGACAAGTGTTCTGTAGTATTCATTGAATTGCTCCAAAGTATTTGTCGGATAGAAAACTCTTACCAATAGAAGTAAGCGGTTGGCGCAGTGGTTAAGCGATTGACTGCTGCGCTGCGTGTCGCGGGTTCGATTCCCGCACGGAACAAACATTTGTATTACCTACAAGTAGTTGTTCCGGGTCTGGCTGTTTGTGTATGTGAGTTTAAATGTCTGTAAACGCACCCACGATACAGGAGAAATTCCTAGTGTGGGGCAACGTTTTATCAAAAAAGAAAAAAAAAAAGAAGCTCCTACTTTTTCTTTCTATTGGGTAATTCAAACCGTTAGTTAGGAAACTTAAAGCAATACAAACATGTTACGTCACCTATTCCCATTTATTGCCCTATACAGATCCATACAAGGAAAATAAGCTACGAAAACTTTGTTGTTCTTTTACTTTCGAAACAACGTAAAAGCATTTGATTGGATGCGTGCCATAATTTAACATACATACATATCACACTTATTATCACTAATGGCTTAGGCATTGTTAGAATTCGTGCCAAAGCACTACTTACTTGGAACAGTTTTGGCATACATGGCTGGTTAAATGTTTATGGAAATTGCAGTTCGTAGAATTACATTAGGTCTAATATCGTAAACTAAGCTAATAAGGTTCCCATCTCGTTACATTCGAATCAGCCGCAGCATGAGCACTGTTGAGTTTATCCTTTGACTTACTGAACTATCTACATGTGAACTTGATGGAACCCTCACTTTAGATCCACTTTGAAATGTCGTAATAACTAGCTTAAACATTATAAATTCTATGATGGATGTTATTATTTATACAGAATATACAGGTTGACGGGGATATCGACGCGCAAACTATAACCATGAAATTAGCACATGATTCTATACCCCCTTTTTTTTCTGGTGGGAAATCATCAAATAACCCCTCCCGCTCTGGGTGGAGCGGAAGGGAGTGTCCGACTCTTACTGACTAAAACCCACCCATGTTCCTTCCTTCGCCCTTTATGTTCCGGGGTAGCGGTAACCCTTTCGGACAATCCCGCTGACCCGGCAGGATTCTATACCCCCTGGCGTAGGGGGTATAGAATCATGCGTAGTTTTTTTGTCGGTTATCAATCAACCTACGCGGTGAAAAAGTATGGAACAGCTATTTTTTTTAATAACCGAAAAATTTCAACGCTGTAAAAATAAATAAAAAATAAATAAAAAATAAAAAGGTTTATTGCAGAAACTTGTACAACTTTTACAGTGAATCTTACATAGGAACCTCCTTTTAAGTAAAAGATATACCTGTGCTAGGAGGCCCCGCTCTTCAATGACAAATATAGTGGTAAAAGTAATGTACCAAGTAAAATAGAATAAAATTTAAACAATTAAAATGAAAAGAGAAAATCAAAAAAAAAAAAAAAACAAAAAAGAAACAACATTCCTCTTTTTTAAATTAAAAGTAATTAAAATGTGTGTGGGTGTATGAAAAGGTGGGTGAGTGCGTGTGTGAGGGTGTGTGTGTGAGTGGGGTGCGTGAGGGTGTGTTAGTGAGTGTGATGTGTGATGATGTGAGAGAGGATGTGTGTGAATGTATTTAGGGCGTATCCTTATGACTCATATTAACGGTGCTTGTAGTAGTAGTTCAATTTCATCATAGGTCTTCAGTTTTAGCCAGTGAACCATTGCTTTTTTGCAGTCTTTAGTGGTCATGGAATAAATATTAATTACTTTGTTAACTTTATTATATAGGGCAGCGGAATTTGTATTAAATTGTCTTTTGGCATATGTAGTTTTAACGAATTCTACTGGTGCAACGTGGTGTTTTCGTCTTTTTTCCTGAGTGTGAGGGTCATAAGGCAGGATTTTGTGTAGTTTTAAGACAGCATGGAGTATATATAGCTTTCTGACTGTAAGAATATCGCTAAGGGAGTATAGCTCGTTGGTTGGAAATCTGTACGGTTTGGAGTACATGACCTTGATGAGAGATCTCTGTGCTCGCTCTAGCTCAAGAAACTTTGTTTTGGTCGCACCGCCCCACACGGGTATGCAGTAGGTAAGGATTGATTGAGCCAGACAGACATAGATCTCAGTTAACATTTTCTTAGTTGCCACATGTCTTAGGCTTTTAAATACCCAAATAAGTTTCCTTGTACGGGCCATAACCATCTCTGCATGTTGATGCCAAGATAATCTCTGATCAACGATTATACCTAGGTATTTTATATGAGTCACTTTTTCAATACATTTACAGTCGCAATTAGTGCTAGATATATTATGACAAGTGTGTATTTTAAGAGTTACGTTAGGTCCGGGTTGAGAGTTGTTATAATTTGTAAATGCAATATATTTTGTTTTAGAGATGTTTAGCGTTAGAAGATGTGAGTTTAACCAATTAGAAATTTCGAAAAGACCCTTTTCAGCAGACTGATATGCAGATTCCCACGTTTCACCAAAGAAGACAATAGCTGTGTCATCTGCATATGAGAAAACGCGACCATTATCTGGCATCATTTTGCAGAGATGGTTTATGTAAATTAAAAATAGAGTCGGACCCAGTACGCTGCCCTGTGGAACGCCGTAGGTGATGTAAGATTCCTTACTGGTATAACCTCCCACCTTAACCCGTTGCCTACGATCCCGCAGATAATCTACAAACAGTGCTAATGGGATACCCCTGACGCCTATACCTTCTAGACTGCGCACAAGAATGGGGACAGAGACGGTATCAAAAGCTTTTTTTAAATCTAGAAATACAGTTAGGCATCTTTTTCCTGAATCTACTAGTTTGACAATATGAGTGGTTAATGCTATCACTGCGTCTTCTGTAGATAATTTTTGCCTAAAACCATATTGAGCTTGTGAGATTATATTATATTTATTAGTGTAGCTGGTTAGTCGTATGTTGATTAGTTTTTCAACGATTTTAGAAATTGCCGTCAACACAGAGATTGGTCTGTAGTTGTTAACATCATCTCTGTCTCCACCCTTGTGCACAGGAGTAATTATGGCTTGCTTCAGTGCTGGTGGAAATTTCCCTTGGCTAAAACATAAGTTAGTAAAATGCGAAATTACGGGTACGACTACTTCATGGGCTGACTTTAAAAAAATTGTTGTGATATTATCCCAGCCTGGAGCGCTTTCAGATTTAAGACCCATCAGCACGCTATAGACTTCTTTAGGATCCGTTTCAAGAAGCACGAAGGAGGAAGCCTGTGTGTTTGTTGATTGATCAGAACCTTGCGGAGATTGTACTCGGTTTGCCGAAGTAATGTCCTCAGCAAGGGTTTTCCCAATGTTAGAGAAATAGTCATTTAAGTGGTCTACCGACGCATGAGGAGTGGCCCTTATCTCTAGTAGTTCTGAGTTGAATTTTTTTTTTGGTTTGCGATGAGTTATGTTATTAATTGTGTTCCATATTTGTTTCGTATTCTTATTTGCCTTTAGTAGTTGTTCCTTATCATATTTTCTTCTAAGCTTTTTAACTAAACTGTTGCAATAGTTGCGATATCTTCTGTAGGTAATTTGTAATATATTATTGTGTGGATCAGATCGTAGCTTCCTTTGCATATTATTTCTGTTTTGAATACAACGTAAAATACCTAATGTTATCCATGGTTTAATAATACGATTATTTCTAGGAACTAAAGTAGTAATAGTGTTTTGCTGAAGGCAGTTTTGGAGTTTGCCTATTAATTGTACAGATAACTCGATAGGATCATCGATTGAATTAAGCTCAGAAATATTCGTTTGTTTTAAGGCTGTTATTGCTTTATCAAAGTCCACAATTTTTCTAGTTTTCGAACATTTATAGGGATTTATTAAATTTGATAACTTAAGGAAAATCATAGAGTGATCCGTGATAGTGGCATTCAATACAGCAACAGAAGCAGAGTTTTTAATTTTGTCTAGTTTCAAAATAAAGTGGTCTAAACAGTTTTTACCTCTAGTTGGTAAGGAATGTCCCGGTAACAGGCCATGCATTGCAAGCATATTTAAGTAATTTAATCTGTTTGTGCGTTCATTTGTCGGTTCAGTAGGTTTACAAATTAAATTAATATTTATATCGCCCGCTATAACAATATTTTTAAATGATTTAAGATATTCTAAGTGATTATTCAGCGAGTCTATAAAACTATCAGCATTTTTATTTGAGGGGGATCGATAAATAGCAAGGACTACAAGATTAGACATTATTATTTGTAAGCATGATGCATGGGTTAATAGGATTTCCTTAACCGAGACCTTATGCTCACACTTGATAAATACAGCCACGCCATCGCATTGATTGATATGGTTACTCGTGGTAAAAGTATCGTAGTTTTTAATTTCCGGGGTAGGTTTATTTACGTCTAGCCTACATTCATTTAAGATCAATAGGTCTACACTAAACTTAAATTGTGTTAAAGTGATCAGTAAATCATCGAAGTTACTATATATACTTCTAATATTTTGTGATATTATTGTAAAATCCGACTTATGTACATAAAATTGTTTTAAAAAATCATTAGTTTGAAATTCTCTTGATTGCGCTATAACTGTGTCATCTATTTCTTGCATTGTTGTGTGTGTGCTATCCATGATATAGGTAAATCAATAGTATGTGTTTCAATTCCTTATTGTTAGCGTAAACATATTTTGCTCCATCCCTATTACCAAAAGGTACTATAAAAACAAGTACATAATTATCAGAGTTGATGACAATATTAGTGTTGTGTTCAATATTTGAAGTGAAAACATAGCTTAGAGAAGACGATGTGAATGTGTTATATGAGTTAATTACGCGTATGTGTTTGTAGGTATATAATGTAAATAGGTAATCATAGATGAAATAATGTATTATCTTCATTTTTTTGTTGTTTTTGTATAGACAGCGTTTGCGGTGGAGAGGTGAAGTGTGTCCTTTGTGTGTACTCAGAAGTATGCATTTTATTACTGTGAAATTGTATTTAGGGTTATGTGTAATTGTGTAATTGTTGTGTAGATATAGGTAGGTGTATAGATGTGGGTTTCAGAATCATGTACTGAATTCATGGTAAAAGGTTACGCGTCAATGTCCCTGCCACTGTATATTCAAATGATGAACTAATTAATTTTCATAAAACACTTATCATTGTTGCGTGATAATTTTAATTATCAACAAAATCACATGAGTACTCCTCATAAATATAGAATCTGTGTCGAGTATTATAGGCCTTGTATTTGTTTAGCGAAGTGTGTCAAGCTTGAGATGAATAGGAAACTTGACACTCAACATATGAATGACAATCAATATGCTTTGAAAGAGACCATATATCGTGACCCTTAAATCTGTATGGATTGAATCAAAGTGGGCGTAGCATGTTACATGGCCTGCGTAGCCCTTTGAGCTAAAATTGGGGCGAAAGACGTGTCCCCGACCCGCTTCGACGATCACAGCATATTTTATAGCTCAGCGTTTAAGTGAGGGTAGGCACTCGGTAAAGTTTGATGTTTGAGCGCATTCAAATTAGGATTGTACGAGTACCTTTGTCGAGTCAGCAGAAAAATAGATAAGTTTATAGGAGCAAAGTCTAAAATAGTCCATGAATTGTGCAGTTAATGAGTCGAAATAACATTTGTTGTCGCTTGAGAAGCAACATGATTTAAAACTTGTCTAATTGACTAATTAGAAACAATAGAAAATTAAGACGAAACTGATTGAACACGCACATCACACGCACTCAGAGGAAGAATTATTACGGGTATTAGAACATGTTGCTACGGAATTTAGCCAGCATTCGTACTGGTTTTTCTTTGTTTATGAAAGCCATTAGCGATTCATAACACTTGATGGTGGCTTCTTTCAAATTATAAGGCTCTACGCCTTTTTGTTTATCTCCGTCTTCAGAAAAGGAACAATTGGTCTTCTCGTTCTTCGCAAGAATTCAAGACGTCACCCCAAATTATCTGACGAAAATTGAATTTTTGTCTATTTTATTCGCCTACTATGAATTGTGAATGTTATCACCGTGCAAGTCGGTTGTAATCGTCAACTTGCATAATTAAACCTGCTCGTGGACATCGGTCTTAACGCAGGGTTGCCAACCTCAATTAATGTTGATTTGTCCGGATTCGATCCGTCAAACGTGACCAGGCACCTCTGATTAATTTGGCTTCAATGTTCATTAAAGATTTTAAATTCAGAAAAGAAATTAGAGCAGTGGTGACCCAGTGGTATCGGCCACGACTTACGAGTTGTAGGTCGTAGATTCGAACCCAGACATGCGCTTCACTTTGTGTAAATTATTTCATCACCACCTACTTTCAAAACGGTGAATGAAAACATCGTGAGGAAACCGGCGTGTCCTAAAACCAAAAATTCGAAGACATGTGACATCTACCAACCATCACTGGGCCCGCGTGGTGGATTACGGCCCGCTCCCTTTCCGAGGGAGGACCGAGAGGGGGCCTGTGTCCTAGCAGTGGGAACATTATAGGCTGATTATGGGTTCATCAAAAACCCTGGGATTTGGGTTCAGGGTACTGTTGGTAGATACGAACCTGTCTCATCCAAAAACACCTCCACTTTTTGTTTCTTATTTTTTTCAATTCTGAAAGTCGTAAACTTTCAGTTTTTTTTAATGGATATTAAATACTATGACATCACTCAACGTATGCCATCCGCACTGGGCCCGCGTGGTGGATTATTGTGGCCTGCCCCTAGTGAGAAAATTAAAGGCTGATTATGCTTCTCAACGTATATTTAGTAGCTAATCTACACAGGTTTTTCTAGTTAAATAAAAATCTTAGGATAGCTGATTGACAGCCTAATAATTAACATCGAAGGCAAGGATATCCGTCTTGTTTCTTGTTTCCTTTATTTTGAATGCCAAATGACACTGACTCCGATTCGCATGAAAAGACATTGATTACATTAGCATAGATCTACTTATTTGTAATTTCAGTTTAACATGAAAACTACATTTGTTTCCACGTGAAGCATATTTTTGCACTAGACGTGACTTTTGAATTGTGTACTGAAAGACCAGAAAAGGTTTTTTAAAGAATTAGTGCAGTGTATAATCAGCCTATAATGTTCGCACTGCTGGACACAAGCTTCTCTCTCTGAGAGGAAGTGGGCCGTAATCTACCAAGCGGGCCCAGTGCGGTTTAGTAGATCATCATCATCTGCCTAGCCCTTTCCCAACTATGTTGGGATCGGCTTCCAGTCTAACCGGATGCAGCTGAGTACCAGTATTTTACATGGAGCGACTGCCTATCTGACCTCCACAACCCAGTTACTGGGTAATACGAAACCCCTTGGTAAGACTGGTTGTCAGACATTGCGGGTTAGTACATGTTAAAGAATTAAAACAAACAATAAATCAAGTAACACTAAGTAAGTAATTGCTCCGCAAATTGATGTAGCAAAACAAAATAAAGTTAGTTAATACAATGAAAGACGCTATAAATATAAGATAACAATTGTAACTTCAAAGACATTGAAGTAATTTGGTTTATCGAGAATACAGCGCCTAGGTAATCAACCAAAATTATCAAATGAAAAATTATGACGAATGTTTCCTTCTCTGATATGTGGCTGTGGCTTCACAATTTATATTATTTATTTGGAATGAAGTATCCTACTTATATTATAAACGTGAAAGTTTGTATAGATGGATGGATGGATGGATGGTTGTTTGTATGTTACTCTTTCACGCAAAAACTCCTGAACGGATTTGGATGAAATTTGGCACACAGATAGTTTATAACCAGGATTAACATATAGGATACTTTTTATCCCGATATTCCCACGGGATCGAAACTTATGCGGGTGAAACCGCGGGGCGCAGCTAGTTCTTAATATATATTTTGTAGAACAAAGGCTTAGACTTAGTAAGATTTCAGATAATTATGCTTTACCTTGGACACCTGGGTTATTTTTGATATCACGCACAACCATTTATGTTACCTATTTAAAATAGCCTTGTGACCCGAAATTATAATGATTGCTCTCCCTAAGTACATAACTAATCATACGAGTGTAACGAAAATAATAGAATCCAGAAAAGGCCAGAGTATTGATTCAAATAGATTTAATTCCCACATTTTTTACATAGTTTACACATTTACTAGTAATATACACCTATCCTATCGATAAAATCCTGGGCAGATCAACCGGCACAGTTAGTCGATTAGTATCGTGTAGTGTTGTGCCAGTGTCGCAGTATCGATTGGCCGCGGTTAGGCACAAGGTCGCACAATGTCGCCACCCTACACAACTGACTGGCCTAGCGCTGCCGGCATTAAACTAGACATCCATGTTTTTATTAATTTATTTTATCCCAGAGAAAAGATACGTTACATGTTGGACAGTTTTTATGTTGCGAGAAATGGGGTTTATGGTTTACGTAACATGCATAAAGGCCTATAGAATTCCCTACTGGGCCGTTTCCCATAGATTGCTTGAAACGGTTTTGAGATGATAATGTTATATAACAAACAAATTAAGATGTTATTAGAATGAGTAAGTAGCCTACATATTTTTCTTTAAAAAAATCTACAGGTCATAGAAGAGATGACGAGCGAACTGAACGAACGGAGTTCCTATATTCTGATAGTATAATTGATGTTACATTGAGAAACGTACCAGTCATAGAACAAACTGCTAACGTAAACCATGCTCCTAAATGAAAACCAAAAGTAACAATTTGTAAAGGGGATTCCGTGAATATTCAGTCTTGCAAATAAATAAGGAACCTCATTATACCGGGTGGCAAGTAACTAGGAATTCGGCCCATGATTCTAGACCCCCAGCGTAAAAATATTTCGTCCGTTATAAAAAAAGCTGTTTTATAACCTACGCGGTCAAAATGTATGGAACAGTTTTTTTTTTTTAATAATAAAACGATGAAAATTTTTAACGCTGGGGGCTTCATGTACTGAATCCATGGTAACAGGTTGCGCGTCGATGTTGTGACCTGAACATCCTCCGTAATTATTACGATTCATTTAATTTTAATTTTACGCAAACGCTCGTTGTGTGAAGTGCTTCGGGGAGGCCTATGTCCAGGAGTGGACGTCTTTCGGCTGAAACGATAATGATGATGCTCCTTGTGTGTGTTGGGAACGCACAGATCACTTCGCCACACTACGTAACAATATTGTTTATCGAAACTCGACACATTCAATTGATTTCATGGAATCAATTGTCCCTACAAAACACTCGTAATTCGATTCTGACTACGATTTGTTTACACATTACCCTCGTATAATGTAAGCAAATTATCAAGAATCAATAATCAGGAATTCAGGATTGAATAGTTGTGTTAGAAGAGAGGTGGTCCAGTGGTAACGGTTCGAACCGTAGCAGGCACTTTACTTTGTGTAAATTATTTCATCACCACTGCTCTCAAAACGGTGAAGGAAATCATCGTGACAAACAGGCATGTCCTAGAACCAAAAATTCGAAGACATGTGACATCCGCCAGGCCGCACTGGGCCCACGTGGTGGTTTGTGGCCCACTCCTTCTCACAGAGAGGAGGTATGTGTCCCACCAGCGGAAACATTGTAGTTTAATTATGTTATAGCTAGGTGTTCTCCTGTCCCAGGCACCCTAAGATAAAATATTTTCACGGTCCTCATTTAAAAGGAAAGCCATTCCAATACTAAACTACAGCTACATATTGCAAAAGGATTTCCAGCAAGGGAAAGGAAAGCATGAGTCTTCTTTGTTACATTCATTAAGAAACTCCAACTGAAGGTAAAGTTAGAGACCCAACTATCGTTGTTTAAAAATTTAAGATACCGGTGTCTTTTCTGGTAGTTCAGACTGTAAAGTTTCGGTCCTAGACCCGATCTAGGACAGAAAACTTACTACTTACTTTTATGATATTGACTAGATAATTATACGGCAAATTGCTAATAATTTGGAATCATTTATTAACTAGAGAATTATATGGCAATTGCATGTAAAAGCAACAAATCCAGAATGATTTGTTGCTTTGATTAATTAAAGTTCGATGGGAGAGCTCATTAGGTAAAATACTGGTATTCAGCCGCATCCGGTTAGACTGGAAGCCGACCCCAACATAGTTGGGAAAAGGCTAGGCAGATGATGATGATATGTGAGAGCTCATTAGGTAATCACCCGATTTAATGCAATATAATAATTCCACGGTTTATTCAAGTTAGGCATTACAGTTTCCAAGAAGTAATTCCATGAGAACAAAGACATTATGTTTGTGACTAACGCTTCATGTGAACTACGTTATAATTATTTCGAACTTTATCAGTACACTAGCTTCTGCTCGCGACTTCGTCCGCCTGAAACTTGTTCCCCCGACCCACCCCGTTGCATCGCATCGCCTGTCCGTGCTATGACTTCGTTTTAACTAAGCGTTATTCCTTACTTTTTGCTTGGCTCCTTAGAGTCCTAGCGTGATGTTTATCAGCCTATAGCCTTCCTCAAGAATTGGGCTATCAAATGCAAAAAGAATATTTCAAATATCATTGGTAGTTCCAGAGATTAGTGCGTTTAAACAAACAAACTCTTCAGCTTTATTATTAGTAGATAGATAAATTGTAAAGGGACATTAATACATGGAATAGATTATATTTTAGGCCACGTCCAATTATTTGATACTACATAGTTTCGTATTGAACCAGAATTTTAGTTATAGAGCTTGCTATGTTTTAAGCGAACATGAGGACCAAAAGCATTTCATAGGATTCCATCTAAATTCATAAGCTTATGAAATATCAGCGAAAACGTATCTTGCCTTTGTGCGTGTTAGTGTGTGCATTTGACAGAACGCTTCTATTTAAAGCTTTCTCAGATGTCAGGTCACATATTTTACTGAACATTTATAGTCCTCCAGACCGTATTTCGGCCATAGCGGCAAATCTCAACGGAGCTATAATATATTATAGTGCACAAGTGTGTGCGCAGACACTGGTGCATTCCTCTCTTCCCTCACTCTCATAGTCCGATGGGACGGCAATCTGACACGACCAGAGAGAGATCAGGCGCAGGACCAACGGCTTAACGCGCTTTCCGAGGCACGGGGGTATCACACCGCCAACATCCAAACTCCGGATTGTTACTAAGAAATTCCTAATAGAAAAACCCAATAATACTTTGCCCGATCCGGGAATCAAACCCAGAATCCCACGCTCCGCAGTCACGCTTGCGACTACGAAATCAACGGGATGGTCAAAACACATTTAATCAACCTTACATTTGCAACGGATCCAGGTGACTGGATCGATCTATACGGAATTTCAATTTCATTAAGTTACTAACGAAGGTTTCATCTATTCCTAGTGTTTCATTTCCTGTCTGTGTCCGCTCTATTATTCATGGTCCCGGCTTATGCGAGTATGTTATTTGGTCGTAGTTTGGTTGATAGCGAGGAAAGTCGCACGTGTAGCTTGCTGGTTTTGTAGGTCGCTTTATATTCGGGGAAGACGACATGATTCTCTCCTGTCAAAATCTCGGTATATGATATATTGTCTTTTTTTTTTCGAAAGTTAAGTAGTTTCGAGATGGAAATATTCTTCTGGGTAATAGTGAAGAAGAGCTTTAGTTCACATGATAAAAATAAAAGTTCATTTTTGTGCGTTTGTTTTTTGGAACAAAGGACCTAAAGTTTTCCTGTTAGCTGACCGGTAATTTGCATTATCAGCTATAGATAATACAATTTATTGGATGCCCGAAAAAGAACCGAGCGATAACGAACGCGCTGAAATTCCTGGAAAAAACCAGTTTCCTGCAAAAATAAAACATGTAAATTCAACACTCCGAGTTTATCCTGAAAATAGATGCTTTCAGACATATATATACGTACATGCCACCGACTCATTGAATGTAATCTACGTGTAAAATCTAGATTAAAAATAGCGGCTTTTCACATCTCTCAAATTAAGCTCTTTCATAAAACGAAGCTCACCTCAAAGTCCTCATGAACCCTTGATAAGACTACCAGTTTGAAAAACCGTATTTAGTTGATACATTAGCAAAAATAGTCAGTATGCGTCGACACGGGTGTCCTCTTTAAGAAATGGGTCACAGTGCCATCTATACAGGGCCATCTCGACCGATCGATCTAGCGATGAGTCTACCTCTTATTCTACACAGTTGAACGGGATTTGCCCAAAATCTCATGGCACGGTTTACAAATTACTTGAGTGCTTGAAAATTTGTACGTTAATGCAGATAAATTCAATTGGAAACGATTGGGAGATGTCGCGGTGTCGTGTTTTTGATCGACTGATTTATTTATTTTTGTGACACCGCTTTTTTATCTGTTGTAATTGTATTCGTGTTTGTGAATTAATTAAGTTGCTTAAGTGTGTAACTAATTTATTAGTAAGCCTCGAGATTGGAGAAAATGTATTTGAGATTTACATCTACAGTTTTTGCGGTCACGGATTTGTGGTATCCGTGGCTTAATTATATTGTTTTATTCGATAAAGTGAACTTTCTTTATAGTTCAAGTTTTCAACATTTTATAGTCGTGGCCCGTTCGCCACAACTTCCTAAGCTGAGTAACGTACCTCAACTGAAGTGCTTTTAGACTCATTACCGAACCCCTTTCGGCGGTCCCTGCGCCTTAAGTGTCCCCTTTTCCGTGAAGGTTTAGAGGCCAATGGTTTTAGAAGGCACGTGTGATCTGAATAGCAATTGTGAAATGTTGTAAGCTTGCGAAAACATACACAAAGTTTTTATGTCTGGAAAAATAAACTGTTTCTCTTGAGCAATAAATTTCTCCGAAGATCGCTGTCACGATCAGGCCTGTACCCTTGTCGTTCCGATTATCTCGGCCGGGATCTGTAGATTAGCCAGTCGATCGTATGACCATTTTTATGTCTCGTTATGTCTTTCCGCGTGGCTCGTCTCTAATAAAAGTACAATTTATGTCGCACACGAATTTTTATTGTCATGGCTATGTACATTTGTGCTCCATGTCTTGTTATTGCTGGAACTTCGTTTCTTTTTACTATATTGCTCACATGTTTTTGCCTTTAACTAATGAGTAGGAACAACTTTATCTAACTGAAACCGAACTAAATGAGTTCATTTCCGTACCATCTATTTGTTTCTTTTTTGCCCGCAGGGATGCAAAACTCCACTTCACTTTAATTTTAATTATCTTCATTATGCTGCAGCTTTTTACAGCGAAGCAGCAAAGAGAAAACGAACATCATGTCCAAGGTTAGCTTTTTGTAAACACTTTTTTCCGAGGATTCCTCTCTTATGTTGATTAAATGCAGTGTTTTTAGGGATTTCAGAGCGCAAAAGAAAACTCAAGTGTTGGATTCCAGCGAAGTGTGTTGCGAAACTGCTAAATCGTGAAAAAGATTGGAAACAATGGCGCGCTCAATAGTTGTTAGTGCGCGGACATTACAGGGAACTCCCGATTGGCGCCCGCGGCGATTTGGTACCGAAAAACAACGCGCTTTCGGAATTGGATCACTCGATAGTTTTGATTGCTTTTCGAGTAATGGTTGTCTTTCTTTATTTTTTACAAATTCCGTTTGGATTTGTTTTGTTTTTTTAGAAGAAAAAAAAAAACTTTTTACTATTGTTACCTCTCGGGAGTTTTGAGAATAAACATGGAGTTATTTGGTATTTTATTCGTTTGGTCCAAGTTGTGCGCTTTCTCTTCGCTTTGATGTCGACGTTTCATATCTGATATCAAACAAGGATTTGTAACTCATTTTGAAAGTTTCTTGAAATGTAAAAGTTTCTCGTTTCCTTTTCTGTCTTCTATACCATTCTTATTTCCATCTTTTGATGTAAAGAACACCCACATCACGAACAGTCAATCCATTATACTCAAATGGAAAAATACACTTTTGTTTCTTTACTTGGCTATATCGATTGTAATACAATTTTACGGAACTCCTACGTTATTAGATCCACCTTTTATCGACTCTGTTGTTTTTGCTGTGTATTTATGGTTCAACGTAGACAGTCTGTTTTGCCATTTAAGATACCTTTGTTTGGCGTAGGCAGAGGTGTACCTATAGGTACTATCGCCAAAACCTATATCTGACCATTTTGAAAACAAAATCGCGTGCACGTGATGACAGAGCTGCGTCCGCAAGTAAAACAAAAGAGGATCCGTTTTAGGTCGACTAATATGTAATATGCGCTGCAAGCAGGAATAGTCCTTACGGTGGTCAGATATAGATTTTGGCGTTAGTACACCTCTGCAGCAGTGGTGGCCCAGTGCTAATGGACCCGACTTACGAGTTGTAGGTCGTGATTTCGAACCCAGGCAGGCACTTTACTTTGTGTAAATTATTTCATCAAACGGTGCTCTCAAAACGGTGAAGGAAAACATCGTGAGGAAACCGGCATGTCCGAGAACCACAAATTCGAAGACATGTGACATCCACCAACCCGCACTGGGCCCGTGTGGTGGATTTTGGCACACTCCCTCTCACAGAGAGGAGGCCTGTGTCCCAGCAGTGGGAACATTATAGGCTGATTATGTACACCTCTGTCTCTGGCGTAACGTGTGTGTGCAACATTTCGCCAGTTATGTCACAACTGCCTAACCCTTCGTGGAATACAGGCGTGATATTTTGTGTGTTATGGGTTGCTTGGCATTGAGGGACGTTTTAGTTAGGTACAGTTATACCTGTTAACATATTCGCTACTGGAATATTAAGGCCAAAAATGTATAAAATGATAATAACATAAGGTAGAAACATTTAACTATTAATGCGATTATACCATTTCGGTAATGGGCGGACAGATCTCAGATTAAGTGCCGTACCTATCTAGGTTATTGGGTCAGCGCGAATGGCTATTTCAGTGCTATTGGTAATTTATAATGTATCGATTTGACTACTTGGATGACTTGATTATTATTGAGTTATTTTACAGCTCTATCAATTCGGTTTGGAAAACAATGATGTGAGCAAGAAGCCAAAATAAAACTACAAGGGTCTTACCACAACCGAACGTGTCTAATGTCAGTGTTACGTCAAAGTACATATAAATATGTCATATTTAAAAGGTATTTAGCCTAAACAACTGATAAACACTGTTTTGTGGTAGTAAATAAAGTATCATAAGTTATATTTGAAGATGAAAATTCGAGATGTCATTAAATTTATTATGTCGTTTTTAGTTTTTACTAACTTTAGAGTAAAACTAACAGTGCCCAGGGGACCTGACTCGTTAAAAATTGTCAACTTACAAATACTCAAATAAAAATATAACATAACATCAAAATCAAAAGTCATTCATTCAAATTAGGCTGAGAATCAGCACTTTTCGAACGTCAAAATTACAAAAGACAGTCCCCAAAAACGCCAGCCTTTCACCACTTCCTAGTGCTATCGTTGAGAAGAAGAAGTGGCGCAACGTACTCCCCAGCAGCATCACGCTTGTAATCCCCGAAGAGTTAGGCAGAAGTATGCCTACCTGTAGTACACCCACATTTTGTCAGTGTTCCCATGTGATAGGGGACAAGCCTACCGGGCACGACTTCAGGCTGCTACTGTTAAATTTCTAATGGGAATACCCAAAAATTTGCTAGTCCTGGGAATCGAACCATGTACTAGACTAAACCAATAAGGCAGTTTAAATAGAAAAACTACGTATACAATCTGAACGAAGTAATCTGATGAAACTAAACCTCAGGTTTTATCATCTGTGAAAACGTGGGTAACAGAAAGACTGAGATTTTCTTTATAATATCGCCTATAACTGGTCAATCTGTAAACAAGTTCGTGTATTGATTTACGAAAAATAACTCTAAGTGACTCGCAATCCCACGTACAACTCATAATTCGAAAACTTATCTTAATTATAGTAGGGTACAAAAACAGGGAGACCGTGTTTACCGAAAGAATTAAAGAACGCTTCATTTGACTTACGCCAGACGAATCTACCAATTTATGTAGACCTCTGGTTAGGGTTGCCTTGCTAAACTAAGTAGGTACATACTCCGTACCTATTGTTTTAGTAGCAGTTTTATTCTTGCTTGGAAATTGCGAATTGAACCTAAAAAACTCGATTCGAATTTAATTTGAATTTAAATAGGAAAGCTATTGATAATTTACTAAAAATCAATAGAAATGGAAATCGGTTGTCATGGTATGAGCATGTGATGTGATACGGAGGAATGAGGAAAATGTCGTGAGGGAAGTTTTGAGTATGAATGTCGATGGCTATAGGTAAGAGTAGGGGAAGACCAAAGAAACCATGGATGGAAAAAGAAAATAAGTTTATTTGCGGTAAACACGACGCATAAAACAAAAAAATAATAAGTTTGGGGAAAACATGCGATGTTGATGTGAATGATGAATGATGATATGATTAGAAAGGAGGTGACTACCGAGATGGCAACTAATAGAGAAGTATGGAAGAAAAAGACATGTTGCGCCGGCCCCAAATACATATATTGGGATAAGGGAGAACAATGATGACGATGAACAGGTGTAAAATGTAACGTTTCGAGCCAAATCCAGGCAACCCTATCCTCTTTGTTTTCTCAGACCATAATTTCTAAAGCTACCACTGTTTACCTGAGACCTTGTTTGACTGGACGCCCGTCTTAACTTGTTTTCCTTCGATCTGTTTGTATTAACGCGTGTGTTTTGTTTTGTTGCAGGTAAGGGAGGAAGCGGAAATGACGTAGAGTATCTGAATCTGTATTGAGTTTTAATCGGTTCAAAGACCGGAGGGAAGGGAAGTGACGTAATGTTTTTAAGGCTAAGAAACGTTGAACGGAAAAGTTTTGAAAAACAACAGTTTGGCAGGATTTATGAGTTGTGACTCTTACAACCATAATAAATCACAGAGTTATAAGTAGGATTCTAAAAGAGACTCAAATTTATCGAACTACACAAACGAAGACGGAACCAACTTGTCTTGTCGTTGCTGTTTGTCCTCCAGTCCGCGTTTGTAATTAATTCATTGTATATTGATCCTTCGGTCTGTGAATAATTACGTTTCAATTTTCATTATAAACCCTACGCAGAAATCAATAAAACACACTACAGGTGAAACACTTCGGAACCTCTAACAAGGCAGGCACCCAATTTTAGGTTTCACGCTTTAGTCTGAGAGCGGTGGAGTGCACCATTTACCGTTCAACTACGGATTATTGCACGCTCGTGTTCAAAATATGTTGTTAGCGTTTACTGTACGACCCTGACGACGCTAATGCATTTAACCTGAGTTTAATATCTGTGAAGTTTAGCTGGTGTAGCCACGTGGTGGAACCTGCCTTGCAACGTGAGCTTGAAGGCAAGGCGAGTTGTTAACTATTATAGAGGTATGAGGAACATGGCTTCTTTAACCTAGCAATTTCTTCGAACGTTACAAAATATAATGTATCTAAAGAAAACTGTTTATAAATCCATACTAATATTATAAATTCGAAAGTAACTCTGTCTGTATGTTACCTTTTCACGCCTAAACCACAGAAAGGATTTTGATATAATTTGGCGTGGAGATAGATGGTATCCTGGGGAAGGACATAGGCTACTTTTGTCCCGATAACACGTTCCCGTGGGATGATTTTCGACATCCATCGCGGGTGAAACCGCGGGGAGAAGTTTATATATTAGAATTATATATATTTTAGGATGAAAAGGTGACCTTGGTAATCCTTTTGACCGATTAATGAACCGGAGGTAGAGTTTATCGATTCGTTATCGTCGTATTAAATCTGGGTATCAAATCAATAATTTAGCTGTCGCAAAACACATCTTAATTTTACCAGCAATTATTTATTGTAATCCCTTGCCCTTGGTATTAGAGATATCGTAAGTGCTTAGTGAGAAGAACATAATAAGACAACTCATATAAAGTTCAGTTTACGTTACAACTTCAAACATTTTTATAATCTTTTCAATAGTGCTAGTCACTCTGAAATTAACTTAATTGCCACGAAAATAAAGTTAATATTTGTTTAACTTGAAATAACATCAATTGGAAACGTAAATTTGAATAGACCTTACATAAAATGCAATATCGAGACATAAGCCCCAGAATAATCATTATAATGATGCTATTCCAAATACACAATCTGGGAATCTTAGCATTGAACCAAACCAATATCTAGAAACTACCAGATTCTTAATGCCTCATTAAATGATGATAAAATCTCCAAATGGTCTGCAAGAAGACATAAGTGCGCAATCATCTGCCAAAACTGTTACATCCGCAGCGTTGGAGCCAAAGTCTAGTCTGGGCTAGATTCAGTTTGTTTCAGCTACGTCATACTGTAGACAGGAAATTAACGAAAATATCGGCAATTTCAAAATACTGGCAATTATCTCGGACTTCTCAGAGTTAACTTTCTTCCTCTTTCACACAATCCATCCATAAACCCTTTAATCTGTGTATTTTCTTGCCATCCATGCTCGTGCCCCAACATTTTTCTGGTCACATGATCCTCATTCTTCCTCATCACTACAAACACAAAGAAAAATAAAATAAATCTTGCACCTGCGACCAGGGCCTGACAAGTACCGGTACCAACTTCCTTTATAGTACCCGACGCGTACCACAAATCTCATATTTGTACGAGAAACCTCGTGCCGTTCGCAACCTTGAATTTCGTTTTCTAATGCCAATATACTATCTCTTTTACGTACTATATCTGTTTTCTCACTTTTACCTTAAGGAAATATTTTTTTGGTTGCCGTTATTGATTAGAAATACCAATCGTACATAACTACTCTGGTACCGGTATCATACCAAGGCCAATGGTACCGATCTTCAAAAACACCGGTATTTCAAGCTCTGTCTACGACATCAGAATAAAAACTAAAACATCATCTATATAAACTACTGTCGCGTCCTCGTAATCTGATTTACCCTTTTCCTCAACACTTGCTAGTTGTTTGTTCTAAAGCCTGTCGAGTTCCCAGTAACAGTTAACTTTTTCATTATCACCTGTTGGTAACTGAGTCTTCACTTACATTTACAACTCATTTTAACTTCCACGGAGCTTGGACCTCGCTGCTTTTTTCTTTCTTCTTGTTTTACTTAATGCTTGTTTTTCACGGGAAGCCAAACTGTTATGGCTATTCTTTAAAGGCTATGCTTTTTTTTTTTCAAAAAATTTAAATCCTCTTTTTTTAGTATTTTACTGCGTGTGTAAACTTGGCTTTTGACACATACGACCCAAACAAACGTCAATTCGTATGTCAGGCTCATTTATAACAGTATTAATACAATTTGATTTGTCCTAAAGTCTAACAATATGCCCTTTCACACAGAGTGACAAACTTAATAGTCTTAATACAACACAATGCCAAGAGACAGTCAGTTAGCCAAGATGAGACCCAGATCTAAGATTTCACGAGTTCTCAACACAAGTTTATAGCCTTTTATAGCCTTTCTGTCGCTTGTTGTGTGCCACTTTCTTATAGTTTGTTCCTTTGGGGCGAGTTTTTAATTACCGCCGAGATTACGGCTTGAGGTTTCTACGACCAATATTGTATTTGCTGTAAACAAGTTTTTACTTTTCTATGATATTAATCTTTTAGTTGGACCGTTGGACGTGTCTTTGTGGGCTTTAATTAGAAATCTATTTGATATATCGATCTATTTAGTTTTCTTTGATTGCTCGGCTGGAAAATGGTTTTTTACAAATTGTATGAATCGAAATTGCTAGCGGCAGGTGGTCAGTCAATCGAATTGGTTGCAAAAAGAGTTTGTAATAAACTTGTTCAAAGCACAACTGAAATTAAGTCAATATACGTTAATGGTCATTGCTTTTAATTAACAATTACTTCCAATTTTACAGGCCGTAGTGGCGGAAACCATTGGAGGTCATTGCTATGCCGTGATAAAATGTTAACAAGCCCACCATCATTGCAATATCAGTACATGTGTCAAGAGTTTAATCGCAACTTCGTGAGAGAATATACGACAAAATTTGTGACACGTCTTTTCACGAAACAGCACCTTTAACTTTGTTTATTTATTTGCATACCGTTAATGACTTACTAATTGTCGAGCAAACATTGAGTCAGTGTGCTCGCGGCGAACATCTTTCACGATGGCTCTAGCAATTGTATGTCTTTGTAACAAGATTATAAGCATTTGCATACATAACCACGTCAACGTGACTAGAATATTATTAATACTAGTTTCACATCTCGTCTGTAGTTCTAGGAGAAATAGACAGAGAGTTGCACTACATCTGCATTTCGTTATCTTTACATTACTTGTCGCAACGAATTGTTATTTCATCTCCTAGAACTCAAACCGAGATCTAGTAATCTTACTCAAGACCGGTGGCGACCCCTTGACAACCGGTCGGCGTTATGTATCTACATACACTGTAACTAGAGCGAAAACATTCCGTGTAACTGGAAAAAACTACGAAAAGAAGTAAACCTTTTTAGGGTCCCCTGCCCATTAGGAATTCGTACAATTCCGTCACGTCCATCCGTCCGTCTGTTAGAGAAATTCTCGTGATGCCTTCCACGGCGATATATGAACGTGCTGGGCGGAAAATGTGTAAGGTGTGAAATGGACTACCTTTGAGTTATGAGCTGTACGATGTCATTTTGTCACGGCCTTCTTCGTCTTCTTATGGTGCTCTTACTATCTTTTTTTTTTATAGAAGTCATTGAATTGCAACTGTTGGTCTTGGTGGACGTTGATCTAATAATTACAGCTAGAAGGTTTTTTTTTTTTTTCGGGATGGGAAATCATCAAATGACCCCTCCCGCTCTGGGTGGAGCGGAAGGGAGTGTCAGACTCTTACTGACTAAAACCCACCCATGTTCCTTCCTTCGCCCTTTATGTTCCGGGGTAGCGGTAACCCTTTCGGACAATCCCGCTGACCCGGCAGGCTTTGGCCTTGAGGGGCCCCTCGTTATGCTGACATCTCTTTGAGGCGAAGGTTTCGATAGGATTTCATTATTAACAGATTTAATAAACTTTTGAGTTATGAGCTCTACGATATCATTTTGTAAAGGTCTTTTTCTCATGGTGCTCTCTCTGGCTTAGTTTTGTTTTTATAGAATTCATTGAATTACAGCAGCTGGTCTTAGTAGACGTTGATCTAATAATATAATCATCACCGTCATAACTATGGCTAGAAGATTTCGATAGGATTTCTGTCTTACCAGAATTTAACAAATGTGGTGAAACCTACTGTCATAACGATGTGTTCTTTGAAGCATGGAGTGGTTTCTATGTTAAAAGCATGAAAAATAAATTCATCAGTATCACTTAGAGAGCGTGGAACAATGGATATGCCTTTCGAACGTAACAATGTTATCCGTTTCAACATTTTCATGCATCAACGATTACAGAAAGTCACTATCTACCAGGAAATCTAAGGAAACCTTCGGAAAAATCGATTGATCGTATACTGCTATTCGTTGAAAGTACTTAGCAACCATGGTTCATTGGTGCTGCAAGGTCTCGCACATGTCAGCGACGCCAATTTAAACCAGTACCGGCCAATCTACACCGGATTTCATTTGCATGACCCGATCTACCCGAGTTCAGGGTCTTATTGCCTTTTTATTATTAATATAAAAACAATTCTGTTGACTATTCTTTGTTTATTGCTGTGGACACATTTATAAATTATTCAGTGTCTGTTGAATTAAATTGTTTTGCTTGATAACGGGAGTGATGTGAAATAATTATGATAATGTTTTGTACCAAGGCTTTGTTAGTTTACCTAGTGACAACGCGAAGCTATAAAAAATCGATCGTCTGATTCCTAGTTGACATTGACAGTTTACATCGTCGTCTATGTTATATTAATGTCTTTTTCATACTTTAGTAATAATTGACTTTCCATGTGTGTATATTGTTATAGCAGTAAATAATTTATCTAAATAGACCTAGACAAAACAGTTATGTCTATCCACCGATAGTCATAACTGTTTTGTCATCTCACATAACAACCAGTGTCTGTTTGATTCCCTATACTTGTTTTTATAGAGCGAAAGTGTGGCTTAAGATATACGTAAGATATAATAGTTTAAATCTGAGGGGCAATTCTCGTAATTTTAAGAACGTTCACAGTCTGATCTCAGTCTCAATCTGTCAAAAATACCACAAATTTGACAAGTTTTTGACATTTGTTTGTCGCCAAGATGAGACTGCGACTAGATTTTGAACGTTTTAAATTACGAGAATTGGCCTTCTGAAGAATTTGTTTGAACGTGCTAATTATCTGGAACTAGCTGTCGGATTTGGAAAAATATTTTAGCATTTGATAGCCCAATTCTTGTGGAAGCTTGTAGGCTAATTAATAGCACGCTAGGGCCCATAGGGAGCCGAGCAAAAAGAAAAAAAAGTTAGTAAGAACGCTAAGCGAAAACGAAATAATAGCGCGGCCTGGCGATGCGATGCGACAGGGTGGGTAGGGGGAACAAGAAATTTCACGCGGACGTAGTCACGGGCAGACGTTAATGTAATAATAACAGGCAAAGTTGATGTTTATTCCACTGCCCTGATGAAAGAAGATTAGTTTCGGTCGCAAACGTTCACTCACAAATTACACATGAGCCGTAAGATTGCTTGCGGCAGGCTGATCAAATGAGGAAGAGGCCACTTCAGGTTCAAGTGCACTTTAGCAGAGGAAAAGAGGAATTGAATACTTACCAAAAAGAAAATTATAGAGTACTTGCTCTTCGTAAAAGCTATTACGGACTTCTTACAACACAATAACAAAGTTTTTAGGCGTTTTTTTAAAGCCTCATTCGAGGAATGAACTCATGTTAACTACTGCCCCGCGGCTCCGCCTGCGTGTAGTTTAAAACCGAATGGGCCATGTCTGTCTCAAAATAACAAGCTACTCTTCTAACAATTGACCGGTTGACGTCATCACGTCAACGCCGGCTGAAAACCAGCGCTGGGGCTCTGTCTCGCATAGGGTCTAAGGGCGCGTTTCCACGGTGGAGACGAGCGGAGCGGAGCAGAGTCGTGCAGGAATCAACCAATCACAGACGAGACGCGTGAGACGTGATGTGGATTTCAACCCATGTGATTCATCGATTACTGCACGTCTCCTCTCCGCTCCGCTTGTCCTCACCTTAGTGGAAACGCACCCTTAGAATTATGCTGAGCGATGGCCGTGTTGCGTGGATGTGATGCATTTTTTCCCCAACTTGTTTTCATTTTTTTTTGTGTTTATATTCTTTCCCTGCATCATGTTTACCGCAAATGAATGTATTTGTATTATCGAAACCGATTCGGTAGTTAGCCGTGAAAACGTATCGCCTATAGATAGAAATTCTAGATTACGCATTCAATCTAATAAGGCATTATTGCACGGATTCAGGAAATCCTTGTCTAATGAGTATTTACCGCTGAATCGTTAAATTAATTAAATTACTTACCAAGCTACCAAATCAACCTAAATGACCGGTCATTAACCTCGAAAAGTCATTACAAATTAATTTAAAGTTAATTAAAATCTGTTCGCCCTTTGACTTGAGAAGTTAAGATATAAGAATGAGTATAGCCATCGTTATCGTCAGTCGTCACGCTCCCGAGTTCCTACGTGACACGAAAACTGAAAGGTGACGAGTTGACGAGATAGGGCTGTCAAAACAAAAAAAAAACCTACAAAAAGACCACTGATCCCATTTTAATTACCTATTTGTCAAACTGATGAAAGACAAAGTAATTTTTCAATCCTTTTTTAAATACGGAACCTTTCTATCTAGTACCTACTTGTATCCTCCCATATCTATTAACTGTATTTTGAATTATTTTTAAAACAGTAACCGTGGAATTTCTTGCCAGCTCTTCTCCATAGGAAACGACCAATTGGAACCGTGCCTAGCTTCTGACGTTTCATAAGTGCCCATGTAGGTTTATTTGAAATTTATTATGATATCCAAATGGAGTTGTAAGTCAACTCACTCGTCTCATCATGTATTCTCCAAAGGAACAAGCGCACATCTAGAACCGATATATATCCTGTCTCAATAAATTGAATTTACTGTAGAAACAGGCCGAGCGCCATATAAGCATTAATCCTACCTTCTGTTCCTTTTTTTTTTGTGGCGTCAAGCATAAAAATACCGGAACCGGTGCCGAACTAATTGGCATCACCAACTTGTCAAATGGGGATGAGCACGAAATAACCGGTGGATATTTTTGGACAGGACGTGTTTAAGTGACAAGTGTATTGTATTAAGTTAGGTCCAATTTATTGTGTGTTTATGATGGTGATGAGTTCATTGTTATTCTGCCTATTATTTCCAAACACTTTGAAGATGACTATGACTCTATTATAATGCGACTGATCTGAATATATTTTATATTCAAATCCTTGTTTCCTGTTGATGTTATTTCCACGAAAACAAATTTGTAACTTTACTCTAGTGTTAATTAAGTACATTTCAGCTTGAGTAGAACTCTTGAAAAAGTCAAATTGAAATAGTAGCGCAAATTGAACTTTATGTGTAACTTTTGAAGTTTTTTTTTTTTTCAAAAAAACATTTTTGTTTACATGTTTGGAATCTAAGTTGCGAACGCAGGATATAATCAGTATTTGTCAGTGTCTGTGATATAAAGTGATATTATTTTGTTATTTGCATTGCTAAATAAATGAGATTTAGATGGACGGTGGACAAAAGAGTTACATAAACTACATCTAGTTTTGAATACACAGTACACGCAATATTTATTTTAAATGAATGTTACTTGCTTAGTGCATTTATGCTAGTAGTTTGTCTGCAGTCAACTGTTTCTCTGTGTCTTTGATAAACAGTCGAGAATTCGAGACAGCTTTCGGATTACTAAATTTAATTCACACTGTACAATGAGGGGACAATAGGGATGCAGGGGTGATTCTATATTGAGATCCCTTTTCCTCTTTTGTTCCCCTCCTCCCTGCATCCCTTTTTACGGTTAAGAGAAGAACAAGTATGTACCTAAATCTGTGAACATTACAATCCGTATAATTAAATCCGTTCACGCATACAATTCGCTAACTAGTACTACCCGTAATTAGATGCAGCATCTGGTTAATTAAATATCGGAAACGAATCGACGTATCAAATTGCTAAATGAACAATGCAAAAACGTACAGCGCATCAAAACTTTCGTTCTCATTACCGTGTTTTGTTTCAATTACTGACTTGTGCTGATGAAAATAGAGTTTAAATTGACAATGGCAGGAAATGGTATTGTACAACATTATGAACAGATGATTCAATTCCGTTTATACGTTAATTGAATAAAGGAGTCATTATTGTCGCGTGTTGTCCGCTATTTTATGTAATTTCGACCTGTTGTGTTTTGTGTCGGTGTGTCATTTATGATAAACCGATAAGTAAATAAACGTTCGTGGCTAAGTAATACCTGCCGCACGGGTCGATCGATCAGGGTAAGCTGCGCTTGCCGCGGTTGGTCCGTGGATGGGTGACCATCTTTTTATATCGACTTCCCTCCGTGCTTCGGCACGGAGGGAAGTCCGCTTGCCGCGGTTGGTCCGTGGATGGGTGACCATCTTTTTAAATCGACTTCCCTCCGTGCTTCGGCACGGAGGGAAGTCATCAGTCATGCATGAAAGCACGATATGCCTTTGGTCCCGGCTGTCATTCGTGTATCTTTGACAGTCGTTAATAAAGGTCTTTAGAAGTTCGAAAGTCTGACAACCAGTCTTACCAAGACGTATGGTACCCAATAACTGAGTTGTGAAGGACAGATAGGCTCCATGTCGTTCCATGTAAAATACTGCCTGTCCAATAGATATTAATTAGCCTTTAACCCGTTGAATACGGTAATTACCGACACAATTAAAAAAGCCATTGTGTCTCGCGTGGATCTTATATGGACATGCTTTCTGTCTCTGTGGTACTGAGAATTAGCGTCTTCGAGTGACAAATAAAACCTATGCTTTATGGAGTTATAACTTGTAATGAGAAATCACTGTAATATCGATACACACACAAATAACATGCACGTACCTATGCACGGCGACATATCAAGTTATACATTTCCAGTATAAGCTGACTTCTCATTGTACGAAAAACCCATACAATGCGAGGTAAGCTAAAACAGGCAGCCTCAAAGATATGTACCTATACATCGACAGGTATTCTGTTCATTGTCTACAATTTGTATTCCTTGTTTTGTATTTTTGCGCCGACCCCAAGTAAAATGAGGGCAGGAAGATGATTTGTAGCTACAATAAAGTGCCCAAAGTTTAATATGTTTTGTGGCTACACATTGATACAATATTATGAGTCAAAGATTAAGACTACACCAAACCAAACTATTTCAAGACCAAGTTAAGAGACTGGTAAGTAGAGAATACTTAAGCTATTAAATCCGCCTTTTTACCTTTTTATGTGCGAAAAGTATTAATAAAATTAAAAATGAAATGAATTCTTGTAATATGAGAGACGATACCATACAAATATTTGCCCCTAATGATGGCAATACGCGACAAAGTACATAAGGTACTTCGTTCTGCGTCATTCCGACGTCAGCGTCGCATTCAATATTGATTAGTACAGGAACTTTAGTCATCCTTCCGCGAGTAAGGTCTACCATTTCGAAATATTTAAAGTCCTGACTAAAACCTAAAGAGTATAGTTACAAGCTTAGCAGATTCAGGGCTGATTTTTCCAACGCCAGATAATTTTATCGGAGGAATAATTAGAATTTTTGATAGTGACCATACAAAAACTGTCGGACGTCAATTTTATTCGAAGAATAATAAAATAGAACAATAAAAATTATCTGTACGGACGCCAGCACATCAAGTTACTACAATCTGTCAAATTTCTTTAATAGATTTTCAACTTTATCGCTAAACCATTAAGGTTCAAGGTTGATTGGGAAAATTTGACATTTTCGGGTAGCTTGACCTGCTGGCGTCTGTACATTGAAAAATCAGCCCTAAGTTAAATTACTTATAAGCTAATATGCTAGATTGTATTGTGAATATAATATCACCAACTGTGATACTTTATAAAAGGAAGTAAAAAAAAGTTTTTAATTTTTCGTTATTCCATTAAAAAATAAAAATATTTACGAAATAAAACGCCTTAATTTGAAAAGTCCGAACAAATAACCGGACACAGCCGTGACGAGGGGACAAAAAGCCGGAAAAATCCGGACGGATGGTAACCCATCCGAGAGTCAATACTCATAACTCATAAGTCAAGTGAAGGAAATCTTTGCTAAGGAAGATAATGATTTGATTATAATCATTATGATGGCTGAAGTCTATTCACTGTTTGTTCTATTTGCGTAGGTTCCTCTTATCAGTGTGTTGTGACAGTAAGCGTCACTCAATGTCAATGCCATTCTGTGTGTTCGCGGTAATATCGGAAATTACTGTATGGTTTTTGATATAGTTTTGGGACTATCTAACTGGCAAATTTACTGATTCAAACGCATCTGTTTGTTTCAGGGTTTTAATACTCGTCAACAAGTTTCACAGTAGGTTTAATTAATCCATCAACCAATTGGTTTTAGGTTTAGGGATAGGATTTAGGTTTTTTTTTCACACGTTTTCTATTGATTCGTCTGATATTGGCAGAATTATCGACATCGGCACCATTGCCATAGAGAAAAATAGAATAGAATACTTAAAAGGTCGACGTAACTATTGAGGGCACTTGCAATTTATTCATGACTCATCATCTGCCTAGCCTTTTCCCAACTTTGGGGTCGGCTTCCAGTCTAACCGGATGCAGCTGAATACCAGTATTTTACATGGAGCGACTGCCTATCTGACCTCCAGTTACTGGTGGTTAATTTATTCATGACTAAACCGATTATTAAATAAGGGGTAATAAAACGGGTAGAAGCAAGGCTAAAATGATATGCAACACGTCTCTCATGATTTGACGGCACGGTTGGCGCAGTGGTTAAGCGATTGACTGCTGCGCTGCGTGTCGCGGGTTCGATTCCCGCACGGAACAAATATTTGTATGACCTACATGTATTTGTTCCGAGTCTGGGTGTTTTTCTATCTATAATATGTATGTATTTACAAAAAAAAAAAAAAAATTGTATATAAGTAGTTTATCAGCCATCTTGTTACCATAACACAAGCATTAGGTTGCTTAGCTTGGGACAAATGGTGCTGTGTGAAATGTCCAGGGATTTATTTATTTATTTATTTATTTATTTGACTATTCACAAGAGTTGTGTGCTCTCTTATTATATGTACTATCGCCAAAATACATATCTGACCACTGTAAAGACCATTCCTGCCTGCAGCGCATATTATTAGTCGACCTAAACAGGATCCTCTTTTGTTTTACTTATGGACGCAGCTGTGGTCATCATGTGCACGCGGGGTGTTGTTTTCAAAATGGTCAGATATAGGTTTTTGCGATAGTACCTAATCAATTCTGTCTCTTAAGATACAGGTATACCCTAGTTTAAGAGACAGGGTAACGTTAACTGTCAACAGATGTACCATCAACATGTTCTACCATATATTGTAGTAACACACCTTGTATACCTTGCTAGTTACTAGTATAAGTTTTGTTTTTTCTCATCATCTGTACCTTTTGATCAATAAACAATTATTATTATTATTATTATTATTATTAATAGAAATCAATAAAAACCTGCATCTGTAAGTAAATCCTCATTGAAAACACAAAGACCCGATGCTAACATCAATTTCTAGTCTGTCTCCATTTACGTCGTGTCTACTCAGAGGCGCGGGCGCATGATTTGTGGCTTACCTTTCTCTTATTGTTGCCATGGTTACTGCGTTGTTGACTCGTGAAAGTTCTCGATGTAGTAACCTGCTCGACGTATTCGGAACGGTTTTTGTTCGAAATAGATTTCCATACTGTTCGTAGAAGAGGGAATGAGGTGATTGCCTGTTGGTGTGCACGTAAATTCTTGTCTATTGCAGTTGCACGTACTAGATGTTAACTGTGAAATTAGCTTGTGTATAAGAAAATGGAAATGTATTGTGGTAACGAATTCGAGATTGTTTCTATTGCTGTTTTGGCGTAAAATTATCTTTTTTGCTACACAGACAGCATAAAATGTAATTAATCGAAATTAGAGTCTAGCCAAGTGATTTACAGAAACAAAACAAACAATGAAAAGCCCGTTACGTCCGTAGAATCAGCACAGGACCTACGTAAACAAACATTTCACGCTTGTATTTTAAAACAATCGCATTGTTCACCTGTCAACTACACAGTAACCTCGTGACGTCACAAAACATACCTACTCTTTTATTATTCAACATTACACGCACTGGCATCCCGTAACGATGATACTACGTCACATAACTCGCTACACCGCACCAATAAAGAGTTCAACACCAAAAAGTATTTTCCCCGGAGGTTTCCTCGCACCAATTCGGTTCAAGTAAAAGATGGGCCAACTCCAACTTTGTGGAATAAAAATCTTTCCTCATTCATTTTCGGTCCTAAAAATGTTAAAATTCGTCTGAATTTTTTGTCTTTACATACTTCTGAAGTTAGGTAAAGTTCTTGATGAAGATGTATAGGAAAGAGTCAGCAACTTTCCAATGACCCGTAAAAAGGTCATCAGTATTCCAAGCGTACAACGTCAAGACTAGACGGAACTTGAAAGTATAGACGCCAGCAGGTCAAGCTACCCGAAACTGTCAAATGTTCCCAATCAACTTTGACCCTTAATGCTTTAGCGATAAAGTTGAAAATCTTTTAAAGAAATTTGACAGATTGTAGTAGCTTGATGTGCTGTCGTCTGTACTAAGATGTTTATTTGTGGTTCGTAATGCAGCGACAGTCTGGAACAAGCAAATGGCTAGATTGGATCTTGGGGTGGTAAACACAGACGTCTAGTGCGAGCAACGCTCCCTCGTTTACTAATGAAAAATCTCGAATCTCATCCTCTTTGAACTTTTGCATTCGAGAATTGAATTCAGTGATAAACCTCGTTTAAAGATGTTTGAACAAACGATTAGGATGAACGTTTATTTTAAGGGAGATTCGGACATGCGAAATGGTTTTGGAATTAAATTTAACATGTTTTTGCAGTGGATGTTTTTGCATTGGTGTTGTGTCGGGAATTTGCAATTCTTGGCGTGTTATAAAAGAAGAATTACAGACAGGGACATGACCTGTTACCATGGACTGAGCTGTTCAGAACATTTTGACCGCGTAGTTATTACACTTTTCAATGCAACAGCGGATTTTTTTTTGATAACCGACAATTTTCTACCTTAGAATCATGTGCTGAATTACATACATTAAATTACATTTTGCGCGTCGATGTCCCTACAATCTTGTATTTTGAATGGAAATCTATATTTGTTTGTAACTCAAACATAAGTACCTCTATAACAACAGGTTTATGATTAATAAAGTGTTTAGTATCTGTTAGCCGCTATTGTTGCCAAAGCTGTACTTGAAACAATATGGTATAAACACGGTGGGTTAAATATTGATAACGGAGCACTAGTTAGTAGTTTAGTGGCAGTTTGCCAACTCATCGTTTATATTCTAAATCTAGTTCAATAGGAACTATTCCTCTAGGTCAACTTTCAGAACTTTGCAGTTTATTAATTCACTCCCTTAAGAAAATGAATATTAATTCATTCAAGATAGAACTAAAAAAGTTGCTAATTATTAAGGGATATTATAATGTTACGGAGTTTTTTAATGAAAAATTTTGAACTTAGATAATTTAATTAGTTTTATTCATTTTATTGTTTAAATTATTATTACTTGTTGACTGTATTTTTGTATTGACTGCTCAGACCAACAAAAAAAGATGTTGGTCTGAGATTGACTGTAATTAGGTATTTGAATTGACTGAATTGTGACTATGATTTTTTATAATTATTTCCTAGTTTATAATTTCAATTAAATATTATAAACTATTTGAAAAACATGTTGAACCAGCAATATTAAACTCGTTTCCATCCATATGTGCATCTATGTATCATGTCACACATGTTTATTTACAAATAAATGTGACTAAGCAAATTTTTATTTTCTGTCCTTTTCTTAATGAAATAGAAAGAAAAAGATGTACTGAACATAAAAGTTTAGTTTGTGAACAAGGGAATCGGCGCCATTAACTGCAAGCAGTAATCCACTAAATCTCTTGCCTATAAACTACCCTACTGCTCATCAAACAAACTCCCATCAAACATTAAATCTACCCGCAAAAACGGTAATTAATTCAGACAACACAACTGTAATCAAGGAAATCCTGGGACAACAAATGTGCTTCCACATACACATGGTGTGATAATCTATCTCTCTAGTACAACCACGGAGTAGATAGCTGTACAGAAGGCCAGCTCCATGCATCGATAGAAAGCGCAGCACACATATACGCGTACGCACGGCGGCGATCTCAAACTATGATAAACAAATGCCAGTCGCGAGTGCGTACGTAGACACGTGTCTAAGTGTGTGTGCGTTTTCGCTCATTGTATGGAGCCGACAGCCGACCTTCTAGTGAATATATTTAGTTTGTGTCAGTACTGTGTTAAGTATTTTGATTGCTTCCCGATCCCCAACGTGGAATTTGTCCACTTCAATGAATTCGTTAGCGCTCCCCTCTGTGACCACTCGTAAATTAATTATTTTAAGTAATAGATCAAGCAGTTGTGTTGGAATCTTTTAGGAAGGTTATAGATGGGAATTTTAATATTTTTCTCGTGATACGTTTTTGGTAGTAGTACAATAAAAATCTGTTTTTAAATTTTATTGAAACCTAAGAATTCTTCGTTTTTCTAGGACCCATACCTTTGTTCGACTTCGAATACTGTTTTACGAATTCGTCCTACTTTTAAAGGTAATCTCGTCTGCCTACTCATAACATTCCTTTTAGGCATTCCAGATCGGAATTTCAATCTTTTTTTTTTTTTGTTGTGATACGTTTTGGATAGCACCTACCCAAAAATGCTGTTTTTACATTTTATTGAACCTAAGAAAATCTTCAATTTTCTACGACCCTCATACCTTCTACCTTTGTTCGAATGCTGTTTTAAGAATTCGTCCTATTTTTAAAGGTAACCTCGTCTGTCTACTCATAACATTCCTTTTAGGCATTCTTCAGCTCCCGAAATTGATTTTAAAGATTCCTTTATAGTCGAAAGGTCAATAGCACCCGGGTCCGTCTGATCTCGGTCTCCACAAAATACTTCAATATTGTACGTGACGCGGCCAAAAATACAATCTAACCGAGATTTCATGCAATATAACTTTTATATCTAAAATTATTTTTGTGACTGAAATATCTAGGACATCTGCTTATATTATATCTTTTTCAATTTTTGTTTTGGAATCTAAAAAATAACTCTTTTAGTCTGGGATTTCAATATGGAATCAATAAATAACATTTTTGCCGGCTTTGGTGCTTTGCTTTACTTTGCTTTTTGTATTGAAAATGTATCAAAAACATTTTTAGACTATAGTTTATTTCAGCCAACATTTGGAATATGAAAATAAACTTTGGATATACGTATATATTTCGGTTTCGGTTAAAAGAAACTTTATTCCCAATAAAGACATAAGTCACTTACTTGAGAACAATACTAAAAATATAGATTACAATATGTTCGTCATCAGTATTACAATTTAATAGTAGGTACCCATCCAATGTATTCGTTTCTTCAGAAGTGATCGATCCGCAATTATGTGCTGGTTAAGTTGAGTTTTGAATGCATTGTAAGAGTGTGCATTTCTTATATAGGAAGGTAATTTATTATAAAGCTGTGCTCCTTCAAAAGTTAACAATTTTTTGCCATAGTTTGTTCTTGTTTTTGGTAAAACTAGCAAGCTTGCTCGCCGTGTGCTGCGTTGGCTAACTTGTTTATATTGAGTGAGTGTTATGTTTGAGTGAACGCTTTTGTTGAGAATATTTCTGATGAAAATGCATTTGTTGTAAATATAAAGTTGTTTTATGTTCATTATTTTTGTGTCTTGATAAAATTTGCTGGTAGAGGTATTTTTTTTAAGTAAGAGCTCAATAGTTTCTTCGGTTGGTTGACAGATTTTGCAAAACCAATTAGCACTGTTCCTTGTGGTTTATTTATATGAAAACGTGAATATTTCAGCTAAATATGAACGGAACAAATTTTTCGTTATAAAAAGTTATTTAATTTTAATTGTCAATGGGGCATTCTATCTGTAAGTTGATTTTTGATATTTTTAGCTCATAACCATTCTAAAATACAAAATTCATATGGTTTTTTTCTTAATATTAACTAGCCTATTGCATGATGCGTTGAGCCATTTTAAAAAGACAACCTTCTTAATTGATCAATAAAAAAAAATATTGTTGATTAGGCCTGCTCTGGACCTCGATCAAGCCTGATGGAAAGCTATCAACAAAACGCTTTAGTTCTAAGCAGAACAGTTCGTCCTACCAGAAAAAAAGGTTTTATTCATCAAAGGGTCGTTTTACCAAAAAAAGAGTCACTTAAAGCCTCCTCTTTTATTTACTAATTCCCTTCGCCAAACAGTTTCGTAATCACGACCTTTTAAAACGGAGTTACGTCACTCTAATTTGGTTTAATTAACACAACTAATTAAGAAACTAAGTAGTATAGTTGTGTGTTGAAGTTATAGAAACACACAATGTTATAGCTCTGGAGTTAGTTAATTAATTGTATTTTAAACTGTGAACTTGTTTATGACAGGTATTTAGGAGATGTTCAAATAATTGTAGTTTCTTTGACTGCGTCGTATCGTAGGTGTTTTGGTGATTTGGTGGTTATAACTGTAATCTTTACAGATTACAATTATATATCGAATTAAATGTTCGAACTTAAAGGAAGAGAAATGTTAGACAAATGACTGGAAATGACATTGACTTGACGAATCCCTCACTATTTCTTTTCGATCCTTACTGAGTGAGCTATTACTATCAATCCTCGTTTGTCTTTATCTCTCCATTCATAGATAATTTTTCAAGTTTCTTCTTACGTAGCGAAATTTCTCCGACTTTGGTTTGATCTATGTGTCAATTTGTCCCGTTATTTCGCCTTTTGTGTTTTACGGTCACGGAGTACGATGGAATGGAGAGCTCCTGTGTGGGAGACGTCTCACGGACAGGCATGGTATAGTGCGGGCAGAGTCAGTTCAAGCGAAACTGTAACTCTTACCATTCTGCCGGTATCGACGGAAATTTGCCTGCGAGTAGTGCGTGACTCAAACGTTGGCCTAGTCGCAAAACACAAAGCGGAAATTTCGATTTGTAATAAACCGCTGTTTGTAATTTGGGTTGCCTTGAATGTTATTTTGCTTTGTGTCTCGTGTGCTGAGGCTTTACCCAATACCCAAATCATGACGCGATGGTGATTATCTAATGTTATATTGCGTTTCTTATGAGACATGCGTCATCAGTGAGTACTCCATTCTCATTACCTTATCCGTTGATGCACCCACAATCCAGCATACTTTAATAGGTATGCTCGATAGCAAAGAATCAGAGTGGGCGTCCAACATTTCTAATTTAAGTTAGTTGTTCTACAAGGTCAGTGCTGGTCAAGAAAAGTAGTATTTAAGTGACTCAACTTCTCGTCTTTACAGAGTTGCTCAAGTTAATCGAGTGAATTGAATGGAATCGGACTATTATAGACTTTGTTTGTGCCTAATAAATAGTTTATTTTAGATTGTAGCGTTATTTTCTGAATGTCTCGAATATCGCATCTAATTCAACAGTGGTGGCCCAGTGATAACGTAGATTCGAACCCAGACAGGCGCTTTACTTTGTGTAAATTATTTCATCACCACCTACTTTCAAAACGGTGAAGGAAAACATCGTGAGGAAACCAGCATGTCCTAAAACCATAAATTCGAAGACATGTGACATCTACCAACTCGCACTGGGCCCGCGTGGTGGATTACGGCCCACTCCGTCTCACCGAGAGAAGGCCTGTGTCCCAGTAGTGGGGACATTATAGGCTGATTATACTCTAATATCATTCGGTTTGTACGAGAACATCAATAGAAAACCTGAGTCGACCACGACCTAAATAGTTGATCCTATTTCAGCGATACAGGTACCGGGATTAAGGTACAGTTGCACAATATTGTTATAAGCTCCGCAGCTACCAAAGCACAAAGAGCATAAATCCATACGGCACAGAAATCTGCATCGAGCATCAAAATCATACCATTATTATCAATCCTCATTAGGGCTGACCACTTACAATATTGCATATTAATTAGTTAAATTAGATTTGCGAGCTGTTATGATAAAACTAATACACTATTGCTCGGAGGGGTAAGCAAAGAGTATTATCGACAAGATGAAATATTTAAAAGGGAAATTATGATTTAAAAGAGTTTCCGTGGAGTGTCATGCCCGTTCTTCTCCATTGGAACCTACTACTCTTTGGACCCATTCTAAAGCTCAGTAGCTTCAACCAGCTTCATCTTTCTGACTAACCAACCTCTTGACAATTCAAAAGTGCCTGTAATTGATTTATTTGAAACAAATACTTTGAGTTTGATTTACTAGCTTTAAGAGATATAAAAAATGGGCCACCCATTTATGCTGGAATTTATAAATAAAACAACCACCAATCATTGTAGTTCCGCGTTTTTTTCTATAAATCAGCGATAACAGCAGGTTAGATGAGCGGATGATAGAGCGGAGAGCTTACCTTAATGGCTGAGCTAGAAAACCCATTTTCAAACCATTTTTATTTCACCACAAAGCTATCCGTAGCTCAACCGACATACTGCAGATTAAATAAAACTGTACACGGGATTTTATTAATGAAACCTGGCAAGTGTGGCAACCCTACTGCAGACCGTTAGCCCGGCACAGTCTGCCAAACGCAATTGATAATTGAAAAAATTAATTAACTATCCTTGTTCATTATTTTAAATAATGCAATATTTACCCATTTCGCTAATTCAATTCAATGTTCATTGATTCCGGATTGCAACACGCATTAATATTCATTGAATAGTTTGCTTAACCTTTAAATTAATTAATGGTTTTCAATTGTAAATTAGTGCATTTATGACGTATTGGTGCCAGGGTTTGTGTTTACAAATTGGGACATGCAAGAGTTATCTTCAAAATTATACACAGCTTAGAAACCATACACGTGACCAGAAACATTGAATAGAATACTCTTTATTAAGTACACCATATAAATTACATAATATATAAATTTATTAATTTTACAAAGGGTAACACACTGGGCGGTCTTATTGCTAAAAGCAGACAACCTTTAGATGGATTAAAAAGGGGAAGGAGACAATACTGTGGGTGGTCTGAGGTGTACTATTCATATACAATAAATACATACATAAAGCATATACTGAAACAGGAGCACGGGAAATAATGATGATGATAATAATGAATGATGACACATAGTTTTGACAGTGACATTGACAACTGAAATGATTTTGATCGTGAGTTTTGACAGCTGGATGTTTGATAGAAAAAGTTTACAATATAGGTTACAATAACTCTTGAAGGCTTTGCGCATAGAAATCTAAAATCCAAGTAATTAAAAAAAAAACTTCAGACAAAAACTTTCAAACACAACGAAAATCTCAAAAGAAAATATGACGATGTCTACTAATTTATGTTTTACGCTTCTACCCCACAAATACCCCAGAGCTCAATATTATAATGAAACAGTACATAGTCTGTTTGGCGCGTCGCTTCCCCGGGGCGATTTATCGTTCGCTACACTGTAATTAAATTCACCTACTGGTGGGGACGGCCGGCGAAATGTCCTGGATCGAGGGATGATGCAGCATTTAGATTTTGGGGTGTAGTTTTTGACGTATCGTGTATCACGATTAATACGTGCCTTTGGTTTAACGTCAAGTGCAGTAAAGTCAAGAGTTTATTCAGGAACTTTTAGAAAATATTGTTCGTTAAATAATTGAATTTACATTAGAGATGGCTGACGAAATTTTTAGGATCGAGAGGATGACGCAAGGATCGTGTCGTGTGGTAAGTTTTGAGAACCAAGGAGGATGGCTATAAGAATATAAGAGAAGTTTAAACAAACGGCCGTTGTATAGTGCAAAGGATAACATTGGCAGAAAGGATGTGTACACTGAGATCACAGCTCCTTGGTTCTCAAAACTTACCACACGACATGATCCTTGCGTCATCCTTTCAATCCAAAACATTTCGTCAGCCATCTCCAATGTAAATTACTTAGCGACCGATATTTTTCTAAAAGTTCCTGAATAAACTATTGACTTTCCATACATGGACTTCCAGGCATGGAAGAAGAAGAAACAAACAACTGTGGATAAAGAAAGACAGGAGGAAGATGAAGATGATGATGGTTTTGATATAAGATACAATGAACCAAATGGTCTTAAGATTGGTTTAAAATTTAGAGGTGCCTTTGGATTAAACTCAGGTTCTGTACCTAAGTAACTTAAGAGTTAATTAAAGTTTTAATGAACTTCTAGACAGCGTTGGTACGGATTGAAAGTGAAAAGATCTTTGATAATCTTACTTTTCTTTAAGATAAAGCTACTGACATTGCTAACAAGCGTTACTCGATTATGACGACGGTCTACAGTGTTCCAACTCTATAGCTCTCAATATTTGGAATAGCATACTAAAATCCTAGTATTTACTCGGAAGCTGTGTCGACACTATTCGAACCAGAATTTTGCGGCCAAAACGTCGTTGATTGAATTTGGTCTCTGAAGTTCGTGATAGGACCTCAACAAGATAAAAGCTTGGAGCTGAATGTGCCTGGGTGACGGTGACTCTAATTAATATTGACGTTTTGAATCGTATCAGCTGGATGTAGTCGAATATTGGATATTGCGACATTTTCTGTTTTGAGGCGAGCCCTTCCCGATCAAATTGCCCAACATCACGAATTGCGCATATTTTTGACCGTTTAGAGTTAATATTGAAACAAAGAAAGAATAAATATATATTGGTGCTCGCACAGGAATATCACAAACTAAACTAAGCAGACAAAAAGTGCAATAACAAACACACGACTCACAATACTGAAGATTGATTGAAAAGATTGAACAAAAGTTTGAGCGAGATATTTTTTTTTTTTGTGCTGTATTTTAGTTGCACCGTGTAGGATTAGTATTGCGCAGCCGATCGATTCTGTAAAAATCTCACAATGAAAAGTTAGGCGAAGTGAGCTGTCAATAGTGTAAATCCCTAGCATTATAGTTGGAATGACAGCTCACTCCACGCTCACTTCACCTAAGTTTTCACGGTGAGATGGCTACAGAATCGCACTGCAGGTCTTGCTCACGCGAAAACATTGAAGCTTATGGGTGTTCAATGTTATTGCGTGAAAATAATTGATGGATGAATGAGTGTAAGGGCTGATTTAATCATATTGTTTATACAATCGTAAAGATGCCGTGCCGTAGAAAACACATGTCTGTGAACATGCCTTCATCGTGATCCATACAACACTAACAACCTACCTACACAGCGTATAAACCGTGCCATAGAAAAAACGTATCTGTGAATAAGCTTCCATAGTGATCCATATAACACTGTCCACTGTGCCTATTATACACACGGCAGATGAACCGTAAATGGCCTAATTGCAGTTGTAGGAGCCGCCTAAGGTTGAATAGCTAGTTTCAAAAGTGACCATAATACGATTAATTCGTGTTTTAATGGTTGTTAAGATCTAGAGGAGAGATACCTTATATGACAACTAAATACCAAGTTGCATGTGCCGGTGTTAGCTGTACATTTTCTATCTGCTTCAACTTAAAAGCTTTCGTCGTCGTATGGTATTGCAGTACGTCTGCTTGATAAGATTCGACTCCTAAAACAAAAATGTAAAAGCTTTCAATGCTTTTCAGTATTTCAACACACGTTGTCACACTCTCTTGAGTCTTCATCGAATTACGTCGTGCTCAGACGTCGCCACTGAAATGTTATTGTCGCGTTATCGTCGCCAGTGCCCAGTAGACTGTGCGGTCTATACTCGAGCTCCGCCACCCTTTTAATGTCGTCTCGTCCATACATGATGCTTTTACACACGCTTCGAATACCTCTTTTAAAAATAAACGCATTAGAAAATCGATATTCAATCTTGTTATGCTAGGTATGCCAATATTCCAGGTACATACATGCAATTTTGCTAATGGATAGCGAACCATGTAGAGTTTTATGTACAAAATTGCATTTATTCTTCGGTATTGAAATATTTCAACGTTTTATTAGATTTTTCGTTCGTTGGTACTGATATTAGATTTTTATTGGAGTAGGTACGCTTTTTATTTTAGGGGAAAGCTTTCAGTAATAAATATCAGTGACATTTTTAAAAATCGATGAAGTTCTGCGGTGTTTGTGCATGTAAGTTTCATAGTCCAAATGAATTCAGACGATATATCCAAGCCCTCAGTTTTTGATTAGTTTCTTTGTTTCTGCTACAAAATTGCTGCACAATAACTGCACTTTTTGCTTTGGCGACATTATTTTGCTTTTGGTTTCGAATCCACGGTGCCTTTTATTGGGAGCGAAATGTCTTACCATTCAATTTTAATATATTTATTGGAACTGTAATGAATGTACTTTGACATAATTCATTTGATATCTGTAATTTATTTGTTATCTGCAATTCATTTGTTAATATTTTTATTTGATTTTTTCTATTTATTGTTAATTTAGTTCAATGCTCATTTTTTTTTTTTTCTGTTACTGACTGATGCAATGTAAATGTTTAATTGTTAATTAATTTCAATGTAATTTAAATTGATTTATAAATAATGTAATGCAAGTGCTGTGCACACCTAAGTGACGAGTTCATCGCAAACTATTTCCGTGCAAAGCAAAATTGTAATGTAATAGTGAATAAGTCGTTGGTGTGTCAATAAATAAATAAATAAATGTATGTAAACAACACGTACACACGATGAATGATACCGGAGAAATCCTAGCGTGGGAAACTGGGAACAAGAATCAGCAAGTCCTTATCGTTTCTCTCAAATCGCATCAAGAAAGTTCGCTCAACTCCATCGTGTTCGCATAAAGTCGTGTCCAGACGTGTCCACAGTAACGTCGCTGCGTTATCGCCGCCATGTTCAGTGAGCTCAGTACTCCGGAACCCGTCGCCGGTCACTGTCCTGTTACTATGTGCAACTTGGCACAATAGGCACGTGAAACTGTGCCTCTGCCTACCAGACTATTATTACCATATACAGTAAGGAAAATTTAATGGGACTAGGTCTTTGTGCATTTTCCTTGTTATCACAAATAAGTAAACCTTCTTTACGACAAGACGTGTCCTTAAGAGTCTATGGATGAAAGTACTTTAACAATCGAGACCGTTTGTGTGAACATTTTATTTTTATAATTATTGTTTAAAAAAACACAGGCGAATTGAACCACCCCCTTTTTAAAGTCAGTTTGAAATACATTGATGTTACACAGGGTGTCAGAGAAATCGACGCGAAAACTGCAACCAGGAGGGGGTTCAGAATCATGTAGGTACTGAATCTATGGTAACAGGTTGCGGTTCGATGTCCCTGCCACCCTGTATTATTTTCCGTACCAAGATCAATGCAAAATCTATTTGAAAGTATCTACGGTTACTCGACAATAACTAATGGACGTTTACTGAGCATCCACAGCGTAGTCAACAATATTTGATTCTCATGCTGATTCGATCTATAAACTCCGAAACACGTACCAAGACCATCAACAAACTGCATTCACACACACACAGACACAACATGTTACCGTCTGCCAGTTCAACGGACATAACAGTAGTTGGTACGAGCCTACGAGTGTACAAATGTACGAGCCGGGAAGTGAACCGAAAACAATGTCCCCGCGTGCTGCTACTGATGGGGCAGTTAGAAAGTTTTGCGCGTTTTATTTATACTTGTTCGAAACGCTTGTATTGTGTGCTATACTTGTAGTTGAAGTCTCTAGGACGTTTATGTAAGTTGGAAGTTGAGCGATTTTTGTTGGTGTAGAATAGAATTGAAAACACACTGGGACTGATTTCTTTATTCGCTTTTTTTCTGCTGTTGAATGTAGAACCAGAGCTTTTCTTAGTAGGTATATAATAGTCGCACATAACATAAGCATAGTCAACCTATAATGTTCCCACTGCTGGAACACAGAGGGAGAGGGAGTGGACTGTAATCTACTACGCGGGCTCAGTGCGGGTTGGTAGAAGTCACATGTCTTCGAATTTTTTGTTCTGAGATCCGAGATGCCGTTTTCCTCACCGTTTTGAGAGCAGTGGTGATGAAATAATTTACATAAAATAAAGCCCCTGTCCGAGATGCCGTTTTCCTCACCGTTTTGAGAGCAGTGGTGATGGAATAATTTACACAAAATAAAGCCCCTGTCTGGGTTCGTTTCTACAACTCGTAAGTCACGGCTGTTACCACTGGGTCACCACTGCTCTCAGTCGCCCATAATGCCGAAAGAATTCTCATGTCAACGGTTTTCGAGTGCAAAATATCTGCAGTCCACCTATGAAGTGAAAATAATTTCCATAGTTTGTAATTTTCTATTGAATTCGAAACAATCCGTTTCTTTTGTGCAATAAAGTATTCGAGATCCTCTAGTTTTCAAAAAAGAAAATACCGCTCTGCTTTGTAGCGAGTAGCACACAAGGATTTCCTTTGTCCTAGATTAGTTATTTGCATGCGTTTGTCTCAGACTGAAAAACGGTTTCTCTTTTTACACATAACTAAAGGTTTATTTACATTTGTCGCTTTCATTGTCTAAATGCGTCTAGTCTTCATAATTTGCTTAACAACCAAGGTAAAGATTGGGGTGTGGAGCTGCAAATGTCAATTCTAACTTCCGAATTAATATTGTATATAATATAATATAAATGCGAAAATGAGCTTCTTTGCTTGTTACGCATTTACGCTAAAATGGCTGAACGGATTTTGGTAAAATTTGGCATAAAGACAGATCATGACTCGGCTAAGGATATGGAGTGCTTTACATCCCGGATCGCAGACGAAGGGCAACAGCTACTCAATGTAATTATGGCATTCCACAATGTGCACTGAGGTGGTAGGTTTTTACAAAGACGTGATCATCATTATGGACCATGTCGGGCACAGCACAGCATTGTGTCAGGCTTACCAGCAGTTCTTCGTCTTATAGCAGGGCAGAAGTTGAACTGCACTGCTTTTTTGTTCTATGACTAAGTACAAAAAAGCAGTGCAGTTCAACTTCTGCCCTGCTATAAGAGCTGGTGGTAAGGCCCGAACTCGGGAACCGTCGTTCTTCATGTTTGCTATAGATGATTCATATTTATACAACATGTCCCGTAATTAATGAATACCACTAAACACCCCAATAAGAATATAATATTATAATCATAATACGTACACTGAATTTTATCTATTATTTATAAAACATTGTTTATTTATTAAATTAGTTATACCGATTGTGGGAGAAAATTGTGGTCACATTACAAATCTACGCAAGCACGTCGCACACGTATAAGGGTCTGAGTCTGGCTTATAAAATAATTCGTCCATTATGGTTTGTTTTGACTTTACAGCGGAAGTGTGACTGTAATTCACGTAGTTTTAATTACTTCAATACAGTTACACATTGTATGATTCTTTTATCCCACTATAAATAACTGAACTATTATCTCCTAGCTTCCTCGGCACCCTAAATCGAGTATGCAAATACTATCAGTATAGTTTTACGAGTCAGTAGCCTAACTGTGCTGTATCTTGTATCAACATACATCATGTGCGCGAATATATCACCAGCCTGGTTAGATAAGCCCGGTCGGCACCGACCTAATCTATGTCCTGTGCGCGGTTGATGGCTGTACATGTGCTTGATTGTACCTACGGAATTAAATGCCTTACTTTATGAACTTCACTTGGCTGGTGAAGCCGACCCTAACATAGTTGGGAAAGGGCTAGGCTGATAATGACTTGGCTGGTTTAGTGCGTTTTGAGTAGAAGAATCCGTGAGGAAACCGGCGTGTCCTAGAACCAAAAATTCGAAGACATGTGACATTTACGAACCCGCACTGGGCCCGCGTGGTGGATTACGGAGCACTCCCTCTCACCAAGAGGAGGCCTGTGTCCCAGCAGTGGGAACATTAAAGGCTGGTTATGCTAAGCGCTAGCGAAAAAAAAGAGTTCGCTAGCGATAAGGTGATAACACTAAATCAAACGAGAGTTCTTCTTAAGAATTAAAGAAAGTGTAGAATCCTTAGAAGACCCTAAGCCACATTTAAAGATGTATTGTGTGTTGACTCAAGAATTCTACTTTTTTTCAAACAGAAACACGTACACAGCTAAGAATGTATATATGGTGGCAGGGAGGGACATCGACGCAAACTGTAACCATGAATTCAGTACAACAGGCTTTTTTTTTAATATCCGGCGAAAAATTTCAACGCAGGAGTGTTCAGATTCATGTACTGAATCCATGGTAAAAGGTTGCGCGTTAATGTCCCTGCCACCCTGTATAGGTATAGGTATAAGTTGTACATTGTTTATGATACTATAGAACTCCTGAAAATATGAAACAAGTATACCTACATGTGATATTTCAGGAGAGTACGCAATTCACACTGTCCGTATCCGTAATTCCCTATCTCACATAATATCCTGGGTGATAAATTGCTACGTTTACGGTTTACTGACGATTTATGTGTAGTCAAATCAAGCAATTAAAATTAATCTTCATTTATTACAGTCCACTTGTGTATGTTATGTAATGACAATCAAACCAAAATAACATGACATAATCTTCTTTCCAAATGCAGACTTTCACACAAATAACAAAATTATTTTTCATCTAAAAATAAATACTTTAGGCATTGCCTCAGCGACAACAAAGTGTTAGTCCAACGAGAATGCCTTTCAATGCTTTGGCGAGGCAGGGCGAGTCGAGGCGAGGCGACTGGTAGCGAGGCGTAAAAATGACATTAGCGCGTGGTTTATTGTCCGCGACCGCTCACCATGTACAGTCCGCACCGAGATAAAGTTGTCAACTTCCAATGTGACACTTACAAGTGCATGTTATAAACGAAATCCTGAAAAACTATTCAAAACTGTTGTTACAGTGTTTTTATATAAATACTATGCTGCTTGTGGAAGAAATACAAGGAAAATGGTCTTTGTGTACCCAGTTTCCTGTACTGATATCCTTGACATATTTTCACCCTCTATGTGTACAAATGACGGGACCGCTTTTGATAAATGAGCTGACAGATTTTGACAAATGAGTTGTCAAAAGACATACGGACAGGGCGCCCTGTGTCAGTGCAAATGTACGGACATCATGTAAAATCAATATTGCAGACTTTTACCAACATGAAATGTTTACTGACAGTATTTCAGATGCAGGGTTGTGTAAAATGACTGGTAGTTCATTGTCCGCCTCTGCTGAGTCCACAGACTGTTCTTTTGTGATAAAGTTGTCAACGCTCTCTGTCACACTTCGTAGGAGTGAGGATAGGTGTATGTTATAAGCGGTTGACTGTTCACTGTGTGCAAAATATTTTGATGGAAGGAACTGGAATTCAACAACGTCTAGTTTCCTTTGCATGGTCTTTTAAATGTACTACCGTACACACGTACTGTACACGCACGCACGCGCGCGCGCGTTGTGCACGTACTTGTGTGTGTTTTGTAATGTACTACTGTGTGTGTGTGTGTTTTAATGTACTACTTTGCAAACAATGACTTAGAAACTAAACGTGTTCAGCACATCTAAACCGCGTTCAAGAGCTGTCAGTGTCAAAATTGTTGCGGAATATTGACACTGACAGCTCTTGAACGCGGTTTAGACGTACTGATTTCGAAATACAGAAGTTTAATTAAATAGCAATCTCCTTTAAATCTGTTCGCCTTTTATATGCAAATCATCTATCCAGAAGATCGAAGAACCATAACACTAACTTCGCATACTTTACTCCGATATGTCTTTATTTAAAAGCTTTAAAACTCAAGTACCAAAAATTCAACTACTTCAATTTATGAAACTACCATCATAGCATTTTATTTCGGGGCGATATCGTCAGAATTCGTCAGTTTATGACTTGCACCGGACGAGAGCGTACGTTCGTTCCGCGTTCCTCCGTACTGAAGTGCGGATGAATGGAATCCCCGACGCAGTTTCTGTGACTATTCAATAAATGTTCGTTCTTTCAGAATTCAGACCTCAGAGGCAGAACTTGTTTCGGACGTGTAACTGCAATGCGTGTAACGTGAATTAACGTGCGCCTTTTGTTTTTTTGTTGTTTGAAAGGTTAGCACTTCTCATAAAAGCAGTTAGTGGTATTCCAGGAATATTTGAACTAATAAATATTTTTACTTGTTTCAGGTACCTACTAATTCCGACCGATGGAGGCATAGTTTGCAACAACTGAAAATATGGTTGAAGGGGTTTTATTTTTAATGCTTTTTTTTCCAAAGATACCTAAACGGAGATGGCGGGATGAGCCTTTAATAAAGATTGGTCCTTAGCAGCTTAGCTTTGGACATAGAGAGGTGGAATGAGATTAGGGACGCCTGTGCCCAGCAGTGGGACATTAATGGCTACTAAAAAAAATAAAACCAAACATACCAACATTATCATCATAATGATGTTCAAGAACAGAGCATAAAATAAAAAATATGATGTTCTTTAGGTACGCAATGGATCTTACCCGGCTCAATTCCGGCATAAAATTCCCAATAAACTATAAAAAGTGCCAGATCAAGGGCACATGATAAATATATGTAGATTGAGTTATTACACCGAATCGTAACTTTCCACAAATAAACTTTAAAAGGAATGTGCTCTATAATGTTTTTAAAGCGTAATTGAGTTCGATCACAAACATTCCGGAATTTTATGTCGATATAAATTTATGCTTTTCCTTCGATCCTGCGAACGAAAAGAGCTGGTGATCTGCAATGCGTAAGCTTATATTGTAGGCTTATTAATAAACTTAAATAAATGTTACGTTTACTTTGGACAAAAGGACTAAATTAGTTTGGTCTTTGGCTACAAATCATTTTGATTTGCAAAAGTGAATATCAGCTGTTAGAAAAGTTACAGATCAAAAGTGAAAATAAATCTAAAAATCTAAATCAAACGTCATTTATTCAAATTAGACTGAGAATCAGCACTTTTTGAACGTCAAAATTACATAAAACAGTCCCCCAAAACGCCCGCCCTACACCACTTCCTAGTGCTTTCGCAGACTTTCGCTGGGAAGAAGAAGTGTTTCTCGTGTTTAGAAATTACATGCAAAGAGATTGTAGAAGAATTATGATCTGTGACTGTCTTTAACAAGAATGTTACAAAAGCGAAAACAGCGGAAGTATTCCAATTAAAATCTAATATAGGCGCTATAAAAGTAGATATGTTCAATAAAGGATCTATACCGATGGAGCACTATTATGATTCAATCGCCGCCCGCTATTAGGGTCAATAAAGGTCGCGATTGGAATCTCGGCAGTTCTATGACCCAGTGCGTAATATAACTATAAATACTAGTAGGACTCCTTCATAGCCTCATTGACAGTGGCATGAAAGATACATAGTCTTGAACAGGAGTCACCAAAATGGCGGGCCGCCGACCTATTTTGAGCGGACCTTTAGTAAACAGTTACAATAATAACTAAAATTTATATTTTAAATTTTGGGTTATTTAATTAGGTCCGACATCGCGGCAGGCCCAGACGGAGATGGCGGGGTGAGCTGGACTCCTTTCATAAAGATTGGTCCTTGGCAGCCCTAGACAGAGAGAGGTGGAAAGAGAGCAGGGAGGCCTTTCCCCAGCAGTGGGACATTAACGGCTATAAATAAAATTAGGTCCGCACTTTGTATTTTCCGCCGTCGAAACGACAACGGACGACGCGAGACGCAAGCCGCATGAAGCTGCAAATGTTTTCGGGAGTAATAAAACTACTCTACAGATCGAAATGTTCGATTTCCAAGAAAACACAAAAATACGGAAGTTCCTTACCAAGAATTTTGGATAAAATTTGTAAAATTTAGCTTTGAAGCAACAATGACACATTACAATGTTTCAAATGTAAATTTCTAATTGGTGAAGCAACATTTTCTAAGACAAACTTCGTTAAAAATAAATTTCGATCTCGACTTACCGATGAACATCTTTTAATCTTCGTTGCTAGTGATCGTCTTCCAAACGGACCGCGACAGTCAAATTACTTTTTTAAATGGACCCCCTGTCACAGAATAACTAATAGTATCTACTAACGCCGCAGTAAAACTCATTGGTGTGATCCCTGTTCTAAAGTGATGAGTAGAGAGTGTATTCAGAGAAGTCTTTGTTGCAGTTAGTTGAGCATTTGATAAAAACGTTATGATTTAGAATCCTACTAAATCATATTCAGTCTATATTCATCAGCTAACTGAAAATGGAGAAATTGCCGAGTCACAAAGCACAACGACGGTTTCTAAATTAAATGTAGAGCTTTCAACTCTAAATTGTATAGAATAGAATACTGTTTATTATGTACCGTACATGAATTACAGATCCAGACCAGTAGTGCGATTCTGTAACCATCTCACCGTGAAAACTCAGGTGAAGTGAGCGTGGAGCGAGCTGTCATTCCAACTAATGTTAGGAATTGACACTATTGACAGCTCACTCTAAGATCACTTCACCTAACTTTTCACGGTGAGATTTTTACAGAATTGATCGGCAGAAATCGATGATGACTAAATTAAGGCTTTAGTTGGCATGTATGTAGATCATCATTTAAAACATTAGCGTTTGACTATCTTTTGACTAACGTTTTGGAAAATATTCCAAAGTGCTCGTTAAAAGTTAACAGAAAACAACTTGATTGTTTGTGTTGAACTGGATTGGAATCGGATCACATCCTAATTAATTAATTAGAGAGATTTACTGTAACAGCACCTATTTGTTTGTAAGTCCGTTTAGATCCAACAGTATACGGAAAACTACAAATATTTCAAAATTCCTTCCTTATTTTATCTTTACGGTTGCTGAATACAAAAACAGGTCGTCAACTCGCCGCATTCCGCTTCTCGCCAAGACAAATGTTCAAATACCCGCAATAAAATTAAATACCAAACAATATCCTTGGGGACATAAAAATCTCACGGTCTTCCGGCAGCCGTTTATTACACACCCTTGGAAAGTTTTAATAGTGATATAAAAGTCGTTTTAAAATAGTTTCTACAGGCACTCTCCGAACTTGTATCGTAAAAAAGTTCAGGTGAAATAAGAACGCCGCTTACTGAGAAACTTTGACGTCACCGTTTCGAGATTTCTTTATTGTGGCCATATTGTTGCGTTGTATAAAGTAACAATTTTCACTTGGAACTGTAATTGTTTGTGAGGTTTTTTTGTAAGAAAGTTTTTTTTTTTTTTCATTCTATTTTTTAATTTAGCATTACGATAAATTGTCGGCCTGCCCTCGGTCTAGCTCTTCTATTAGCTTTAAACACCGGTTTTTGCTTCGGACTTTAGTAAATACTAGCTTCATGGAATCCTTTGATACCTCAATGTACAATTAAATATTACAATTTACAGGGAAAAAGAATAACTATTATAATATACAGTCAAGTGTAAGTTCTTTGCGCGCTTTTTGAAGCTTAGATTGGGCTCTTGACCTTTAACGCTACATTTTTTATTTTTAGAGACGCGAATTCTCTAATTACCTTGAAAACTTAATTACTTCCTTCTAAATGAAATTTCTCATCCCGCATAAATCGGTTTTTCGTTATAAAAATATTCGCTTTCATTCTGCCAGCAAATATTTTTTCGGGAAATTGTTTCGGCTCCTTTTCGTCTTCTTGTATATCGTCTACTCATATCACTAATGTAACAAGGCCGGTAATATGAGTAATAAGATGCCATTCAGGGTTTACATGAACCCCTTCCTGCAGATCAATGAAACAATTTCCTGATTCAGGTCTGAGCCAAATTACCGTGTCGCTTTCTACGACATTCAGTGTCCTCACGTATTCTTCAGTCACGTCTCATTGGCTTTCTTCAACTTTCTCTGCTTGCATCTTATGATTTGATTTTGAAAGACTTCAAAAGACTTATCATATTTTAAATAAATGAACTGTATCTTTATGATGATATTTTGTATCCTATACCCGGCTCGTCATTCAATTTTCTTCTTCGAAAGTTCTTGCCGGTTTGAAAATGACGAGGGCAAAAGGGAAAGTCAAATTTCGACACAATGGACTAGTCATCCGTCATCTATTTTGGTTAACATGCGTGACGTCAATTGAAAATTCTTTTAAGGGTAAAAATGAATGTTTATTATATTAAAGACACAATGAACATCAGGGGCTGTCGTTCAAATATTTAATATAAATATTTGCTTACTATACATAGTCGCGAGCCACGTTACCGTTATCTTGTTTACACTCTAGTAACCGTACTAGTAGTCATTTCAATTATCATAATAATACAGTCCCATGTACGTGGAACCGGTTGTAAAATTATCGCAGTGTGTTATTAAAGCGGTATCTAATGTGTCAGAAGCGTCCGCTCCGCGTTGCGGGTCAACGCGCTCTGACTCATGTGCGTGCAGGCGTGGAGCACTGGAGCCATAGCGCAAGCGCGACCACACTACATGTGCTCTCACGCAGCATTTGGTGCAGCTTTTTAAAAAGGTACTGTTGGTAAAACGCCCTATAATTTTTCACTGAGCATTCTTTTATTGAACCCACTTGTCGCTTCGCTGGCTTCACTAACAACTAAGCATAGTCTGTTCCTTGTTATTTTTGTTTCGAAAGAACAGAAATATATTATTTGTATAAACTTCGTTTCAATACGAAACTTTGTGTTATTACCATTCTCAAACATCATCTTTTGATTACAACCCTTCTGAATAACATTAATTAATATTCGTAAAACTTTGACAGAAATCAGTCCACTGGTTTCCAAGTCTATTCCGAACAGACTCAAGTTCTCATGACGCGGTTTCACTTTGAAATTATAATAATTGAAGAAACAAAGAGGTGCGGAGGTCAAATTTGTAGTGTTGCTGAACCGAGGCCTGAATTTAATTAAACGACCGTCAAAGCGGGAATGGACGGCTTGATGAATCCCTACGGAATATTTGATACTCATGCGCGGAAGCCTACTCTCACACAATCATTGCGATCTATAATTGCCTAGTTGTAGGTAGGCAGTGTATGTGCAAAATTGCCTATTGCTGTGTTTCGTGTGACGAAGCGGTGGTATTGAATTTGCATGATCAGGTTCCAAAATTATTTTGAGACTATTCAATTATTTGGTGCTGAGTTAAACATGTTTTATGTTATGGACTACTGAAACAACTGTACTAACTTGTATTTAATATCAATATGTTTTGTTTTTATTAAATAGTTTAATTAAAACAAACGTCTTACGTACCATATTCATAGCACTGGTTCCAGTGCCTCATGCTAGTAAACGTAGTTACAGTTTCCTTAGTAACACCACTCTGGGTAATAAAGAAAATTTATTCAATTTCCTCTTATATCAAGTGAGTCGTTAGAAGCCAAAGAAAATTATAAATGCAACGTTTACCATCTAAATGAGCATGGAACCATTATTCATCACATTCAGCATTTATGTTTCTTGTTTTCCGGAATCAAGACATGGGAAAGCCATAAAAGTACTAATATAATGTACAATCTTTGAGACATTTTATTGCAGTTTTTCCTGTATTTACGAGGAAAATGTATTGACATCAACCAAACCTATTATATGTATGTAGTTTCCCGACCATCTTGCGTCATCTTTCTGGCAAGTAAAGTTTTTATCGCCATGTTTTAGTCGAGAACTGTCTTTCTTAGTGACGATGGGGTCAAACGGATTCACCAGAATTTTCGCAATAGACCTATGGTTAGCACTAAACATCGAAAAGCCAATCCGAGTGAATCTTAAAACACTATACACCCAACAAAGTGTCCATGTGAATTAGTGACATTCAGATGGAATGAGATTCGCCCAACCTTTGCAGTCACTTGGTTCGAACATCATTACAATGATTTTAATCAGAAAAAGGGTAAAACGGTGAGAGGGAAACAACAGCTGGTGGAAAGGAAAGGAGGTAGAAACAAGTGAAATACGTGAAGGGGGAAGCGCCAGGGTAACCCGCGAAATTCCAATTTTCTTACGTTTTTTGGAATTTGCAGGGTTGTCTGTTCAACAAAATATGTTTCGCGACCGTACAAGTATGTATTTACTGAATTATAATCATTAAAAAACATCAATACAACCCTCTAAGTTCATATAAATCATATATGTAGGTAACCATAAATGCAAAGAAAACCTAAGAAAATTCGAATTTCGCGGGCTTCCCCTTCCCCTTATCGCATCCCCCTTAATGGTAGAAGTATGACGAGGGAAAGAAATGCTTGGTTAGTAGAAGACACGAAGTCGACATTGGTAACAGTATTTTCCATATACGTTGTAGTAACAAAATCAAACCACGATCACATATACTAGTACAACAAATAAACAAGCAACGTTTGTTGAACGAGCGTTAGTTGATGAGTGTGCGATGGCGATGATTGTTACAACGCGCGGCGCGTTTCAATACAATGCGATTGCTAGGGCTGATCCTGGCGGGGATCGTTGCGGTTCGATAAATATTTCCTAACTTATATGGATATGGTTGTCGATATTGAATTCGGGATTTGTACAGTATTGTTTTATAAGATTAGTGGAGTTGGAAGATGTGACGTGCTGAATCCAAATAAATCGCGATACGACAGGGCGACGATGAGCAGCGTGGTTGATAGTCGCAACTTTCTTTATAACTACTATTCGTAACTTTATTGTAATTTATATTCTAATCAAAATCAACTTGTAACTTCTTAATTCTTTAATTAACGTAAATCTAATTCTAATTGAAGTGTTAACTAAGTTACACTCACAGACTGCCTCAGAACTAGAAGGAACATTGACGTGGGGTCGAGGATAAACAAAAACGTTAAAGTACTTTTTTTTAAAGAATATTTTGCTCAGCTAGCTGTCTACAGCTATGCGGTATGTTAGCAACATGACCCCAAACTCTCCAGTTTTCCCAGTTTATTGTACTTCGCAGTTTTATGCCTCCGTCCCGTGTCATCCACACTCAAAAAAAAAAAAGCTCGCCTATTTCCTATTCCACAGTTGTTACAAAAGTTTCACCTAGATATTTCACCGCCACCATTCATGTTGATCCGGTAACCCTCGAAACCTGGGACATGTCGGACACCTATAACAAAGTGTTTCAGCGTTTTTGCATTTCCACACTGAACGCTGAAATGTGTAGCTAGAAAATATTTGACAATTCACAACTACATAGTGGAATGTTCCACCCATATCCACCAGTAATGGATTAAAGTTTGGATATTGATTGAAGCTCGGTTTTAGATAAACGAATGCAACTAAACTAACACAAAAGGGTTTGTGTATTTTATCAGTATTAGATATGTTTTGACTGTTCCCTATAGAATAAGTGAGATATCATACTACACTATTATTATTATAAGCCCATCTTTTTTTCCGGTCTACTGCGATTGCAGGGGAATCCTTTAAGAAGGAGTTCAGCTCATTCTGCCATTTCTTACGCAGCCTGCTAGCGAACACATATAATGTTCTCACTGCTGGGAAACAGGCCTCCTCTCGGTGAGAGGGAGTGGGTCGTAATCCACCACGCGGGCCCAGTGTGGGTTGGTAGATGTCACATGTATATCACCAAACACATAACAAAAATGTTACTCAAAAATGCGGTCCCGATTTTATTATAACGAATACGCAATCTGAAACAATAATTAGGTTTTTCACATCAATTTTATTACGTTCACGTATACATTACGCTCAACCAACCCACATCACCTGAAGCCGGTATATTTTTCCCAAATAATTGACAAGTGAACGAGGGTACAATACAGATCTATTGCCGAAGCTTGCCGAGGCTTGCCGAAGCTTGCCGAGGCTTGCCGAAGTTGGCCTATAGAGAAATATTGACGGGTTAAGTCGTTGGGTTCAGAATCAGATAGCAATGTATTACGGGAGGCTGTGTGCCATTGCGGTATTGACAGCATTGGCACGCTGAATTGTGAGTTAATTATTAAGTAAAAAGGTTGGTGTACTGCGGGCAATTCTGCTTCGTTGAATGATTGTTTCCTGGGCTACGGGGTGAATTTTTCCCCTTCAGAATTTTATATTTCTAAGCTCTTTCTTGTCTTGATATAATCTATGTTTATGTCACTCACGAAATTGGAAAATTCCTATTATGGCTAAAGGATTTGTATTTAAATACAGGTGGATGGTGGAGGGGCTGGCCTTTCTTATTCTTCTCCACTATTTTACTTAACCCCATATGAATGTGGATCCACGCGAGACACAATGGCTTTTTAATTGTTTCTGTAATTACGACATTCAACCGGTTAATACCAGGTTATTAAGAAATACCTTTTAAAGTCCATGTTCAATGGTATTCATGTCGTTTTCATAATACTAGTCATACCACCATAAAATGACAGGGCATTTTCAGCTTAAAACACTAACAATTACAATTTTAATCAATGCTGCCATACCAGGGAAAACGGAATTGGCCCGGGTTTTGGTTAAACCGTAATAATAATAATTTCCCGCGCACATAGAGTATAATTACAGTAATTACAAAGCTTGGATTAGTTTCTCCTTTGATATGATGCACACGATATTGCTGTAACAGATTCTAATTAGGATCCAATAAATTTGATACTTAACCACTGGCAACAACTGAAGTTATCCCCTATAGCTAATGAAACTGCAGGGTAATTGCGTAACAGATATAAAATGACAATTGTTCGCAATGGGTTTCATTTTGACAGTTCAACAACATTCATTGCGTTACTTACGTTGTTGAGCAGACAAATTTTTCAAACTTACGAAGCAATGGATTCGCAATATCTTTCTAAACTCTCGGATTGTGATTGAAACTGCATTGACCTTTTCAAAGAAGTTATAAATAATATCGTCTAGAATGAAGTAAATAATCATACGGCTCCGGCACGGTGGTATGTAAACGTGACACTATACGAACTAAACTGTTCCGACCAGTACAGGTTGAACAAAGCGATCGACCGCATAACGGCGGCGGCGGTCATTTTCAGGCTATTGGGCATAGTGGTACTGTCAACTCATAATACTCATTATTAAGCGCACTTAATAATGAGTATTATGAGTTAAAAGGTGACACTGATATGGAAGTGATTGCAAAACTGACCAAAGTGCAGACCAGAACTAATTAGTACAAGAGAGGACGCTTATAACTATAGGAATGATGATTATATCGTTGTTGTTGTTGAAGGTATATAGGTATATACCTTAGCGTAGGTGTCGTCAAAAGCCAGATATAGGTAATGGACCTTCACTGCTAAACATAGGTATAATTACGCAATCACATCAAGTAAACCTTAGGGGATCAACCTGTATTCGTAGACTGGTGATGTAAGCGTGACGTCATCTTGTAGGCGGCTTCTGTAAATTGACCTGAAATAGTAGCTAAGTCTGCTCTTACGTCACCTAAGGGAGACAGGGTAGTCTATTCCAGTTTCTCAATCAATAAAAATATTGTATACAAGCGTTTCGAGGCCGTAATCAACAAAAATGACGTCACCTTTCAGACAGAATCGATATGATACAAGTTCTCAAACAAAAATTGTAAACTTACCAACTTGTTACGAATTTTAATATAAACGAGCGAAGTTTTGACGAGGCTATCTAATAAATAACGCTTAATGAATCAACGGGGATCGGCGACAGTTCGCGAATGTCTCAGGATAAAATTGAAAATACCTTAGAGTAACGTAATACTCGGAACAAAGGAATAAATAAGTTTTTATAGTACTAAAGTTTGTGACTTTCGTATTTACCTGCTGAGATATAAATGGAATTGAAGTTGGTAGGTTGATAATAAAGTTTATTATTTATGTACGGGTTGGAAATATACATAGGAATTATCAAATGCCAGCACGCAGTACCTATAGAATGCTCAAGGGCTTAGCCGTTTCAAATAAAAAAAAATCTTCAAGAGTCTTGAAGTCTATTCTGTAAATATCTCACCGTGAAAACTTAGGTGAAGTGAGCTGTCTTTCTATCTGATACTAGTGATTGACACTATTGACTGCTCACTGCAAGATTACTTCAATTTAAGAATTCACTGTGACATTTTTTACAGAAAAAGTCGGCTCCCCCCTAAAAAGTCCCTTCCGGTATTATTGCTTTTTTTGCAAAAAAACTGAACTGCCTTCTCATACTTTCACCACATAATAGGGCTTACATTATTTCAATTTTATCTTACCAGACTTACAAACCCAAACCATTACACAACTAAATTCAACACCCCCTCCCTAATCTTTATATGTACTCTCGTAAATCTAAGGCCTCCTGAATCGATACAAAAAAGTACTAAAACAGCTTTAACAGTCCCAAGTTGGGATAACATTCTAAAACAAAAGTGTAACACCGATAAGGGTACGCTGTGAACGATACAAAAATAAAAGGAGGGTAGTCTGAGATAAACGTAACAAATGACGACAGTTGTACTAAATTTAATTCACAATGGCAGTCGCATAGGCCTCCGGTATGGTCTCTGATTCGTTATTGATCAGCAGGGTAATTGCGTAACATACCATCAGTAGCAATGGCTTTCATTTTGACAACTCAGCAGCATTCAATACGTGTGCAGGTAAATTACTCGAACATATTAAGCAATGGATTGGCAATATCCTTCAAAATGATTCAGATTGCGATTGATAGTGTGTTACGCAATTTTAGGGTTCCTGATTGTGTGATTTTTGGTCTTTTCCAAGAGGTTATAACCTTTAATGTGATGTTTTTTGAACTCAGTTCTATCATCAGATATCTATCAACATTTATTCGCCCAAGGACGCCTCCCAATGACCCCTAGAATAGCCAACCAAAAAATTATTTTCCTTCTTCACCACGCATGGAACAGATTTTTGATCACAGTCTGCTTGATTGGTTTCAGAATACTCGTATCTAACGAAAATCACTTTATACGCTTTCCGGAACACAATAATGGGCATGTCAGCCAATTATATTTCAGCAAAACCTACGGTATTTATGTATCTACATAAAATATGTATATAAGCTTGTTTTACGTAGCAGCCGGCTTTTCCAGTCCATCTTTTACAAATAGAAAAAACTTACAATTGAATATACAAGGGGTTGTAAAGAACTTGAACAAAAGCCTTCCTATGTAAATTAGAGAGGGTATCCTCGTAAGCCTTATGAATCCAATTCGGAAGGTCGCTGTATGTTCCACTAAGTTTGAGGACTGACTAGTGTAGTGTACTAAAAAGAAGAAATATTTCTGAAAAGCATTCTGCAAAAAAAAAACTTGTACGGCCGGGGGACCCCCGTCAGAGACAAAGTTCCCTACGCGTACTCGCACGCACACTTACTCGTATATAATAGAAAGAGACAGAGGGAGATAAAGTCGCATGGAGGGGATGCATCTCTTTTACGTTTCGTGACGGTTTCTACTACATAGTTTACTCATACTGCAAGCCGTGTTAAAGAACTTCGTTCCAAAAATATTAGTCATGAAAGATTTGGAATTACCGCTCGATTAGCCCTTCATAAGTAACTCCGTTCGCGGCACAATGTAGGCGGGCATTCCCGAGATATACACACAAGTAAAACCCTAATCGATCATAAACATGAATGTTCCCAAATCAAGGCACAGTATTCTTCAAATAGACACGAGAATCCCAAAAATATCGAAGCCCCAAAATAATTATTTCGCACACTGAAATAGAATTGACCTTTTCCAAGCAGCCTCAAATTTCTCGTATCAATCAATGAAACAAGATCAACTTACATCGCATCAGAAAATTAATCAAAATACCTAGTTTCTTGCGAAGACCGAGAGTAAATGAAACGAAAATAGAAAGAAGATAAGTTGGGTCCATAATTGCAATTTCAAGATACGAACAAAAAGGAATCTGCTGAGAACAGCACAGGAATCAACGTAGATTGTTGAGCGAAAATAGGTCGGACCACAGACTATACTATATATATCATAGATAGTAAAGTAAGATACTTTATTCAGCAAGGAAGGATTTTACCGCATTCGAAATCCCCTTATTTCTCCGTTGGCTTCTAAATTAACAAGAGTTGCTTTTGTGTGTGTGGGCGGTCACGGATGTAGAAAACAAAGCGTCTGTAGGTATGTTGTCTGTGGCAGTATCAGTACAACTAGTAAGAGAGAAATAGGTCGGAAGGCTTAACTCGCCCCAAATGAACCGTCTTACGTCATATTGTTTCTACGCTTAATGGTGTGAGTTCCAAGGGGTGAAAGTTTTGTTTACACCTTTGGGAATGGTGACGATTTTCCTTTTTAGAATAATGTGATAAAAAACATACCCAGCGGTGTCTGGTAGTTTCTTGTTGTTCGGATCGAAATACCGATTATATCGTTGTATTGTGCAATCTGTAACCTTTCTACAGTAAATATTCACCTAAGAAAGTAGCGGTATCTAAGAACAAAGAAAAACGTGTCCTCCCAAAGGTCAGGTAGACCACTTTTTTAACAACACAAAAAAGTAAATAAGTTGCTAGTAGGCACTTTGGGTTTTCTGAAAGTTTTATCGTCATTCTTAGGTTAGGTCCGTTGAGATTAAGGTAAAAAACCAGACTTTCGCATTACAACGTTTTGGAGGTCAAGCGTCTTATCAAAAGTTTGAGATAGGTAATTTGGAAGTAGAGCTAAACTGTCGGAAGCCTGTCAGAAGAGAGAAATCAATAGCATGAAATTTGATTCAGAAGGTCAGGTGTTGACTGTTGTAGTACAACCTCAGATAAGCCCTACAACTAAGTACTACAACAGTTAAGCGAACGCTTGACGTCCAACAAAAGGAGAAAAATTGCGAATAATTTCAGTCCCACAAAAACGAGGTCCTATGTTAATTGCGTCAGCACCAAAACTTTTACCTGCCGTCAAAACAGACCCCAAAAACAGGAATAAAGAATATTATAACACTAAAATAAAAATCTGAAGCAACTTTGACGTCAACCTGTATATTTTTACAAAGCCCGCTGTTAATTTGGGTACGACACGTTAGGGGTTAAAACAAATACAATCTGCCCGCGATTCTCACCGCCTACCCCTCATTATATTTTACATTTCACGCCCCAGTTCAGAAGTAGGCTCTAAACTGTCCGGAAAATTTAATTTACCTCAGGTTTTGCATTGTTCCTTTGTAAATTGGTGTGGCGGCCAGCCGTGCAGGCGTACGTAGTCAGGCTAATACTGTTTAGAAAAACATTGTGCTATATGTCGACGTTCTGTGTCTGTCTGTGTTCTGTATGGCTGCACACACTAACAGTAGCAAAGGCTTTCATTTTGACAGTTCAACGACATTCATTGCGTTTTTTACGTTGTTGACCCGACAAATTTTTCAAACGTATGAAGCAATGGATTAGCAATATCCTTTAAAATCATTCAGATTGTGATTGAAAGTGTACTACGCAATTAAGGTGCTGGTCTCTTTTAGGATAGTAAGTGGTAAAGATCGATATTGATCTATAAGCGTTAAGAAAAGTAAGCGTGGTTATTTAGGGAATGTCTTTCAAAGCTTATGTCTCAGAAGCCTACAAGGTGGATGTTTCTGGGCTCTTCTGCATATGTTAATATGCCCATATAACATGCATATTGCTGTAACATAAAATCCCACTTGCCTAACGAGTGAAGTAGTAAAGAGTGTGAATATTAAAAAGAACAATGGCGAAAGCTTAGCTGACTGTAATTTGATCGTCTAAAAGCGACTTATATACGAAGGCAGTTTTATTATTTTTCTACGTTTTTTCAAAGTATCACATTACCTAGTTAAGTCCGGATAAAAAAAATATTTTAAATGAAAAGTTATTTGATTTTTTCATTGACAATTTAGTGATGCCATTTTGTATTTGTTCTGCCAAGTGACAGTAAGTACAGTATTATTGTAATAAAATCAGTTTTAGTTTGTTATTGTAACAAAAAGGAGTAAATGCATTAACAATAATGTTTATTTATAAGTGGAAGTGTTCTTTGTAGGGAGGTAAAAATATTGTAGGGTAAAAATAAATGAATTACTTTCAGTTGATGACTGGCAAAAAGACTATTATCCCAAGTCGAAAAAAATATAACTTGGTTTGACAACTGTTGATTGTTCAATAGGGTTGCCAGGTCGCCAAACCTAATAGCCGGACAGACCAGCCAGTTTGGCCGGACATTTGGGTAGAAAGACCGGAGTATTAATAGGTACGTCAGAAAAATTGTATGTAAAATCAAGCTTTTTTGATTATTGTCATAATCAGTCATCGGCGCTCGTAAACAACCTAACAAAAGCCGGATAAGCCAGACACCGTTTATTTTGGCTGGACACGCAATCAAAAAGCCTACCTATGTCCGGCTTTAGCCAGACGCCTGGCAACGCTAACCATAAGCATAACCTACAAAAGTTCATGACTGAATTTCTATTATTCTCGGACTTCTCGAACAAAAATTCAGAACAAACTAATAGTCCAACAGAAGTTGACGCCGAGTTAAACAAGATATTTTTCATTTAAAGACGCAAGAATTAAATCTCAGCTAAATTAATGTATGGGGCTGCCATTGTTCTTTAAAACTGAAAGTTTCTGAAGCTCGTGTTAGCTAGAAATAACTCTAAAATTGACTTACTAGCTACCTACGTGTCCTTAATCCAATTCCCTGTCTCTCTCGAGCGGAAATTACGTAGCACCAACTTTATAACATTAGTTGACTATCAAAAGTTTCCCTAGGAAAATAACAAGCTTTCACAGGTTATCTTTAATTACAATTTGTACGTTTATTTTTAACAGGCATTTTCCTAATGTTCTCATTACATTTTTGCCTATCTCGAAACCTCATTTCGTTCATGAAGGTTTTAATGACCTTAATCCAAATATGCGTAAGGTACCGTACAGAGAGATCATATTTCACATGTTCAGTAACGAAGTTTATAGCTTGATTACGCGGCACAAAAAATGACCTCTGCACGCTCTTACTTCATTAATTATAGCTTACTTTTGTGGTGAAAAGGATTACATGTACACTTGTACATGTAATCCCAAACCCAAAACTTGAGAGTTGCTTGTCTGTTCTTCTCCATAGGAACCTTTGGAATGGCCAACTAGCTTCATCTTTCTGACCATAGATATAAGAATTTACATTTCTATGTTTTTGACTGACCGACCCCTTAACAATTCAAAGGTGCCTGTAATTGGTTTATTTGAAATAAATGCTTTGAGTTTGAGTTTATTACTCATATATTTTTTGTAGTCAGATGATATCGCAGTGCCACAGACATCATAATTTTCAGTACTGGACACTATTAGTTCCTGAAATACGCAAAATTCCCACATGCCCCAAAAGCAATACCAAAAATAAATTACCAATTCCGACACCCCAAGAGGAACGAAAACAACTAATTACAAATTCAACGTATACGTAAATATTCCTCGGAATATTCCGAAACCCAATCAAGCGGATCAAGTCCGTCAGTCAAATGCGAACTAAACATATTTAGACGGCAGTAACTAGCAGTCTAGATCGTTCATGTTTATCCTTTGATCGCCAGTCAGATGGAAACCTTCCTTCAATGGACCATCCAGAGGGAATAGAGCCGAGTGCATTACTAGTTTGAACACTGAACACGCTTTGGTATAGAATATTGATGCTTGCTAGGTTATCGGTCTAAGGGATTGGGAAGATATTTGATTGCTGAGATTCATCTGATGCATACTATAAACGAAGCTCCTTAGCCCCTAGTGTTTAAATGTGCCATGATGACATAATTTCGTCTTTTTCTGCAATGTTCTAAGATTACGTCAAGATTACAATCTAATTGCTTCAATGACATTATACTTTCACAATCATGTCAAAGCGTATCGACATATCTATGCAATGACATAGTGTTACACATATAAGTGACCTACAAGGAAGAGAATACCATCTGAAGCAATAGTATTGTAGATATTATGTATGACTACGACGATATCACCAACGGTTTTGTCTTGGCCAATCTGCTTCATCATCATTTTAGCCCGGAATCACCCAGGTATAGGCCTCCCCTTTCTTCTGCCATACTTCCCGGTTCCGTGCGTCCCTCATCCAGGTGTTTTCCGTGACTTTGACGATATCGTCCACCCAGCGCGCTTTTGGATGGCCCTGGTGTCCTTGGCTACCATTCGGCCACAGCTTTACTCCATCGGCCACCTTCTCGTCTAGCTAGATATCATCACACATCGCCCGGTCTCCGACGTCGTCCGCTTCCTTTATCTGATACATTTATGCAAACGTACTTTCTTTGTTGGGCTGTCGAAACGAAAAGGATTTTATTACTAGGTGTTAGAGTTCGGACTTGAACGAATATTTGAAACTCCTGCAGGCCTATTACCGTATAAGCGACAACCGATGTCAAAAACTTGTTTAAAATGTAGGTAAATTATGGGTATTTTTGACGGATTGATACTGAGATTAGAATGTGAATTGCCTCTCTGAGCTTCGTTGTTACCATAACAAGCCTAAAGGAAGATATTACTTTACACGTGTACTCTCATTAATAATGTAATTGGTGTTAAACTCAAAATATTTCGTGAAACGCTACCTGTTTGTGTGTGCTCGTTAAAATAAATTGATTGTACCTTGAAAATAAAAGCTTGCATATGCATGCGATTGTTCACAAAAAGTGAGTCAGTCTTGCTAAGTTGGTCAACTTTTGCGAATATAGATAGTCGCCACAGGTGTTTAAAATATGATTTGTCTATGATTTTAATGACAAACATTTGGTTGCAAAAAAACATAAAGTGACCAAGTGTGAGTCGGACTCTCACACAAAGGGTGCCGTACCACCGTAAAATATTCAAAACAATATTTCCTAAAAACGTCGAAAAAAGACGTTTTTTGTATGGGGACTGGGGGACCCTTAAATTAACTTTATTTATTTTTATTTCAAGAAAATTTCAGGTGTGTATCTATGTCTTACTGTTCAAAAGATACAGCCCTCTGACAGACGGATGGACAGACAACAGCAGAGCCTTAGTAATACGGTACCGTTGGCACCCTTTGGGCACGGAACCCTATGAATGGTTTTTAATTAATCACATTCTGGCCAAGTCTTATGCACAATAATTTCTAGACAGGTTTACTAATTTAAACACTCGACAGACACTTAATAATAATTAAGCATATAAAAAATATATGGATAATAATATTAATAAATATTAACACACAGCTTAAATGACGTACTAAATAATCACGTTGAAGACAGTTATATAATGTGGAAAAACAAAGTCGTGTCTCGAATAAAATGTACTCTTGTGCAAAATCTTGTTCTTAGTTTCGTACAACCTAGTAATCCGCTTCTAAATTGTCTTATTAACGGCATAGAGTAATATAATTCCTATTACTTTTGTATGGAAGAGGCTCATTTATTTGTGCTTGTATGTGGCATGAGCGTAATCAGCCTACAGTGTCCCAATGCTGGGACACAGGCCTCATCTCTTCGAGAGGGAGCGGGCTATAATTCCCCACGCGAGCCCTGTTTGGGTTGGTACATGTCGCATGTCTTCGAATTTTTGGTTCTAGGACATGCCGGTTTCCTCACGATATTTTCCTTCACCGTTTTGAGAGCAGTGGTGATGAAATTGTTTACACAAAGTAAAGCGCCTGTCTGGGTTCGACCTACAACTCGTAAGTCGCGGCTGGTACCTCTGGGCCACCACTGCTCTTGTGCAATTTTTTGTTTATGCTGAATGTGTATGAAAAGGAAGATAGGCCTGCGAGGTCACTATAACATTAAAATAAGGTCGTGTTGCATTTCAGTTTCCTCAGTACCCCGTCGGAAGCTGAAAATAAACACAACGTATATCTTTAAAATGAAACTAACTCGAAATCTTTTGATTTTCTCTTATTGTTGTATGGCTTCGTTGTTTTGTAATTCATTCTATTTCTGGGTGTTAGATGCGTGGGTGCCTCAATCTCGTTAGTATATCCTACTAATATTATAAACGTGAAAGTTGGTATAGATGGATGTTTAGTCTTTCACGCAAAAACTACTGTACGGATTTGGATGAAATTTGGCACACAGATGGTTTATAATCATGATTAACATATAGGATACTTCTTATCCCGATATTCCCACGGGATCGAAACTTATGCGGGTGAAATCGCGGGGCGCAGCTAGTTGACTTAAAAATTTGGTGTAGAGGTACACCATAAGGTAAAAGTGGACTTTCTTTAAATAAAATGCTCTAAAGCTACTCTCAAAACGGCGAAGGTAAACATCGTGATGAAACCGGGATGTCCTTGAACCAAAAATTCGAAGATATGTGACATCTACCAACCGGCAATGGGCCCGCGTGGTTGATTACGGCCCACTCCCACTCACAGAGAGGAGGCCTGTCTCCTAGCACTAACCTCAATCTTTGCTTTTAGCCAGTATTATAGTCACTTACAGAAAATAAGTCAATCACGGGACAATTTATACTAAGTAAAGCCGTAAAAATAAATCAATGCGTGACGATTACCTGCTTCGTTATCTTCGTAAAAGCCAGTAAATTCTCATATTCCATTCCTCCTTTTTTATCATATTAGCCCAGTGTAGCCGACTTATAAAACAAACCCTTGCCTGACTACACCAACATACACACTTAGTGCATTAGTTGTAACCCTCCAAAGGCGGGTGTACCAGCCACGCAATTAACCCTGCGCTCGTCGGCTCTCATTCAGTGACGAACAAAGAAGTATCCAGGTCAGGCCTGATTACAAACGACGTACGCTCCCCCGGCGCATACGTCGCTACGACGTGCTAATGATAATTAATTATTGTTATCAGTGAAGAGTGAAGAGGCTTTTTAATTAGAATTAGCTTTTATATGATTTGATTTTCTAAGTGTAGTTTTCAAGTTCTGTGTGTAAACATGCGTATCCGATTGCCGAACGTAAATTCCGTATGAAGGTTTGTCCTACTAATATTATAATTCTACTATCCTACTAGTTCCTTTTCTACTAATCCTATCCTTATTATAAACGCGAATGTTTGTGATAATGGATGGATGGATGTTTGTTACTCTTTCACGCCAAAACTACTGAACAGATTCGAATGAAATTTGGCACACAGAGAGTTTATAACTAGGATTATCACAACACTTTTTATCGCGATATTCCCACGGGATCGAAACTTATGCGGGCGAAAACGCTGGGCGCTGCTAGTAGTCCAAACACAAGGTTGATATTATATGAAAACATAATGGAAATTCATTTTAAAAAGCTTTCGTCGGAACACATAATAACTTAGAACCCGCATATTTAATTATAATTAATCATTTCGAACCCCACATTTTTAATGTAATTAAATATGCATTCCTTTCATCAACAATTTTTCCATATAATCACGCTTAATCAGCTCTTCGCATACCAGGTTATGTCCCTAAAATAGGCAAACTTCACATCCCTGACCTACTTTCCTCGATTGCCTCTTAAAACCAGCTGGAAGGCACCCAATTCATCCGTGCAGTAGTGGACTGAAAATGACGTCACTATGTTTGAAGACAATGGACGGGCGTTTAGCAATCTGTCTTTAATTTAGTAGATCTTGCTGGAACAGAAACTATCAATAAAGTAAAGTTGGACTGTTTTCGCGTAACGACAGGAACTGCTGTAACTTCTGGTACCCTGGTACGTAAATGGCTACGAAACTTTCTAATAGTCACAATTCGGCTGTTTGATTTTGGATTTATTTCAGAAAAATACCGTTTAATTTTCTCCTTTATCTTCAAGAGGTAAAAACTGTATGGTACAATATGTAAAAATCTAATCTCCAGCAGTTAACTGCGGAAGACTGATTTGATTGATATAAAGGGATCCGAACTCGGCTCCTCTCATATTAAAATCTAATACCTACATCAAAAGACCCCGCTTCTCCGCCATCAAGAACCGTGACGTCATATTATATTACCGTACCGCGCAGCTCCAAGCTATCCAAACTTCGCAAGGATCTCTCTTTGACACAAAGTGTAACGAATACGTCCTTGTTTTCCTTTAATTCCAGATTAGTTAGGTAACATAATACACCCGATAGCTTCACGTAACTTCAGCTAAACAAAACATCGCCTAACATCCGAGGTTGGGCTCTCAGACATTTGATAGCAACTCTATACATACTCATGAAAGTACCTAAGGAGGTACTGGCAATGCAAACACGCGAGGCAGACTGAAAGGATATTACGTTATAGCCTGTAGGCTAAGTTAATACCGATATTTGAAACAGCTACAGCTATCAAAGTCGAAGGAAACTATGTTGAGGAATTATGGTAGACTAGCTGCGCCCCGCGGTTTCATCCGAATAAGTTTCGATCCCGTGGGGATATTGGGATAAAAGTATTATATGTGTTAATCCTGGTTATAAACTACCTGTGTGCCTTTCATCCAAATCCGTTCAGTAGTTTTTGCGTGAAAGAGTAACAAACATCCATCCATATAAACTTTCACGTTTATAATATTAGTAGGATATTTGACGATAGTGTCTCATTCTTTGAGTTACACTCAGATTCCGGCAAACATCACTATGCGAGCCAACTACGTGTTCGGGTTGAAAGGAAAGGCCGTTCCAAAGGAGAAGCCGTTCTAAGGATTTCAATGATACGTTTATAATCCTTTTATTTATATATTGGAAGGTGTGTTTTACTAATATTATGTGGGACGTTTGATCCCTCACAATACTAAAAGTGTAGTACAGTAATTATGAGAAAGTAAGGATTTCAGCAAAGTGGTAAGGGCGGGCTCGGATAGTAAAAAGTAATATTTATGGGTTATATAGAATGAGAAAGACGATAGTATTGAAGTAGGATCGATTTGTGTTTGCTATACTCCATCACTATGTTTATGTTAACAATATCACTATGTAGTAAACATGAACATAGTTGGCTTAATTACGTAGAATATTATCACTACAGTTGTATCTGATGACTAGGGAAGACACAAATTAAAGGATGTAGTGAAGCGACCTATTTGTAGACGAAATCTAGACGATATACATCGATCTTTGCAACATGCTTAACCGTAAGGGTGAAACAAGTTCTTAGGTGTTCATAGAAGCAAATATATGTACTGTAGGTATGTAAGCAAAGCTATCAGTTACCCATAAAATCAGTCCTTTTTCCCATGGGAGTAGTAACAAAGAAACTATACAGAGCGAAACATGCTACATATAACACTACTCCTTTCCTTTTGCACATAATATTATAACTTCAGACGCAATCGTTACAAGTTTACGACAGCACATAAAATATTTCGCTTTGCTACTGTTTACGTTTTCAATTTCCGTTCTCCTTACAACTTCAGGGTTGCACTATCTTGTTATTGTATGTACTAGTGGTACTAGTTATTGAAACCTATATAATAAGTCGTTTGAATCTAGCGTAGGAACTGTCTAAATATACACGTACAAAGCTAAGCCATCTCCTCTTTTGTCTTCACCAACCAACATCATCTCATCCAGGAATCATCTACTGCTGATTAAGGCCATAGCCCTTCGTATTAGAACGTGTGGTAGTGAAACGTGGATCCACGCGAGACACAATGGCTTTTTAATTGTTCCTGTACTTACGGCATTCAACTGGTTAACAACTTAAAGCACCGTCTATTTCCTTATCAATGAAGTTGATGGTTATGCTTTGCCTTTATTAATCATTTCTTAATTGGAAAAGAGTTAAAAACGTAAGTTTTCGATAACAAGATTCTTATCAATTTATTTCCTTTGTTACAGGTAAACCGAATTCCAAGCTGTTTGCTACGAGAGCTGAGCATATCATAGTAATGTATGAAATGAAAGCCCTTGTTATCTCTACTAGTATACGTTTCACCATTAATAATGTCAAACACAGTTCCCATCATTGTGCGTAGCTCTGAACAATATCCATCCGTAGCATCTGTTCCTGAGGCTCAATTAGTATGTACCTAGTTAGGTACTAGTAATGTGTGTTGGGTCTTGACGTTACATTGACCTCAGCTATGTATAACTACTACATATCGTAGTTCAATGGCAGGTGCTGAATACGACTTTCGTACAAAGAGTATTGATTCGTAGTACGCGGTTATATCGAAATTGTACTGCTGAGCCTGAGCATGAGGACCTGGATTCGATTCCCGGGTCGGGCAAAGTGTCATCAAGGTTTTTCCACCAGGAATCTTTTTTTTTTTTTTTTCGGATGGGAAGTCATCAAATGACCCCTCCCGCTCTGGGTGGAGCGGAAGGGAGTGTCAGACTCTTACTGACTAAAACCCACCCATGTTCCTTCCTTCGCCCTTTATGTTCCGGGGTAGCGGTAACCCTTTCGGACAATCCCGCTGACCCGGCAGGCTTCGGCCCTGAGGGGCCCCTCGTTATGCTGACATCTCTTTGAGGCGCGCGTGGAACACTTACGCGCCGTCCGGCACGGGCCTGGTCCTGATCGGGCGGTGAGCTACCCGCAGGCCCGCGCCTACGGTGGCCGGTAGTCGTCACTCGACTCCCGACGCCCGGGGCGCCTCCCGCGGCGGCTGGGACGGGAGGCTCTCTCCCTCATCCGTCCCGCCACCTCCTTCGCTAGCATGACTGCTTCGCAGAAGGAGGCGACTGCCTCCCACTCCCTCTCGCTCCGGACCATGGCTTGCACCAGGGCCGGGCGCGAGAGGCCGCCGCCGCTGCCGATCGCCTCTACGAGGACACGGCGGTGCTCCGCCCAAGCGGGGCAGACCTCCACCGTGTGCTCCACCGTGTCCTCTGGGCGATCCTGGCAATGGTGACACCCTCCACCAGGAATCTCTCAGAAGGAATCTGGATCTGTGCCCGGTTGATAGCACAACCCTAAATCTCACTCATTTTGGGTTTGGTTTCTTGTCTCAAATTCTGATATTTTGGTTTACTTTCCTCCCATCCCACCTAAAAGTGGTTCATTATTGTTATAATGAAATCAGCTGCTATTATTTCACCCAAAATTGAGCAGTGCCGTATTTCTCATCCGCGATCACCGTACAATTGGCACATAAAGTGTTCGCTTACTAACAATGTAATTGGTACTGCGGTCGTGCTGCCGCACCCATTAATTGCCTAATTCGGTTCACTTCACCAGGGACTGACCGCAGAACAGATAGGGACAGAAGGCTTATCCTGACGCATAATGAGGATTCGCAAGAAGTAGCTACGTCGTAATGGACGTGGGTGGTGCCGTACAAATAGCTTTTGGTTGGAGTCAATTCTATCCATTCATCCGTCCGTCCATTCTGGCCGTCAGCAATCATCGACCCTGTCTGACCAAGCAATAAATTAACTACTTCCTAAGTTATACGAATAGATTATACTGGGGTAAGTACACAGATTACTCAGTCAGCCAGTCTATTCAATTCAGTTAGTACGGTCTGCCCGTGGTGCTCCTGACCTGATGTACTTACATAACGAATTTCTAACCTAAGTAGCATAATCAGCCTATAATGTTCCCACTACTGGGGCACAGGCCTCCTCTCGGTGAGAGGGAGTGGTGGATAGAGTCACATGTCTTCGATTTTTTGGATCTAGGACGGTTTCCTAACGATGTTTTCCTTCGCCGTTTTGAAAGCAGTGGTGATGAAATATGTATTTTTTACACAAAGTAAAGCGCCTGTCTGGATTCGAACATACGACCTACAACTCGAAAGTTCGCGGCTGTTACCACTGGCCCACCACTGCTCTCAGCAGCACCGAACCGAAATTCAGTTTTGCGTTCTTCATTAAAGTTTTGAATGAACCTTCTACATCTTTATAATCTACGAGTGTCAGTGAATCACGATGTGATAACATTCGATAAACCCATACTTACATGTGTTTCCCTTTGTGAGAATATCACTTGTCTATCTGTAATCCTAGCGTTATCCATTAATTTGTACTTTGGTATCCGTTACCTAATAGTTCAAATATATAGGTAGCCCATTGATTAAGCATTCGATGAAGCGGTGAAATGTGAGATGGCATTATTGTTAGTGGTAAAACATTGTAGTTAGGTACTGTCGTAACTATATATATTTAGCTATAATAGTTGTGTTACCAAGGAGGGGCTTGTGGCTAAGTAATAATAGCCACACGGGTCAATCGATCAGGGTCCGTAGATGACTGACCATCTTTATATACCAAGACCCTTCCGTGTGTCGCAAAGCACGTTAAGCCATTGCATCCGTGGAACTTTGTTAGTCGTTAGGGGTCGTTAGAACCCCGAAAGTCTGTCAACCAGTCTTGCCAAGGGGTATCGCATTACCAAGGAACTGGGTTGTGGAAGTCACATAGGCAGTCGCTTCATGTAAAATGTATCATCATGGCATTCAGCTGCATCCGGTTAGACTGGAAGCCGACCCCAACATAGTTTAGAAAAGGTTAGGCATATGATAATGATGAATATTTTTGTTACCACCAATGACTGTAGAAACGACTCCCTATAAGTATGTTCTTATGCCATCTAGGAAATCAAACTGAGTTCCAGAATGATGTTTTTACAAAAAGGAGAAAATCTTAAAAGAGTAGGTTGCCATAAAAAGTGAACAATATAAACCGCATTTTCATCAAAACTTTATAAAACCCACATGTGACATTTATGAGCCTACCCAAAACTATAAAACAACAAATTCAGCCATTGAAAAGCACCATCGTATTTCGTTATCTCTGCCATGCACCATTGACTGTTATTTGGATTGTCTTTTTACGTTGTCCATAAAGCCTTCGTGGCCCTTTTCAGTTTCTTATCAGCAGTTATATGTCGCTGGTCGGAGTTGTGATAACAGTTTATTTCTCCCTGCTATGTCGTCAGCACCGATGGATAGATCTTGATGGTGTAACAAGCCGTCTTAGAACCGATCGATGTTTTTGAGTTAAGTTTTTATTTGTTAGCCTTCGCGGTGTTTCATCATCATCAGCCAGTAGTTCATCACTTGTTCAGCCTCTGTAACAATCATTAACTTTTTACGAGTATTTCATCATCCTTGTTTCAAACCGAAAGGATGTTTTTGTGTTTAATTAAAAACATTCCCTCAAAACTGCGCAAGATTCACCTCAACTCGATCAATAAACATTTAGTAAAGTTGTCACGTTGCCAATAATTGATCGCTTACGAAACAACGTTGCAACACTATCAGCTAAAAACTTGCTCTAATTGGTGATTGACCTCGGGTCGTCAATCGAGTCAATATCAATTTGTAGCTAACAAGCTCTGCCAGTCTCCACCAGATTGATATTGATTGAACCCCCTTGAAGTTTAGAAGATTTGCCAATTGTTTCTTGGCTTAAAAGAAAATGATACCTTAACGCCAATTCCCGTAATTAAAAACGTTCATAATCTAGTCGCAATCTCATCTCAGCGACAATCAATTTCAAAAACTTGTCAAAAATGTAGGGAAATTAGAGGTATTTTGACAGTTTGAGACTGAGATCAAACTGAACGTTCTTAAAATTACGAGAATTGCCCCTCTGGTTTATTCCAATATTCGCTCGCAGTTATTGAAACCAATGTCATTCATATATTCACCCTAATTGCGTAACACACTGTCAATCATAATCAATTTTAAGGATATTGCTTATCCATTGCTTCATATGTTCCAAAAATTAGTTTGCTCAACAACGGATATTGTTGTTGAACTGTCAAAATAAAAGCCATTGCTACTGTTAGTGTGTTACGTAATTACCCCGCCGGTCAGGTTCAACCCTGCGATTCAAAAGAAGTAGTTGAAGCTAAGTATTTCGTGGTTTCAAACCATTTCAACTGATCTACCGGATTATTATTTTATGTGACCAACTCAGCCTTCTGGCTAATCGCACCGCCATTCACTTAGATAAATGTCCTCAAGTTAAAAAGATTCACCACCATCTTTTAATCACTTATCGGATTTGCATTTATTCCCACTGGGAAGGGTTCCAAGTTCCAACTATTAAGCATTGGTCGTTTTTCATTGGCACCAAGTATTGAACCGGGAATTTGCAAGGACTTAAATATCCATTAAAGTTTCATCCTTTCAAGTTAATGAAAACGAGTTTACTGTGCAAGTAGAAATTAGTCTCGATATAAGTAAATAAAATATACACATGTGATATATATGATATATATACTATACATACATGATCAGATATACGCATAAAAATATATGCGTATATCTTTCGCAACAATAAGATGAAGAATGTTACTAATTTGCGCGTTGATTAAAAGCCTAGGTATAATTAGTATTGAAGTTCCTTGCTTTATTGATGAATAAGGGGGATTTTATGAAATACGAAGTAATTAGTTGCTAGAAAATCGTTCTCTTAAGCCGGTCATAATTATCTCTTCTATTAGGATTGGGATAGGTTGGCTACTTTATTGGTTCTTCATCCAAGAGTGAGGCGTTGAAATTGTCAGGTTTCATTCATTATTGTGATGACATGTTTACTCTGTGCAATGACGTATCAGGCGAGAAACAGAAAGACAGCTACCACACACAAAGCGTAAATGGAAAACCAAAATCATAAAAGCGGACTCATCTCAGGAAGTTACAACTTTAAGGATCAAAATGGCTTTAAGTGATATTACAAATAACGGCTATGACCCACAAGTTTTAAATGATATTAACCCTGCGAATGCGGAAGTGTTTCCACATGAGACACGATCGAACCTAACGTCACGGAAGGCATTAGGCATGCGATATGCGAGCGCAGTTTATGTCGTGAGCAACTGTTGCCGTATCACTCAGGAGTCAGGTGCACGCGGTGAGCATTACAGATCTGATAATGGTAGGATAGGTGAAAAGCATTTCAGAATTATTATAGCAGTGAGGGTTGGGAACAAGCTAGCTGTGCTGCGGGAGGATTCCGTGAGTTTGTTATTGTTTCTTACTTCAAAAGTTCGCAGAATTCGTGCGGGTGGTAAATAAATATTTTCTGTGGCTCAAAGGAATTCGTGATTGATTCTACAAATTTCGAAGAATGTGTGCGCTGGTTTGGTTTATAATTTTCTGCGAATTCTTTCAAAACAATATAAAATACTAATGCAAATGTTGACCTATTTTGGAACGATGTTCTTTTAACGCGGCTTGCGGTAGGAGTAAACTGGTAGAAATCGTCACATAATGAAAAAGTGTTATGTCCCTTCCATGCGACCTTCTCGCTCTGTCTCTCTCTCTGTGTGTGAGTGTGTCTGTGTGTGAGAGAGATAGTTTTCATGGTTTTCGAGGGTGCTGAAGCCAATAATGACATCAAAATGAAAATCCAAGATGGCGACTGCGAATTAAAAAAAAAATATCATGTGTGCCGTTTTCATGGTTTTCGAGGGTGCTAAAGCCAAGTCCATGATGGCTACTTTATGAGAGCTTCTAAAAACAACCACTAGAGAAACCCTTGTATTAAAAACGCGTATTAAATTAACTATTTTCTCTCTCTCTGTCTCATTATTATACGAGTGTGTGTGTGTGCGAGTATCGTGTAGAGAACTTCGTTCCTGACGGGGGTCCCTGATCATACACGTTTTTTTTTTTTGTTACAGCCAAACTTATAGGTGAGGATCTATAACTAACAAAATACGTTCTGCATCGGAAATTATGTCACGTATTAGCTATATTCCCCGGTATCATTAGCAGGTCTTCCAGTTCAGCCGAGGAATTCTCCGCTAATAAACACAACAGTGTTTCATACCCCGAAAACAAATACCACACACGTGCCGACGAAAATCGTTCCAACCACCGCGAGCTATGTTAATATCCGAAGTTAGGAAGTTCACATCTACAGAATTTGCATAGCAGTATAATCTGGCTCGTATACATCTTGCCAACTTTCGCGTGCAGCTTAGCTCGTGCAATTTATTGCCCGGGAGCTGCGGCTGCTGGCTTGTTATTGCTCTTTAATTGTTCTATTGCTGTTGTTTAGAGATTTGGTGAGGGAGTGAAAGAATTAAAGCAGGTGGGAATAGGTAAAGATTGTTCGAAAGATATTGTTACGAGGGGAGGTTAAGTAAGGTTTAGCTATGGTGTGAATTGTGTATTGGTTAATGGAGTGATATTGAACTTCGCTCGAAGTACATATATCAGCCAGTCTACTCTGTAAAAAAACTCACAGTATAAACTCAAATGAAGTGAGCTGTCATTTCTTCGGATGCTAGGGATTAATACTATAGAGGTATGAGGAACAGGGTGTAAAGTTCACTCGTCCTCCATAGAAACCACATGTGCACACACACACACACACACACACACACACACACACACACACACACAAGCACACACACACGCTCACACTTGTTGCACATGTTATGATGTATACTCATGTTTTACAATAAAATATATTCTATTCTATTCTATTCTAAAAGGGAGGATCCTCCGACCAGACGGGTGTTGTGTCTAGCGGGCAACTGCCCAACGACTGATGTCGGGAAATTTGTATGTATGCTAATTGCGCGGTAAACTCTGCTTGCGAGATGCAGGATTCGCGTGACGTCAGTATGACGCGTTGTTTGCATGTGGCGTTGTAGATACCGCTACTATACTATTGACAGAGCCGCAATATGTTTCGCGTTTGTTCAGAGATTTTTACAGAATAGCAATACTGATGCTGGGGATTGACACTATTGACAACTCATTTCAAGCCCACTTCACCTAAGTCTTCAGGGTGACTTTTTTACAAAGTAGATCGGCTGTTCTGTTGGTATGGTTATTCAAATACGATCATGAAATGCGCTGCTACAATGATATGGTGTAGAGCTACATAATAAAACTTATCTCATGCAATAAAACAACATTACAGCATCACGCTTTCATCTGTTGTTTCAACACTTTTACTGACCGTAATAAAAAAATATGCACTTAATGATTAGGTTGTATAAAAACTTTTTTCATCTTCTTTTGTAAAAAAAATCACAACCTGTATAAAAAATAACGCCCTCACTCTATATTTGAATTTATTAACATTTGTGCCTCATAACATGGAACACGTTGTCCTATTACATCCCGTTCATAACCCTCCCTCGCGACGGGTCCCGTTATCCCGTACTAATTATAATTATGTAGAACGAAGGGATCGTTAGACATGGTAATAAAATACGTCATTTAAATTTGCTTGTTAATTTTATTATTGTCTGTAATAGACAGATGCCATAAATTTATTTTTTATTTCTACATCCTCCTACGATTTTACGGACAGTAACTATAGACATCTGTCTTCTGGGCACGCTGGTTCTGTCATAAACCTCATCCATCGCTTTCCAATAATTTTCTTTTCTTATAAACGTTGCTTAAAATGAAGAGACGTTTAAACGTCCAAAAATTTATGGTTAAACAGACGCTAATCATTACTTAACTACGTTTATAAATAAGGGCCATAATGTCTGAGAGCCTTACATCATAATATAATACAAGTGCAAACTTACACATACGAGTACATCAATATACATAGTTTCTTTCAAAATTAGCAGCGCGAAACATATTGCGGCTCAAGTGTCGTACATTTGTGTCGTAGACTAAACGTTAATTAGCGCTACTTAGCGAAGTATTTGCGACTCCCCCGGGAGAGAGAGGGTTGCTTGCGTTTAGCGCGGAACCTTCACGCTTCGCTCCCATTTGATTATTTGTAATTCGGATGAAGAATTCCAGACTAGGAAAGAGCACAAATTGTATTTTATTGGTTTTTCACTCTTTAGTTCAAGACAGATTAGCATGGGTGTATTTTACACAGTAAACCAATCCCACAGTGCAAACAGACCCATATATGGGACAATGTATGCAGGCCATTCAAATGTTTTTGTATCTATGCAAGAATCGATCCTGCTGGTCTCTGTGTGTATACATCGTCGCAATTCCTAACAATAAACTCCTATCGCAGCAGTTATCGTTCAATCGGCAACACGATATGATATATTAAAGCACCTGACTTATTCCTCAATTTTATCCAAAGTAATAAATCTATCGTACATGTTTGAAATGGTTGCGCTGCTGCTTCCGCATACTTGAATGTCAGCCCGACACGGTAGCTGCCTGCCGTGTCGGGCCCTGAGGAATATCTTACCTACCTTATGTATTACCATCTAATCGTATATCTACGGTAGATTTATTACTTGAATAGTTTTCGGCGTTGTTATATCAAATCAAAAATTTAGTCATTTATTCAAATTAGGCTGAGAATCAGCACTTTTCGAATGTCAAAATTACAAAAGACAGTCCCCCAAAAACACCCGCCACCACATCACCACCATTTCTAGTTCTTTCGCTGGGAAGAAGTAGTGGCGCAACACACTCCCCAGCAACACAGCTCTCTGTTCAGTTAGAAAATACTTGATTGTATATAATACTAGGTATGTAAAGTAATTAACATTACAAGACACAGAACATTCAATGAAATTATTTGCCATATGTTAGTTAGCCACGCCAATATACCAAAAAATACAATAAAAACTATAATTATGTACACAAGCAAAAAAAAAAAAAAAATTAAAATTAAAAATGTAAATAAAGACTTACTACCTAAATAAAAGCCTCCGGGCATAAAGGGCGCTTACATATTTAGGCATTGCTGCAATATAGGAAATATGGAGTTAGCATTAACGGGCCGGAAGGACAAAAGCTGCGGTTATGCTTTGATAAATATTGGTAGGATGATAGCCGCGTTATCAGTCCTTTTCACACAGTAACACTCAATGAGACCTGGCTGACCGACGATATTAATCCTCATTTATGTTTCATTCACGTTATGTAAAAAAAAAATCGTATTCATTCATTACCTAAGCAAAAGAACTTCCTCCAGCCAGAGATGGTAGAAACTTAACTAAATGAAGTCATAAACTTACTCTGGCTGACTCTGACTCTAGAATATCAAACTCAACTCAAACTCAAACTCAAAGTATTTATTTCAATTAAACCAATTACAGGCACTTTTGAATTGTCAAGGGGTCGGTCAGTCAGAGAAATGAAGCTAGTTGCCCATTCCTAAGCGTAGTAGGTACCTATGGAGAAGAACGGGCAAGAAACTCCATGCACTCTTTTTTATCACTATCGACAAGTTTCTTAAGACCACCTGCCGCTATAACAATGCTAGCACGTGAAAGTGAAGCTTAACTCGACAATACATAAGTAAGATACCTTAGTATAATGCTAACAACATATCCTTACTTCAGAATGCACTACAAAATACTCTCGAAGCACAACTCCAACTATCTCAGCTATGCCCATAACTGAGGCGCTCAGTTTACACAGCAAGTTAATAATATTTCCTACAGCCCAGGATTCCTTTTATTCTATTTAACTGGGTGCCATCTTGAATGGAGACAAATGGCGAGTGCGTTCGCAGAGTTATCTCGGCGCCATTTCTTCTAATTCGCGGCGCCAATGACCCGCGCCGCTGTAGGGTTAATTAAAGAATTAATCGCCGACCCGGGCCGTAGGGACCAGGGGATGCGCCGTGACTGAAATTTGTCGTAGGGTTATTAATAGGACCCGGGTAGGGGGTGCCTTTTCCTTGGGTTCTTATCTAGCAGAAAGGTATTTTTGGGAAGGTAATTTCATAGACGTTATTGCAGCTGATTTCTTACAAAGCAGCTTTCGTACAATAGTTAAAAGCTCCTATATACGAACATACAATAACAATATACGCTGACACAAGATTGTAATAATTTACAACAAGCATTTGTATTGTCGGAAGCTCTCGCTTTAGGCAATTAATCAGTATTCAGCAAAGACATGTCGAGTCCGCAATCACGCGGCGCAAATCAGTTGTATACCTGGTAGGTACGAGTATGCTTTGTTACATTATGTTGTAACATAGCAAGAACACACACCATTACATGTGACATATCTGTCTCGCTTATAAACCCGGGAAGACTCACCTACCTGTAGGTATATTATGTACCTGGTATGTGCAACAACATAGGCGTTGCGTAATACCGTATGTATTATCAAGTCCAAGCTGAGGATTGCACGTTTATGCAAAAACTGGTACTAATACCAGCCATAAAATTGATTGCTAGTGGTTTTACTGTCAAACTAATGGAATACGATTTTCTTCCTTTTACGATTCGCCTCCATTTTCTGCCAATTCTAGAATAACTGCAAGCACCTAATAACTTCCGCAAACTGCTATAATCCCACTTGATTTTTTGAATTTCACGGGGCATTCCTGGTCAATCAATAGCGCTTAATTAATGAGAATAAACAAAACTTGGCAGAAACGTTATTAAATTTTAACCTATTAGTAAAACTATATCACCCATTAATCCGCTCAAAACTTTACTGTGAAAATAAGCTGACACATCGTTTCCATTCGCACCGGTACCAGGGCTCAAATTGAAATAAATATCGTTGTCGAACGGCATCTGTCGGTACCCATTAATTATACTGACCTACATGTTTGTTCTACAGATCTGTAGTACAGAATACTTGCAGAAAACCTACTCGTGTACAATACTAAGCTGAACGCAAGGCCAGCGTGCATCGGTAATCTGATAATCTCATACAAAACTGAGCTGCGCTTCAAAGACGTATGTCTTGCGAAAACCAACATTCCCTTTACCATAGAATAATCACGTAACGCGTTTAAAATAGGAAGTCCTTGAGGTTCTGCGTATGTGCCTAATGTAAAAAATAGGTCCACATTCAGCTTATAATGTTCCCATTGCTGGGACACAGGCCTCCATTCGATGAGAGGGAGTGAGCCGTAATCCACCACTCGGGCCCGGTGCGGGTTGGTAGATGTCACATGTCAAAAAAAAAAACGTTTTTTGGTTCTAGGACCTGCCGGTTTCCTCACGATGTTTTCCTTCACCGTTTTCAGAGCAGTGGTGATGAAATAATTTAACAAAGTAAAGCGCCTGTCTGGGTTTGTCCCTATGACTTACAACTCGTAAGTGGCGGCTGTTACAACTGGGCCATAATACTGAAGACTACGCAAACGAGTTTTCGCCGGAAACCCCTATTAAGAACGCGAAAAAAAAAACAGAAATACGCGAAAGTTCTTGGTCTTCTGCGGAGGCAGTGCAAGCCTAGCCACACCGGGTGAAGTATTTACTATTCATAAAGCTTAGCAAGTTGGGAGCTCTTATCTAACATCAGTATTCAATACTATCTCACCGGATACAAACAACAATGCACTGTTTTGAGTTTGAATTTGATCAGACAAAGTTAGCATTTTGAAAGCTCTGGTGTATTCAAGCTTTTGTTATTGTTATGTTACATGTTTCAGTTTCCCTAACTTGTAGTGGATTTTCTGCCTCCCCTTTTTCTGAACTGGAAGCTGCTGCGAACCCGATATCCTCGTTCTCGATTAATTATGTATGTGCATCTATTGGTCGTGAGGTCGAAAACATCGGTCGAAAATACCCCGCGGTTGATGGCCTGTCAGAATAGATTGTTAGTTGTTGTATTGTTACGAAATACCAATACTGTAGCGGTTGGGTTTGTTGGGTAGTTAAACACATTGTGTTAGCAAAGTTTGGGCAGTGAAACAATTATTTAGTAGATATAGGTTGTGGTAGGTACATCTTGCGTCTATAACGGGATTTGGCATTAATTATATCTGTTGTAATATGCTCTTCTACGAGAAGCTACGTGTACATTATGGTGGACATGACAAGTATTAAATAATAATATAATACCTAATAATTTATTTATTTCAGACATAACTCTAGTCCATAGTTTTAAACTCATACATTTAAATTACTTTAAACTATTTAAAATTCTAAACAGATAAAAACCCAAAATAAAATTGTGACTAATTTAATTAAAATATTCATCAACACATGAAAAAAAAATAAGTAAAATCACTAAAATAGATACGGGTTATGTCCGGTTTCGATTGATGGACGTCTAATAAATGAAGTATCGTCCAATCCAAATTCGTAACTCTTTAATATAAATAATATGGTATGTATTTGCTAATCCTTCTTGCAACATAATTCAAGAAAGAGGAAATCTATTCAAGAACGACAGTCTTGCAATATTTATAAATATCGTGTACGCAACACTTGTCGATTGCGATATTCTAGATATACCTATATCTGCTGCTACATCTGATAATATGCAGATATATAGTTTATATATTAACTTATATCTTAGAAATAAAATGCTAAGGGTCGTTTCCCAGATGTAGGTACAATCATGTGTTGATTTGCACACAGCTGCAAGGTCATTCATGCAGGCACTGGGGATTCCTACAGTACTCAGATGACCATCCAGAAAGGAACTAAAGACTATTTTCTATATTTTTGGTGTGTTTGATTAGTACTGATTAGAAATGTGCCCGTGGCCAGAACTAATCTACTGGCGAAAGCACTCCTCACCCGAACAATCCGTGTGGTGAACGAAGTCCATGAGAGACTCGATATTTTTTCGTGCTCTTTGAGTGAATTCGCAAGAATTTTATTAAATATAGTTAGTTATGTAAGGTAAAAAGTTACATTATTTATTGTTAGGTATGTAAGGTTAAATAAGTTAATTTTAAGTTGATAACTACACTGTCGCTTTAGGTTAAGGCCTGTAATAATAGTCGTAGGTGGAAAAAAAAATGAATGATCCTCTAATTGGTACAAAAGATGGATTCCACTTCACACTATGTAAGATAAGATAAGGTGATAAGAGTCAAACTAATCTCCCTGGTAGCTAGTACATGAACTCATAGTTTTTTTTATTTTTTTTATTAGCCTTTACTGTCCCACTGCTGGGCAAAGGCCTCCCCCAAATCCTTCCAGGAACTCTTTTCCCGCGCCACATCGAACCAGCCCTCGTGGTACGCGTCCAGATCGTCTCGCCATTTCTTTCTGGGCCGGCCTCGGCGACGCCGTCCATCTTCAGGCACCCATTGTGTGGAGGCCTTTGCCCAACTCATAGTTTATTTAAATAAAATTAGTATATAGACAAAATCTACACAATAGCTTGGGCCCGCGACGTAGTCCGCATGTAATTTCTTGTTGTAACATAAAATGTATCCGATGGCACTCGGAAATACTTTAGCTTCCCATTAGTGAAATAATTTTCGGAATCGGATCAACAGTTCCAAAGATACCCCCTACATGCAAAAATTCACAAATTTCACCTCTTAATAATATTAATATGGATAAACAAAATATCGACAATATTTTGTCGACAAACAAAATATCGATAAACAAAATATCGACAATATTTTGTTTATACATATTAATATACCTAAGTCCACATTACAGCGAAGACCTAACTTTACCCAGTTAACCCTTCAGTCGCGCGCGCCCGCATTAACCTGCCCACATTCATTATGCGATCAAACTTGCAATAAAACACAAGTAAGGCACAATATCCACGATAAGTCGCACAAACTCGTACACTCGCAGTCTCGCACACACGCAACATGTAATTCACTCGAGACTAATTTTGAATAATGAATGAGAAACAAAATAGACGAGAGAAATGGCTCCGGATTTTACCGCTAAATTGGATTTAGGACATGCTGTAAAAAATATTGTTTTAAATGTCGGTACAGTGATGTTTAGACACGAATTGGTTTTTAATTTGAGTAAAAGATTTTTTCTGAATAATAAATATTGTAGGTTGTATTATTACTTAGGAATAATTATAACGTCTAGAAAAATTAATCTAACGAGTCTGTTGTGGCAGTTGAAAAAACCGGACTCCATACATTTTGCATTTTGCGCAGTAAAGTCTTTTTACTAAGAAATAATATTATAAACTGAATAATAAAATTGTAAGGCAGATTTTCGTAGCTATAATTAAAAAAATATTAACGCGAACTTTATTATAATAAACAACCTTTCGTATACAAATTCGTAATTATAAACAGACTGAAACCCAATTACTTAAAATAAAAAAGAAATGAATAAAATTTCTTTGTTTACTTACACAAAAATTTCAGCTCGAATCTGATACCATTATTTCATAACGTCACAGTCCGTCAATTCCCCTGAAACACAGCAAAAGCACATGCTACAATGAATATGAACAAATGTTGTAATAGCGTAGATATGAAAAAAGGACAATAAGGGATGAGGCAAATACGTGAATAAAGGATGCCTGCTTTGTTACTAAAAGGCAGGGGAATTATGAGCACATAAAAATGAAGGGAGCGACAGTCTCTCCTCTAGACAATGCGGGGAAGCGGCAACGCTTGTTATTAAGTCCCCTGCTATGTAAATATGTACCACGAGTCTTCGAAAATAAAGCCGCTGGGAAATTCTTTTCGAAAACATTATCTCCGAGTTAATTCTGAAATTATTTGGCGAAGTTTTTTGTCGCAATTTTTGAGTGTCGCAGTGGCAGGGTTAGAAACTGTTCAGCTGAAATACCCCATAATGATAAACTTCTTATACAAATTAACTAACAAACTATTGCAGTATATGTTCATAAATATATATTTTTGAAATATATATAGGCTGAAAGAAACTATAAAGTCTAACAACCAGTCTTACCAAGGGGTGTCGTATTACCCAGTAACTGAGTCAGATAGTCAGTCGCTCCATGTAAAATACTGGTATTCGCTGCATCCGGTTAGACTGGAAGCCGACCCCAACATAGTTGGGAAAAGGCTAGGCAGATGATAATAATATAGGCTGAAAGATAGATATGGTGACGGAGCATGTGTTAAATGCTGTTTGAATCAGATACTCAAAGAACGTGCTATTAACAGATTGTTAATGAATCCCTTTGGTAGCGGTTTATTTCGGTCTCTTGCCAAGTCATTAAATCTTCATAGTCCTCCACAAAGCTCAATCTAATATATTCCCAGCTGATTCAAGCTTTTGATTTTTAAATTACAATGGCCTTTTGTGAACTTAATAAAAGCTATCGAGTTCAGTGCAAAAAGGATGAAGCAAAATGACTACGCCCACTCGACGAAGCTCTAAAACTAAAAAAGGTTGAAATTAATACTTTATTGTATCAAGAGATACGACACCAAAGTCAAAGGTCACGAACTGAAAGACATTGAACTTCAAAAGGCTTAAAATATTTATAATCCTAAATACAACTGAAAAACATTAGATCCACAATTTTCTCCTTTTATTATCTTAACGAATTGTCAGAAACAACGCAGCTAATAAATTGAACGGAACACAATTTTGAAAACCTAGCTGTCAATAAAATAATATCTTCGTTTTCAATTTCAGATCTATTGCATTCAGTAACACATAGAGATCGGTTTTGAAATTCTGTTATTTATCTACTATCTTCTCTCTGATATTCTTGATAGCCAATTTATAAATTCCAAATATGAAGTACTAGCTGCGCCCCGCTGTTTCACCCGCATAAGTTTCGATCCCGTGGAAATATCGGGATAATAAGTAACATATGTGTTATTTCGGGTTATAAACTATTTGTGTGCCAAATTTCATCCAAATCCGTTCAGTACTTTTTTCGTGAAAGAGTAACAAACATGGATCCTTACAAACTTTCGCATTTATAATATTAGTAGGATTTAAGACAGCCTTGTTCTCCCAATAGGTATATCTAGCTCATAACATATGATTCGTAGCCCAGACTGTATCATCTTAATTTAAAGGGTTATAGCCCTTCGACCTAATTCACACATCCTCATCTAGATATCTACTGCTGAAATCTGATCTCTTAATGAATCTGGGGGGATTGCGTAATACACATAAAAAGGCAATGGATCGTATTCCCTTTCATTTTGACAGTTCGGCCACGTTCATTGCGCTATTTCCGTTGTTGAGCTGACGAATTTTTGAAACCTATGAAGCTATGGATTACGAATTTCCTTCGAAACCCTCGGGAGTGTGAATTAAAGTGTTTTGCGCAATTAGGGTGCTGCACTACAAAGTACAAGTAGTAAGACAGTGCACAATAAATTACTGAATACTTTCAACGCTAAATGAATTTTAAAACATCGTTTGTTTCTGTAAATCGCTTTAAAATTATAGAGACAGATATGTTTTAAATATGTCTCGCGCTAAACGCCTTCAGTGATTTATGGTGCAAGCTGGTTTTAGTCACGCTGGTTTCCTTCACAATCTTTGTGAAGGAAACTTTGAAAGCCTTTGGTGCCTCAAATACTTATCCTCCTCTAAACTCATTCACACAAAGATTTTCAGGCAAACCGCGTCACTGATTAAATCGATATCTTTATCTTGTATTCCGAGGTGGTAGCCTCGCCGGTAAAATTTCGTACATAACCATATTACCTACTTTCTTTCAAAGACGTGTCACGTCCGGGCGACATCGAAACTTTCCACGGGTGAATATACTACCCGGGACTTTGTCAGGGCTACCACTTTGCCCAACTTTACTATGCTCTATATCCTGTACTGTTTGCTTTGTAGTTTTTGGCAAGCTCTTACTGCACGCTATACTACGATCACCAAAGGCGGTGATTAAGTAATGCAATTTACCTTCCGGTTTGGTTGTTCTTTCTTGTGGCCTATATAATGAGGCTACTCATGACTACTCATGATGACTAATGTCTCTCATGGCCTCAGAATCTTTCGGTACTTTTCCTGGTTAACGGATAGCCCCGTTATCTGAGGATATGCCAGAAACAGGACAACAAACAGTCTGATTTCCCCCTTATCCGCCACTGGACGGTATGATTAATATTCTTTCCCGGGGCTTAGGGTTGTGAACTTCTGACATCGCAACATTCCCGCTAGCCATGTTTGGAACGTAAATATAAATGTCCGGGTAACAGGTGCTGTCTCATATTTTTGTTAAAATGTATATTATGACAAGTGTCCTGTTTGTGCAGCGCACTGCGCAGCTTTGTGCTAAAATATGTGCAAAGGACATGCCTTGGAAATGTGCAACACATTCTGGATACGAGGAAATGATACTTTTTGGTGCTTATTATGACGAAAATTGCTTGGCTGAAAACACCTTAGGCAAGCGAAGTCATTGGATTTTTCTCCATTCCTCATACCGTAAACAAACCCTGCCAACCTTACACTGGGTAAATTTCCAGTCTTTCAGTTTAAATATATTCGCAGCACGTCTCCGGCGACGATAAACAATTAATTTCTTTAATCAACTGTGCCCGACGCGTCCCCTGAGTAAAATAGATACGACCACTGTGAAAAAAGTAATATAAGACGCTAATTTATGTATCAGCTAGTTTATTAATTATTCTGGTTAGCTTTGTGAATTAATTTTAGTTACATTGTAAACTTAAGAAGGGAGAAGCGTAATGAAAGGTATTTTGCTGAATGATGTTTCTTCTGTTGGGAGTGTATCTTGGATCTGTAAAAAACATATAACACTCTACAGGGTAGTATCGACGCGGAACCTGTAACCATGGATTTGGTACTTGATTCTGAACGTCCCTGCGTTGAAATTATGTCGGTTATCAAAAAAAAAAAACTGTTCCATATATTTTGACCGCGTAGGTATTGCACTTTTCTGTGAAACAGCAGTTTTTTTTTTGATAGTCGACGAAAATTTCGTCGCTCGGCGGTCTAGAATGATGTGCTGAATCCATGGTTACAATTTGCGCGCCGTTGTCCCTGCCGCGTTGTCAAAATGTACAGACGCCAGCACATCAAGCTACTACAATCTGTCAAAGGAGATCCGCAAACAGCCCTAATAAATTAGGCCTCAATAAACAAAAATGAAATAATTTGGGTTTTCAAGGAGAAATATTAGTCTATAGCTCTGTGTAATTAGTTTTTTGATATAACATGGGATATGGAAATTAAAAAAAAAACTTTATTTCAGACAGTAGTCAATAAATCCCATTAACATTTGCTCCCGCTCTATCTTTAGGTTATGAGTTTGAGTGATTTTAATATGAGGTGAAAGTTCGTCACAAAGGCAGTTACAATTGTCCAAAAACACAGCAAGGGTCGGTAATTAAAGGTAGCACACAAAATAAACATATAACGCAAGTCCACAACACGAGCGAGAAACGTTATGACGCTATCCGGCAATCTGTTGTTGACAACCGATTGATTGACAAGTGACAGCCGTATCGAGTGTTGCAGTTCGCAAAAATGCAAATCGATTCTTCTATAAAATCATTAAAATAACATAACAACAACAAAAAAATACTTTATCTTTAATCATTGTTTCGCAATAAACTCATAAAATACTTTTTAAGTGAAAAGAAGAATAAATCAAACATTTTAATACAAATATTTTGATGGGAAAAACATTTTTTTTTTAAATGGCAAAATCAGTTGCTATTAAAACATTGCAACGCGACGAATACATCAAGTGACTTTTCTTTTTTTTTTTATTCCTTTTTCCTACGTTTTTTTAGGAAATGATAAATTAAAGTAGGTCTTATAATTATTTAAATATTTTTTCGAATGGTCTAATACTTTGTCTATCGGGGCCATGACTCGCCGATCTCCTTTCTTTAATAGATTTTCAACTTTATCACTAAATCGTTAAGGTTCAAGGTTGATTGGGAAAATTTGACAGTTTCGGGTAGCTGGCGTTTGTACTTTGTTTGTTTTCGGTTTTTGGATTTTATCTAATTACAGTAATCCGCATACTGGCCAAACCCAGTACCATTTTACTATGTAAACAAATCCAACTAAGAAAACTGCGTGTGGTCCAGTATTGTAGTAATCACCAGCAAGACACAGTAACCGACTTCAAACACCCAACAACGGTACTAACTAACAGTTAAAGCTATTATAACAAATGCTTTTACTTTACCACGAAGATCTAAATACGAACAAATACGAAGACGTAAGGCATTGCCGACCAGTTATCTTAGTCGGCAACGATCGAATCGTTAAAGTTAATGCTGACTCGGATCCGAGCCGTTACGGTTATATCTAAAACCGCTTGCCGTGCCCAAGTGAGGAGGTGATGCGACAAAAACCGCTCGTGAGAAGTGTCGTCAATTTAATGATTGTCGTATAAAATCAGCTATCTCGGCAAGGTGATAAGGGCCGTTAACATTTTTTTGGGGAGCGCAAATATATTAATCGATGCAGCATTTTCGCTACTTCCATGATCCAAAGAGAATGTAGCGATGGGAAATCATAGGAAAACATCGACGAACCCCAAAACCACATTAGTAAATTAGATACTTGCAAGTGATGTTCCTGAAGGTAGCAGCACAAGTTTAGGAGATGATACTTATCTATGTTTCAAATTCTAGATCTGTAGAGCGAACTAACGAAACCGTGATCTTGATGTATCGTAAACCTGGAAACCACAAACTAATTCAGCTTAAAAGCTTCATTTCATTTAGAAAACCTACGTATGTTTAGAAAGTTTTAAAAGCAAATATATGCTCGTAGATTTGTGTTTTTGAAGGTTATGTCTTGTCTAGAAATCCTTCCTTCCTTCTTTGTTCGAGAACAGGCCATTGTTCTTCTTTGGGACAATTAGAATCTGATAACAACATAACATTACGCCTCTATTCCCCGAAAGGATAGGCAGAGGTGCGCCCCCTATAGCACACCCACATTTCGCCAGTTATGTTTAAGTCCCATGTAATAGGGGGAGAGCCTATTGCCATCCAACCGAGCACAAATCCAGACTCCTACCTGCTACTGGGAAATTCCAGATTGAAAAACTCAATAACATTTTGCCAGACCTAGAAATCGAACCCTCATCAATCATGCTTAGCAGTAGCGCTTGAGACTACAAGACCAACGAGGCAGCTAATTAGAAGCTGATATAATATCAACATCCTTGTCATCTTCTTTCAATCCTGAAAAAAACTTCTCTCAATGCCGCTGCAAGTTCCTCTCTTGCACCATATTATCCTAACGGGATTCTAGTCCGACCACCGTTACCCGAAGCCGATAGCTTGCCGTCTAATAGAATAGTGCACGACACACGATTGAATCCAAGCCAATCCGAGCCAATCCGAGCCAAGCTCCCGATTTGTCCGCCAATTGTTTTAAACCTTACCTATGTATGATAATGTGGAGATGAAGCTGGTTTTTATCCGAACAAGCTTCTTTGAACGTATCGTGTTATGAGAACATCTTATGTGCTGGTTAAAAAAAACTAACCAGCTAGTTCAGCTTGCAGAGCGGACTTCCGAGGGTAAGCTAGAAGAATGTTCTTCAAATATAGCTATTTACCGAGGATTTACAGGATTTAGGAGGACAACCTAACAGTCCACTGCTGGACATAGGCCGCTCCTAAGCTGCGCCACAACACCCTCTCATGAATAAAGGGCCCGTCTGAATATATCTTGCTAAACATATTGAAGCGACATTATTAAGGCCCAGCTCTCTCGCTTTATACCCCACAATGGTCTTATGATAAGCCCCTATGGGACGCCTAATTGCTCACCGTAGTTGAGTTTAATTCATAGTTGATAAAATCTGCTTTCGGATTCTTTTGGACACGTAAATCGTGCTAATAAAAGATACATCTTTGACATAATACAAAAAGGCTTAAATTGATAACTATCACCCGTGCCCATCTAACCCGCCAATATCCACGCACAACCTAACAACAATATTGCTCGTTCCAAAACGCACAAATTCCCGCCATCCTTTGTGGACAAGTTATGAAATAAAAAGGCAAAACAATGGCCATGCATGCACGATGGCGCTTACCCCGCGCCATTTATCTGCGGTGCGTTTAGTATGCGCCGCCCACAGTCACGCAGCCGCAACGCCGCCGCCACGCTGCCGTCACGCTGCGGGAACGCTCCGCACAATAACACGCATAAATAAAACTTTGTATGTTTGTATACTTTGAACGGTAGCTGGACGGAATTTCAATGAATGAAATGAAATTCTGCAGCTGGAATTTGCAGCGTTTTTATATAAATTGTAATTTGTAGTTGTAGGAGTTGTGTAAAGCAAGGAATACTACGGTTCGTGTTAAGAATTATTATCCTTCTGTAACTTTGTGGAAATTGGGACTGAAAATAGTCAAAGTTTCAGGGTGAGAACTGCCTATTATTGTCTAGACATCGAGACCAATAAAACGTACCCTTGTAATATAAACTTGTTATAATCTTATTTATTCAAAGTTACTACATAAGTTTCTACATTTTAACATTCAAAACGTTCCTTTACTACACAAAGACAAACTCGACTTGTTTGAAATACAAACATATATTGTTACAAACTTATCAGAGTTTCAAATGGTCTGAATCTAATTCTAGATCTTGTAATAAAATCGGTCTGTTCGTTCGTTCACCCGATTACTGCTGTCGTGTGTAAGTAAGGTTTGTTACCCACTATTACCTGCTGTTGTCCGAAAAGTAGAACGTTGCAATGTACGAAAATAATGATGAAGAACAAAGATCTTCTAACGTAACTAGAATAAAGAATAAATTCGTATGAGAAATCGCACCTAAACCTGCGGGTTAATTGCGTAACACACTAACAGGAGGAATCTAGGAGGCTTTTATTTTGACAGTTCAACAACATTAATTACGTCATTTACGTTGTCGACCAGACAAATTTTTAAAACATATGAAGTAATGGATTAGCGATATCGTTCAAAATTATTCTGATTGTGTTTGATAGCGTGCGACGCAATTAGGATGCTGAACTTGTTCATCGTTCATTATTTCAGCCGAAAGAACTTTTTAATTTTCAAAGACTAGTGTAACGTTGTTGCAGCGCTTTTCAAGAAAGACAATCTTATTACAGTAGATATTTATTTCAGTGATTCTAGTTTCAGATTTAGTTCACCTCTCGAGGGAAGAGCGTGACACTGCATAACATAATATGAATATGTCCTCCCAGTAAAATCGAATTTCCTCTCGCCATGTAAACCGATGGACGGGCGTCCTTAACGGTATTTCGTTCACGTCTCCGTTTCATATCGGCCAGCAATCGCTTGCCGAGCGCTCTACGACGACATAACAAATATTGAGCGCGAGAATTGAATTTAGAATTTCTTATTTTAAAATATCCGTCGATAAAACGCTTTTGGAATAGGTACGTGTTTCTAAAATCTTCGCATTATGTGTGCTATGGCCCTGGAGAGATTATAGAGGAGCAGACTGTTTTGTGAGTAAATGATAGTCGAGTTTAGCTGAAGGTATAGCTGGCTAGAAAACCTTTTGTTGAATCGAAAATTGATCGTAAGGATAAGCTAAGCATAGAGATAGGAAAAATACTGCCAATACGAACCGTAACAAAAAGAGGATTAAATGAAAGACAGCTACACTATCGATTCCCTTTTAAATTATTCAAATAGGTGCCTTCATTGCTGTAATCATCGTCAATTTTCCCAGTCTGAGCAACAAATCTAGGTTATACGTAGCCTCTGAATTGTGTTGGCATACCCTCATTCATCATGCAATAGACTTGTAGGAACAGCTAGATAAAACTTTATTGATATCTATGAATCTTTAGTTTATAGGACTCCAGACCACTAGGAAAGTCATAAACACGTTGGAATAGTGGACCATCACGTGAAAGGGGGTGAACACACTCATCAAAATGAACAGCTTTATTTTATTGGCAGAAAATTCATGCTTTTGTATTATATCTCTTTGAAAGAAATTGATTGAGCTGTTTTATGGTCGGTTTCATCAACGCCTCTCTACAAGTTATGATAATTGCCATAGTTTTTATTGTCATAGGAATATCCGCTGTGATATGAAGCTGTGCTAGCCGGATATTAAAACTAGTGGAATTCTACCTACCCTGGTGCACTGCATTGCGAGATGCGACGTGTCTTACCGCACAGCACTAATGCAGAATAACTTTTATAAGCAATCCAATGAGCTGTAGAAGAATATAAATGACATATAATTCTGTAATAAAAAAAAAAAACACTTTTACACGTCAAAATTAAATTATGTTTTTAAAATTAGATGAGTTCGGTGTTTCCTAACTGACTACAGAACCACACAGATTTAAGTGGACTTGTCCAGTCAGTGCACGCATACTCACACATACCCAAACTGCCAGATTGTTATAAAACTAACTGAAAAAAAAAAATACTTCCCAAAGTAAATATTCATGCCATTGTGTATAAAATAATCATCAAATGTCATGTCATCAACATTCAGTATGTAAAAATTGAAGCAGCTCAATCCCAAGCCTTGTTTGTTTAAGATAGGACAAAGTTGGGAGCATGGCAACAATAATCATTAATCACTTGTTGCCAGTTATTAATATTACGGACAACCCCCGCCACAGAGATATATATGTCTGTGGTGCGAGCGGGTTCACCACAATACAAACGGATGGCTCCGAAATCACGATATTTGATCGTCTGTCGAAAGCTATTCAGCAATTGTCGTATCATCTGGATCTCCTACCGTAATATTGGAGTGACCGATATCCAGCAGTAGACTATGCGCCTATTATATTTAACTGCTCCGTTGGTCTCGTGGTCGCAAGCGCGACTTCTGAGCGTGGGGTTCTGGGTTCGATTCCTAGATCGGGCAGCGTTATTGAGCTTTTTAATCAGGAATTTCTCTGTACCAGCCCGGAGTTTCGTAGTTGGTGATGTAATACTCTCGTGTCTGGGAGAGCTCGTAAAACCGTTGATCTTGCGCCTGATCTATCCCGGTCGTGTCCGATTGACGTCCCATCGATCTATGTAAGTAAAGGAACAGAGAGTGCACCTGCGATTGTTACACATAAGTACACTATAATATCTCTTGGGTAACTGGCTAATCTCGATCGGGAGCCTGTATTCCTCGAAAGGATGGGCAAAGGTGTACCTATTATAGTACACCCACATTTCGCCATTTATGTTTGAGTCCCATGTAATAAGGGACGAGTCGATTGCTACTTGCTACCAACCGGACACAAATCCAGACGTACTTTTTGATTTAAATTGTCAGTAGGTAATAATTTTCCTGTTATTCAAATTTCTAACCCAACCATTATTCTTGTTACAGGTAAACCCATCAGCAACCAGGGTATGCTTCCATTTAGAATCAACAGCTGGCGTAAATCCTTGGAGCCTGCGCTGTGAATGTGCCATCAACTAGCTTTAATTAGTCGAACAATGCTAATTTAATGCGCGTTCTATTGCTATATTTAGCTACGTTGTGCTAATCGTAGATTGTTGCGGATCCGCGTTGATTTAGGTACTGTTCTATCAAGCTGTGTGATAATTATGTTAGTAAATAACTGATTATAGGGGATTTACACTAGATTAATTTTCGTAGTGCATTTAGTAAGCGACCCGACCGGTCGCTTATTAAATCGCCTCACAAGCCCAATCGCCACCCCATTTACACAGGTCGATAAAAATCGCAGTTCATTTTGCAAAAAAATGTCGATCTTCAAGCGGCGGGCGATCACGTGCGACTGAGCATAAACACGATCGATTTTAGTCACCTGCGGCCTAGCCGAATTGCCATTTAGACTAAAGACTCAACTATGTAAAGCCCGCATTAAGAACTATGACAGCAATGATTGATAACTGTGATTGTGTCACCCATTTGTTACCTTTGTTGAAACTAAAAGGTGAGTAGTGCCAATATTTGCGTGGTCTGTCATCAAAGCTTCATTTATTTTAGCTGGACGATGTGAAAAAAAAGGCAATTAATTAAATAAAGTAAGTAAATACCAGCGCTGCGACATTTATTCTTTAAACGTCGTAGCATCATGCTGAGATAGGAGCCTTTTGGCCTCTTAAAGGACTTTCTGTTTCATTTTTCTTTTTGTTACTTTTTTTTAATATAATTTGGGTTTTTTTATTTTTGATTGTGTTTAGTTTTTTGATCTTCCTGTACGAGTCGCAGTGAATACTTTTTCTTACTTTCTAATTAATATCTGTAACAGTTGCAGTTAATTACAGTAAGAAAGCCATTTAGTCTCAAGAAAAAACGCAATCGTCTGCATATTTAAAACAAATATTTTCTGGCCCATTAACAAACCAACTGAGCATGCACTCATGCAACATAGAAAGAAATGAAGTGTTAATCCACGTCAAACTATCAAAGCGCGTAACTGCGTCGAAATGCTAATAAACAACTGATTACGCTATATATAGCGTGCTGTTTGAGCTATTAATAACATTGGCTTAATTAGCTGTCTAGACATCCATCTTCTGAGCTCTTTGTGTCAAGCTATTTATGTATTCACTGTTCATTTCACTTGATTATCAGTGGCTGCAATTAAAAGTCTAGTTGAAACGAAAGTTGATCTTAGATTTTAGTGTTTTTGGAATGATGATAATTATTTTAATGTTAAAAAGCTCGTTCATGACTTGTTTAATTTAGTTTTGATGCTAGTCCTTGAAAACTTTGATCCTCACAGCCATTACGTCGAACAGCGAAGCCATAAATATGATTGGTATAGGTAATTGTTAATAAACTTTCAGTCTAGTAGTTGCTTTGCTTGAAATATTAGTATATGTAATAGGAACGCAAATTAACGTACTTTAATGGACATGGGTTTATCATTAAACCGCTACAAGACTTGATATAGGTGGATAGTAACGTAAATCGACGACACGGTTGGCGCAGTGGCTGAGCGATCGACTGCTGCGCTGCGTGTCGCGGGTTCGATTCCCGCACGGAACAAATATTTGTATTGCCTACAGGTAGTTTTTCCGGGTCTGGCTGTTTGTGTATTTGAGTTTAAATGTTTGTAAACGCACCCACGATACAGGAGTAATTCCTAGTGTGGGGCAACGTTTAAAAAAAAAATGATCTCCATAAATCGAAGTTGAGTTTGACCAGAGCGTGTTGCCAGTGATGACCTATGGCAATGAAACGTGGTCGCTCACAATGGGCCTCATTAGAAGGCTGAAAGTGACCCAAAGGGCAGTGGAGAGGGCTAGGCTTGGACTTTCCTTACGTGATTGAATCAGAAATGAAGAGATCCGTAGTAGGTAACCCACATAGCCCGAATAATCACCAAACTTAAGTGGCAGTGGGCAGGACACATTGGCAATATATAGGCAATAAGGCCGAAAGGTTCTAGAGTGACGACCGCGTACCGGGAGACGTAGCGTTAGAAGGTGGAACGATGACTTTGAGAAGGCCGCAGAAATGCACTGGATGCGAGTAGCACAGAGCCAGTCAAAGTGGCGATGCTTGGGCCTATGACCAGACCAGTGGACGTCTCTGATTGTCGTGAAATGATGATTAATGATGAATTGAAGTGTGGTGTGGCTGAAACGATCTCTGGTAGAACAAACTGAAATACCCATAGCACCAAAAAGGTTACTATGTAATGTACGTGCCACTATTTATCGAAATAAACGTATTGTAAGAAAAAAATTAAGGACAAACTGAGATAAATGCTCACAATTCAGTGTTGTACAAAAAACAATGGAATTTGTACCACAAAATAAATGAGTGGAGGAAGCTAGCTTCACAGTCCACACACAAAAACTGTTCTAGTACACAAGTAACTTAGTTTTGTGGCTTTGTAGCATATAAAATATTGACTTGGCTCCACACTTTTTGGCAGCTGACTTCCTGCTATTTCCTTTTTCACGTAGATAAACTGCCTTCCTAAGTTATGTCGAGTTTTAGTCTAACAAGATACAACTGAGTATGAGTGAAGTGGAATTTTGATTAGGCACAGTCTGAGCTGATGGAATTTCAAAGGGGCTGATGGAATTTGCAATAGTGACTTTCAGGAGTATGGGCCTGTTGTGTCTTCTAAAGCAAGACTAAAAGTTTAGTTCCTAATATTACTTATTAGGAGAAACTCTGATGAGTCTTGTAAATGTTATTCCGTTTTGTAAAAAATATTATCGTTTTGTGTCATTCTTTCACGCTTTGAAATCACGAGCACCAAAAATAACCTTTTTTAAACTTCCGCTTTAAAACACTAAAACCCAATTCGCGCCAGAACACAGCATTCGTTAGGTAATAAGCGTACGAAAAAGTAATTAAAACTACCGTTCGCAATTACAAGTGTCCATGGAATGAGGTCGTTACAGACAATGCGATTTTTACGCAAAAGAAACCATGGCTGGCGAGGCCTTAATTAGATAGTCGAAGGTCCCCGAAATTGACCGAGGAGGGCCGAAGCTAATCTTGCGTCCTTCTAGTTACTTTGTAAGGGTTCTTTCGACTGTGAAATTATTGGGTGCGTGAAATTGAAGCATTATTGCAATGAAGAGTGAATTCTTTGCAAGACCAGAAGTGGCGTAGTTTCTCTGAATTATGATGATCATCGACATCGAATGATGGTCATCGAAATCTTATAAAATTTGCATTCTTTGTTAACAAAGTATTCATATTTGCTTTCTGCTTGCTTGGCTTCCGGAGTTATTGTTATGCAACGGAAAGTCTCATTAATTATGCATCCAGAAGTTTTGAGTCATACAAACAGTACGTTTTTGTACGTGCGTTTAATTTTACTAGTGTTCACAATCAGCATGGAATGTATGGAATTTGTTTTAAAAGCAGTTTTTTTTGACCAAGTCAAAAATATAACCACCTCTAGAGCTCTATCTTTATGCTCTAATACAAAGTCACAGATAAACATGATGTTCTTCTCGAGGCAAATAACGCAATTCGTAGCCAAATAGTCCCATACTAACATAAGGCGTTGGATGAATGATCGTGTGAAGCGAAATAATCGCGCTGTCAAAATTCGCAAATCATGCAGGATTTGCAAACTCGCGTGCATAATCGGCCTACAATGTTCCCACAGCTGGGCTATAGGCCTCTCTGTGAGATGAAGTGGGACATAATCACCACACGGGTCGGTGGATGTCACATGTCTTTGAAATTTTCTTCACGATGTTTTCCTTCACCGTTTTGAGAACAGTCGTGATGAAATAATTTGCACAAATTAAAGTGCCTGCTTAGCTTCGAAATCACCATTTACCAGTTGGCCACCACAAAAGCTCTCACGCTCTTAGTCATACTCGCGTGCATGATGGAAACTTCACATTTTCCCTTATGTCGATGGAACACATATTTTTATACCGGCTGCCCCTATGAAAACTCCTACCCTTCCCCGAAGCCTGATCATAATATTAATGAGGCAGCTTTCACGTTCACCGGTGTCCCAGTAATTAAATTAATTAGATTCCCTCATAGCTGATTGGCGGGTTATTCTGCCATGTACAGGGACTTTACACGTGAAGTGTTGTCACGACGGGCGGTTGCTACGCTCTCATTTCCTTCAATCAAATCATGTTTTCTTTTCCTTGTGCCTTTGTGTGAGCTTTTATTATAATCAGAGAATATGGGATGTTATGATAAAATGTGTTCGTCTTGTTCTCAAATTACATTCTTTAATCGTTTTTTTTTTCATTAAAACCGCTTTAGGTGTCAGTAATTATAATTGCCACTGAGTAAATGCTATGCATAGCATAGCATAACATGGAGCAGCACAAGTAATAGTAAAATAAAAACATGTGCAGTCGAGGGACCCCGTCAGAACCGAAGTTCTTACGCGGTAGGTACTCAAAAGGGACAGAGACGAAAGGGGCATAACGCATTTTCCTTACGAGACGATTTCTACCAGTCAACTCCTACCACAATCCGCGATAAGGAACTTCTTTCCAATAATCCGGCAGTATCACAAGACTCACCCGAGTCATGTCCACTTTATCACCAATTCATCATGTTTTCCCTTTCTTCTTTGTATTGCCCATGTAACGTTAAGCAGCGTTTGACGCATCTTTGATTAATCAACAACAAAAGGGATTGAGTATATATGACGAGACAGAGAAGGTCAAACGAGGGACACAATAAGTGAAACATTATTTCTTATGAAAAGATACAGATAAAAGAAAATACTGATGAAAGTTTATTTCTCAAAGCTCCATTGAACATAATTCCACTTTTGTGTGGGAAAGCTGATTGCTTGGAACAACAAACAAATAGATCAGAAAGCGAGAATATAAGGAAGAGGAAAGTAAATCTTCGGCCACATTCAGGAGATAAACCTAACAAATTGCTGAATTTAGTAGACATTTATAACACAGGGTAGGAGCCGATGTTATACACAGAAAACAAGCTGACCGAGTATTGCTTCGGTGAAATTGAAATGTAAACTTCTAATGCACATTGAAAATATATTCAATGCTCTAACTACAGGGCGACTTTCGAGATGAGATAACAGGGCCGTAATTAAAATTGATAAAGAGAACGAATCATACATCGAAATTTAATTAAATACCCACAGTTTACACAGTATTAGAGAATATGGGATATTATAATCTAATAATATGGGATGGGGAAATAATAACAAGGGATGTTATGATAAAATGTGTATATCATCTTGAAAGGAGGTTCTCAAATTACATTCTTTAACGTTTTGAGGTTTTTTTTCTAAAATTAAAACCGCCATAGGTGTTAGTAGTTATAATTGGCACTGAGTTTAAGGTAATAAGCATGGAGCAACACAAGTAATAGTAAAATAAAAATGTGTGCAGTCGCAGTAAGAACATCTAAATTTAATAAAATACCCACAACAACAAAGAAACTTTACAAAACATGTCACCACACAAGCTTACAAATCCCAAAAACCTGCAGAAAACACTAAACCAATTCTCATCTAAAAATGCTTTAGTTGTAAGACTTCAGAGCCCGACATATGTAGCGGGGCCCCGGGCCCCGGCTGGGCCATTAGTGCAAGTGCACGGGGGCGGTGACGTCACTCCTCGAGGGGCCACCTCGCGGGGCCACCTCGCGCGCCAACTAGGCCACTGGAGCTCAGCATTGAACGGGTTATATTATGGATACGATGGATACACTAACCCCACGTGTTGTTCGCCTGAATTGAGCTGTTACATTCATTATGTATTGCTTGTGTAGGGATGATTTTTATATGGGCGCAAATTATGCAAAGTAGTGGTGATGTATCGGGAATCCGCTGAATGTGCGCAGTTCAGCTTGCTTAACGGCTTAAAAAAAAAGAAAATACATTTATTTAGCACACAATAGATAAAAATCAAATAAAAAACTGAAAAGTGTAAGAAATAAGAGGAAAGTGTGCCTCATGCCTGCGTCAAAAAGGCCCAGTTCAGCAAAAATGCTACTCTGACGTTGGCTTAACTGAACAGATCAGGTGAACGGATCAGGTAGAATGGATATTCAAAGTCCATCCTCAAATATAGAGATGTTTCGAGTATTCAACATTCAATTCAGCTTTAAACAAAGTTTTTAAAACTAAAAATACGCAAAACCTTCGAAATGCATCCTCATTCATAACCCTCTCACTGCTCAAGGCCCTTGCGAATTAAATAAAATGAATTCCCGCATTCCTTAACCCGTCGAACGCGACGGACCGGAAGGCGTCGACGCCGAGACGTCGGGTGGCACAAATTACCCCGAGATACGTTTCGCGGGCCTATCCATCATAGGACGACTATCCGCCACGTCATCTCTTATAACAATGCAGGGCTGCCCGCCTTAAGACGATATTATTTAAGCCTTAGTGTAATTTATACAGTGGAGACTAGATATAGAATATGTATGTGTGGCTAAATTTGTGAGTTGTTGAGTAATGGTGCTGTTTCTTGCTGACTTTACCTTTTGGCTTGTGCAAAGTGTGCCAACGGGGTCAAGTTACTAAGCCTCCGCTGTCCGTCCGTCAGTCTGTCTATCTATCCGGGCATCGATCCGTTCGTCCGTCCATCCGTCCGTCTGTCTGTCAGCGGGCTGTATCTCATGAATCATAATATGTATGTAGACAGATGAAATTTTCACAGAGCGTGTATTTCTATTGCCGCTATAACAACAAAAAATAAATAAAAAAATTAAGGGCCACACAAGAAACGTGTTTTTTGGGCGTTTTTGCCTTGTGGTACGGAACCATTCGTGTGCGAGTCCGACTAGCACTTGGCTGCTTTTTTATTTGGTTTGGCAATGAAGATAACGCTATATAACAATACTGGATATACGCACACCTTTAAGATTTATATAAATGAAAAAATTTCGTGCATGAATGCCTCCGCTGATTTTTATCGCTACAAATAAATTCAAATTTCCCTAGCCGTGGGTAGGGAATGATCATTAGATTCTGATTCGAAAACCGCACACTGGGTATTGATATTCACAGCAGTAAGTGCCATCATTATGGTACCAATGGGGACTTTTAAACCGCCATAACGCTGTAATGCTGTTATAAGTGGGCATAATAGTAGGTACCGTGCGGTTTGTTCGGGCACAAATGGAAGTGCCAACAAGAGTAAGTTAGCAGTGTGGTCGTTTTGATCATTGATACCATTTTGTGGTTGTGACTTGTATGTATTTCAGGAATTTTATGGTTATTTCGGTACTTCTTGTTTACATGAATGATGTAATTTAAACGAGTGGAATTAGATTTATTTACAAATTAAATTGTGATCTACTCGGATTATTTTGCAGATGTCAGTTAATGTAGGAATCATCAGTCATTGCACTTGAAATTTTGGTGTATCATGATGTAATTGTAACTTCTCATAATGGTCTTACTTTTTTTTTTTTTTTTTTTTTTTTTGCCTTGAGGCGGCTCCTGCCCAATCTAGGGGGTCCAAACGCCTCCTGCCGGAGGCTATATGCGGGGGTCGTGCGGTCCATGGCCCTTTACGGGGCACCGGTGTGGGCGCGTTCCTTGAGGCGGCGACCAGTCCGCCGGTTGAACGCGTCCCAAAGGGTCATGGCCGTCCGGCTGATCCGAGGATACCGCACGGTCTCCGCTGAGGCGGCGAGCCTCCTTGCCGGATTGCCGCCATGGGATCTGGAGGCAAAAGCCCTCGCCCACATATGGGAGTGGCGAGAGGAGGCAAAACGCCGGGGCGTAACTCCGCTGCCGCGAGAGATCACGGTACAGCGGACAGAGCTCCGGCGGGATCTCATGGCGACATGGAGAGTGCGATTGTCGCAACCCAGTGCTGGGCACGCCACAATTGCGGCGATAAGTCCCCTCTTTGAGGAGTGGATGGAGAGGCGCCACGGCGCCCTCACCTTCCGCCTGACGCAGGTCCTCACCGGACATGGTTGTTTCGGGAGGTTCCTGTTCAGGATAAGGCGGGAGGAAACGCCAGGGTGTCACCACTGTGTGGATCGCCCGGAGGACACGGTGGAGCATACGGTGGAGGTCTGCCCGGCTTGGGCGGAGCACCGCCGCGTCCTCGTGGTGGCGATCGGCGGCGGCGATCTCTCGCGTCCGACCCTGGTCCAGGCCATGGTACGGAGCGAGAGTGCATGGGAAGCCGTCACCTCCTTCTGCGAAGCAGTAATGCTCGCAAAGGAGGAGGCGGAACGCGTGAGGGAGAGGCTATCTCTGCGCCCTCACGCCCCTAGTCGCCGCAGGAGACGCCCTGGACGTCGGGAGTCACCAGCCGACTCCCGGCCACCGTAGGCGCGGGCTTGCGGGTGGCGAGCTATGGGCAGCTCGCCGCCCGGCAAGGACCAGGCCCGAGTCGACGGCGCGTTGTGTTCCACGCGCGCCTCAAAGAGATGTCAGCAAGAAGTGACGGGGTCCGTTAGGGCCGCTGCCTGCCAGGGTCGCGGGTTGTTCGGAAGAGATACCGTGGTCCCTGGCATAGGCAACTGAAGGAACACGGGTGGGTTTTAGTCAGTAAAAGTCTGACACGCCCTCCTGCTCCGCCCTGAGCGGGAGAAGTCATATGATGATTTCCCACCCAGGAAAAAAAAAAAAAAAATGGTCTTACTTTTTGCTTTGACGGAACGTTTCTCATCAAGCTACTGAATTTTCTCAATAAGGTACTCCCTGCAAAGTCTGCATTTTGAGCATAACCATATCTACTCCATACTTGAACTGCCTTACATAAGACCTCAGACAAACCTAAAAATAAACAAACAAAAAAACGAAAAAAAAAAACAGGTATTTTCTTTCTTTCTTAACCCACAGTCTGCCGCAGGTAACACGGGCAACGTCGCGGTGACTTTCAAACATATTCAATAAATATATATGTCACCAGCGAGAGACGTATCAATCATGCAGGCCTCCAATGCCTTCTGAAAAGGACGATTAAATATTCACAATAACGAAACTTTCGAGTTCACGTTTGTTCAGTTCTCCTATTAGACCTAAGTTTGGTAAGGCATAACTTCGATCGTGATTCCCAATAGATACAGTTTCTATAGAACGAAACTATTGAGTTGCCAAAATCAGGGTCAGTTAAAATCATAAGACTATTTCTCATTCCTATGAGAAATAGTCTTATGATTTTAACTGACCCTGATTTTAGTTGACTAGTAGAGGATTACTAGTCAACTTTATCACGGATTTTTTATTTTACATGGCAATTCTGGTCTTTCTGATTAAAACAAAATCCTAATATAGTAAAAGGACAAAGAAGCACGCAGCTAGGTAATTGCGTAACACACTATCAGCAGCAATGGGTTTCATTTTGACAGTTCAACAATATTCATTGTGTTATTTACGCTGTTGAGCAGACACATTTTTCGAACATATGAAGCAATGAATTAGCAATACCTTTCAAAATGATTCAGATTGAGATTGATTGTTTGTTACGCAATTAGGGTGCAGATCGTTGCTACATACGGACTCATACAGGCTATTGATTCAACAGTACTTATCGAACGTACACGTTTCGTTTCATATAGGGAAAACCTCTGCCTTTACTCCGCTAGTTGTAACCAAAATAATTACTGTCTGTGGGAGTAAATCAAAGGATGAGCGAGTTCTTTCTTAAGTCACATGTAAAAGTTCCGTACGAGGAACATTGAAGGACCTCTATTCATCCTCCACTCCTCATTAGACTGCGATCGACTATTTCCTGGGCCTCCCATCCCCGGATATCTCGTTTCCGTGACCCGACCGACCGGAAATATTTTTTTTATCCCACGGAACTTAACCTTTTCGTGCGCATTCTAAATTCAAACATCGTGACTGTTGGCTCTCTTGCCTTTTTGTGGGCCGTTTGTGATTTTTTACGGGTTAGACAGCTGTAGGAAGGCTTGCGCATGACTGATGGGGCTGTTCTAAATTGGTGGCGGCGTCTCGGAACACGCTTTTGTCTCATTTGTTATAAACGTATGCAAAAGAGGCCGTTAATACTGTGGTCTCCGGGGCAACTAAATATATCGCGATAAATGTAAATATTGGAACGCAAATGCTTCTCTCATAATGTTAATTTATCTTTTTATACAGGGTGGCATGGGACATCGACGCGCAAACTATAACCATAAACTCAGCACATGAATCTAGACACCCTAGCATAGAAATGTTTTGTCGGTTACCAAAATAAAATCTGCTGTTTCATAGAAAAGTGCAATACATACGCAGTCAAAATGTACTGAACAGCTAATTTGATTTTTAATAACCGACGAAAAATTTCTACGCAGGGTTCAGAATCATATACTGAATCCATGGTAACAGGTTGTGAGTCAAAGTCCCTGCCACCCTGGGGGTCTACTCCGAAGTGGTACCGGCTGAATGTTCAGCCGTTTCCTGCTACGAAGTTACTATTTTGTTCGGTCGGTCCCGATCCTACACTCCTACACTCTTTCAAATATTGACTATGGTCCCGACTCAACTGAGCCGATCAGAACTTTTTTCGCATTTTTCAATAATATTCGGTTCGGCTATGTGTCGGTCGGATCCGATCATTCGCACTTTGCACTTCGTAGTAGACCCCTGTATTCGCACAAGTGCCGACATACATCACTTTGATAAAATATTTCTCAAAGAAAATGATTCGGAGAACTCTCATTCTACCTACACTATTGACAATTTGTGGTCTATTGACACTAATTAATAGTGTCAATAGTGCTAAAACCGTGATAGAACTGACACAATTCTTTAGTTCCACAAAAAAAAAAAAAACAGAAATAAAAACATGTCGTGCGCGGAAGTGCCAATTAGCATGATAGTGTGAATTGTCACTGAAATATGTAAATATATGGTATTTTTTTACGCCAAAAACCAACATTAATAACACAAGGTACAATAATGTTTATTATTTTGTGTTGATTGATTTGTTTGATATTACTTACGTGTTTTTATTTATCAGATACGGATTTGCCTAGATCTGGGTCTTTATTCATGAGCACTGTTTTTTGAACGAAGTTCTTTTTACTTATATTATACGTCCTAAAAAGTGCTGCACCTCCGGTGGTTTTTATTGATTGTACAGAGCTATGGCTTAAATTGTGAAAAAAGTTGCTAACTTTAAAAATGTACTGGATTGCATAAGTAGGGATGCACCTTTCAGAAAATATAAGTCAAAGACTAAAAGAAATCCGCACAGATCTTTCGGAAGCTACCAGCTTGGTTTTACACTATTAATATCTATCCTAACAACATCCCAAAAAATCTGTACAGTTCAATTTACGACCTAACGCGATTTTTGTGTCTACGGTGACAGACGTATGGTATATAAAAGTTAGCCCAATAACAACACCCCCCACACGTTACAATTTAAGATAACATCTATCAACCAAAAACTATTCCTCTTAAGTCCACGTACAGTGTGGAAATGGCGTACAAATAAGATTAAAGAACAGTGGAGTGTACAAAGGGAGTTGGTACCAACGCCATTATGCTGGAAATGCGAACTCCGGTCACGTTTCCCGACCATTTCTTACCATATTTCAAACTAGGTGCACCAATAAAACTAGGAGCTCCGTCAGTCTAATGCTTGTGGGCCAAGTTACGAGCGAACAGCGGGCTGCAGCTGTAAACATTTGATGGATGCTGTTTTATGCTTCTTTAAAGCTGGTGGGTCTATAATTTTGTTTTCGTGTAAAAAGATTCTAAGGCATAAATAATTTTATTCTGGACTTAAAGCTTTCAGCCGAAATAACTTCCTATGTTTCTGACGGACTTCTTGGCATATTGGCATTTCTACCTAAATGATTGAATTGATAATTACTTTCTTCTCAGCGTGTAACTAAGTACTTCCACATCTGAAATCGGGCAAGTCCGTTCATGAACAAGGTTTCCCAAAGAATCATTTTTGAATAAAGACATTTGTAGATATAGGATGCTAGGATCTATCCATAAATTAATAGTCACCTTTCTTGACACCAACGAGTACCTACCTACTAAAATAGACAAGGGTGGCTGAATCTTTGTGTAAAACTGTAATATAGTTTTTCTAACTGAACAAACAACTGTGCTGCTAGGGAGTTTATTGCGCCACTTCTTTTCCTAGCTAAAGTACTGGAAAGCGGTGAAGGGCGGGGGTTGACTGTCTAGTATCTTATGTAATTTTGATGTTCGAAAAGTTGAAAGAAAGAAAGAATGAAAAAATATTTAAGTTCTGATTCTCAGCCTAATTTGAATAAATGACTTTTGATTTTGAATGATTAAAATTTCGACAAAACCGCTGTTTCTTGCACCCTTGGACACGGATATCAAAATGCGGTGCCTGTGTGAAGGCTAACAGTGTTGGCTTCACTGCAGCCTCTTAAACACGTTGCCTTCCAAGGCCGGGCGATTGGAAACTGACAACTTTCCACATAATCCACTTAATAATATGATTGGCTTTAGATCTGAGGGCTGCAAGAAAAAAGAATGGCAATGACGACAATATAGGGCTGAGAATCGAGATTCTAAACAAGGACAAGAATCTTTGCATCGTTTATTGGAGTTTACGGTTTTACTGAAATGTTTCATATACAGGGTGGCATGACGTCAACGCGCAAACTGCATGATCCCATAGCGTAGAAATATTTGGTAGGTTATGAAAAAAAAAAATCTGCCGTTTCATAGAAAAGTGCAATAACTATGCGGTCAAAATTTATGGAACAGCAAATTTGGTTATATAATAACCGACGAAAGATTTCAACTCAGGGGAAGGAGGGAAGGGGTTTCAGAATCATGTACTGTATCATGGTAACAGCTTTCGTTGTCCCTGCCATCCTGTACGTGTCACGAAAGCTTTTGTACATCGTAGAAAGACACGTACCGTACATTGATTCGACACATTCAAATAAATACTTATTCATTTCTGAATGTTTGCAGTGAAAGTCATGTTAAAAAAACTTTCCAAAAATATTCCATTTTGTTTCTCACTTTCACAATGCTAGGCTTGATTAGCAGTATTCGAGCGAAACAAGTTTTTCAGCTGAAACCGACGCCGAATTTTGGGTTCCGTTCTAGTTTCAGCCGAAACCGGAACTTTTTCGCTATTTTCGGTCTATGAGTACTGGGGCCCGTGGCTAAATAATAACAGCCGCACAGGTCGATCGATCAGGTTAAGCTACACTTGCCACGGTTGGTCTGCGGATGGGTGACTATCTACATACCGAGACTCCCCCGTGCCTCGGAAAGCATGTTAAGCCGTTGGTCCCAGATGTCACTCGCAGATCTTTGACAGTCGTTACGGAGTTAGTTAGTCAGAAGCCCGAAAGTCTGACAACCAGTCTTACCAAGGGGTATCGTGTTACCCAGTAACTGGATTGTGGAGGTCAGATAGGCAGTCGCTCCATGTAAAATATTGGTATTCAGTTGCATCCGTTTAGACCCTAACATAGTTGGGAAAAGGCTAGGCAGATGATGATGGTCTATGAATTCTGAACTACCAACATTGACTAAATTTTTGTTCATAAATATGAAAAGAATAGTCACGCTTATCCTTAATTCTTCGCGCAGCGTTAACGATACCCGAATTAAGCCGAAGCTTTATTTCGGGCCTGAACCAAGACCTAATCTTCATTCCAATTCCAACACTACTGATTAGTAGACTTTCAGAGTATTCCACCAAAGAACCGTGACTAGCAGTTTGCGCGTTGTAATTTATACGCTTAGATAGAAGAAAGTGTAAGTAAATGTAAATCAATTCAACACTTTTACATACAACAACGTCATGTATTTAATTATTGGTGAGTCAGCCAAGTAAAAATAGCTGTCATGGCTGTTCCTAACTTTCAGCTTTTACATAGTCATTCATAGACGCGAAGGTACAAAAACTCCAAATGTTCTGAAAGTTCAAACCCAAAAACATTTTTGCAAGGTGGCACAGGGTACCAAACGTACATTATAGCATCGCGCATGTAGAGTATTTCGAAACAATAATTGGTATAGTATTTTTATCTCACGAAGCGACGCGCGCTTTACTTGTGGTTACCAAGTGTACAAACCTGCTGTAATTGTGTGTGTAAGCGGCACCGCCCTTGGTACCGTCCGAGACAAAGGCGAAGTCGGAAGTGTGGGCTAGTGTGTGTTATGTGTTCACGCTACTCGTCTTCATGCCCACATTCACAGCTTGGTTACCACTAGTAAAGCGAGCGTAATCGCTTCGTGACATAAAAAATATTGTAGTAATATTAACCACCTCTCCAACTATTGCCCTTAATGCAATATTAAAGTGCAGACCGTTAAAATAATAGCTTCCTTTCATTCATCACGTCACGTGAAGAAGATGCATGAAAATAATTAGGTTAATTTGTAATATTATTACATGCAGTCGTAAATAGAATGGTCAGTCGTAACCGACAGCATTTAATGCCCATTCGTTACCGACCGACATCACAAGGTTATTTTCTTTAGAAGGAAGTGTTTTAGACACGCTAAGAACACCCCAATTCATTGGCTAATTGAATATCCTCCGATTTAGCCGACTTCCGAAATATCCGATCGTGAAGGTTTTCAATTTGACGAAAGTAAATGACTTTGTTTTTATTGATCCAAGACTTTTCTCTCTTTCTTTACTTTTATTGTCTTCGATATTTTTGTAGATGATTAACTAAATTAGTTGAAAAGATGCTAGCTGTCATCAATGAAACCAACGCATTCCCCTCAAGCTTTGCGCTAGCACTTCCGCTATTTGCTTTCTTTCATTCAGCTGTAAATGAATGCTTTCATTCAGCTCTAAATGAATGTAGACTAAAAATATCCTGTTTTTCTGAAGCCATAACAGGTTCAGGGAAGATTATTCCTATGTTTACTCTTCCTTCATTATTTTCTTCACTAGAAACACTAATCTTACCTCTGGCTACATATTCGCAAGATTTTTTGCCCAAAAAGCGTGTTGCCTCACGGAAGCTGTGTAATTGCGTCTACACTGATAATAATTAGAGGGATCCTTGGCCCACTTGCCGCGGGCGAAACGCTGACGACCACCGTCATGTGACGTCACGACCCACTAGGGTAGCAGGGGGGGCGGAACGGTAAGAGAAATTTCGTTTTAATATAGAAGTATGCGTAGGACCGTAAGTGGGTGCGTTTTTAGGCACGGTAGATGTAAAAGGAGATTCATTTTGATTCACTCAGTGTCTTAGCAAACTTTCTCTGCTGGAATTAGGTTCCTCCCAAGATAGTAGTATGATTAGGGAAGATGAAGCCGTAAACAGCAAGGTCGCGAACAATTTCCCATGTAGTTTTCCACTATTGGGTGTGATTGCATTGCTGATAAATTAGTAACGCTATTACTACCAGCGGGGTAATTGCGTGACACGCTAACACGGGTTATTCACCAACTCGACACGACAGACTGGATACACGTGTGTCCAGTTGGTGAAACTCAAAATTAGTATCACTTATTATTTCGTCATCTGGACACGCCAAGATTATTACGCGTGTCTACATAGTGAAACTTAAATTAAATCACTTTTATGTTATCGCCAGCTGGACTGGACACGCCCAGTTTTTTTTGCAAAAAAAAAAGGGTACAGTCAGGTTAATAATCGCCTCGTTCATTGATTGAACAAGTCGATTTCATGAAAAAGCTGAAAAGAGCGTACAATTTGTTTTGTAATGTTTTGTAAGTTTCAACTGTTCTATTGGGCAGCAGAGCATAAATAGTTGGAATAATGTTCGTATGATATTTCGTACTTCAATAAACACCATATATATACCACTTTTTGTGGGACGTCTAAAGTTCCCAAATAAAACTGTTTACATAGTCGTTTCAGTGTAACTTGTGTATCAAAATACAACATGTAAGAGAATTTCTTTTTACTTGAATTGCACGTACTACGTTTCTTAGAGTATTTTTTCTGTAGTATGTAAAATAAAATGATATTTTTCGTTTTGATTCAAATTTAAATTTATTTATTTGTACACATAGGTGTAATGTGTTGCCTTGCAAGGCGTACAAATATTGCTCACCCATTAGGTAATGGGTGTACAGTAAGGCCTATATAATTATAAAAATACTGCTAAATAATAGTTTTAAATCTGTAGCATAATATAAATAAAGAAACTTTACACAAAACATCATCTGCCTAGCCTTTTCCCAACTACGTTGGGGTCGGCTTCCTACTTTACACAAAACATAAACAAAGAAAATAGTATAATACAAGGAATTATAAAACAATATTACAAAAAAAAAAATTAAATTATCAAAATTCTTAAACAAATATTATAAACTAAACTTATGAACTAAGTTCATATCATAATATGACTGAAACTTTTGCAGCTTTTGTTCTTCCATTACTATCTTGCTACAATTGAACTTACATGATGTAAAACAGTCTTTCTGTTTCAGTTTGGCCAGTCATATCGAACATTAAAATCCTGTGCCACTTTTCTGGAAATAATCATTCTTCACAGCAATCTTATGGCGATTTTTCAAGCTGAATCAGACAAGTTTTATGATCGGTCCACGAAGCGTGCAAAATGAACAATTGTAACCAAATGAATATCCTTTTAATGCTTTGTAAATATGTTTAATAAATATTTACAATATTAATAGTTTTAAATTTTTGGAGAGCTGTATCGTGGTAAGTACCTACAGAGCTGGTTCTGATCTCAAATTTAATAAGCAATTTTAGTCTACTTTAAAAACGTATAGATTTTGTTTCTTAAAAAGTTCATAGTTTAGGACTTATATTAAGAATACCAAAAAACGTCCGATTTCGCGATTTTTCGAGTGCTGCAAAGTTAGCACAGGTCTTTCGAAGCTGCAAACTTGGATATACGCTACTAGTAGTGGTCCTAAAAACATATTAAAAAATCAGAACTAGCCGTTACTTTGTGATTTTAGCGTTTTTTCGTGATAGATATGACTGGCCTAAGTGGAATCTTTCAAGGTTAAAAAAGTAATTGCGTTTAACCTTCAAAAATACAAAAATATATTTTGCTGAGTATGTCCTTATGTGTCCTTATTTTATTTTTCTGTGATACTCGAAGTGATGATTTTAAATTAGTAGGTATATTTAGATTGAATGGTTTAATATTTGTTTTATTTCAAAATTTGTTTTAAATAGAAGTAAAAGAATAAAATAATGTTTTTCAAGCAAAAAAGTGAGGCAGCTTTTTCACGAAATCGCCTCATTCAATGAACGAGGCGATTATTAACCAGACTGTACCCTTTTTCGCAAAAAAAAAAAAAAAACCGGGTGTGTCCATTGGCGAAAACACTATGTGGACACGCGTAAAAATCTTGACGTGTCCAGTTGACGAAATAATAAGTGATACTGATTTTGGGTTTCACCAATTGGACACGCGTGTGTCCAGTTTTCTCGTTTCCAGTTGATGGCTCTCATTTTGACAGTTCAACAACATTCATTGCGTTATTTACGTTGTTGAGCAGACAAATTTTTCGAACATATGAAGCAATGGTTTAGCAATATACTTCAAAATGATTCAGATTGTGATTGATAGTGTGTGGCGCAATTAGGGTGCTGAAGATGTAATCTAATAAGAACAACTGGATCTATTTTTGTACTTCATACAATGCTTCGGTTTATTGCTTTGGCAAAGTATTTCTCTCAGAATAGTAACAGAAAATCCACCATACTACATCATAACGGCGACAACACTTTCAGTCTCCCATCCTCAAATGATAAACTACTAAACTCGTTCAAAGAGAAACAAATTACACTAACATAGCTAACCGTACACACTTCCTCATTCTAGTGGCAAAGCAATTAGCGGTCCACAAACAAATCGCCGACTAGTCAGCATTGCGACTGAACTATATTTAATTACATCTGGAAATATACACAAATTAGGTCAGTCTACCAGGCTTGCTGGCTGAAGATTGTTGCATAGCTTTGTTTCGAATTGATATACATACGTAGAACGGCAGGAGCTATTTTCAAATAGTTTATGCTGATGCGGTACAGGAAAAAGAAGTGGAAAAAGAATTTGCAAGTTCATGTTCAGCGCTGAACTTTCTTCAAATGATGAGGTACTCTAGTTACTCTATTCAAAGTTGTATTAAACATCTCGATATACTGATTGGTGATAGCAGACTGGTTGTCACTCGTAGACAGGAGGACGCTACTATCCATGCTTGTGTGACGTTATTGCATTAGTAGTCTTCTTTGTCACTTTATAAGGAATCCAATGAGAGCAGTGGTGGCCCAGTGGTAATGGCCGCGACTTACGAGTTGTAGGTCGTAGGTTCGAAACCCTGACAGGCGCTTTACTTTGAATAAATTATTTCATCACCACTGCTCTCAAAATGGTGAAGGAAAACATCGTGAGGAAACCGGCATGTCTTAGAACCAAAAACTCGAAGACATGTGACATCTACCAACCTGCACTGGGCCCGCGTGGTGGATTACGGCCCATTCCCTCTCACAGAGAGGAGGCCTGTTTCCAGCAGTGGGAACATATAGGCTGATTATGTATGTTATGTGAGTTTAAAAACCTTGTTTGTTTCTGTAAATCGTTTTAAAGTTATAGAGACAGACAGAATGATGTTTTACGAGTAAATATGTCTCGCGCTAAACGCATTCAGTGATTTGTGGTGCAAGCTGGTTTTAGTCACCAATCTTTGTGAAGGAAACTGCCTTTGGTGCCTCAAATACTCATCTTCCTCTAAACTCATCCACACAAAGATTTTCAGGCAAACCGCGTCACTGATTAAATCGATATCTTTATCTTGTATTCCGAGGTGGTAGCCTCGCCGGTAAAATTTCGTACATAACCATATTACCTACTTTCTTTCAAAGACGTGTCACGTCCGGGCGACATCGAAACTTTCCACGGGTGAATATACTACCCGGGACTTTGTCAGGGCTACCACTTTGCCCAACTTTACTATGCTCTATATCCTGTACTGTTTGCTTTGTAGTTTTTGGCAAGCTCTTATTGCACGCTATACTACGATCACCAAAGGCGGTGATTAAGTAATGCAATTTACCTTCCGGTTCGGTTGTTCTTTCTTGTGGTCTATGTAATGAGGCTACTCATGACTACTCATGATGACTAATGTCTATCATGGCCTCAGAATCTTTCGGTACTTTTCCTGGTTAATGGATAGCCATGTGCCCAACAGTGGGAACATTATAGGCTGATTATGCTAAGGAATCCAAAGTTGTGCACCGTTTTTAGGAGTTGAAAGCTCATGGAATTAAAGAATCGTTAGACATTCTACAGCATCTACTAAAACTGGCTAGAGTACAACATTGGACGAGTCTCAGTCAAAACGACTCCTGGCTGAATTGCATGTAGTAATGTTACAATGTACGTTGAGGTATGGACCAGCCATTTTGAAAACTTTTTTACGACCTTGCAGTTTTGCGAAATAATTACACAGGACCTTGTTTTGGTCATTATTAAAATACCCAAAGTGCCCATTGAGTCTACCTATAATTACGGCCACCAAACCCTAAAATTAACCACTTGGTTTTTCTTCACGATTTATACTCGTCTAATGATAATATTTTTAAACTTTTCTTAAGTGTGAACTAATTATAGGCTACCGTAATATTTACAGTTTTGCGAAAACGATCTTATTTTAATAGAACCCTTTCAAGATAAAAAGTAACTGTAATAGCCTATTTCACGCAAAATGTCTGCAAAAATATTTAACTTCCTCGACTAAATTCGCGAAAAATGTTAATTTAAATGCATGGCACTTCATCCGCCTGCTAAAAACTTCCCCTTAAGAGGCGTAAAGGAAATTCATAGTTGGATAAAAGAATCTAACGTTTTCACACCACATTTTTTTAATGATTGGGTATGAAAGTATTAAATATTGTTAGCTGGGATAACGGTTTTTGTTTAAAGATTGGACTATATGAAATAGGCAAGGGTTTCGTCATTTCAGCCGAAAGACGTCCCCTACTGGACATAGGCCTCCCCCAAGCACCTCCACTTCGACCGGTTCAGTGCTTCTCGCATCAAACGGGTTCATTCGGCCTTCACAAGGTCGTCTGTCTACCGACGGTCGGTTGGCAATGGTTTACTGCCGTCTAATCTTTATAACCAGCTGATCTATTTCACAAAAATCTAACCGTAAAAAGTAACGTGGAGTGAGCCGTCAAAAGTTTCAATCCCTAGCATCAAATGGAATGACAGCTCACTTCACCTAGGTTTTCACAGTGAGATTTTTACTGAATAGACCGGCTGTTATGAAAGGAGCTTGTGGCTAAGTAATAACAGCCACAGGGGTCGATCGATCAGGTTAAGCTACGCTTGCCGCGGTTGGTCCGTGCATGGGTATGAAGTACCTCCGTACCTCGGAAAGCACGTTAAACCGTTGGTCCCGGCTGTCGTTCGTGGATCTTTGACAGTCGTTACGGGTCGTTAGAAGCCCGAAAGTCTGACAACTAATCTTACAAAGGGGTTTCGTATTGCCCAGTAACTGGGTTGTGGAGGTCAGATAGGCAGTCGCTCCATGTATAATACTGGTACTCAGCAGCAATCGGTTAGACTGGAAACCGACCCCAACATAGTTGGAAAAAGGCTAGGCAGATGAGATGATGAGACCGGCTGTTATGACAAGGGTAACAAAGACCACCTCAGTCTTATCCCCTAATTTTTGTCAGTTCCTAACAGTATGTTAGTTGATAAATACGTATAGTGTTGTAGTTTGTAGTGTAGAGGTGATTTATTTGTCTCTGTGTGTAATTTAACTGGCATTGGCACTCCGCCAGGGTCGTTAGTTATTGCAATTTACTATATTCTAGGACTATAAATAGCTTTACTACTGAATTCACGCTCTTTGTAATTTTGCATTGGTTCTTCATACTGTTACTATGGATAATTGGATGGCTATAAGAGTACGGGAAGAGTTATGAAACGATGGATGGACGGTGTGAGATGATATGGCGAGAAAGAGGTTGAAGAGGTTGGGTTGGGGCAATGATGATGATCTTGGTACTGCTCTTCCGAGTGTTCTTTCGAAGTAGAATAGCAATTCTCCTGACTTATGTCCTATTGTCAAATTGTGGTTATTGCATTTGTAGCAATTTTATCAATAGCTATGTTGTTGTGAAATAAATATAGTCTTTAGTAATAGATGTTTCAAGGCCAGGTCTGCCTCGTTGTTCTAGTGGTCGCAAGCGCTACTGCTGAACATGAGGTCCTGGGTTCGATTTCCAGATCGGGCAGTGTTATTGGTTTTTCCATCAGGAATTTCTCAGTAGCAGCTCGGAGTCTGGATTTGTGCCAGGTAGATGGCAATAAGCTCGCCCCCTTTTACTTGGGACTTAAACGTAACTGGCGAAATGTGTGTGTAACTATACGTTCGCCTCTGCTTGACCCTCCGGGGATTACAGGCGTGATGTTACGTCATGTGTAGTAGCTAGGTTATTAGGAAGGAAAGTGTTTAGTAGTGGATGTTTCAAGGCCAGTCTGATAATGATAGTGGTTTTCGCTCGGCCTTTGGTCTAGTTCTGTTTTGCCTTTAAGGGGGATGCGATACGACTCCTGGCCACCGTAGGCGAGGGCCTGCGGGCGGCGAGCAATGGGCAGCTCGCCGCCCGGCAAGGACCAGGCCCGGGTCGACGACGGCGCGTTATGTTCCATGCGCGCCTCAAAGAGATGTCAGCACGAACTGACGGGGTCCGCTAGGGCCGATGCCTGCCAGGGCCGCGGGTTGTTCGAAAGAGATACCGTGGCCCCTGTCATAGGCAACTGAAGGAACACGGGTGGGTTTTAGTCAGTAAAAGTCTGACATGCCCTCCCGCTCCGCCCAGAGCGGGAGAAGTCATATGATGATATCCCACCCAGGAAAAAAAAATGGGGCATATGCGATAAGGTAGCTCGTAAAATTAAAATTTTCTTACGTTTTTGCAATTACAACCTGACAGTGACCTGCGGGGTAATTGCGTAACACATTATCAGTAGCAATGGGTTTCATTTTTACAGTTGAACAACATTCATTGCGTTATTTACGATGTTGAGCACATTTTTCGATCATATGAAGTCAATGCATTAGTAATATCCTTCATAATGATTCAGATTGATAGGGGGCTGTTCATTTATTACGTAAGACAATTTCAACCAATTACGTAAGATGAGTATCTACCAAAACTGCTAAGAAAAAAAACGACGGGTTGCACTCCGGGAGTGCCGGCAGAAGTGAAAACTTACCGTCTTACGAATTTTCGATCAGGTCACGTGTCCTGACGCGAGTTTAACATTTTTTACCCATTACAAAAAAAGTGTTCAACGCCGCTAAAGAAGTTTTCACTTCAAAAATAGCAAAAAAACAATTAAAATTTATAATTTTTGGTTACTTTTGTGATCTTGCGCAAGAATAATCTAAACCCCTCTAACCCCAATAAAATCGTCTTACGTAATAAATGAACAGCCCCTAGTGTGTTACGCATTTAGAGTGTTGCAGTGTCAGGTTGTATGTTGATTAAAATATGATTCGCGACCGTAATAAATATGACTTTACTGACTTGTATTCATTAGAATCAGTAATACCGGCTTGTGGCGAAGTAATAACAGCCGCACGGGTCGATCGATCAGGTTAAGCTACGCTTGCCGCGGTTGATCCGTGGATGGGTGACCATCTTTACATACCAAGACCCCTCCGTGCCTCTGAAAGCACGTTAAGCCGTTGGTCCCGGCTGTCGTCTTTGACAGTCGTTACGGGTCGTCAGAAGCCCGAAAGTCTGACAACCAGTCTTGCCAAGGGGTATCGTATTACCCACTAACTGGGTTGTGGAGGTCAGATAGGCAGTCGCTGCATGTAAAATGCTGGTACTCAGCTGCATCCGGTTAGACTGGAAGCCGGCCCCAACATAGTTGGGGAAAAGGCTAGGCAGATGATGAGAATCAGCAATACCTGACCTGCAAATTGCAAAAAAACGTAAGAAAATTTGAATTTCGCAGGCTATCCCGACGCTTTCGCCTTAACAACCTGTGATATAATGTTACAAATTGAAGAAAGCGATCAACGATTAACCGCGCAATAATAGAAAATGAATTGGCAAAAAGTTTACTTTTATTGTCATTCAATGTTAAAGTTAAATTGATTATTGTCTAAAGATACATTGGTCCAATAAGTTTCTAATTTGGAAATTACATGAATACATTTAAAACTTTTGCAATTATTATTACATAGAACCTTTCATGTTCACAGCTGCGCCCTAGATTTTTAATTGCTTTGTAAACAATAAATTGATTGGCATGGTAATGCAAACTATTATACACAATAGTTTTCATATTCAGGGTGGCAGCTGGGTGGTGGTATTGCACTTTTCTATTAAACGGCAGATTTTTTTTATAACCGACCAAAAATTGCTACGTCTAGAATCATGTGCTGAATTCATGGTACAGTTTGCTCGTCGATGTCCTGCCAACCTGTATATTTCAACTTTTATGCACAATATTTTTCATACCTATATGTATTTATGATAGTTTTTTTTTGTTTCAGGTAATACTTCGTACAATATGGAGGAGGCTTCAGGAATAACACCGTAGCTATCTCTGTAATAGAGCTAGCAGTAGAAAATATAGCTTATGAAGGGTCGAAATTTACAAATTCTAAATCTCCCAAAATGCAATTGGGTTTTATGTAAAGAAAATCCAGTCGTAGTCTCAAAAACACTGTTAGATACTAGAACCGCGGGGTAATTTCGTAACACACTAACAATAGGAATGGCTTTCATTTTGACAGTTCAACAACATTCATTGCGTTATTTACGTTGTTGAGCCGACACATTTTACGAACATATAAAGCAATGGGTTAGCAATATCCTTCAAAATGATTCAGATTGTGATAGATAGTGTGTTACGCAATTAGGGTGCTGTTATATAATCCGATAGGTTAGCTCCTATTACACGACTCCTAATACCGGCAAAAACGAATCGAGGGCACCTAGGAATACCACACACCTCTTTAGGTACATCCCTTCAGGTACAAAAGGCGTGAAGTTAATTCATATACGTAATTAAATCCATCTGGGGTCTCATTATAGGATTAATTAACATATTAAATTGTTGTACCGTCACTAGTGGTATATTATTTACCCTCTTGTTTGGGTCTTGGGGTACGGACGACTGACATACGGTCCGCCATTAGGGTACGGACCCACGAATCTATTGGTTACAACATTATGGACAGCATAATTATGTTACTAGAGAACCTTTAAAATGATAAAGTTCGTTAGAGTTGGTTAGGGCCCATACTTATATTTCCCCACACGTAAAGGGTGAAGGAGGCGGTCAGGAGTGACAACGTGTGACAAGGAGAAGTCATAACCTTGTGACGTTACATGTATGAGGCTAAAGTAAACACTCTAAACTTACGAAAAACTTTTAAGGTATTAACAAACTTCATCATCATCATTAATCATTCTCCTGCCCTTATCCCAATTTATTTGTGGTCGGCGCAACATGTCTTTTCCTTCCATACTTCTCTATTAGTCGTCATCTCGGTGGTCACATAATATATTATCCATCAATATTACAATAATGTTTAATATAAATAGCAATATGTGATGTCGCAATAGAGGAGGGTTCCAAAACTCATGAAATTCGTGTGGAGTTATTTACCCGTTAGAGTAAAAACTATTAAAGTGCCCAATGTTAAAGTAACAGGATGATTGCTATATCATGCTGGATCCAAGCAAACTCCGACTGGAGCTAATCAAATATGGGCACGAGCAAACTTCGTCCATGAAGAGGACTGAGCTCAATCTTACCTACGTGAACATTGAACTCAACTATACTAATATTATAAAGAGCTAAATTTTGAGAGTTTGTATGTAGGGCGTAATCTTCGGTACTACTGCAGTTTTTTATTAATGAGAAGCTACAGTATTGCCGTGTGTCATAGGATATATTTTATGAAATTTCACTGGCTGTCGCTCGCGGAAGCTAGTATTCGTATTAAATCATCATCATTCTCCTGCAGTTATCCCAATTTATTTGGGGTCGGCGTAACATGGATTTTTCTTCCATAGTTCTCTTTTAGACGTCATCTCGGTAGTCACCCCCTTTCTAACCATATCGTCTTTCACACAGTTCATTCACTGTTTCTTTGGTCTTCTCTTACTCTTAGTGTAGTGTTCGTATAAAATGTGTGTAGCATTAGGCTTCCACGACCTTTGTCTAGCATATGGTGTGATTTAAACGTAATATGGACATATTTGTTGGTTTCAAAATTTCAAACACCATAGTCATTGCTGACCACTTTCGTATGAACCCCAGCTGTCTATGTTCCATCAAGGATTCAAGAAGTTTTTAAAGAATCTACCGTTATTGCAAGTTGATACCATAAAATTTGCGCGCGACGGAATTATAAGTTAAAGTATGGTTTGACACACTTTTCGACCGTCCTATTTTTCTTAGATAACATCCCGAACTTCCCTGATGAATTGCCAATCAGTCAATCAAAGCTGTGCGCAAACCTGTTCGGAATAGCAATGGGGTTTCCGGCCTCTAAGCCTCTAAAGTCTGTAGGATCTGGAGTATCAGAAGCTATCATAAAATCAACATGTTTGTCCTCCAAACATAGCAAATTTTTTTAAACCACACATTTCTAAGAGGAAAAAATTTTGGTCCAAGACGTATTGAGACATTTTCTGAAAGTCTGACATCCAGTCTTACCAAGGGGTGTCGTATTACCCAATAACTGGGTTGTGGAGGCAGATAGGCAGTCGCTCCATGTAAAATACTGGTATTCAGTTGCATCCGGTTAGACTGGAAGCCGACCCCTACGTAGTTGGGAAAAGGCTAGGCAGTTGATGATTTAAATTCTTATCTTATTTAAAAACATTATTTAGATTTAAGCGGATCGGAGGACCAATGATTCAGGACCTAAACCATTGGTCCTTGCGATTTTAAATAATCTCATTGATATTACATTACACGTTATAATAATATTCTACGCTCTCTACAACATTGTCGCCCATAAGTCACAAGATATCATCACAACTGTTCAGGCTTAAATTATGTATCACATTTCAAAGTTATTATTAATAATTTACGAGCACTGCTGTAAAATGACTATTAATTATTATAACAACAGCTATTATTATCCTTGTTGACATTTAAATACATTTTATCGAAATACCTATTTTATGAGTTAGTTATTTATTGTAGTAACTGCGTGTTATGATGGTCATAAATACTTTACTGCAATTTATATTTTATACTAATTAGTGAATAGTCTACAGGTTGGCATTTACTGATGGTTGTTGACCTTTTCTTACTTTGATAGTTGGATGCAATGAAAATAATTTGAAGCGACCTGTGGTGCAATTCCCGCATTACAACCTCAGTCCCACTCTGTCCAAAAACAAACAATATTTCTGTATTTTTGTCAAGTTTTATTGATTGTCGCTAAGATAAGATCGCAATTTGAATTTGAACATTTTTAGAGTTCTGTACCCAAAGGGTGCCAACAAGACCCTGCTACTAAGCCTCCGCTGTCCGTCCGTCCGTCTGTCTGTCAGCGGGCTGTATTTCATGAACCGTAACAGGTAGACCCGCACTGGGCCCTCGTGGTGGATTACGGCCCACTCCCGCTCACAGAGGAGGCCTGTGTCCCAGCAGTGGGAACATTATAGGCGGATTATGAATAGGTAGACAGGTTAAATATTCAGTGCGTATTTCTACTGCCGCTATAACAATTAAGAAAAAGTAAAAAATTAAAGGGGGTCACAAGATACGTGTCTTTTTCGGCCTTTTTTTGCCTTGTGGTACGTAACCCTTCGTGTTCGCCTCGCACTTGGCTGGTTTTTTTTAAGTACAAGAATTGGCCTTCTGTTTTCAACTTATTTTTACTTTCTTGCTCTGCGAAAAGCTCTCGCTGTTCCAATATTCTTTTAAGCTTTTCCTATGTTCATGAGGAATAATGCAACGTGACTGGGCCATAAATACATTTGATCAGTTCCATTTTAACCAGTTCCATAAATACAGGTCAGTTGTTCTTATTCACTTCTGTTTAGTTTTCATATCGACGCAAACAGTTTTATTTTTATAGTTAAAAAATCTCGCACAATCAAATCGAGTGATTCTCTGAAGTTAACACCGATCCGGGTTTATAGTGCAAACAAGGATGGAAGTAATTTGTTAGATTGCTTGCAAGCACTATCGGGATTAATAGGTGTAGGACTTTTAGCTTTATTTACAGTGTTTTGCTTCTGACTAAAGTTTTGTAGATTGTATATAAGTTTGAGAAACACCGGGGTAATTGCGCAACACTCAATGGCAATGACATTTTTTCATTTTGATCATTCAACAACATTCATTCATATACATTGTCGAGCAGACGAATTTTTCAAACATGAAGCAATGGATTAGCAATTTCTATAAAAATCCTTAGAATTGTTATTGTAAGTGTTACGCAATTGGGGTGCCGTTTAGGTCAGTAATGGATGTTGATGATAACGAAAGATTCTAGAGGTCCTCCCCCAAGGATCGCCACAGCATTGCACCTTTACCACAGAATAATTTATGCTTTAATATCACCTAAAGTATTTTTTATTCATTCTTTCGTACCCCTTGCCCTACCGTCTATAAAAGACCCCTTCTAACTTTATCCTACTAAAGTTGGCAAGCATCTTTTTCTTAGTCAGTAGCTTTATTAATGATTAATTATTTTCCTCCTGGCGCAAACATACTTCTTTGTAATAATCTAATAGGCTAACCTAGTAAAGGCAGTGTGATTTATTAATATTTAATCAAAATTAAACATTCTATACACTTTAGGAAGATCGTGCTAAGCCACAGTATAATAAAGTGAGTAGTATTACGTCTTTCTACAAAACGGCTGAAACGTCGCGCTTGGAAATCTCCGTGTATAACAGTATTCAACAGACGCGCATGCGCCGCAGTACCGTACGTACGGGCATGGACGGTGTGACTGCACATTTATTTACGTGAAATATGGCATGAAGTTTATCGACTGTATTATACAGTGTGTTCATGTTTGAATTCATCACTATCGAAACTAGAAATAACATTTTTTAAATTACCAACTGAGTCGGCAAAGTAAGCTTATAAAAATAACATTATTTTTATCCGAACCCAAATAAATGGATACTATCTATTTTTATTTCGGATGATTTAGCAAACAAACCTAACACACCGGATTTGTGAAAAACATTTTGATGTACAGCAAATACTACCTACAACAAATCGCAAGGATTTTAAAAAGAATGCTCCTCATTATTAAATTTTCCGGACTTACAAAGTAGGTATAGTTAGAACTCAAGAGACACAGTCAGCGGGCGACCCTAGTGCGGGTTTATCTACAGAGCGGCCGTGGGTAATTATCTCAAAGACTCGCCGAAACGTAATACTGCTTACTTTATTATACTGTGGCTAAGCTCGGGGAAACTTGTTCAATTTCGTGTTTATCTTTCCCAGTATCAAGACAAATACAATTTAATTCCATAAAACATGGTTGTAAAAGTAAGTTCAAAATGATTTATAATTTCCACGATTTCGTATTTGTTTGTTTATAATTCTCACCAAATTCGTAGTAAAGTAATACGAGTATAGCTGCTGGTTTGCATAATTTACAATTTGCACAAAACTCGTAAAAACCCATCCGAAAAGTTTCGTCTATCAAGTCGGGGCGGTTTTTCATGAAACGGTACCTATATTTAAACCGCGGTGACGGGCTCGGTTCATTATAATTTCAGGGGGGGGGGGGGGGGGGCTCACTGTCCGCGGTAAGAAGTGGGTCGCAACGGGACAAAGTTAAAACTTATCGATTTTTCTAGAAGAACAATGATGGGATGTTTTATCTGCATAGTTGCTAACAATGAAGTTTTGTGGAAGGATGTGACTGTTACTAAACTATCATTCTATCTTTTGTTCCGGTTACTGAGTTTGAGTAGGTACCTTTACATCAAAACTTTTACCATCATGAGTTCATGACCAAACATAAACATTACTGTCGTATTGTTAAGATTAATTCCTCTAAATAGTCCAAAACTACGCCTCACAACCCGCAAGAGGCTCTCGTAACAAACAACCGTCAATTTGCGCACTATCCTCTTAAGTACCATATAGACCATACTTTGGGTCGCTCTAGGTCCCGTAAGTCCAAAACAGAGATTATACGTCCATTAACCATTTGTAACTGTGGCGTTTTATGGATACAGTGAGAGTTACCGCCGTGTGAACTTGACATGAGTTTTTATTGATCGCTCAGTTAACCTAGTTGCTGCAATGGCCGCTGATATCTGTAGCAGAGTTTCAGGTGATCGTAGCAAAAAATTGAGTTTCTGTCTGTCAAACCATTCGTTTCTTTAATTGAGTTTTGGAAACTGGACTCGTGACCGAAATAGAGCAAGGTTGCTTTTAGGCCATATCGGAGGCTGGTCAATAATTTACCTCATGCGGTTACGCCACCAAAAAGTTCCACTTCAAGGCTGAATATATTTTGCGGTAGAACAAATCCTCCCGGCAAATACAATACGGAGCTAATTAGCTAACTACCGTAAGGAAATAAATTCGTAGAAACTAATATTAAGCCTCGTGTCACGTTGTGAACTTGACATATTGCCTTTATTGATTGCCAAGTCATAAGTCCTAAGGGTATTATCAGACATACTACTTTCAGCATCGGCCATTTTGCGACTTCATCAATTCTGAATGGCGTTTTGGTGACTCTGTGTTCGGTGCCGTTACAGCAAAATCGCGGGATTCAGCTATTGCCTTGATGCTGCTTTTGGGCAGGCCGCAATTACTCGTTTTCTATCGGTCATTTCGGTCAACCGCTCATCGAGTTTCTGAACAGCGACTGTAAATCGCTGAATGTCTGCAAAGGCCCTAAGAAAGTAACATGCTACAGAAAGGTCCTAAGCCGTCAAACCGACAAATCGACGACAAGTCAATTAGCTACCGGCCATAACACAAACATTCGTAGAAACATTCCCTACCATGTTTGAACTTGACACATGTGTATTGATCGCCAAGTCGTAGAATTATTACACGCTAGGGAAAAGTCCTGCTGAGTTACCGCTGTCCAGGCAGGTGACGTGTCAATTATGTATCGTAACTGTAATGGCTTCACGGAAACTGAAAGTTATGGCTGAAAGGTGAAGCTCGTTTATTGATTGTCAATGTTGCGGAGGAAGCGTTGCTAGGATAAGCTTCATGGTTGCGTCAATTAAGGACAGAATCATTATAGTTTTATCAGCCGAAAGACGTCCACTGCTGGACATAATGCCAAGCGTCGCCACATTGACCGACACTGTCCTTGTCGCATCCATCGGATTCCGATTCGGAAATTACAGTTTATTGTTAAAGTTAATATTATTGTCTTTATTACTCGTAAAGTTCTGGACTCAAGCCCCAATTAGAGCCAAGTGTCATTGGATTTTTATGTTCCAACAATATCTTATGATAGAACGTGTTCGATGGCAACATGGGTTCGATGTTGGAAATTGGAATTTTGTCCAATGGATCATAAAGTACACATTCCCTATCACTTGGTTATGTCTACTATTGGCATAATGTGACTATTTTATTGGCGAACTATGTGACAGCAATGCTAGATTAAAAGTTGCGCGGACACGCTAGTGGAGTACTACAAATGTTGGAAAACAGTTTTTCTTCCATCTAGGTTGCGTCACTTCAAGTTTCTAGTAACAACATAATACACAATAATAGTTTCATGGAAGCAGTGAAAGTTCCTCGTGTGCACTTGACACGTGTTTATTGAGCGCGAAGTTATTTGAGTACACGAGTAAACTGAATATAGGTCGGTCAGGAAAAGTTGTCAGTTTTTCATGCACCCAAAAATCCTGAGAGTGGTAATCATCTGCCCAGCCTTTTTAATAAATATGTTGAGGTCGGCTTCCAGTCTAACCGGATGCAGCTGAGAACCAGTATTTTCCATGGAGCGACTGCCTATCTTATCTCCACAACCCAGTTACAGGGTAACCGTAACACGATACCTCTTGGTATGAACGGTTGTCAGACTTTCGGGCTTCTGACGACCCGTAACCGACTGTCAAAGATCCAAGAATGACAGCCCAAAATCCCCATAATGGTCGTGTATTAAAAATTCTAAAAAATGTAATAAATTTTAGCGTCAGTAGAGCAAACACAACTATGAAAAATCTCAACATGACAAATTGTTGATCTGGTGACTTCGGTACCATTAATAACAGTCTCTCAGTTGACTCTTATGCGTAGAAGTAAGTAGCTGGGGTAGAATGTTTTACATATAGTAAAGAGGATTGTAATATCCGGGATTTTCAAGGATTTACCGGAGGACTTTAGACACTACTTCCTATCCATATACGAAAATATTTTAACATAAAACTAATTAATTTCCCATGTCAATGCCTTTCGTTCCAAATAAGGTAACACCTGCACTACGAAAATCGCCCTTACTGCTACGGTATAAAGGCACCTGCAATGTCAAATAACCGTTGATATACCTACCCTCGACTTTATGCCTTTTCCAGTTTCCCACCTAAAATATTTCGACCCATAAATGTTTCTCTCGTTCATATTTGCAAGTTTTAACTTAACACGCTATTCAGAATGTGCTGCAGAAAGTGTTACTTACCTACATTTTCGCTCTAAAAATGCGCCATATTGAAGGTTACGTAAACAGCGTCGCCAAATTTAGCGGAGTGCACTCTCATATTGAATTCAATATTGTAGAGCACCTGCAGCCGATGGGTTCCGAGACCGAATATCATAGAAATCGAACACAGTTCCTAAGGTACGGGTATTTAAAGAAGTTTGAATTTACGTTTTGGCAAAATTTCTGACCTAGATGGTCGAAGGCTTGAAGGCTGTCCAATTATTCTGTAATCTATGAACTAATAATAAAGCTGAAGAGTTGTTTGTTTAAACGCGCTAATCTCTGGATCTACCTTCTTTGCATTTGATTACCCAATTCTTGGGGAAGGCTACATCACGCTAGAACCCTTAGCAGCCGAAGAAAAAGAAAAAAAATCAGAAAGAACGCTAAGCGACAGGCAATGCGATGCGACGTGATGGGTCGGGGGAACAAGAAATTTCACGCGGACGAAGTCGCGGGCAGAAGCTAGTAATAATAATAATCTTTATTACTTAAGAAAGGGATCACATGTGAAGACCCTGACTCTTGTACTTGGTGTAAGTACCAAGCACGAATGTGTATGTGTACCTGTATTGATTGTAATATAAGCCATTAGAGCCGAGAGTTGTTGTTTTGGTGATTTTGTGGGTCATCCGCCCATATCACAATAGATTTGACGTCAGATTTACTGATTTTTTTTCATAATCCAGATGTCAGGTAAAGTAGATTTGCGCGTCAGAGACTTTGATCTGGCTTTGAGACTAGCTGTTAATCTAACCTATCTATAAAGGTCTTAGAATCTGATTTAAATTAATTACAAAACTCTCCATTCTGTATAATGAGATGCCAAAGGTAGAGTTTACTTACTGCTTCGTTAAAATATTAACTAACCTTCCTTTGACATCGATACCCTTTAGTTTCGGTAAGAACTTTTCGTGTGAGTCCACCCTTCAATAACTCTTGGAAAAAATATGCTCAAGAGAATGTATTAAGATTTTCCAACGTTGATTACTTAGACCGGGTTCAAGGATACGAAGGTGACTGCGGTCGTAGACGTCGAAGTTCACACCGAGTTCAGACTTCAGAGCTGATTTATCAACATTTTTGTGAGAAAGTGATTTATGTGAAGCGTTATATTGATCGCAGTTTTAATCCTGAAGATTGATATTTGAAATAAAGTGGGATGTAAAGTTTTTTGATGGATAGAATAAGAAATGAGTACATAAGAGGAAGTCTGAAAGTGGCACCGGTAACTGAAAATGGTAAGGAAATCAGGAAATCGGTTGTCATGGTAAGGGCATGTGATATGGAGGAATAAGGAAAATGTCGTAAGGAATGTTCTAAGTATGACTGTCGATATAAGAGTAGGGGAAGACAAAAGAAACGATGGACTGTTTGAATGATGATATGGTTAGTAAGGGGATGACTACCGCGATGACGACTAATAGATGAGATGGTAGAAAAGTATGGAAGCAAAATATATTTGCCCATCTTCCTTTATCCCAAAATATTGGGATAAGGGCAGGAAAATTATAATAATGGGATGTAAAGTTTTTTGTTGTAGGTACTAAGCAGGTCGTAAAGTGAAATCGATTTGGGAGAAATCTTTATGACGCTGGTACTAGAGTAAAATCATCAACCTGCGACGCGTAAAAGAAAAAAGTGTTAATTAAACCTTATTTTCTACTTTCTAGAATTTCTACACCACTCCACTTTAGCACCTTAACTAATAGGTACAACTTTTTCACAACACGGGCGATACACATAAATCAAATGTGTTTTGTTGTGACAGCTTATTTTGCAGTAGCTATTTGCGGGTATTTCATATTGTAGCAATGCGGATTATACACTCTTAAAAAAGTACACCGCATTACGTAATTTACTGCAAGAATTAATTAATTTGTCAACTGCCGGCGTCGAAACTTTTTACTTTAGTTACATGAAAATGTTTGCAACAACTGGACTGGCTGAAAAGCTCGTCACCGCGCGCCATATTAAAAATAAAAACAAATTACAGCTTTTGTTCGTGACACGTTATCGTGAGAATCGGTCAAAAGGTTAATGGAAACAAGCCCAATTATCACGGACTTTATTCCCTCGACATACAGTTTAAATTACCATAGCAAAGGACATAATTAACAGCAAGGTCGGCCAGAGACACGTGTTTGCAACGGCTCTTTGGTTTTTTAATAATAAACAAATTCGCAATTTTCTAAGGTATTTTCATAAGGGCCTCGTTTTTATGGAAATTGTACTGGATTTGCACGTAATTGCCTCTGGATTCGCGTTAAATTGTTCGCGTGGGCTTTTCTTATGTTTCCGTTATTCCGAATGATAAATTTAAGGAATAAGACATTAATTTTATATGTATTTTTTGGCGGAAGATGTAAGAGCTTTTCCTGCGAATGTTAATTTATGTTTTAATTTGTTTTTTTTTGCATTAACCTGGTTAGTTACGTAATTTTTGTTTTTTAACATTGTTAAGAATAATTCCTTGCAATAGCACCAGTCAGTAATTTATTTATTCACTTACTAGCGACCCGCCGCTGCTTTGCACGGTTTTTATTACTTTGACCATCGAGATTTCTGGGTATATCTAAGTTTAATATTTATGTATACTACACATAAACCCCCGAAATAAATGATTGTAACCGCATCAAAATCCATTATGTGGATTAGAAGATATAAGCGGTCAAACACATAGACACGAAAAGTTACTTTGTTTTATACTAGGTATGTATAGAAATGCATCAGACATCTACCTGTTTATTCATAAACGTTGCTTATAGTTAAGTAGTGATTAGCGACTGTTTAACCATACATTCATGACGTTTAAATGTCACTTAAATTTAATCATCGTTTTTAAACACCTCTTAGTTACAGCGTCTAGAAATCTTGATAAACTGTAAGAAAGAAAGAAGAAATAAAATACATTTATTTAGCACAGCATAAAAGACACACAATGCACCAGATACATACATCGGTTAAAACAAATAAAAAGTGTAAAGTCCGATGTAAGACAAGGCACTAAAGATTTTACTAGTATTCAGTAGGTAATAGTAGTACCTAATCAAACTAGCCTTTCATATCTGCAAAACGACTGTCACGTTTGAAGTTATCATATCTAACTGCAGCTATTTTGTTCACAACAAAGAACTTTGGCTAACCGCGTCCCATATCCTCAAATATCACATTGTAATCCCCAAAGATACCTTTTTATCGTATCCCCCTTCCCCTCACACTGGAGTCTGGACCACTAAAGTGGAATATTAAATTCCCCCGTCCGTAGTCGATTGTTACCGAAATAGTTACCCCGGCCGACTCGCTTCTGTAAGCAAAAGTTATTGGATGTCAAAGGACTATCGATATTTTAATAAAGAAGTAAATATGGAGCAAACGGTAGACTCATATTGTGATATTAAATATCAGGAAATGGGGGTTGAAGGATGGATGTAGGACAGATGAAGGAGTTTAACGGAAGAATGGGTTTTTATAATGTTTCCGTACACTGGGGTCAGGGGTATTGTTGGGTAACTGAAACCCTAAAATAAATGACAGCTTCATCAAGGTTAGTTCATTGAAGGTCGTGTTGGATGTTCAGAAAACAATTGTTTTATTACACAATTGGTTTTTGACACTGGTGAGTTTACCTACTTATATCTGTGTGCTATTAAAACATTTAGGTACTTTTTAGGGTTGTCTGCACGAAGGGTGCCAACGGGACCCTATTACTAAAAGCCTCAGCTGTCTGTGCGTCCGTTCGTCTGTCTCTCAGCGGGCTGTATCTCATGAACCGTAATAGTTAGACAGTTGAAATTTTCAGTGTGTATTTCTATTGCCGCTATAACAACAATATAAATGTGCAGTCATGCATGTAAAGGGGGGGGGGGGAGATCATGGAATTCGAGGGAATTGCCCCTCATCCGAAAGCTATAAGTATTTGGGTATGTCGGAAGCGTTAGGCATCAACGATACTGACATGAAGCAATCGTTGAAGGAGCGCTTCTTTTGTCGCCTGAAGAAGGTATTAATTAGTTTTCTTTCGGGCGGAAACCGGCATGACCGATTTTGATGTACTCTTTCGGCATACTCAAATCGACTCAGACTGAACTTGATGCCCTGGATAGAAGGGTCCGTACACTGCTGCCTGCAAACCGGATGCATCACCCACGATCATCGGTGATGAGACTATATCCCGCGGAAGTGTGGGGGTCGAGGCTTTTTAAATGCGAAGACCCTCCACAACCACGAGGTGTGCAGTCTCAGGGAATATTTTTTAAAAGCCGAAGTGGGTATGCTCCGTGATGTGGTCTCAGTGGACAAGGGGCTCACCCCGCTCTCCATGGCGAAAGAGAACTGGTGCAAACCTGTAGTACTTACTACTGATGATCGCAAGAAGGTATGGCAAAGCAAGGAGCTTCATGAGCGCTTCTATCGGGCTCTTCATGAGCCCGGTGTAGACTTCTTAACGTCCGTATCCTGGCTACGTTTTGGGGACCTTTTCGGGGAAACTGAAGGTTTCGTCTGTGCAATTATGGACGAAGTTGTCTTGACGAATAATTACCGGAGACATATTATGAAGGACGGGACGGTTGACGTGTGTCGGGCATGCCACCGTCCGGGTGAGCCCATCAGACATATTATCTCCGGTTGTTCTCGTCTGGCTAACGGCGAGTACTTGCACAGGCATAACCAAGTAGCCAGGATTATTCACCAGCAACTTGCTTTGAAATATAAACTTGTCGATTCTGAGACCGTATTACAAGTATGTGCCCGACCTAGTTCTTGAAAATGACCATGTCACGTTGTACTGGGATCGATCTATCATTACTGACAGGACTATTGTCGCCAATAAGCCTGATATAGTGGTGATAGATCGATTAGCGCGCCGCACAATGATTGTCGATGTTACCATTCCACATGACGGGAACCTCGTGAAAGCTGAGAAAGAGAAACAAATTAAACATCTCGACTTAGCACACGAGGTTGTTGACGTGTGGAATGTGAGCTCGGGTATCATTGTGCCGATTGTCGTATCGGCCAATGGTCTGATGGCCTCGATCAACATCTATCGAGGCTCTCGTTAGGCGGTTGGATCAAGGGCCTGATTCAAAAGGCAGTACTCCTCGATACGGCTCGCATTGTGAGGAGGTTCCTGTCTCTGGAGCCCTAACCACCGGTAGCTCGGAACGTGCTCCCGACAACGGTGGATCACTATTTTTTTAATATCTTTAAATGTTTTTGTTTTACCTAATTTTTATATTTTTTAAAATATTTAAAAATGTAATAAAATAAGATAAGTAAATAACGAAATATAAATACAATAAAGTTAAACATTTACTTCATACTAGAAATGCGTTTTTTTGCGTTTTTTGCCTTGTTGTACGAAATCCTTCGTGTACGAGTCCGACTCGCACTTGGCCGCTTTTTATTTTGTAGATTTTTACAATATTTTGTAAGAAGCTCCAATGTAGTAAATATAACAGGAATACCAATATTTTCAGTATATATGTATAATATATTTTATCAATATTTTCTAGTGAACACTAAACAGATGTTGCCTTATATCGGCCACTAAAATCTTACTATTAGCCAATGTAGCCACAAGGACTTGTGGTACCGAACCGCGTATTGACTACAACTTGCCTAATTTGCCTACGTAATGTTGCCAGAAGACCAAGAAACACTAGGCGTACAAAAAAGTTAGGAAGTACATTTTTTTCGCGGAAATTCTACGCTTACTTCGACTATTTGTAATGTTCAACGCGCTATAGAACTTCTGGATAAAAAAGTGAAATGGAAAAAACTGCAGTCGGTCAAGCAACTTTATTTTTCTCAGTTTTGATTGTGTTGAAAGAAACTTGCTCAAATATTCATAATGGGAGTGAATATTTAAAACCCCATTCTTTATTTTTTGATCTTGACATTTTTTAACGCTTCATAAATTGTAAGTACTTGTCGTTGTTAATTTCAAGACGATTGAGATGGATATACCCTTTTTCAGGCTTCATTTTATGACGATGAAGATTTTCCCCTTTGTCATGTTTCGTTTTATATGAAAAATTGAACTTATGAGTCGCATCTAGAATGGATGCCTTCAGTATGAAATGCGGAACTCTAATATAACTTATGCGAGCTTTACACAGGTGACAATGGCAATTCGGCTCGGCCGCAGGTGACTAAAATCGCAAGTTCCAAAGTAGAGTAGGTTTCGACTTTTGTCGTGGAGCGATAGGTCGCATGCGGCGGGTGACTAAAATCGTCCGTGAAAATGCTCAGTTGCAGGTGATCGCCCGCCGTATGAAGGTCGACATTTTGATGCAAAATGAACTAGTCACGATTTTTATCGACCTGTGTAAATAGGGTTGTGAGGCGATTTGGCAAGCGACCAGTCGTACGGCGAAAATTGATCTGTTGTAAATCCCCCATTAGGCGACATCAACGTTCATGTTCTATTTCAGATCTTCTAAAAAATATTAAGGAAATGTTTTTGAATTCCCAGCAAAAAAAAAAATCCGCCTATAAATTTAAGCCCCCGGGGAATTGGTTTGATTGATAGAAGAAATTGGAAATATTCCCAAAACAGTAATTGGTTGATTTATGGTCTCGGAGAATTTACTTAAGAGGGAAGAACGCGCATGCGCTTAAATAATCTCACCCTAATTTATGCGACAAACCCTCCAAAAAAATTCACCTGCTATACCGTCTTAATTGATATAATAATAATCAGCTTGTAATGTTCCCACTGCTGGGACGCAGGCCTACTCTCTGTGAGTGGGAGTAAATTGTTTAGTACGAGTACCTACCTTAGTACCAAATGAATGCAAAGTGTGATTTATCTATATACTAATATAAAGAGGTAAAATTTGCTTTTTCGTTTGTATGTATGTAGGGGGTAATCTCCGGAACTACCAGTCAGATTTAAAAAAATCTTATTGCATTTCTTAGCCCAATTCTTGAGGAAGGTTATAGGCTATCTAACATCACGCTACGACCCATAGGAGCCGAGCAAAATGAAAAAGAAGAAAGAACACTAAGCGAAAACGAAGTAGTAGCACGGGCGAGCGATGGGATGCGATGCGACGCGATGGGCCGAAATTTCACGCGGACGAAGTCGTGGGCAGAAGCTAGTATGTTATATGTTAGAGAAATTACTTTAAAATAACAATTATTTTTTTTAAGGAAAATCCTACTGGAAATTACTGGGCTCAAACAATAATAATGATCAAAGTACCGTCGTCACGAAAAGAAGAAGAGGAAAGGAAACTAATACAACAGACTTAATATGTCCTAAAGATGCATGATGCATGCTAACTGTATTCTTTACAAAAGATTGCATTTGACTAATAAAGGAAAAGCGCTCAGCTATACAGCTATTAGAAACATTGTATTAACTAAAGTCTAGACCGTATAAGCTGAAACTAATTAAAGCTAACGGTGCCGTAGTACCTGTACCGGTTGGACCTAGATATTGTATTGCATCGGAACACTCACCTGTACGTACGTAGGTACAAGATTCACACATTGCTTTAAACGAGAATTGAGATAAGGAGAATAGGAGCATCAGTTTTTTACAAGAATTTATAATTAAACAAAGCAACATCTAGACTTCTAGATAATAGATGTAATCCAACAAGGAAAATTCCTACACAGTGTCGATCCAAGTTCCAAAATATCAAAGTCAAACTCAAACTCAAAGCATTTATTTCCAAAGCAAAAAGCATTCAAATAAACCAGTTACAGGCACTTTTGAATTGTTAAGGGGTCGGTCAGTCAGAAAGATGAAGCCAATCCAAAGCGTAGAAATTACCTATGGAGAAGAACGGGCAAGAAATTCCACGGACACTCTTTTAAATATAGTATCGCAGTGACTATCTACAAAGGGAATCGGACAGCACTATAGAGTGAATCGTTAACCTAACCATCAAAAGTAGGTGAATGTCGAAGCAACATGATCATTACAGCTTCCTGCACTAATCTATTATTCTATTATGCCAGCAATGGCCCATACAGCCGAGAGTGTTCCTCTAGAGAGCACAAACTCTATTTGCCGTTAAACGTGATTATCTGGTCCGGAGTGAGCCCCACTGAGCCACCGCTCCATCGCCCATTGTTATCTCGAATAGGTCCCAGCAATAAGAACGTCATTTATAAGTAAATGGTACACAACAATGGATTAACAAATTGAAATGTCAAGACTATGAAGAATGGAATCGAATTCTATTCGTTTTTTGTGATTTGTGATAGAAGCCTTGAATATCAAGGCGTTTTTGTTGAGCAATTTGTTGTTATGTTTATCGCACGGTCGTTTTTCTTTTCTAGCCTAGTTTTAATATTAATTCTTGGAATCTATGCTACTTTTTGCTGTATGTAAACATTACAACGTCTTCATGTTAAATCATTATCTTGAATTCGCTGAACCTGGCATCATTAATATGGGAAAAAATATTACATCAAGCGTAAAAGATGCAGCTGCGTATTGCAATTAGATTCCTTTCACTTAACTACTTCTTAGACGTAACGGCATGACCAAATCTCATCATAAAAACGTACCTAATTTAGATAGAGCAGTTACCAAATGATACGTCACTGAAATGAGAGGGACAATTTTAAATTTTCCGGTAACGTTCCGGTAAAGGCCTGGAACATGTCGGTGAATTTAATGATTCCATTATTCCGATTGAAGCTCAAAACCGAAATGGGGACGAAATTAATCAACTAACTGAACCATTTCGTATACTCTTTCGTCCTAAAACAAGGAAAATGGACAGAATTTTTGGAGAGAGACCCAAAAACCGGACGTTGTATAAGTGTACGTTGCATTAATAAAACAAGTAGAATGCTGATAACACAGCCTTTGCCTGTGGTCAAAGCCAACCAGCCAGCAGCGGCAGGAATTTCTCCCGAACACGGGAAAGTATAAACATGTTCATGCATTAGTTGGCTCTGCGCCAGGGAAGTTCGCTTGCATGTTGCCGGTTACTCCGGTAGCTCGGCATTATACACTGATTAAGTAAATACCTTTGTTTTTTTATTATTTCTACTACGACGACCAAATTGAAAAAGCGAGCATTTGGGTTTAGGTTGTTATCTATCTTTTGCAGCCTTTCTGCACGGTTTTAAAGAATTTAAGTTAACGAAAACACACGCAGTATCCAACAGAGCCTTCCTGTATTTTTTTTTTTGTTATTTTGTAATCAGCTTACGGAATGTTTCCTCGTTTTTTTTTTCTGGACTAATAATGTAGTCTGCCGTTTTGATAGCTAATCTTGTTCTGCTAAAGAATTGGGTCGCCAATCAAGGAAAACAAAACGAAAACAATAATGTATAATGAGTTCAGGGAAAAGTATTTTACTACTAAAACCTTGGAACTATAAAGAGCCGCAGTAATATTTCAACACAAATTGACATTATGATTACAGAAATAATACAAGAACAATTCGCGAGACAATCACGACTTTGAACTTTCATTTCACCGGATTGAAATCAGTTTTGACAATGACTATTGAATATTCTCCACTGAATCAAGAAGAAAACCGTTCAAACGAAACATATATTGAAAGGAGCTATCATTCACAAATTACGGGCAAACTCAAGTCACATGGAAACCCTAAATTGTGGGTGTTAGCTTCAGTCAAGTTCCGCGTCCTACATAAATTGTGCCACTAGTGTAGCCAGGACCCCGGAACGGAAAGGTCCTGAAGATGTTTGTTTCGATAATTCGCCTAAAGGGTGTATCGATATGAATACACTTGAATATTTGTGAGGGTCGGACCTTCCGTGACCAGCGAGTCAAATTGAAAGGAAACTTGGGACGAAAGTTTATTTTTGTGAACGATTCGCCGAAGATTCTTCGGTTGTTCTAATAAAATTGCAAGTCGAGGAAAACCGGTTCATTGGTGTGCAGTCGCGGAAGTATCTATCACGGACTTCGTTTCTTTTTACAGTCCACTGACTGTCATTCTTTTCACTGAAAGTTTTTCAGGACAATGCAAACCATTAATTTAAATGAATACGTTTCGAAATGTATGCCGAATTGACAACGCGCCTTTGGGAATCTGGGAGTGAAAATAAAAACAAAACATCTTTGTAAAAATACAACAACTTCTTAGTGTTGGAAATTGAACCTAACAACATAATTTACCAGCATTAAAGTAAATACTACAGGGAAAATAACAGGTGCTAAGTGCTAAGCAAGTTTTTTGCAGCGTTCCAGGAACCGGATGCTAAGTACCGTCTAAGTAAAACAGCAACAACTTTTGCGAAACTGTACAGACTTGCCAATTGTCACTGTTGAAGTGTCGGCTAAGAGGAAGGAGTAGACTACTCAATTAAAAGTTAATTCTTTATGAAGGAGCTCGTCCAGGGAAGCAGTACCACCATACATATATCTGCCGTCAAGAAGCACTTTTATTCCGGCAACTACATAAGACAATTAGGCTTTTTCCCAGGATTGCTTATGCACCTGCGATAGTTCTGGTATTGTAGGTGACCATAGATAGCAGTGACCACTACCCATCATACCCTCCTGTTTGATTGTTCTCGTGCCCAATAAAATAAAATAAAGTATGACGTCACCTTTAATGACTTCTCATTTTATGGAGTGATTGGATTTTATAAATGAGCGCCCGAGATAGTTTTACCATAAAATTACATTTATTTCAGTAGACATGTTATCCATAAAGATAGATCAATATTTTTATTCAATATCTGGCGTGGTTCGCCTGCCAGCATTAATAAATTCGACCCATATCATAAACTTTTTGATACTCTGAGTAACGTTTACAACTTCGAACACATGTTAGTTTTCAGAACTGATATTTATGCTACCAATGCTTTCAAATGTCAAGGCCTCTCGGTAGTCATTTTCCAGACGGCTTTTAGGAAGACCTATAACTTTTGTAATGGTTTGAATTGTGGATAGTCGGAATGTAATTAGTTTCGTTTATGGTCGTTAAATGGGTTTGCTCTATAAGAGGCATTAAAAAGTCGACTGGGCTTACTTACGTACGAGAATCGGCTTAGGGTGCTTGCATAAAGAAGCGGGTTCCCGATAAAGACAAGTTGGTACCGATCGGAGCGGGTGAAATAGACCCATATTTACTAAAGAAACAGGTAAAACACGTAACCGTTTCCTTCCGAAG